>JAOCZM010000241.1:3718353-4957804 GCA_026122235.1 Vinca minor | reverse complement strand
TTTATGTGGCGTCTTCTCAACAATTTTTTAGCTCTAGATGAGGTGCGAAGGAAATGGGGCGTTTCTCTTGCCTCACAATGCCAATGTGGACGGGGGTGAGGAGAGTTTTGACCACATCTTCTTAGAATGTACTTTAGCCCAAGTACTATGGAGGCGAACACTGGCGTCGGTCGGCATATCTCTTGATCGCACAAGGTTTGCTTCTTATCTGGATTTGATTAAATTTGTTTGGTGGAAAGGGAGGGGAAATGGCATGATATTTATACTATTGTTATAGTTAGTGTTTGTTGGCTTTTATGGCGTAGTAGATGTCGTTTTGTTTTTGATGGGGCACATTCTAATGGCCGTAGTTTGCTTAAAGAGATGGATTATTTTATTATACCCATCTTACAAAAATTCGGGTCTTTTACATTTATTACACACACACATGCCATCTGCGGCTATTTTTTACGCCTCGAGCAGACCTCATAGCGATCGGGTGGATCGAGTAGTGGCGATGGTCTTATTTTGAACATAGATGGTGCATCTCGTGGTAATCCCGGAATTGCGGGAGCGGGGGGTGTTTTAAGGCGGTCTAATGGCGATTTTATTGGGGCCTATGCTACCTTTTTTGGGTCAATGTCTTACCAATTCCATCGCTGAAATAGAAGCTCGATTTATGGCATTCGGTTTGTTATTGGTGCAGGGGTTTCCACGAGTTTTCTATTCAGACGGACTCGAAATTTACGAGTGAATCTATCAAAGTTCGGAGAGTCAATGCTTGGCGTTTGGATGGACTTTTTTCAACAACTTTTGAAGCTTCTAGCTCGAATTCGGTTCATCATATATATCGAGAAGCTAACAAAGTGGCGAGATAGCTTGGCTAATATTGCTTGTGATGAGCAAAGATCTTCTACTTATGTGACTTTTCATTTGCTCCCCGCTCCCGATTCGTGGTCCGTGTCATCTTGATCATCTTTGGCACACCTTATTTGAGGCGCACAACATAGTTTTTCTTTTAGTTCTCTTGCTTGTTTTGCTTTTCCTTTATTTTCTTGTCATTGTATTTATCTTATATCCATTGGATCGGGGACGTCCCCAATTATCCATGGATGTAATCGCTTTGCATACTACTTCATTTAGGCAGCATTGTATCACCTGATTCATATATAAATGAATCAGTTTACAGCATTGCACTCTTATGTTATATGTAGTGGATTTGTTTCCACCTACTTAGAGGTTTCGGCTTCAGTCCCCCTCTATGTACTTTTAACGGCCTTTTCCTGGCACTATCAATAAACGGGTAGGGGGTCCACGCTAAACCCCCCCACCATACAGTGGCTTTCCTAAAACCCCACATATAGCCCAGGTCTATATCAGAATTTTCCGAGAATAAGAGGTAAGTTGATTTGTGTTTCTTTCCTTTTTTGTTTGCTTAAAATGAGAAAACAAATATTTCCTTTATGAATAGCAGGAAGCTGTAAGGTGAAACTGAAGCAAACGAAGTTAAGGTGCCAGGAACAACAATAGAACCTCCAGAAGAAATTACAAAATCTAAGAGTCACAATTCTTTCATGTATGCTTACTAAATTGAGGCTATTTGGATTGGTTTTTGCACAAACATAATATCTTGCAGGTGAATGTTTTCTTTATCTTAATCTAAGTATTTGAATAACAAAGTAACATTATTTTATGTTTCTCAATAATATGTTTCTTGCGCAGTTTGTTCTGCACTATTTCTCTGCACAATATTTTATGCACCTATTTCTCAATTTCTGCACAGTTTAATTTGTATTAAAAGAACCCGGTACCTAAAAAACCTCTGTTTTTAATTTTTCACAAGAAGTAGATACTTTTTCTAGTTATGTGTGCTAAATTGAGGATATTCGGATTGGTTTTTGTACAAACATAATATCTTGCAGGTGAATGTTTCCCTTATTTTAATAACAAAGTAACCACAATTTTCTCAATAATATGTTTCTTGCGCAGTTTGTTCTGCACTATTTCTCTACATAGTATTTTATGCACCTATTTCTCAATTTCTGCACAGTTTGATTTGTATTAAAAGAACCTGGTACCTAAAAAACCCATGTTGTTTAATTTTTCACAAGAAGTAGATACTTTTTCTAGTTCTGTGTGCTAAATTCTTTGTGTTTCTTAGTTGAGCTCTTAGGAGATGGTTTTAATGTACATTTTGGGGTTCAAGATTTTTCATGTCTGTTGAAATATGAGGGTTTTTAGTATTTCTCGTGTGAATTTTTAACGGATTTATCAATGATAAATTTCTTCAACATTATGTTTACAGTTATGCTGACCTTTTTACCGAGGTAAATTAATATGTTGAAGTTGTGGATTCCATAATATGAAAATTTATGTTTCCATCTCCCTTTTTATTATTTAAGATGTACAATATTTAACGTTTCTTATTGTCCCTTTTAGGAACGATTTTCTTCCAGAAGAAAGCTAGTTCGTTGAGCTTCAGAAGTAACTAAATATCCATGTAAGCATGAAGTTTAAATATTACTTTTATCTGTTCCTACTAATGTTAAATGTTTGTTTAATAGAATGAGTAATACTTCCTTTGCAACAAATTAAATTGGGTTAGCTAGAAAATGCAATTTCGTGAAAAGGATGTTCACGTTTCTGACTTGCATCACTTAGGAGCGAATAATAAATTCCAATTGCAACCAGAAAATGATCGATTGAAGGCATCAATGTTGTTTCTCATATGGTAGATCATCCTGAAGGAAGCGAAGCATTACTTTATGGCAAAATTCCTCGAGCTCCAGATAATGTAACTGAATGTTAGGATTTGGTTGATGGAGTGACTCTTATAGATCCTATTGATGACGATCTCTCAGATTCTTTGAGTTGTATGTTGTCATGTTTTGATATGGATTGGGTTCCACCAGAAAATGATTCGAATCAATATAATATTTTGAGTTTTGAGTTTTATCCCCTAGCAGCTTAACAAGATAGGAATTCTGGTGCACAAAATGGCGAAATTGAAGGCACCAACTTGTTCTTCTTGTGCCAGATCAGCCGAATGGAAGTGCACAAAATGGCCAAAATTCCTGAAGCCAAATCAGGCAAGTGAGGTTGGTAAAGCCTTTGTTTCTGCCCAGAGGCAAATTCCAGTGGTAGGAAGCGTCGTGGTAGGCCTTGCAGACGTCCTGAACATGCTTCAGGCATCATCCCTGGTTTTCAAGAGAAAGCTACAAAGCTGTTCCAACAAGACCGTGCAGTTATGAAATTCCTGATTTGTTCAACATAAGTGACAGACCAACAAAGTGGAAATAGCAAAGGGCATAAACATAAGTGATTTGTTCACTATACTTGGTCAAATATTTTTTTTATGTTTTTGAAGATTCTTATCCATATTCTTTAAGCAAGTTTTCTTGCTCATAGTTGAGTGTGGTGGGATATAATGTCTTGTGGTGACTTTCTATTGTTTATTTAGGGCTTTTGTTTATTTTTTCTGAATGTAAATATTAGTTTGATACATTTTATTAACATTTCTGAGTGCTATTGATGAGGTTTTACTTGGAAGCAACTTCATTTCCCTCTCAGTGTATAGTAAACACGAATAACTTATATGATGTAGTGTGGTTTATTAACGTCAAAAGCTCCAAGCTAGAAGAAATTACAAAATCTAAGAGTCACGTTTCTTTCATGTATGCTTAATAAATTGAGGCTATTGGGATTGGTTTTTGCACAAACATAATATCTTGCCGGTGAGTGTTTCCCTTATCTTAATCAAAGTATTTTAATAACAAAGTAACCACCATTTTCTTAATAATATTTTTCTTGCACATTTTCTTCTGCACTGTTTCTCTGCACAATATTTTTATGCACATGTTTCTCAATTTCTGCACTTTTAAGGTCTTACTATAGGTAGGACGACCAAGGTCTTACTCCGGTCGACCGAGTTCTCTTTTAAGGTCGATTGCGTGTATCAGTTGACCAGTTAAAACTGTCCGGACGGGCCCCGGACGACCTGACAACTATGTGGGTCGAGCAAGTTGTCTAATTACTATTAGATACTAGCCGTTGAAGCATTAAATGCACTTCGATTTTGAACTCAATATAAGCACCAAAGGCTGATGTTTTTGTAGTTATCTAAGCCATGAAGTGTAATTAAGTTCTACACTTTCAATCAAACATTCAATATGCTTTCATGTAAAAAACAAGTGTGATTCTTATCATTTCAGTTTAGAAAGATTGACCTATATTTTTGCATTAATCCATCACTTAAAGTGTGATTAGTTTGGTTAAACATTTCCCTCTACTCTTTTTGTGAGTTAGAAGCTCTTTGTGAGTTGTGCTCTTCGTGATCTTGTAAAGTGGTTGTTGTGTAAAACCCTTAGTGAGTTAGCCACTTGTGTAATATTGGTTTCATCCCACCATCATTAACTTGTAAAGGGAATTTAGTCAGTTGTTGAAATCATTGGGATAGTCTCAAAGTAGTGAATCGAACCACTACAAATCTTGTGTCTTTGATCTTTCTTTGTTAGCTTGCAATTCTCTATTTTTTTTGGGTTTTAGCTCACTTGTCATCATTTGAAAGAAAGTTTTTAAAATTTTACAAAAACCCAATTCACCTCGTAGTGTTTTCAAATGTAATCACCACTTTCTTAATAATGTTTTTCCTGCACTATTTCTCTGCACAATATTTACTACACTATTTCTCAAATTTTGCACAATTTTGCACAAAACTCAACAGAGTTTGATTTGTACTAAAAAGAACCTGGTACTAAAAATCCTTTGTTGTTAAATTTTTCGCAGGAAGCATATGCTTTTTCTGACTCTGTGTGCTTAATACTGTGTGTTTCTTAGTTTAGATTTTAGGAGATGGTTTACAGTAAATTTTGGGGTTCAAGGTTGTGTATATTTGTTGAAATTTGTTGGTTTTTAGAATTTCTCTTGATAATTTTTAGCGGATTGATGCGTGATCAATTTTTTAGTTGAGCTTCAGAAGGTGTTAAATATGCATGTAAGCACGAAGTTTCAAAATTACTTTCATCTATTGATACTAATGTTAAATTTCTATTAATATAATGAGTAATATACTCCCTTCACCGCAAATTGAATTGGGTTGGCTAGAAAATGGAACTCCTTAAAAGGATGTTCATATTTCTGACTTGCATCTCCTACGTGTGGATAATAAATTTGTATCTCGAGCATAAAATGATGGATTTGAAGGAATAGAGGTTGTTTCTCTTTCGGCAGATTAGCTTAAGGAAATGAAGCATTACTTTATGGCCAAATTCCTCAAGCTCCAGATCATGTAGCTGAATGTGAGAAATTTGGTTGCAGTGTGGTTCTTAAAAATCATCTTGATGAAGATCACTCGACTTCTTCGAGTTGTATGTTGTCATGTCCTGATCAAGATCGGGTTCCACAAGAAAATGAATTGAAACAATATAATATTCAAGTATTTGAGTTTTATCCCCAATGATCTGATCACGATGCGGATTCTGGTGCATAAAATGGCAAAATTGAAGGCATCAACTTGTTCTTCTTGTGCCAGATCAGCCGGAAGGAAGTGGAGTTCATCTCTCGACCCAAATTTCTGAAGAGCCAGATCATGTAGGTGAAGATGGTGGAGCCATTGTTTATGCCCCAAAGGCAAGTTCCAATGGTAGGAAGCGTTGTGTAAGGCCTTGTAAACGTCTCAAACTTGCTCCGGACATTCCATTTCGGCCTAGGCGTTCAAGAGCAAGCACCAAGTTGTTCCAACACGACAATCTAGTCACTATCGTGAAAGCCCCCGAGGAACAAGTGTCCTGCTTGGTGGATGGACTAAAGAAGTGACAGGCCGATAAAGGGGAGATAGCAAAGGGCATATAGATAAGTAATTTGTTCACTATACTTAGTCAAATACTTTTTTGTTTCTTGTAGATTTTATACATATTGTTTAAGCAAATTTTCTTTCTCATAGTGAAGTGTGGACACATATAATGTGTTGTTGTTACTTTCTATCGTTTATTTGGGCTTTCGCTTATTTTTGTTTAATGTAAATATTAGTTTGTTACCATTGATTAACAGTTCTGAATGTTATGGATGATGTTTTACTTGGAAGCAACTTTATTTCCATCTCAATGTATAGTAAATGTGAATAACTTAAAATGATGTATTAGGGTTTATCAATTGTACACTTTTTTCGCTTGAATTAAATAATCTCAGTATCAGTCTTAGGGTAAAGAATGAAAAGCTTATTTAGAAAAAATATTGTATATTAAAAAATTAATTTGCCTTAATTTTCCTTAGAAACTTATTTCGGTACATATAGATTCTTCTTATCTTTCTAAGTGTTAATTTTTATTATCCTAGAAAAAAAGTTTTTAAATTTTTCTTAGATTTTAGAGCTCTATCATGCATAGAAAATTGAGAACTAATTTTAACGCTTTTGCATAGAAAGTACAAATAAGATATTCTCACCTATACCAGATGTCCGGAGGTACATTGAGAAGAAGAGTTAAGTTGATTTTTTATAGGTGTCTTTCCACTTTTGTTTGCTTAAAATGATAAAAACAAATATTTCCTTTATGAATTCAGGAAGCTGGAGGTGAAAAATGAAGCAAATGAAGTTGAGGTGCATGCAAAAAGTCAGAACCTCCATGCTAGAAGAATTGCAGACTTTTAAGAGTCACATTTCTTTCGTGACTGCTTATGAAATTGAGGCAATTCAACTTGGCTTTTGCACAAACAGAATATCTTGCAGGTGAATGTTTCCCTTATCTTAATCTAAGTATTATAAATAACAAAGTAACCACCATTGTCTCGATAATATTTTTCTTGCACAGTTTTTTCAGCACTGTTTCTCTACACATGTTTCTCAATTTTTGCACAGTTTTGCCAACATTCTGCAGAGTTTGATTTTTTATTAAAAGAATCTAGTACCTAAAAATCCTCAATTGTTTATTTATCGCAAGAAGTAGATACTTTTTCTAATTTTGTGTGGCCAATTGTGTGTGTTTCTTAGTTGCGCTTTTAGGAGATGGTTTTACTGTTCATTTTGGGGGTTCAAGATTTTTCATGTTTATTAAAATTTGAGGGTTTTTAGTATTTCTCATGTGAATTTTTAACGGAATAATATGTGATCAATTTCTTCAAGATTATGTTTACAGCTATGCTAATTGTTTTACCGAGGTGAACAAATATGTTGAAGTTGTGGTTCCAGAATATCAAAATTTTATGTTTCCATCTCCTTAATTATAGTTTAAGATGTATAATATGTAAAGTTTCTCATTGTCCTTTTAGGAACGATTTTTCTGCCAGAAGAAATCTGGTTCGTTGAAATTCAGAAGCAGTTAAATATACATGTAAGCATGAAGTTTCAAAATTGATTTCATTTGTTCCTACTCATGTTAAATGTCTATTTAATAGGATGGGTATTACTCCCTTCGCCAAAAATTGAATTGTGTTGGCTAGAAAAAAAAACTCTTGAAAATGATGTTCACGTTTCTAACTTGCATCTTCTAGGAGCTGATAATAAATTCGAATCTCGAGCAGAAAATTATTGACTTGAAGGTATCGAGGTTGTTTCTCATATGGAAGATCATCCTAAATGAAACGAAGCATTAGTTTATGGTCAAATCCTCAAGCTCTAGATCATGTAGCTGAATGTGAGGAATTGGCTGATGAAGTGGTTCTAAAATATCCTCTTGAAAAGATCACTCGGAATCTTCGAGTTGTATGGTGTCTTGTCCTGATTAGGATCGGGTTCCACCAGAAAAGGATTCGAATGAATATAAGATTAAGGGTTTTAAGCTTTATCCTATAGAAGCTTACCATGAAGTAGATTAAGGTGTAGAAAGAGGAAAAATTGAAGGCATCAACTTGTTCTTCTTGTGCCATTTCAGCCATAAGGAAGTGGATCTTATCTCTCGGCCAAATTCCTGAAGAGCGAGATCATGGAGGAGAAGATGGTCGAGCCTTTCTTTCGGCCCCAGAGGCAAGTTCCAGTGGTAGGAAGAGTTGCATAAGGCCTTGTAAACATCTTGAACTTGTTCCAGACATTTCAGTTTGTCATAGGCGTTGAAGAGCAAGCTACCAGGCCGTTCGAACACGATAGTCCATTCACCATCGTAAAAGCCCCCGAGGAACAAGTGTCCTACATGATAGATGGACTAAAGAAGTGACAGACCGGCAAAGGGGAGATAGTAGAGGGCATAAAGATAAGTGATTTGTTCACTATACTTAGTCAAATACTCTTTTACATCTTGAAGATTCTTATCCATATTTTAAAGCTAATTTTCTTTCTCATAGTTCAGTGTTGTGGGATATAATGTCTTGTGGTTACGTTATATTGTTTATTTTGGCTTTCATTTATTTTTGTTGAATGTAAATATTAGTTTGACACCTATGATTAAGAATTCTGAATGTTAAGGAATGAAACTGAAGCTATTGAGATTGGTTTTTTGTACAAACAGAATCGCTTGTAGGTGAATGTTTCCTCTATCTTAACCTAGGTATTTTAATAACAATATTGAAAGCCCTAAGGGCTAGTTTCTTTATTTTTATAAGAGACAAACAATTGAGGATGATCTAACGTTATTTGTTAATGTGATAGATCTTTTGGAAGTTCTAAGATCTTCAAGATAAATCAACTAAGCCAATGGCATATGCACACAATGAAGATTTGAGATATGCCAACATATTTAAGAATCTTTGAAGACTAGAATCTAAGCTCAATTAGAATTTCTACATCTTGTAAACCCTAGGATCTAAGCTCAAGGATAGATTAGAATTTTTACATCTGGTAAACCCTAGGATCTAAGCTCAATTAATATGTCTCACACTTGTCGTGCATGCACCTAAAATGTTTTCAAATGGAATGCCTTGTGTTTTTAAAACCGTTGTTTTGATCCTTCAACCAACAAAGATAAAATGTGGTTGAAAAGGTTTTTCAAAGGTTTTATTATAGCACAAATTGTTTTGGCATGAGTTAGAGATCATCAGAATAGAGACTTAGTGCAAAATCCACTTGTGACCCTTGCTTAGGTCTACCGAGCCTCATACTGTTTTTATTTCTTGAATATTCTTATCCATATTTTTTAGAAAAATTTCTTGCTCATAGTGGAGTATGGTGGGATACAATGTCTTGTGGTTACTTTCTATTTTTTATTTGGTCTTTAATTTATTTTTGTTCAATGTAAATATTAGTTTGATACTTTTGATTAACAATTCTGAATGTTAAGGAATGAAACTATCGCTATTAAGCTTGGTTTTTTATGTACTACCAGAATCTCTTGTAGGTGGATGTTTCCTCTATCTTAATCTAAGTATTTTAATAACAATATTGTAAGCCCTAAGGCTAGTTTCTCTATTTTTATAAGCGACAAACAATTGAGGATGATCTAACGTTATTTGTTAATGTGATAGATCTTTTGGAAGTTCTAAGATCTTCAAGATGAATCCAATAATTCAATGGCATATGTACACAATGAAGATTCAAGATATGCCAACATATTTAAGAAGCCTTGAAGACTTAGGTTTACTAGGGTAGATTAGTATTTCTACATCTTGTAAACCCAAGGATCTAAGCTCAATTAATATGTCTCACACCTGTCGTGCATGCACCTAAAATGTTTTCAAATGGAATGCCTTGTGTTTTTAAAACCGTTGTTTTGATCCTTCGATCAACAAAGATAAAATGTGGTTGAAAAGATTTTTCAAAGGTTTTCTTATAGAACAAATTGTTTAGGCATGAGTTAGAGATCATTAGAATAGAGACGTAGTCCGAAATCCACTTATGACCCACACCTACGTCGATCGAGGCTCAAAGCTCGGATGACCTTATGAAGGTCGATCGACCGACCTGTGTGGAAGGCTGACCGAAGTGTGAAGCTACACTTAGTTACTTTTGAATGTTCTTGAACTCCAACAGCTAGCTGATAAGGTCGACCTTTGCTATAGGTCGGACGACCAAGGTCTTTCTCCGGTCGACCGAGTTCCCTTTTAAGGTCGATCGTATGAGTAGACCAGTTAAAACTGTCCGGACAAGCCTCAGACGACCTGTCAACCATGTCGGTCGAGAAAGTTGTGTAATCACTGACAGATACCAGCCATTGAAGCATTAAATGCACTCCAATTTTGAACTCTATATAAGCACCAAAGGCAGATGTCTTGGTAGTTATCTAAGCCATTAAGTGTCATTAAGTTCTACATTTTCAAACTAGCGTTCAATACACTTTCATGTGAAAAATAAGTGTGATTCTTATCATTTTAGCTAAGAAAGATTGAGCTATAAATTTGTATTTATCCATCACATAAAGTGTGATTTGTGTGGTTAATATTTCCCTCAACTCGTTTTGTGAGTTTTGCTCCTCGTAAGCCTTGAAGTGGTTGTTGTGTAAAACTCTTAGTGATCTAGCCACTTGTGTAATATTGGTTTTATCCCACCATTATTAAGTTGTAAAGGGAATTTAGTGAGTTGTTGAAATCCTTTGGTTAGTGTCCAAGTAGTGAATCGAACCACTATAAATCTTCTGTCTTTGATCTTTCTTTGTTAGCTTGCAAATCTCTATTTTTATTTAGCTCACTTGTCATCATTTGAAAGAAAGTTTTAAAATTTAAAAAAAAACAATTCACCCCCTCTTAGTGTTTTCAAATGTAACCACTATTTTCTTAATAATATTTTTCCTACACAGTTTTTCTGCACTATTTCTCTGCACAGTATTTTCTACACTATTTCTCAAATTTTGCACAGTTTTGCACAAAACTCTACAGAGTTTTATTTGTACTAAAACAAACCTTGTACTAAAAAATCCTATGTTGTTTAATTTTTCACAAGAAGCATATATTTTGTCTGGTTCTGTGTGCTCAAGGTTTCTTAGCCCAGTGGGGGCAAGGGTCTGCTCACAACCTTGAGGTTGTGAGTTCGATACCACCTCACACAAGGGAAATGATTTAATTGTCATTTCTTTGGGTTCCCTTGTGTGGGTCTTATACTCCCCCCGCGCTCAACGGGCTTCTACGACACCCGCTCAACGGGACTTCTACTACTCCCCTCACGGGTCATCCGCTCAGCCGGGCTTCTACTACTACTCCTCTGGTGAGGTCCAATAAAAAATTGTAATAAAAAAAAATTCCCAAAAAACTTTTAAAAAAAAACTCTACAGAGTATGTTTGTTGAAATATGTTGGTTTTTAGTATTTGTCTTGATAATTTAAAGCGGATTGATGTGTGATCAATTTTTTAGTTGAACTTCAGAAGCGGTTGAATATGCCTGTAAGCACGAAATTTAAAAATTACTTTCATATGTTCATACTAATGTTAAATTTCTATTAATATAATGAGTAATATACTCCCTCGGCCAGAAATTGGATTGGGTTTGCTAGAAAATGGAAATCCTTAAAAGATGTTCATATATCTGACTTGCATCTCCAAGAAGTGAATAATAAATTCGCATCTCTAGCACAAAATGGTGGCCTTTAAGGAATAGAGGTTGTTTCTCTTCTGGCAGATCATCCTGAAGGATATGAAGCATTGCTTTATGGCCAAATTCCTCAGGCTTCAGATCATGTAGCTCAATGTGAGAAAGTTGGTTGTAGATTGGTTATTAAAGATCATCTTGATGATGATTACTCGACTTCTTCGAGTTGTAAGTTGTCATGTCCTGATGAGGATCGGGTTCCACAAGAAACAGAATCGAAACAATATAATATTCAAGTATTTTAGTTTTATCCCCTGTAAGCTGATCACGATACGGAGTCTAGTGCATAAAATAGCAAAATTGAAGGCATAAGCATATTTTTCTTGTGCCAGATCAGCCGGAAGAAAGTGGAGCTCATCACTCGGCCCAAATTCCTGAAGAGCCCGATCATGCAGGTGAAGATTTTTGTGTAATCTGCGGATTTTTATTGCCTTGGACAAATTCCCCAAAAATTACATCAGTGTAACCCAAAAATTACATCAGGTGAAGATGGTGGAGCCTTTGTTTCTGCCCCAGAGGTAAGTTCCAGTGGTAGGAAAGGTTAAGGAAGGCCTTGTAAACCTTTCGAACTTGCTCTAGTCATTCATGTTCGTCTTAGGCGTTCAAGAGTAAGCTACCAAGCTATTCCAACACAACAGTCCAGTCACCAGCGTGAAATCCCCCGAGGAACAAGTGTCCTCCCTCGTGGATGGACTCAAGAAGTTATATCCAGATAAATGGGAGATAGCAAAGGGCATAAAGATAAGTAATTTGTTAACTATACTTAGTCAAATAATTTTATATTTCTTGTAGATTTTTATGCATATTGTTTAAGCAAATTTTATTTCTATTGTTTATTTGGGATTTCGTTTATATAATGTCTTGTTGTTACTTTCTATTGTTTATTTGGGCTTTCGTTTATTTTTGTTGAATGTAAATATTAGTTTGATACCTTTGATTAACAGTTCTGAATGCTATGGAGGAGGTTTTACATGGAAGCAACTTTATTTCCATCTCAGTGTATAGTAAACGTGAATAACTGAAAAATGATGTAGTGGAGTTTATCAATTGCCCACTTTTATTCTTGATTTAAACAATATTTAGAAAAACATATTGTAAACAAATTAATTTGCCATAATTTTCATTAGAAGCTTATTTAGGCACATATCGATTCCTCTTATCTTTCTATGTGTTACTTTGTATTATCCTAGAAAAAATAAAGGTTTTTAAATTTGCCTTAGATTTGATATCCCTATCATGCATAGAAAATTGAGAACTAATTTTCGCACTTATGCATGGAGAAGACCTACATTGAAGAAAGTACAAATAAGATATTCTCATCCATACCAGATGTCCGGAGGTACATTGAGAAGAAGAGTTAAGTTGATTTTTTTATGTGTCTTTCTGCTTTTGTTTTCTTAAAATTAAAAAACAAATATTTCCTTTATGAATACAGGAAGCTGGAAGTGAAACTGAAGAAAATGAAACTGAGTTGCCATGCACAAAGTCAGAACCTCCATGGTAGAAGAAATTGCAGACTCTTAAGAGTCACAGTTCTTTCATGTCTGCTTATGAAATTGACTTAATTGAGCTTGGTTTTTGCACAAAAAGAATCTCTTGTAGGTGAAAGTTTCCCATATCTTAATCTAAGTATTTTAATAACAATGTAAACAACAATTTTTAATAATTGTTTTCCTTCACGGTTTTCTCTACACATTATTTTATGCATTTATTTCTCAATCACAAAGTTTGATTTCTACTAAAAAGAACCTTGTACTAAAATAACCTATGTTGAGTTTTTTAAAAGAAGCATATACTTTTTATGGTTCTGTGTGCACAATTCTACGTGTTTCTTAGTTTGGCTTTTAACATATGGTTTTAGGTTAATTTTGGGTTTCTAGATTTTTCATGTTTGTTAAAATTTGAGGGTTCTTAGTATTTCTCTTGAGATTTTTTAAAGGATTAAGTAGTGATAAATTTCTTCAAGATCATGTTTACAACTTTGCTCACTTTTTACCGAGGTAAATAAATATGCTGAAGTTGTGGATTCAAGAATATGAAAATTTATGTTCTACCTCTTTGTTTCTATTTTTAGATGTATCATATTTAATGTTTCACATTGTCCCTTTTTGGAACGATTTCATGTCAGAAGAATGCTAGTTCATTGAGCTTGACAAGTAGTTAAATATGCATGTAAGCACGAAGTTTTAAAATTACATGCATCTGTTCATACTAATGTTAAATGTCTATTAGTATAATGAGTAATACTCCGACCGCCACAAATTGAATTGGGTTGGCTAGAAAATGGAACTCTTGAAAAGAATGTTCATGTTTCTAACTTGCATTCCCTGGGAACGGATAATAAATTTGAATCTCGAGCAGAAACTGGTAGAATTGAAGGCATCAATTTCGTTTCTCATATAGCAGACCAGCCTGAAGGAAATTAAGCATTATTTTGTGGCGAAAATTTTCAGGCTCCAGATCATGTAGCTGAATGTGAGGATTTGGCTATTGGATTGGTTCTTAGAGATTCTGTTGAATGATCACTCGACCTATTCGTGTTGCATGTTGCCATAATTTTCAAGTTTTCGAGTTTTATCCCCAATGAGGTGATCACGATGCGGATTCTGGTCCAGAAAATGACAAAATGGAAGGCATCAGCTTGTTCTTCTTCTCGCCCATATTCTTGAAGAGCCAGATCATGCAGGTGAAAATGGTTGAGTCTTTGTTTCTGCCCACAGGCATTCCAGCTTGTCCTAGGAGTTCAAGATCAAGAAACCAAGATGTTCCAACACAAATGACCAGTTACCATCGTGATAGGCCCCGAGGAACAAGTGTCATGCCTGATGGATGGACTACAAAAGTGATAATCGGACAACGGACATAAAGATAAGTGATTTTTTCACTGTACTTAGCCAAATACTTTTTAATTTCTTGATGATTCTTATCCATATTTTTTAATCAAATTTTCTTTCTCATAGTTGAGTGTGGTGGGATATAATGTCGTCTGGTGACTTTATATTGTTTATTTGAGGGTTTTGTTTATTTTTACTGAATATAAATATTAGTTTAATACCATTGATAAACAGTTTTGAATGCTATGGAGGAGGGTTCACTTGGAAGTAGTTTTATTTCCATCTCAGTGTATAGTAAAGGCGAATAACGAAAAATGATGCAGTGGGGTTTATCAGTTGTCCGCTTCTATTCCACTTCAATGCATGAATTAAGCAATCTCAGTACCGGTCATAGGGTAAGGAATGAGAAGCTTATTTAGGAAAAATATTGTAAAACAATTATGTCTTCTAGAAAGTTTAATTCAGTGAATATTAACAATTGTTTCTCAAAGAGTTAGGTCTCTTCAATAAATGTGATATATTGCTACAAAAGTAGGCACAAATAGATTCATCTTACGTTTCTATGTGTTACTCTATATCATCCTAGAAAAAAAAATGTTTTTAAAATTTGCCATATATTTTATATCTCTGTCATGCTTAGAAAATTGAGAACTAATTTTCACGATTTTGCATGGAGAAGACCTATATTGAAGAAAGTACAAATAAGAGATTTCAATCCATACAAGATGTCCAAAGGAACATTGAGAACATGAGAGCATTTAACTGCTTCTAAAATTGAGGCTATTCAGCTTGGTTTTTGCACAAACAGAATCTCTTGTAGGTGAATGATTCCCCTATCTTAATCTAAGTATTTTAATGAAAAGGTAACCACCGTTTTCTTAATAATAGTTTTCTTGCACTTTTTGTTCTACACTTATTTTTCTATTTCTGCACAGTTTTGCACAAAATCCTGTAGAGTTTGGCTTGTACTAAAAGAACCTGATACTAAAAAACACTCTGTTGTGTTTTTTTTAAGAACATACTTTTTATGGTTCTGTTTGCTCAATTTTGTGTGTTTCTTAGTTAGGCTTTTAGGAGATGGTTTTACTGTATATTTTGAGGTTAAAGATTTTTCAAGAAAAACCTCTGTTTCCATCTCTCTGTTTATATTTTCAGATGTATAATATTGAACGTTTCTCATTGCCCCTTTTAAGAAAGATTTCCTATCAGTAGAAAGCTGGTTCGTTGAGCTTCAGAAGCGGTTAAATATGCATGTGAGCAAGAAGTTTCGAAATTATTTTCATATGTTCCTACTAATGTTAAATGTCTGTTATTAGAATGAATAATAATCCCTCCGCCACAAATTGAATTGGGATTCTTAGAAATGGAACTTTTGAAAATGATGTTTATGTTCCTGACTTGCATCCGCTAGAAGTGGATAATAAATTCAAATCTCGAGTAGAAAATGATGGACTTGAAGGCATCAAGGTTGCTTCTAATAAGGAAGATCTGTTGGAATTTACATTTGATATAGGTGCTTCAATTGGATTGGGCCGACCAATACTGGATTGTTCAAACCGGCCTGTTGAACCGAAAAACTGGTCCAAGAACCGGTTTGAATGAGTCAAAACTAAGATGTGAGGTGTGTGTAGTGGGGCATCATGGATGAGCAAATATAGGGGAAAATGGCTTAGTGGGTGCATTAGTTTTCAACCCTCTATACATGTATCTATGTAATGAATTGTTGATTACACTATTACTCTAACATACTCTCCTTGAGGCAGCCAAAAATCTGCCAAGATAATACACTACCAAGAACATAAAAAAAGGTAAAATAAAAATCATATTTTTTGGTTGTTTCTTTTCAGTTTTAACTTGAACCTATATACACCAAATTCCTGAAGATTGTCTTCAAATTTTGGAGTTCTTTGACTAGCATTAGAGACACGAAAACAAGTAAAAGTTGGTCGTGTGGATACTGATAGAGATAGGAGTCGATAAGATCGGTTGCTGTTGGTGATTCCCGAAGCAAAATCAAATAGAAAACGTTTATGTTATAACGTAATTTATTGTTAAAAATCTTATATCTAAGTTCGTTGGTACTCGTGAATGATCCTATTAGAAACGGATTCCGTAATTTTACTTTCCGCTGCGTTTATTTGAGGAATCCAAATTTCTTTCTTTCAGTGGTATTAGAGCCAATCACGAGTACCCAATCGTTCTTTTATATGTTTCTCGTTTATAATAGATGTTTAATGCATGTCAAAGGATGTTTTATCTTTTTACTGTCTCTAGGATAATATTTAAGTATTAAACTAGTCCTAGAACGAATTGTTCGTTCGTGTTTTTGGTTGTGTTTCTCTTTTTTGGGAAACGCTATGTCGACCGGAAGGGGTTCTCGGTTGACTAAACATTTTATGGAAAATGAGAGTTGCTTCTGCCTAGTTTTCGGACGACCAGAGAGCCATCTCAGTCGTCGAATCTAGTCTGTTTTTGGGTTGGTCGACAGGAAGATGTTCTAGGTCGACTGAGGTGGCCTATTTTTACACTGTTTGGTTACTGACTTTATCGCGGTCGACATGGAAATGGTCTCGGTCGACCACACAGGGGAATATAGTGTATATTTGTGTTTTTATAAGAATGATTATCATATTATATGAGCACTATGCATAGTAATAGCCATTGACCAAATGATTTTTTATTATATTACGGCTTGCGTGTCGTGCTTTCTCTATTGAAATTCTGTTTGTAATTTATTTCTCGAATGTAACTCGAGATTTCTTTATTATGTAAGACATATTATAGGATTTCTTATGTAATTGCAAGAGCATAATGGAGTCAATCAGAAGGAGAAAATCAAATGGAAGCTGAAGGCAATAAATTAGATTTATTGTTCTTCACCTTAGAAAGTCTTAGGATTTTCCATTGGCTTGGAAAATTCACATAGGGCTATTACTATGCATGAGATGCATGTTTTTCAGCTGTATATGAAGTCGATGGCTTCCTCGATTTGGCCCTCGTCAAGGCCTAGATCAACAATAGCGTAGTATTGTGAGGTTATACGCACATGTTTATCCGGGTGAGGCGAA
The DNA here is from genome assembly GCA_026122235.1 of Vinca minor. Taxonomy (NCBI): domain Eukaryota; kingdom Viridiplantae; phylum Streptophyta; class Magnoliopsida; order Gentianales; family Apocynaceae; genus Vinca; species Vinca minor. The sequence goes on along the minus strand of JAOCZM010000241.1, from coordinate 4,940,483 downwards.
AAGAGGATAACTCAATGATATCCGCCGATGCAAATCATGGGTCATACTTAATCGGATTATCTCAATAAATGGATTGAGGATCAGGAGGAAAAAGAGATGAGATGTGCATCTTGATGTACTAAGAATAAATGTTATTTACTCAACCAACCAAGATTTACATAATGATGTAATTAACGAATGTTGATTACCTAAATAGCCATGTTTCGAGCTATTTAGCCAAAGCTAACTCGAGATTGGTGATATATGGATCTTGGCCTACTAAAACGTTTTGAAATTTATGAATGAATGCTTGAGGGTTATTCATTTGAAGAAAATAGTGGGAGAATGATTAGTTAAAGACCTATTAATGATTTTAAAATATGATGCAAAAACTTTGCGAAATCTTTGTTGTAGATATAATAGGAAATGCAAATGTTTCATCGAACTCGCTTTCGTTACGATCTGTCTTTGAGAAGGACAAACTTAAGGGAGGAAACTTCCTCGACTGGTACCGGAATTATAGAATCGTTCTCATAAACGAGAAAAAGCTATATGTTCTCGAAGATCCTATTCCCGATCAACTAGCCATCTTGCCTTCGACCGCTGAAAGGAATACTCATCGTAAGCAATTAGATGACGCATTATATGTGTCAAGTTTAATGCGGGTAACCATGACCTTTGAGCTTCAGAAGAAACACGAGAAAATGGGTGCATTAGACATGACTAATCATCTAAAGGAACTCTTTCAGGGTCAAGCTCGCCATGAGAGATTTGACGTGTCAAAGTCTATATCTCAGTGCAAGATGGCAAAGGGAACATCAGTCGGAACTCACGTTCAAAAAATGATATGTTATATTAAGAACCTAAGTAGTCTGGGATTTCCTCTTGGCCAGGAGCTATCCACTGACTTGATACTGCAATCGTTGCCTGAATCGAACAGTCAGGTTGTATTAAACTACAACATGAATGAGATAGACAAACCCCTTCCTGAATTGTTGAATCTTTTAAGGACTGCTGAGAATGAAATAGGCAATTCCAAAGCCATAATGATGGTTAATAACATAGGTAAGGGTGTTGGTAAGACCAAGGGCAAGCCTTATGGCAAACCTAAGGGCAAGCCTAGCCAATTCTTGAAAGCACTGAAAGACAAGGGTGTTGTGGCTAAGGATGGTACTTTACACCATTGTGGTGAGTGAGGACATTAAGAAATGAACTGTAAGAGCCATCTTGCAGGGGGGAAACTTGGAAAGTGGGCAAATGTCGCTTCTGGCTCAGGTATTTTTGTTATAGAAATAAACTTGTCTACAACTACTTTCTCTTGGGTATTAGTTACCGGTTGTGGTTCTCACATTTGTATGAATGTACAGGGGATTGCAAAGCAGTAGGGAGCTGACAATGGACGAAGTGGACCTACGCGTTGGCAACGGAGCAAGAGTTGCTACCTTAGTTGTAGGAACCTACTGTATTATTTTTCCATCTGGGATTGTAATGCGAAACCGTTGTAAGAATACGAAGGTTCGGCTTGAATGCCCGATCTTTCTCTATCTCGAACAGTTTATGGGGGAATATAAGCAACCTTTCTCCCGCAAGGTTGAATATCAATGGGGGCTGAAACACCACAATAAGTATAAACCAAACTTATTGATACAGTAACTCAAACATGAATGAATTCTACCCAGAGAATCAAACACAAAGTAACTAAGGAATAACCTTAAATCAAAATATCAATATATCAAATCTAAGTAATAACATGGCTGAAATCCCTCTTAAATAGAGTGGAATTTCGTCCAAAAATAACCCACAAATAAGAGTCCTTTAAGGATTAGGACTCTACAACTCCTAGATAACTAAAAACACTACCTAACAACAAGGACAACATGTCCTATTATTTAGCTAGCTTATTTCGCCAACATGGCTAATTAAACAATATAATAAATCTGAAATATAATTAAAGTCTAGAATAGACTTTAATTATCAAATGACTAAAATACCTTTTCAACCGTTTTCCTTCCAATTATGTATCTTTCCTTCAAATGCTATTAGATGGCTTTGATCCTTGTGTCTAGCTTTATTTGAAGGCTTCTTTAACTCTTGAACCTTTATAATATATACTTTCAACACTTCGAACAAAGGCTTTACTTGGAAGCTCGTATTTGGAATGTTGATGAGGTCATTTATCCAAATGACCTCTTTAAGCTTCATATATGATCCCGTATCATTCTCTCCTTCTTGAAAATCTTTCATATCCCCTCCCTCTTTCAATAGATTCGTCCTCGAATCTTCTAGATCGTGGGATGTAATTACAATATCAATCTTTTCTTCTGGATCGTTACTCTTTTCTTTCAACTCTTCATTTGGCAAACTTTCTAATTTTGGCTCGGCTTCATCCTTGTCTTCTTCACTTTCCAAATTTGTATCATCTTGTATTATATCATTATTTGGCAAGATTTCTACTATTGTATTGGCTTCTTCCTGAATTTCCCCATTTTTTATGCATTCATCTAGTCGTTCCATGCATTTCCATAGTTCTTTCATAGGTTTCTTCAGCTTTGATTTGCATCTCAATTTGCTCCGCATGATTGACCATCTCCATAACATCAACATGACAAGCTATTTCCACTATTGGCCTCATGTCATCATTCAAACCTGATAAGAACCGATTCAATGCAGTTTTCCTATTTTCTTGAATGTCAAGTCGATTCATGGCTAACCTCATCGCTTCATAATATTCATCTACCGATTTAGAACCTTGTGTAAGCATTTGTAAACGTTTGGTTTGTTCCTCTAAGTAATATGGGGAAACAAATCTCCGCTTTCATCTCAGTTTTCAATTCATTCCAACTATCAATAGGTCGTTGTCCCACTCTTCTCCTAATTATACTTTCATCTTGCCACCAATTTGATGCATTACCAAAAAATCCCTTTGCTTCCATCGTTACCTTTATACCCTCCGAATAATCATGACAAGCAAACATATCATTAAGTTTATGTATCCATTCAAATAATAATTTCGGCTCATTTGTACCTTCAAAAGATGGAATCTTGATTGCACCAATAGGATTGCCAACTTGCTGAAATTTTGGATCCCTTTGCGGCTCATATGGATAAAAATAAGAATCATCATGTCTTGATTTTGTTATATGTGGGAAGCCATACCTTTTATCATCATAATCAAAGTTGTCATCTTCTTGATCAAATTGTTGCCACATCTTTGCATGAATTTGTTGAAATCTTTAAAAAGATGGAGTCTTTAAGCTTCTTGATTTACTTGAAAGTTGATCTTCTTGATCTTCATGAACTCACGACTGCCCCTAGAAATTCGAATCAATATTGACGTTTCTTGATTCTTGATTTTTTGTTCGGATGAACTGTAGCGTGAACAGTACCCGAAAATCTGATTTGGCTCTCGGATGAACAGTAACGATGAACAGTAATCCGCAAACAGTACCGTGAACAGTAATCCGCAAAAAGTAATTTTTTTTTATTTTCTGCCCAATTTTTTTTAAAGAAAGCAATAAAGATACACCAAGATAGAGATCAACCTTTTGCTCTGATACCACTTGATGTGAAACCGTTGTACGAATACGAAGGTTCGGCTTGAATGCCCGATCTTTCTCTATCTCGAACAGTTTATGGGGAATATAAGCAACCTTTCTCCCGCAAGGTTGAATATCAATGGGGGGCTGAAACACCACAATAAGTATAAACCAAACTTATTGATACAGTAACTCAAACATGAATGAATTCTACCCAGAGAATCAAACACAAAGTAACTAAGGAATAACCTTAAATCAAAATATCAATATATCAAATCTAAGTAATAACATGGCTGAAATCCCTCTTAAATAGAGTGGAATTTCGTCCAAAAATAACCCACAAATAAGAGTCCTTTAAGGATTCCTAGATAACTAAAAACACTACCTAACATCAAGGACAACATGTCCTATTATTTAGCTAGCTTATTTTGGCCAACATGGCTAATTAAACGATATAATAAATCTGAAATATAATTAAAGTCTAGAATAGACTTTAATTATCAAATGACTAAAATACCCTTTCAACCGTTTTCCTTCCAATTATCTATCTTTCCTTCAAATGCTATTAGATGGCTTTGATCCTTGTGTCTAGCTTTATTTGAAGGCTTCTTTAACTCTTGAACCTTTATAATATATACTTTCAACACTTCGAACAAAGGCTTTACTTGGAAGCTCGTATTTGGAATGTTGATGAGGTCATTTGTCCAAATGACCTCTTTAAGCTTCATATATGATCTCGTATCAGATTGTCTTAGAATTAGAGAATTGCATCTATGTACCTACTTTAACAAAGAATATTATTTCAATATCTTGTTTGGACAAGATCGGATTTAATATCAATATTCAAAACCAACGAATGTCATTATCATCGAATAATATTTTTTATTGTAGTGCAACTTTGGTGAATGGTTTATATCTGTTAGACCTCGATTCACTGGTCTATAACATAAATTCAAAAAGGATTAAGAATAATGATTCGAATCCTACATACTTCTATCATTGTTGCTTAGGCAGTATAAATGAAAACCGCATTTCCAGACTCCATAAAAATGGATTGTTGGAATCATTTTATTTTGAATCATATGATACATTCGAACCTTGTTTAATAGGTAAGATGACTGCTTCTCCCTTTACTAGAATTGGAGAACAAGCAAAGGATTTGTTGAAACTAATAAATAGTCATGTATGTTGTCCGTTCAATATCCATGTGAGAAGTGATTATCTATATTTCATTACTTTTACTAGTGATTATAGTCGTTTTTTATACGTGTTTCTTATGAAACACAAGTTTGAAGCCTTTGAAAAGTTCAAAGAGTTTAAGTGTGAAGTAGAAAACCAGCTTTACAAAAGTATAAAGATGCTTCGATCCGATCGAGGTGGGGAATATTTAAGTCAAGAATTACGTGATTATCTAAAGGAGTGTGGAATTTTTTTACAACTTTCTCCACCGGATACTTCACAATGGAATTGTGCATTCGAAATGAGAAATCGAACTCTATAAGATATGATTCGGTCTATGATTAGTCAAGCGAGCCTTCCAAACCCTTTTTGGAGACATGCTTTAGAAGTATCAGTTTTAACACTAAAACAGAGTTCTATCAAAATCTGTTGAAAAGACACCATATGAGATATGGATTAGGAAACGACCTAGTATGTCTTTAATTAATATTTGAGGTTGTGAGGCGTTTGTGAAACTTCCAGCTTTGGACAAGTTTAGTCTTAAGTCGATCAAGTGCTTATTTGTTAGTTATCCCAAAGAAACTAAAGGATACTACTTCTTCATTCCTAAGAGAAATATTTTAGTCTTGCTAAGAGAAATATTTCTGATAAACTTTGTGCATGAATGTGTTACGCTTCTACTTTGCCATTTAACTTTGTTCGTTGTTCTTATTTTAGAAAGTACTCATTATTTTAGGCAAATATCAAGTTAGCTGGTTATAATCCTCCAAGTTATGAAAGGTTGCACACTACTCTTTTAGCACCAGAAATTCCAAGGCCATCTCAATTAATATTGCGGCCCTGTACTAGTTATCAAAGTTAGACTCTAAAAATATTTTTAAAAACTACTCATTCCATTCCTTAATATATTTCGTTTAAGTCATGTAGCCAAAATTAAGAAACAAGGTACTTTGTTAGTCAAAACATTAATATTACTCACTTAAATAGAATTAGTGATATACAAGTCATATTTAAGAGAGTAATATCGATATTTTGACTAACAAAGTATCTATCCTTTTGCTTCCTTAATTTGTGCTACCTATCCTAAACGACTTATATTATGGAATGGATGTAGTATAAATTATAAACACTGTCAAAATATAATTATAGACTCAAGTTTCAAGAGTGCGAAATATTGATCTTTTATTTAAAAATGGTCATTCTTCTGACACTCTTTGAAGCGAAATAGCCAATCGAATATGCATAATCGACTTTCCACAAAATATCATTATCAATTTATATCTAAGCTAATCCACTGAATCTTTCTTGTGACATTGTAGAACGCATATAGGATTTCAACAACTTCAATTTAGAAAAACATATTTTTACAAATACAACAGTCACGTGAATAGTCAACAAAATTCTATATGTAATAATTGCTGCTTTAGGAAAAAAATCAAGATCTTTTAAATAGCTTAAAATATCTATTGGTACCATTTTTTGCCACGAGCAAGTATTCTTTAAGTAACCTTAACTCAATATATAATTCACTCCCATCATCAATATTAATTTTTTCACTATTCTTAAGTGCAACATCAAACTGAGTACAACAAGACTTTAAATATGTATTATCTAGTTACTGTACCTTGTGAGAAGTGAATAAAAAAGAAAAAATTGTTTCATATTCTTGGAATTGTTCAAACCTCCTATTAAGAGAGACAATAGCATGATCAACAATGTATAATGAATAATTGACTCTAAATGATTCGTTTGAAGGTTGTGAAACAACATATGTTGTATTATTCAGATTTTCATCATAAAACAAATTCTACGAAAACCAACGCAGACAGTAGTAGTCATGATATTTCTTAAACTATTTGATCTAGTTTTTAATAGATTAACAAATAATAGATTAATATTTTATTAGATAATAATAACATTTAAAAATAAAAGGAAAGGAACTCAGTGTAAAATGTTTTAGGACAAATAAAAATTTAGTACTATTTTTTTCATGTAATCTTTGAACAAAAATAAAAAAGAGAATCCAAATTTGTTCAAAGATTACATGATGATCCCAAATTTGGATAAATACAAAATAATTCTCAAATTCCTTTTAAAACTTTTAATTTGTGTTATTTATTTATTAAAAATGGGAAACATGGGAGAGGAATAGCAAAGAAAAAGAGAAGAGAGAAGAGAAAAATCGAGCAAGGGAAGAGAGAGTGAAAAAATTAAATTATGTCCGTTTATTTTGTTTCGCATGAGGGTAGAGTAATTTTTTTTACTAATAGTTAAAGTTATTTTATAAAAATTGGTCCCGCCTAAATGAGAGGCCCGGTTATGCATGACACTTTAGGCCTGCAAACAATTGTGCCTGGAAAAGACACATATCAATATTAAAATTCATCATATTAAAGATAGTTGGAACAAAAAAGGGGTATCTATTTGTTTTGAGGATTGGTCAAATATACAAAGATGGCCTCTAATTATTAGTATGTCAGCCTCTAAAAGTGGAGCAATATTTATTTCATCAACTAATGCAAGTGGACGGGTGAAGGATGTTGATTTTGTAGCCTATACTTTTTTGATGTAGATGAAGATTTTGGAACACATAATGTTGTGCAAATTATTACCGACAATGCTAATGACTACAAGGCTGTCGGGGTAATTATCGAGCAAAAAATCCTCATATATTTCAGACAGCTTGTGTGGTACATAGCTTGAAGTTGGCTCTGGAAAAAGAATGTGTGACCCGCTCATGCATATCAATAAGTTTCTATGAATCGAGTGAAATGCTTTAAGAGATTATTTCTTAATCAAGATGATCGCAAAAATGTGTACATGGAAAATGAAGAATTTTCAAGTGGAACTGGTTCTTTTAGTGATTTTTTTGTCATAGATGCAAGGACTTATGAAGAACCAATATCATGGTGGGCTAGTTATGGATCTTCAACAAAATTGATGCAATCTTTAGCATTCAAATTACTCTCACAACTAGCATCTTCATCTTTTTGTGAGAGAAATTGGAGTACATACTCCCAAATTCAAAATGTGAAGAGAAGCAAATTGACAAGTGATAGAGCTGAGGATTTAGTGTATGCACAAGCCAACACTCGACTCTTAGCAAGGAAAACAAAGTCGTGTAAAGATGGGCCTTCAAAATATTTTGACATATGTAAGTTAGTTTATATATATATATATATATATATATATATATAAGCTTTAGATTACATAATATGTTTAGAAGATTTATGATATTTTATTATTTTACAGGTGGAGATAACTTTGATATTGATAGAGACATGAATCAACTTGTTAATTCAAAGAATATTAAGAATTATTTCTCAATCTGTTAGATTTCTTCAATAAATGTGATATGTTACTATGTTTCTATGTGTTGGTACCTAGAGATAAGGTTGGAATTTCTGCTTTAGATTTGATATCTCTGTCCTGTATAGAAAATTAATAACTAATTTTGACGCCCTTGCATTGAGCAGACCTACATTGAATTAAGTACAATACATATAAGAGATGCTGATCCATACCAAATGTTGAGGTACATTGTGCAGAAGAGGTAACATACATTTTATTTTTGGGCTTCTTTCAGTTTTCGTTTGATTAAAATGAGAAGCAAAAATTTCTTTATATATAGTGCAGGAAGCTGGATGGTGAAATTGAACCAAATGAAGCTGAGGCGCCATGCATAGCGTCAGAACCTCCAAGCTAGAAGAAGAAATTGCATACTCTAAGAATCAAATTTCTAGCCATTGTCATTGGGACTTGTTAGTGATGATTGTCGTATTAGTATCCATTTTCCTATTTAGCTATTTGTTTGTGTCATTCAGCTTGATTTTTTCTAGCATGTGTCATTCATGTCCTGCTCAACAGGGACGAAGTCAGGAATTTGGTGTTGGGGGGCGAAATTGCAACAGTATGTCGAACTACATATAAAAACGGCAAAAAAAAAAAATCTTGAGGGGGTGAAACTGATAAAAATTTCCGAACTACATATAAAATTTCTATACCTAGTAGTATTTTTAAAAATCTCGGGGGGCGACGGGCCTGTCTTCGTCCCTGCTGCTCAAAATGTAGTCAGAGTTTCTATTTTGTCTGCCTGAAGTAACTAAAGTTCTTATTCCACACATTATTTTCCGCCTAAATTCCCAACATTCATTCAAAAGGAGACGACATTGAAGGCATCACATTGTTCTTCGGGTGCCTGATCAACCGGAAAGAAGTGGAGCTCATCTCTCGGCCCAAATTCTTGAAGAGGCAGATCATGCAGGTTAAGATGGTGGAGCATTTGTTTTTTCCTCAGAGAAAAGTTCCAATGGTAGGAAGGGTGGAAGAAGTCCTTGTAAACATGCTGAACTTTCTTCAGACATTCCAGTCCGTCATAGGCATTCAAGAGCAAGCTACCAAGTTGTTCCTACACGACAGTCCAGTCACCATCGTGAACGCCCCAGAGGAACAAATGTCTTGTCTGATCGATGGACTACAGAAGTAACAGTCCGACAAACGTGAGATAGCAAAGGACATAAAGCTAAGGTGATTTGTTCACTATATTTAATCGAATACTTTTTTTCTTTTTTTCTTGAAGATTTTTATCCATATATTTTAAACAAATTTTCTAGGTCATAGTGGAGTGTGGTTGGATACAATGTCTGGTGGGGACTTTCTATTGTTTATTTGGAACTTTTACTAAATGTAAATATTAGTTTGATACTTTTGATTAACAGTTCTCAATGCTATGGAGGAAGGTTTATTTGGAAGCAACTTTATTTCCATCTCAGTGAATAGTAAACGCGAATAACTGAAAAAGATGTAATGATCAGTTTCCACTTCTATACTTGAACTAAACAATCTCTGCACAGGTCCTAAAGTAAGGAATGATAAGCTTACTTAGAAAAATATTGTAAACCAATTAAGTGTCATGAAGTTTAATTAAACGATTATTAACAATTATTTCTCAATCAGTTAGGTTTCTTCAATAAATGTAATATATTGTTCCAAAAGTAGGCGCATATAGATTCTTCTTATGTTTCTTTGTGTTACTTTGTATTATCCTAGAAATCAAGTTTTTTAAATTTCTCTGTCACGCCTGGAAAATTGAGAACTAATTTTCACGCTTTTGCATGAAAAATACCTACATTGAAAAAAGTACAAATAATATATGTCGATCCATACCAGGTGTCTTGAGGTACATTCAGAAGAAGAGTTCAGTTGATTTTTTTATAGGTTTCTTTCCTTTTTTGTGTCCTTAAAATGAGAAAAACAAATATTTCATTAGGAATTGCATGAAGCTGGAAGATGAAATTGAAGCAAATGAAGTCGGGGTTCCATGCACAACGTCAGAACCTCCAATCCTTAGGAGAAATCTTTCAAGCCGGATTTGATCTGGGCCTTTTATCAAATTTCTACATCTTCCCGAGGCAATTTATAGGACGGTTGATACGCTCATGGTCCTATAAATTGTCGATCTCTAAGAAAGATGTTGAAATTGATTTTCTCCTGCCTCTGTGGTTCAAGGATTACGATGGAGATGCTGCGAAGAAGAAGATTATGTATTTGTTTATCTTACTAGTTTTTAATTTAGTATCTCCTAACCACCCAAGTTTTCTTGGTTGTGGCTTTTGTCTGTTATCATGATTTTTTAAATCATTCTATAATTTTTATTTTTTTTGTAATTTCAACTTGGTTATTCATCAAAAAAAAGAATTTTAATAACTTAGCTTGGTTTTTGTGCAAACATAATATTTTGTAGGTGAATGGTTTTTGTGCAACCATATCTTAATCTAAGGATTTTAATAACTTAGTAACCATCATTTGCCTAATAATTATTTCATGCACAGTTTGTTATGCACTGTTTTGTACAAAATCCTACGGAATATTCAGTTCTGCAGTTGGAGTGGTTCTTAAAGATACTCTTGATGATGATCACTCAGCCTCTTCGAGTTGTATGTTGTCATGTCCTGATCAGGGTTGGGTTACACCAGAAAATGTTTTGAATCAATATAATGTTCAAGTTTCCTAGTTTTATCCCTATGAGCTGATCGTGATGCGGAAAATGATGAAATTGAAGGCATCAGGTTGTTCTTGTGCCAGATCAGCAAGAATGAAGTGGAGCTCATCTCTCGGTCCAAATTTTTTACGAGATATATGGCAAACCCTATTAGGGTAAAGAACCTAAGAGGGGTGAATTAGGTTCTAAAAACTTTTTTAGCTTTTCTAAAATTCTTTGCCTAAATAATCACCTTAACAACAAGTATGTTGATTAAGCATATAACGTGGGTTAATTATATATGTTTAGAAAACTTAGATGACTAAGTGAAGCAATGTATAAAACAAGGAAGCATGTGTTAGTTTAACAATCCTTAAACACATAGTTCATGTAGACAAGTAAACAAGTTATAGCAATTCATGAACTATAAAGTAAAGAGGTAATGGATAGAGAAAACTAACACAAGGGTTTATAGTGGTTCGATTCACATAGAATTTACATCCACTACCTTAGGACAAACCTAAGGATTTCCAACATCCACTAATGGATATCCTTCACAGCAAATGCAAAGTGGGTTCAACCGTTTACAATTGCCTCAACAAATGAGGATTTTTGCTTTATAAAGAAGACTCCACTCACAAAGAGCTAATCTCTCCAAAGAGATACCTCTCACAAGAGGATTTTTGCCTCACCAATGCGGACTCAGAAACACTCACAAAGAGTGTAGCTCACCAAGAGCTTTTTTCTACCTCACAAAAATTAGTTTCTCACAAAGAGAAAATGGGTAACTAGTCTCTTTCTAAGGAGACTTTACAATTATAGCCCACTTATAAAAATCCCTCTTGGATTGAATATACAATTGAAGCTCTAATCACTCTTGAGAATAGAAGAGATAGAATATGTTTAAGCTCAACTCAAAATAATTTGATTTATATGAAGATTAAGCTCAAGAAGTGTTTGTTTTGCTTGTAATGAAGTGTATAACCTATGCCCTCTTATGGCATGATTAGTTATGAAAATTCAGCTTAAGAAGCATTATATAGGGGAAAAATAAACAAGCAAAATTGGTTACAACTGCTATATTTTTTGCATGGATTTGACCACTACGTTCAACCGAACTAGGCAGCTGGTCGACCAAGGCATCTCTGAAGTAAAAATTAAAGGCCTTTGTTCTCATCTTGGTCGACCTAAGTAAGTGGTCCAGTCGACCGACCTAGATCAGGGTCGTCCGAGATGATATAGCCGCATTGGAGTCTTGGAACATTCAAAATTTGACTAAGGACAATAACAACCTCGGTCGACCGGACATACATGTCGGTTGACCGGAGTGAAGTCTTAAAGTGATTTTTTCACTTAGTCAAGTTCCTAATTTCTCAAACTCATACCTAAGTGTTTTGTAAAGATATAAAAGAACATTTTATAGAACTTAGGCAGTGACCAACACTTAACAAAATTTTCAAAAACCATTTTCAAAGAAATGAACAATGAATATTGTAAAACATGAGTTTTGTAAGCATGCATGGTTGAGCTTTAAACATTATATCCTAGGACTCTCAAAGAAATATTAGTCACAAGAATATACCTATAAGCATAGACTAACCTTCCTAAGGTCTTCAAGTCTTCAAGTTATATTCTTCTTGGAGCTTTAACTTGAAGCCTTTGATCAACATCTTCTTGGAGTGATGAAATCCTATAGCAATCTTGAGTTGTATAGTATTACACTTCACACTTCTTCTTTTAACTAATGAGCATACCACTTGATTCTTCTCTTGGATTGAGTAGCTTTTAACTTGTTGATCTTCCCTTCTTCTTGAGTTTACAAATACTTTCATGGCATGTGGATTGACTTCAAGCATGTGCTATGGAGTCTTGCAAAGTGTAGCTTTCTTGTGTGTAGGATGTTGACTTGATGTACATAATGAGCTAACTTATCATTTTCATCAATGTTGGTGTGAGCATTAAGGATACTATCATTAAGAACATATTCACGCAAACATTAAAACTATCAATTATTTGTTATCATCAAAACAAGATTGATCACATTAGCACTTAAGGCTCACAATATATCACGCATGATAAAATGGTGGAGCCTTTGTTTTTTCTCCAAAGGCACGTTCCTGTGGTAGGAAGTATCGTGGAAGGCCTTGTAAATATCATTAACTTGCTTCAGACATTCCAATCCGTCCTACGCGTTCAATAGCAAGCTACCAAGTTGTTCCAACACGACAGTCCAATCACCATTTTGAAAGCCCCAAAAGAACAAGTGCCCTTCCTAATGGATGGACTACAGAAGTGACAATCCAGCAACGGGGTATAGCAAAGGGCATAAAAATAAGGTGATTTGTTTGCTATACTTGGTCAAAATAACTTTTTATTTATTGAGATTCTTATCAATATTTTTAAGCAAAATATATTGGTCATAGTGGAGTGTGGTTGGATATCATGTATTGTGGTGACTTTCTATTGTTTATTAGGGGCTTTTACTAAATGTAAGTATTAGTTTGATACCTATGATTAACAGTTCTGAATTCTATGGAGAAAGATTTACTTGGAAGCCACTTTATTTCCATCTCAGTGTATTCTAAACACGAATAATTGAAAATCATGTAGTGTGGTTTATCAGTTGTCAACTTCTATGCTTGAACTAAACAATCTCAATATCGGTACCAGGATAAGGAATGAGAAGTTTATTTAGAAAAAAAGCACTACAAGAAAACAATTAAATAGCGACCGAATTTAGCGACCGAATTTTTCGATCACAAATGTAACGACGGCATACCGACCGAATAGAAACCGAAAACAAATCGGTTGTTATTCTGTCGGCCACTTCGGTCCAATTGACCATATTGAAACGCCGTCGTTTTATTCACCCTTAACGACCGAATACCGACGGATATTAACTACCGTTTACCGACGGAATATATTACGCCCGAATATAACGACCGAATACATAACGATGTTTATTTGTATAGTAATAAATGAATGACACAAAACGACGTCGATTTATTTTCGTTGACGACCGACTACCGACGGAAATTAACGACTGTTTACCGAGGGACTTTGTAACGACCGAATACCGACAGAAATTAATGACCGAATACCGACGGACCATGTTAACAATGGAATAACGACCGAAAGTGCGAAACGACGTCATTTTGTGCGTTTGTGTGTCTAATACTTTGCGAAGGGTTTTCTTCCCCAGTCGACCAAATCCTTAATCTGCAATCTCTTTCCTCCCATTTCCCGTCACCATCTCCCGTCGCCATCTCAATCACCACCACGCTGCCTCCTCCGATTTCTCCCTAATTCTGTAATCCCTTTCCTCCCATTTCCCGTCGCCATCTCCGTCACCACCACGCTGCCTCCTCCGATCCAAAATCCACCGCGAATTCCCTCTCCCTTACTATTCGCCATCTCCGGTCACCACCATCGAGCGGCTCAATCACATTTCCCTGCCTCCATCTTTGTTGCGGTCAACAGAAGCAGTCTCGCCACCAATTTCAGGTAATTGTGCCCCAGATGTTCTGTTTATGCAATGCACAATATTTGTTATCAATAAAAATTGAAATATCAATTTGTTAAGCATTATTTTGGACAAATTTTCCAGTCTGCCTGCAGTTCTGAGTTGACTCGCCCCAACTCGGACGTTTCGTCGTCCTCGACTTCTGAGGATTTCAAAGATATTTTTCACCAGTCTGTTAATCTAAGACAGGTGATTCTTAATTTAAAAACTTATTTTTGTTTATAATGAATGTATATTTACTGAGTTTTGGTTTAATTTTTGGTGTATAAGTTTCGAATATTTCAAAATTTGGTTTGGATCATGATCCTCGAAATAGAAAGGTTGGATATTTGCATTTTCTGCTTGTGTTATTAATGTATTTTTATCCGAATTTCTTATTTTTTCGTGAATATTTGTAGTAATTGTGATTTGTTGCCGTTATTTAATAATTGAACATATAGTTGCGAAAGGAAATGATGTGGATTTATAGTTTTGGTTGAAAGGCAAAGAGGAAATTCGTCATCTGTTAGTTTTAATATAAAATCATATTGTGCCTCTTTTGTAATCAGAGAACATATCAGACGATCAAAATGTTTCCTGAAATGGCATGAAATATTTGAGTGTAAAGGTTTGTCTGTCAGTTTGCAGCTTGCGATTACTACGTGGCAACAAATAACAGAGTCAATGGATTTGAGAAGTAAAAAACTCTTAGCTATGACCTTAGCTCCCGATATTTTCATGATCACTTTTACTCGCTATATGTGTGGTTATAAGTTGAATTTCAGGATAAAACTTAGTATTACACTAGTTAGTTTCTGAAAATGGATTGGTGATAGCACAATGAAGGAATGGAAATGGATAGAATGTATAGCTGCACTTTGTTAATAACTGATTTATCGTGGATCTTCATTAACATTCTCCTTTTGTTGATTTGATTTACGTCTTGTATTTACACCTTTTAGATGTTGAAGACGTTATAACTTTCTTTGCAACTAACAACAAGCTTTTCATGATCACTTAATGAATGCTAAAGATACATGCACCAAATAATGAGCAATTATTTGTAACCTAAAGAGTAATTTTATTTTCTATTCGATAATTTCCAGGATAGCTGCTTATCTATTTAGACTTATTCGTGATTCGGTACCTTAGTATTTCATATGCTTCTCTGTGTATTTCATAAACAACATGCTCAAAGTATGTATGTAACACATGATGAAGTTGGTCTGATAATTTCAAGTGATACTTTTAGAAGAGTAAATAATGGAAAAGCAGTTTTATTCCTCCATTGCTGCTGATCCATGTACTTCTTTAGAATAGCGAAAACTGAAATAATCTAGAATGCCATAGCGTAGCTTTCTTATTCCGATTTAAGGCATTAGCTCTAACCTTACTTCCTATCCGAGAATGGTGTTTCTGTGCTTCGATCTGAAGATTATTTTTGCATTATTTGTGCTTGTGGATTTGGATTGGATATGTCGCGCTATGCATGTTATGGAAACTACAAAGAACTTATGACATTTCCTGAGTTCACAAATCAATATCATTGTTAAACTATATAAATTTTAGACTACATTTTATACAAGTTCGATTATAACTCACTCTCACATAAAATCAGGTTGACTTTATTTTGTTTGGATTTGTCCAACTTGAGCGATTGTCAACTTGAGCGATTTTAAAGGATTTTCATTTACTTCTAGTCATTCCTCGTCCGGAAGAATTAGCCATATCATATCATAGATCTTATGACCAATTATGTATTAATATTAATATTGTAACACATAAGTTTTTATTCTTTCCATGTATTTCAGAGATGCCTCCAAGGAAAGGTATACGAGTAGCCTTACCATTTGGTTCGCCAGCCCCGTCTGCTCCGGCCTCCACCTCCTAGCCTGGTTCATCACCAGATTTGGTGGAGACACAGCGATCTGCTCCCGTGCCCGTTACGACACTTCCATCACAGGCTGATGATGTACAGACATCTCGGGATGCGTTTGCGGCAGTACACGCTACTGAGTCTACGCCGGTAGCAGGATCGGCGACTCACCAGTCGACTGTCCCACAGGCAGCGTCTGATTCTGGCGGAGTTGCGTCTACAGTAGATACGCGTATTCTCCTTCAGCCTACCCTTGGCACGTAAGTAACTAATTTATTTCCTTTAAGCTAATTATACTACTTGTCGTCATTATAGTAACTAATCAAATTTTTTGTGTGCTATTATAGTTTCAGGTTGGCATCCAACTGTTCCGCCGCAATTACTTCAATTTTTCAAGATCGTTTCAAGGGGGCATATAACACCATCAAGGATGTTCCCCAGGAAGAAGAAAAATTGTGGTGGGACGAGTTCAAGGTAAGTAAATTAGAAAATAAGTTTGAATTTAGAAGTCTTTTGATTTAGAAGTCTTTAAATTTAGAAGTATTTGAATTTAGTTATCTAACATTATTTCAAATTGCAGAAAAAGTATCGCTGGGCTCCTGAGCATGAGGATGGCGTCAAGACAGGTTGGCGTACCATACTGACGAGGAGACTAAGCAGCATTATGAGCGACGCCCGGAAAAAAAAAATAAGAAACCGAAATGAGTTTCTGAGACTGATTGGGCGCGACTTGAAGAGTACTGGAAGACTCCGGAATTTAAAGCCAAGTCGGCACAAGCAGCAAAAAAGGGGAAAGAATGGAGGGGTGGCAAAGGCCCGATGAAGCACACGGGAGGTTCGCTCAGCCACATTGAGCACCACATGAGACCGGGTACAGGGATCTTTATTAATTGACGTATTCTTATATTATATGTGTTTTTTTGTTCGTATTTAATGAATTTGTTTAACAGAAAAAGGAGGCCGGACATGCAGTCCCCATTCTCGGCGCATGATCATGTTCATCAACACCATCTCGGGCCAAAGAAAGGCGAATGGGTTGATGTAGATTCTAGAGAGTTGTCCTGTGAGTATTTAATTACCGTTTTTCCTTTTTTGATATTAGTTATTTAATGTAATATCCTAATGACAATTTTTTTTGACAAATGGGTGTTCCACGAGGTTTATGACGACGCCGCCAACAAAGCAACTCAAGCTCGGATCGCCTCCTCCGGGATTTGCCGACTCGGATTGAGTTGTCTGCACGAGGTCGCGGGTGGGCTAAGAAAGGGCCGTGTCCAAGGACTCGGTTCCTTTAGTGATGTGGTCAAGACAATGAAGCGAGGCAGCCAGGCGGTGTCGCATTCAGACAGGGTCCAAATGCGGAGCGAAATGGAAGAAGATTTTAAGAAACAACTAGCCGAGCAAAAAAGAGAATTCAAGATGAGGGAAAAGAAGAGAAACAAGGGTCTTAGCTGAAATTTTAACAAATAGGGACCATGTTGTATTAAGTGCCTCTGAGATAGAGGGCAAATTGAGTAGCATCTTAGACGATGAGTTAGAATCAGACTATGACGATGACCCTTTAATTGTCGATGATGTTTTGGGGAGTCAATAGAGTATTTAGTTAATTTTGTATCAATTTGTAACTATTGTTAGCTTTTAATGCTTTTTTTTAAGTTAAGTTTTGTGATTATTTTGGAATTTACATTTTGGTTTATGTTTTCTGTTGAAATGGAAGAGAGCTGATTGGTTTATGTTTTCTTTTGAAAGGAAGATAGCTGATTGTTTTTTGTGCAGGGGGTCTGTTATATAGTTACCCTGTTCTGCTACTGGAAAATTGGCTTCATACCGACCGACGGGCGACCGAATAGCGACCGTCTTAGGGTTTAGCGACGGATTTAGATCGAGGCTTAATTGCGACCGAAACATTCTTTTCCGTCGCTATGTACAGTAACGGATATACCGGTCGTACTTCGGTTGGTAAATTCTCCCGGATTCCGTTTTTTTATAAAATAGCAAGGTTTTTAAAGATGTATAAAAACCTGAATAGTGAAACAAGTAAAATGTATACTTATACATATGTACACATTAACCTGAATAGTGAAACAAGTAAACTTATACCTTTTGACAAAATACTTGTATAGACCTGAAGCAGAACAATTCAAGTAATACATTTGTGTTGACATTTACGTGAATTATTAAGTAGTGTAACTAAAATTTTAATAAATGCTCATTAATGATGAAATAAAATAGGCAAAAGGTTTCTATATATCTTTAAAAACCTCGCTATATTATAAAAAAGGGAATCCGGGAAAATAATAGCGACCTAATAGCGACCGAATATGCCGAAAGGGTCGCTCTTCGGTCGCTAATGTTACATGCCGAAACGGCGTCGTCTTGTCCAGTGCGTTGGATCTTTATTTTCAAAAATTTATAAGTGTTCAGATTTTCTTCTAGGCGACCGAATGGCGACCGAATATACCAGGGCGGTCGCTATTCGGTCATTATACGTCATGCCGAAACGGCGTCGTCTTGTCCAGTGCGTGGGATCTTTATTTTCAAAAATTGGCAAGTGTTCAGACTTTCTATTGGGCGACCGAATAGCGACTGAATATGCTTAGGTAGACCGAACTGGGACCTCGGCTGATCCGACCAAAAGCTTCAACTCTCTGTTTCGGTTTGGTCGATCCGAGGAAAGCTCGGATGATCCGACCAGGGCGGTCGCTATTCGGTCGCTAAATAAAAATGTCGAAACGACGTCGTCTTGTCCAGTGCGCGGGATATTTATTTTCAAAAATTTACAGGTGTTCAGACATTCTTCTGGGCGACCGAATAGCGACCGAATATGCCAGTACGGTCGCTATTCGGTCGCTACCATTAAATGCCGAAATGGCGTCGTCTTTCCAGTGAGTGGGATCTTTATTTTCAAAAATTTGCAAGTGTTCAAACTCTCTTTTGGGCGACAGAATATGCCAGTACGGTCGCTCCCTTTAAATGCCGAAACGGCGTCGTCTTTCCAGTGAGTGAGATCTTTATTTTCAACCCTCCCCTTTACATATTCTGCAGCCGCGATTTCTAATTCTACCACCATCTCCTCTAGTGATTTATTCCAAAATCTACCTTGAAACTCCACCCTCCTCCCATCACCACCACCTCCGGCAACTCCAAGACGGCGCCACCACCTCCGGCATCCGCAAGACTTCCCCAACACCTCCAATTTCAGTTGGGTATTTGGTGAGAATCTCTTCATCTCTATTTATTATAATGTTATTAATGTCAATATTTATGCTCTTTTATATCATTTATTCTTTAGCTTAATCAAAATGTGGTATAAGGGATCAAAAAAAATCATGAGAGCACAAATTGTTCACAAAGAATCAAATTTTAGGGCAATTTACCTTTTATTAGGTTTACAACATACCATTTATTTTTTGCATATTAAATGATGATATGAAAGTGGCAAAATTTTATGCTTCTTTGTATTATCCCAATGATTTTATTTCTTTGTATTATCTCCCATGAAATTTTTTCTTTGTATTATCTCCCATGATTTTATTTCTTTGTATTATCTCCCATGATTTTATGTCTTTGTATTATCTCTCATTATTTTATATCTTTGTATTATATTGCAACAAACAAACAACCTAATGTTGAAAATAATCGAAATAGTTGACAAAATTTCATTTAAAATAGTAGACAAGATGCCATTATCACACGTTAATAATTACTTTGAAATAAGGGTGACAACTCATCAAAATAACATTCAAAGTTAATATGCATTTAATTATTAAGTCTTTGTATACGCAGATATTGTTTTTGTAATGGAAGACCGTAGTTGGATGCATATGGATTCGAATAGTGGACCTCGTCATAGTCAAGAATTTATAGCGGGATTGAAACGATTTGTGGCTTTCGCAGTTAGTTCGTCTGCTAATGTACAAATAGATGGGATTAGGTGTCCTTGTGGGGTTTGTAGGAATAAGTATTTTCATATACCTGATACTATGAAGTATCACCTTGTTATGAACGGATTCGTGTCTAACTATTATAATTGGACATGTCGTGGTGAGGCATTCATTCCCATGCCTTAAATCCCGTTTGTTAATGAAATGGATAATTATAAAAGACACACGATACCGAACAATTATCGAGATATGATTATTGATGCTACGGGACCAAGTTTTAATGAGCAGCAAAATAGGGACGTGGAAGAACCTCCCAATCTAGAGGCACAAAAATTCTATGACATGTTGAAAGCTGTTGATATCCCACTGTACAATGGTTATACAAACCATTCACAGCTTTCAATGACTGCCAGGATGTTGAGCATTAAGTCCGAAGACAACTTATCTGAAACTACAATAGATAAATTTGCGCAGTTGATGAAAGAGGCACTTCCTCCAAATAATAATGCTTTAGACGACTTTTACAAAATGAAAAAATTGGTTAAAGGCCTTGGATTACCGGTGCAAAAGATTGATGTTTGTGTTAACGGTTGTATGTTGTATTGGAAAGATGATGTTGAGAGTAGAGAATGCAAGTTTTGTGGCCATGCTAGATACATTAAGAAAAAGAAATCAAAAAATACACGATTAAAAGAGATTGCTTGCAAAAAGATGTATTATTTTCCGATTACTCCAAGATTACAAAGATTGTATGCATCTGAGAAAACTGCAAGGCACATGACATGGCACTCAAACAGTGAGAGGGAAGAGGGAATAATGAATCACCCACGTGATGGAAAAGCTTGGCAACATTTTGACAGAACACACACCGATTTTGTAGCGGAACCTCGGAATGTAAGGCTTGGGTTATGCACAGATGGTTTTGCACCTTTCGGCATGTCAGGGAAGAACTATTCTTCTTGGCCAGTTCTTCTAACACCTTATAATCTCCCCCTTGGATGTGTATGAAGAACAATGTAATCTTCTTAACTATCATTGTACCTGGACCCCAAAATCCAAAACACAAGATCGATGTGTACTTGCAGCCTTTAATCGATGAATTGAATCAACTGTGGGCTGAAGGAGCGGAAACTTATGATATCTCAAAAAAAAACAAAATTTTTAAATTGAGGGCTTCATTACTTTGGACAATTAGTGATTTCCCAAAGATATGGAATGTTGAGTGGATGGAGTACAGCTGGCATTCACGCTTGTCCTAATTGTATGGAGGAAACACAAGTGTTCCATTTGCAGTCTGGAGGGAAACAATCGTGGTTCGATTGCCACAAATGCTTCTAGTCACCTGATCATCCTTTTAGAAGAGATGCAAAGGGATTCCGAAAGGACCGGCGACAAGAGAGAGCAGACCCGCCGACTCGCCTTAGTGGTCATGAAATGTTCCTTAGAGTTAGAGATTATCAAAAAAATTACCGATACAAACTCAAGAGATCGGTAAAGAGCAAGGCAGGGGACGGGATCATAGTTGGGCTAAACGTAGTATATTTTGGGACTTACCTTATTGGCGGACACTTTTGATAAGACACAACATTGATGTCATGCATAATGAAAAAAACGTGTTTGATAATGTCTTTAACACCGTGATGGACGTGAAAGGTAAAACTAAAGACAATGTTAAAGCTAGAGCGGATGTTGAAAAGTATTGCAATCGTCCGGAATTGAATATTAAACACGATGGCCGAGGTAAAGCAACAAAACCGAAGGCATGTTTCACTCTTACCAAGCCTCAAAAAGAAATGGTTTTGCAGTGGGTTAAAGAATTAAGGCACCCAGATGGATATGCATCGAATTTGGCGCGATGCGTTGATATGAAAGAGTTGAAAATGTCTAGAATGAAGAGTCACGATTCTCATGTATTCATGGAGAGACTTATCCCTATAGCACTTAGAGAAGTACTACCGGTAAATGTTTGGGGACCCTTGGCTGAACTTAGTCTGTTCTATAGAGATTTGTGTTCCCCAAAGTTGAGTGTGGCGCATATGCGAGAATTGGAGGACACTATCGCTATTTTATTATGCAAGTTAGAGAGAATTTTTCCTTTGGGATTTTTTGATGTGATGGAACACTTGCCGATTCACCTTCCGTACGAAGCCAAAGTTGGTGGCCCGGTACAGTTTAGGTGGATGTACCCATTCGAGAGGTAACAACCATTGTCTTAAGTTATCTCATCTTTGTATTATATTTTTCATGTACGTATTTACAATGTGATTAACTACATATGTTTTAATTAGATACCTGCACCATCTGAAAAAGAAGATAAAGAACAAGGCTAGAGTTGAGGGGTCAATTTGCAATGCATACTTGGTCGAAGAAGCTGCTACGTTTTTTAGCTATTATTTTGAACCCTACGTGAAAACGAGAGTTATAACCATTGGGCGGAATGATGGTGAAGACGAGATTAGCGGACCAGATGTATTATCAATTTGCAACTTACCCGGAAGATCATTTGGAAAAAAAGAAAGGATTTTATTAACTGATAAAGATTATAAAATAGCAATGAATTATATCCTAATGATTTGTGAAGAGGTCGAACCATATCTTCAGTAAGTAAACTTATCTATTTGCTTCATTTTTGTTATATAATTAAAAGTGGCCAAATAATAATATTGTTATTTAATTTGTAACTCAGGAAATTTGTTAGTCAAGTAAATGAACAAACCCCGCAGATAACGGAGGAAGAACTTCAAAGTCGGGTTTATAATGATTTTTCCAAATGGTTTGGAACTCATGTAAGTTGGTATTGTGTAGAAATGTACTTGTAATAACTAATAAGAATGCATAATTAAAATAATTTAACTTTTATTGCTCAACAGATACATAGTCTTCAGGAAGATTCCAAAATTTTGTTGAAAAATCTGTCTTGGGGCCCGTCAAGGAGAGTGATGTCATACACCGGTTACTTTGTTAACGGTTATAGATTTCACACCAAAGCCCACAGCGATGGAAAAGGAACGACAAACAGCGGGGTATGGGTTAAAGGAGATTATTACGGTGAGTTGAAGCAAGTAATTGAGGTTGAACTTGCTGGAATACCCCGACCAAAAAAATTATTTTTTTTCAAATGCGATCGGTTTGATTCTACTCCAAATCGAGGTTTAAGAGTGCATCCTCAATATAAACTTGTAGAAATCCATAGGAAAAGAACCTACCAGGGTTACGATCCATTTGTATTTGCTTCCCAATGTCAACAAGTCTACTACACACCTTATCCGGGTAGTAAGACATCATCTAGGGGCTGATTGGTTGGCTGTATGTCGTTCCAACCACGTCTATTTGACGTTCCTAGTGTTCCGGTACCGTATCGGGGACGAAGCACGCGAGGAGGAGACCAGTCGCATTGATCCAACTATTATCGAAGTTGGTCAACTTGCACAATCGGTCGTGGAAATTGAAGTTGTACTTGTGGCCGGTACGAGCCGTGGTTATGAAGATGATGACGATGACGATGATGAAATTATGTCGGGAGATGACAATTCTGAAGAAGATGATGAATTAATGACCGATGATGATTTAGAATGATTAAGATTTCTCGCTTCTCTTGGAATTCTACATATTCAAAGTGAGTCATATTTGTTGCTTTTTTTTGTACTTTATTACAATAAATTAATTGTCATATTGTATAACTTTTTAACATAATTCAAAGTAGAAATTTTATTGTCATGATAATTTGATTCTTAAATTTTGCAGATTGCAACTCATGCATTTTCAAGGATATGCATATGAATGACATCAAGGAGTTTATGAGAAATGCACACTTTGATTGTAAGTTTTGATAAATGAAATAAATTACTTTGAACGTGAGTGTTGCAATGTAATGTGCACACTTTGATTGTGAGTTTTGATAATTCAAAGTGTGCACTTTGAATATGAGCTTTGTAATGTAATGTGTACACTTTTATTGTGAGTTGTAATGTAAGGTGCACACTATTATTGTGAGTGTTGTTATTCAAAATGTGCACTTTGATTGTGAGTGTTGTAATAAAAAGTTTGCACTTTGATTGTGAGTATTTAATGTAATGAGAATTGATTGTGAGCATTTTGGTTGTGAGCATTTTGATTGTGAGCATTTTGTTTATTGCTGCTGTGTTCTGTAATAGGGATTTAATTAAATTCAATTTTTATTTTTTTAAATAACAACAATTTAGCGACGGTAAATACCGTCGATATTCGGTCGCTATATGGTGACCCTCTTGTCCGTTGCTAAGTATCCGTCGCTATTCGGTCGTTTATGGGTCAAGTCAAATGTCAACAATGTTGACCAGCCTGTCGGTATTCGGTCGCCATATGGTGACCCGCTTTTCCGTTGCTAATTATCCGTCGGTATTCGGTCGTTCCTGGGTCAAGTCAAATGTCAACAATGTTGACCAAACCGTCGGTATTCGGTCGCCATATGGTGACCCGCTTTTCCATTGCTAATTATCCGTCGGTATTCGGTCGTTACCCAGTCAAAGTCAAAAGTCAACAATGTTGACCATTTGGTCGGTATTCGGACGGTAAATAGCGACCTAATATTCGGTCGCTAACTTTTCCGTCGGTATTCGGTCGTTACCCAGTCAAAGTCAAAAGTCAGCAATGTTGACCATTCGATCGGTAAATAGCGACCTAATATTCGGTCGCTAACTTTTCCGTCGGTATTCGGTCGTTACCCAGTCAAAGTCAAAAGTCAGCAATGTTGACCATTCGGTCGGTATTCGGTCGGTAAATAGCGACCTAATATTCGGTAGCTAACTTTTCCGTCGGTATTCGGTCGGTATTTTGCTTAGCGACGAAAAATACACGACCACGTCATTCGGTCGCTAAACTGAGTTTAGTGACGGATTAGCGACGGAAATGTCCGTCCCTGTTTCACAGTTTTCTTGTAGTGAAAATATTGTAAAACATTTAAGTGTTCTAAGAAATTTAATTCAACGAATATTGACAATTATTTCTCAATCAATGAGGTTTCTTCAACAAATGTGATACATTGATGCAAAAGTAGGCACAAATAGATTTTTCGTATGTTTATATGATTTACTTTGTATTATCCTAGAAAACGAGTTTTTAAATTTGCCATAGATTTGATCTCTGTCATGTACGGAAAACTGTGAACATGGAGAAGACCTACATTGAAGAAAGTACAAATAATATATGTCGATCCATACCCGATATCTAGAAGTACGATGAGAAGAAGAATTAAGTTTATTTTTTATAGGTTTCTTTCCATTTTTGTTTGCTTAAAATGCGAAAACAAATATTTTCTTTATGAATTGCAAGAAGCTGGTAGGTGAAACTGAAGCAAAAGAAACTGAGTTTCAATGCACAGTGTCAGAACCTTCCAGCTAGAAGAAATTGCATACTCTAAGAGTCGTATTTATTTCCTATCTGCTTATTAAATTTAGGATATTCAGTTTGGTGTTTACACAAAAAGAATCTCATGCAGGTGAATTTTTTTTCACCCCTATCTTAAAATATGTATTTTAATAACTAAGTAACACCTGGGCCTATTTCTGAGCTAGATGCAACTACTGATTTGATCCCAGTGGAGGCCTACACAATTAGTGTTGACTCGACTGATGCTGGCCAAATTAGTATGGCTTCTGATGATGATTTCTTTCAATTTGGGGTTAATGACTTTGGAATTAAAACGGAGGAATCTGATTTTTCTCCAAATTGGAAACAAAAGTCCACGCAAATGGATGATGATTTAGATGACCTTTTTATGGCTGATGACTTAATTACTATAGAAGAATTATTTCCTCTGGGGGCTCCTGCTGATTCTCTGGGTAAGATGGCGGCCGTTAAGAGACCCCACAAAGACCCATGAGTTACCTGTCTTGGAATTGTCGAGGAATTAATAATTCTAAGACAATTCAGGAATTAGTGCGCTTATGTAAGAAGCACAATCCAGCTATAGTATTTCTGTCATAAACAAAGTCTTTGTCTTGTTCAATGGACTTTGTTCGTAATAAATTAGGTTTTTCATTTCATTTTCCTATAAGCTTAATGGCCTTAGTGGAGGTTTGTGTTTATTCTGGAATTCATCAATAAAGCTGAATATTTTATCTTACTCTACTGGTCATATAGATTCTTGTATAACTTCTAGTGAAAATAATATAAATTAATGGCGCTTTACGGGTTTTTATGGAAATCCAGAATCATCTTTGCGCGTTCACTCATGGAAATTACTTAAGAGACTACATTCTTTATATGATTTTCATGGCTATGTATTGGCGATTTTAATGAAATCATAATTAAGTCAAGAAAAGAAAAACTGGTTTTTTTTCCCATGAAACCAAAGGCAAATTAATAATTTTCGTGAAACAATCGCTACTTGTGGCTTAAGTGACTTAGGGTATGTTGGCAGTCCATACACTTGGTGTAATTTTCGTGATAATGCAGGCAAGATTTTTGTTTGACTTGATAGGGTCTTGCCACTACCTCATGGCAAAATCTATTTCCAAAAATGACCATCCAACATCTGGCCACCAAAGATAGTGATCATCTTCCTATTTTGCTTGGTTTACCTCCACGAAAAAAGCGAAAAAAGAAAACGAACAATAAACCACGGCCTCTTCGTTTTGAACCCTTATGGTTTAAAGAACCAGATTTCTTGGAATATGCCAATCAAATATGGTCATCACCTTATGAGGTTACTGCTGAGGGACTTAGTCTAGCTCTCTCAAATTTTCGTGATAATCAGCTAGAATAGAGCAACAGAGTTGTGGGAAACTTAGAGAAAAAACTCACATTCAAACAAAATGAATTGGAAACAATTCAAAAAATCCGAAGTCTCCCACAATACTCTCTTTCTAAAGATCTTGAAATCTCACAAGAACTGGAAAAAACTCAAGAACTGAGCGAAAGCTACTGGAAAGCTCGAAGAAGAGCAACATGGTTAGCTGAAAGAGACCGAAACACGGCTTACTTACATAACAAGGCATCACAACGGAAGGAAAAAATTACATTGATGAAATAGTGGGTCCTGATGGCACACTCCTAACTCAGGAATAAGATATTGAGGGAGTAGCTATTGATTTCTTGGAAAAACTGTTTTTAGCAAACTCTGGCGGAGCAAGTCTCTTGACCCATCTGCTTACTAATAAACTAAGTCCTAACGAAACTGATGCCCTTGAGCGACCTTTCAACCAGGAAAAAATCATGAGAGAGCTCAAGCAAAATGCACCCACATAAAGCACCAGGTCCTGGTGGAATGCATGTCCTCTTTCTACAAAAACTATGGCATATACTGGGAAACTCAGTTACTAGCTTTGTCTTGGGGGTTTTAAATAACGGAAATAGTGTAGAAGGCTATAAATTCAACGCACATTGCTCTCATTCCAAATATTAAAAACATATTTTCATGACACACTACAAGTCTATCAGTCTGTGCAATGTCCTCTATAAGCTCATATCGAAAGTTTTAATCAACCGCCTAAAGCCAGTCATGAATTCCTTAATTGATGAAGACCAAAGTGCTTTCTTGAAAAAAACACTCATAACGGATAATGTTATTGTTGCATTCGAAGTATTTCATAGTCTCCAAGCTATACATCCAAACAATTCCCACCAGTTGACCTTCAAATTGGATATGAGCAAAGTTTTCGATACAGTGGAGTGGAACTATCTTGAAATGGTAATGACATGCATGAATTTTCCTCCAAGAATCCACTCTCTTATAATGAATTGTATCAGAACCGTTCGTTATTCCATATTGCTAAACGGAGTACCAACAAGATATTTGCATACCAACTAGGGGCATCAGGCAAGGAGACCCTTTATCCCCTTTCCTTTTCCTCATCTGCACAGCAGGACTCTCTGCGCTTGTCCGCTCAGCTGAGGAACGAGGACTCCTAACATGCTACCAATTTGGCATGAGTAGCTCTGTCAAACACTTGTTATTTGCAGATGATTCTCTCTTCTTTTCAAAAGCGGATGAATCTTGTCTAAAGCAACTAAAAGAGATATTGGGAACATATGAAGAATGCTCTGGACAATTAATCAATTATGACAAGTCCAACCTGTTACGTAGTAAGGGCACTTCGGGTGACATTAAAGAGCTTGCTTTCTCTATTCTCCAAATTCTGAGGGAGATGGAAAAGAAAAATGCCTTGATCTGCCTTATATGAAAGGACGTTCAAAAAAAGAAGCTTTTCAGTTTGTTGTGGACAAAGTCTGGAAAAAGTTGAGCAGTTGGAAAGAAAAAACACTATCTTTTGCAGCCAGGGTAGTACTTATTAAATCTGTGGTTCAGGAAATTCCAACGTATGTAATGTCTTGTTTCATTTTGGATAAATCTACAATTGACTCCATCACTAGCATGATGAGAACTTTTCTATGGGGAGGAGATGAAAAACATAGGAAGATTTGTTGGAAAGCTTGGACTGCACTATGCAAGCCAATGTACTAAGAAGAACTCGGTTTTTGAGACCTGGAAGCTTTCAACAAAGCTTTGGTGGCTAAACAAGGATGGCATATTGTACATAAACCATTTTCCTTATGCTCCAGAGTACTACAGGCAAAGCACTTCCCATATGATAGATGCCTATCAGTTCCTCTTAGAGGGAGAACCTCAATGGTGTGGCAAGGAATTCTAAAAGGAAGATACCTTTTTAAAGCTGGTTTAACATGGAGGATCGATAATGGTTCAAGGGTCAATGTTTGGGGGAACAAGTGGTTAACCACCCCAAGTACCTTTAAACTCATCGCCCCAACTGATATGGATCTATTCGCAAAAATGATGGTCGTCTCTACCCTTATTGATCACCAAATAGGTATATGGGATATGAACATGCTTAATGAGTTCTTCTCATCTTATGAGAGGAATGAAATTCTTAAAGTGCCACTTTGTGATACCTGGCGGCCTGATCGTCTTATATGGGGGTATACAAAAAACGGACTATACTCTATCAAGTCCGGATATCACCTACAAGTTGACATCAGCACTGGAAAACAGGATAGCCCTTCCACCTCAAAGAACGAGGCTGAAAACCATTGGAAGGGTATCTGTAAGTTATCTATCCCCCCAAAGATACATGTCTTCATCTGGAAAATCTTCTAAGGAATTTTACCAACTTGTAAAAATTTGTCAAAACAGATGCATACCATAAACTTGCAATGGCCTATTTGTAAAGACGATGTTGAAACTGAGGCACATGCCCTTTTTACATGCCCAACGGCTTTGAAAGTATGGAATCATACTAGTTTCGACATCCAATCTCTAATTAAGAAGGAAATCTTCCCATATAGTTTGATGTCTATCCTGACAGGTAGCGAAGAATACTCTACCCCTTTCGCTTACATCACATGGCATATATGGTGCAATCGAAACAAGACTGTTTTTGAAGGCACGCAAAGACCCCCCGAGGAAGTTGCAAATCATGCTCTAGTCAATGCTGCTGAATATACTAATATTCACTTATCGTCCTCAAGGTCATCAGGTGTTCACCAGCCTTTGCCCAACTCTGACAAAATAAAATATATTTTAAAGGGGAAAGCACCAATGTTTGCACCATCTGACAAGGAAAAAACACCAACAGCTACAAAGCAACTATCAACTTTTTAATGGGGCCCCCCCGAAAAGGGGGCATCTCAAGCTTAATATTGATGGAGCTTGGTCTAATCAAAAGGGAGGCCTAGGAATTATCATACGTGATCATGAAGGCAGATTTATAGCGAGAACTGCAAAGTTTATTTCACAATCTCCCAGCCCTGAATACACAGAAGCGAGAGCCCTACTGGAAGGACTTCGGTTCGCTTTTGCTCAAGGTCACTGTGCCATCGTCATCGAAAGTGATTGTCAATCACTTGTCAACCAAATCTATCAATTTAAGGAGGATATTTCCCCGTTAGGTCATATTGTTAATCAAATTCAGAATCTGTTGGGGGTAGATTAGCCAATTTTCATTTTGCGCACCGATCTTGTAATCATACTGCTGATAAATTGGCAAAATACGCAATGAAGCTTAGAGCTTCCAATCAAAGGTTTGGAGACCCACCGGGTTTTCTCCTACCTAATGTACTACATGATATTTGTTAATGATATATATGATTTTACTGTTAAACTAAGTAACCACCATTTTCTTAATATTGCTTTCCATGCACTATTTCTTTGCACGGTTCCCTACCAATTCAACTTAATTATGATAAAAACTCGATAAGTACTTACAAATAATGGACTAAGTTGTCGTCTTACATCAATTCAAGTTTTTTTGTGCATCTTCTCCTTGGAAATAACTTCTGATTGAGAATTATTTAAGCCTGCTCAATACTGTCGTGCATGAGTAAAGTTTCTGGCACTTGGTCCTTTTTTTTGACTTGTCATTGAGAATTCGGTAGCTCTAGTGAGGAATGGAGAATAGAACTATCCAAATGCTTCTGAACCACTCTAAAGTGGAATTTAGCTGAAACTGTAACAGCAAGCTAAGAACCTCGAGGCAAGTAGACGGCTATTTTCAGATATGGAGGGAAGAAGCAATCGTAGAGGCAAGGCTGAGAACTTCAAATGGGGCTTTGTTCTTCACAGCTTGGACTATCTGTGGGCATGAATCTGTGATCCAAAAGTATGTCATTCCGTTCTCTGGATTCCCTCTGTTATCATGTTCAAAACGTTCCCACGATCTATTGGGAAAAATACCATGGGTCACATAGGCACTTATTTTTGTGGCTCCATGCTTTGCCAACACTTTCTGGCATTCTATTAGAGTACCACCAGACTGAACAAGATCATCCACTATCACAACATGGTGCCCCTTAGGCTCGCCTTCTTTAATGCGTACAATCCTCTGGTCACCTTCTCTAACTTTTGCACAAACAATCGTCGGGGAAGGCAATAGATATATTGTCAGAATCAGGAAGTTGTTGAAGCCTATTTAAGAGCAAAGGTATGCCACTTTCAAAGCATGGTAATATGTTATCACCAAAACAAAATCTCTCCTGTAACTCATGGATATCAAAGATTACTAAACTTGTAGGTCCTGCTCCTGAAATTGGAACGTTTGATAAGATCCTAGCGAGTGTGAAGGCTGTAGCAACATCCCTTTCTTCTTCCATTCGTTCTGATGTGCCAGTTGGAAAAAAATGAAGCACAAGTGTGAATGAGGAGACAAAGAGCTTTGGCAGTGCATAGATGAAGCAAGGAAAGCTACGTGCTGTCCCCGAATGCCATGAGCATTAGATATGAATAAGTTGGGGAATCCATCTTCAAATGTCCTCCAGCTGATACTGCGAAGCTCAATGGCATCAGATTCAGCAGCAATTCGTTCATCGAGAGCCTTCATGCATTAACAATCTCAGTACCAGCCCTAGGGTAAGGAATGGGAGAAATAATTATTGTAAAACAATTAAGTGTTCTAGGAAGTTTAATTCAGCAAATATTGACAATTATTTCTCAATCAGTTAGATTTTTTCAATAAATGTGATATATTGTTGCAAAAGTAGGCACACATAGATTCTTCTTATTTTTTTATGTGTTACTCTGTATTATCGGAAAAAACAAGTTTTATAAATTTGCTATCTTCGTCATGCATTAAAATTGAGAACTATTTTTCACGCTTTTATAGGGAGAAGACCTACATTGAAGAAAGTACAAATAATATATGTCGATCCATACCAGATGTTTTGAGGTACATTGAGAAGAAGAATCAAGTAAATTTTTTATAGGTT
Source organism: Vinca minor (assembly GCA_026122235.1). Taxonomy (NCBI): domain Eukaryota; kingdom Viridiplantae; phylum Streptophyta; class Magnoliopsida; order Gentianales; family Apocynaceae; genus Vinca; species Vinca minor. The sequence goes on along the minus strand of JAOCZM010000241.1, from coordinate 4,908,850 downwards.
TCTTTCCGCTTTTGTTTACTTTAAATGATAAAAACAAATATTTCATTTATGATATACAGGAAGCTGGAAGGTGAAGCTGAAGAAAATGAAGCTGAGGTTCCATGCACAACGTCAGAATCTCCAAGCTAGAAGAACCCTCTTTCCAAGCAAATGAAGATGAAGTTTCAAGCACAGTTTTTTATGAATTTATTTCTCAATTTCTGCACAATTTTGCACAAAAACCCATAGAGTTTGCCTTGTACTAAAAAGAACCCTCTATTGTTTAATTTTTATTTTTCACTCACAAGAAGTGGATACTTTTTCTAGTTATGTGTGCTTAATGCTCAGTGTTTCTCAATATTTTTCATGTTTGTTGAAATTTGAGGGTTTTAGTATCTCTTGAGATTTTTTAACAGATTAATAGTGATCAATTTCTTCAAGATTATGTTTAAAACTTTGTTGTCCTTTTTATCAAGGTAACTAAATATGCTTAAGTTGTGGATTTCAAAATATTAAAATTTTGGTTTCCATCTCCCTGTTTATCTTTGCATATGTATAATATTTAATGTTTCTCATTGTTCCTTTTAGGAACGATTTCCTGTCAGAAAAAACGCCGGTTCGTTGAGCTTAAGAAGCTGTTAAATATGCATGTAAGAACGAAGTTTCAAAATTACTTTCATATGTTCCAACTAATGTTAAAGTCTATTAATAGAATGAGTAATACTCCCTCCCCCACAAATTGAATTAGGTTGGCTAGAAAATCTAACTCGTGAAAAGGATATTCATGTTTCTGACTTACATTCCCTATGATTGGATAATAAATTTGAATCTCGAGAAGAACTTACGGACTTGAAGGAATCGGGTTGTTTTTCATATGGCAGATCAGCCGAAAGGAAATGAAGCATTACTTTATGGACAAATTCTTCATACTCCAGATCATGCTGCTAAAGGTGAGGATTCGGCTGTTGGAGTGGTTCTTACATATCCTCTTGATGATGATAACTCGGCTTTTTCGAGTTGTATGTCGTCATGTTCTGATCTTGATCGGGTACCACCATAAAATGATTCGAATCAATATAATGTTCAAGTTTCTTAGTTTTATTCATTAGGAGCTGATCGCGTTGAGGATTTTGGTGCAGAAAATGACGAAATTGTAGGCACCTAGCTTGTTTTTTAATTGCTTCCAACTTCAAATATTCACGCTTAAAATGCTAAATAGAATTACCAAGACAATGAAGATATGTTATAAATAAAATCTCTTGAAAAGAACCTTCCATCAAACACAAATACATTAGAAATTAGGAAAATTAATAACTAAGTAGCAACCATTTTCTAAATAATATTTTTCTTGCCCTATTTTTTTTTAATGAACTTTTTTCTGAATTTCTGCAAAGGTTTGCACAAAATCCTACATAGTTTGCTATTTTTCTGCATCTTTACTACAAAAAGCAATTTATGCACTTTGAAATGTGTTTTTATAAATGTTTGCTTCATAAACACCTCCAAAATGTTTTAGCAAGTATAAATGAAAAGAACAAATGGCAAGAACTTAAATCTGAAATCAAATTATAATCATCAATAATAAACGATGAATCACACTATTACTCTTTAAGTATTGAGGCTCAATCAAAGTAGTTACTATTGTTTCTGATATATCAGCTACTAACTATTACATCAACGAACACAAATGTTAGGTATTATATTTCCTAGCTAAGGGCTAATGTGATCAATCTAGTTTTGATGATAAGAAACCATTGGTAGTTCTAATGTTTGTGTCAGAATGTTAGTAATGATAGGATCTTTACACTCACATCGACAATGATGAAAATGGTAAGTTAGCTCCTTGTGTACATCAAATACAGCATCCTACACACTAGAGGAAGCTACACTTTGCAAGACTCCATGGCACAAGCTTGGAGTCAATCCACATGCATTGGAAGTATTTGAAAAGTCAAGAAGAAGGAAGATCAAGGTTAAGAGCTACTCAATCCAACAAGTGAAGAATCAAGTGGTATGCTCCTTAACCAAGAAGAAGTGTTGAAGTCCAATACTCTACAACATCAAGATTGCTATAGGACTTCACCACTCAAAGAAGATGTTGATCAAAGGCTTCAAGTCCAAGCTCAAAGAAGAATACAACTTGAAGACCTACAAGAAGATTAATCTATGCTTTATAGGTATATAATTGTGACTAATCCTTCTTTGAAAATACAAGATTTAAGAATGTTTAAAGCTCACTTTTGCATGTTTTCAAAACCACATGTTTACAGTGTTTCAATCTTTGAAAATGTTTATGAAAACTTAGTTAAGTATTAGGTAATGCCTAAGTTCTTTAAAATGTTTTAAATATCTTTCAAAAACACTTAGGCATGAGTTTGAGAATATTGGGAATGTGACTAAGTGGAAAACCAATGTGGGACAGAAGTCTAGTCGACCAGGTCCTAGACCTCGAATGACTGGATTAAGTCCAGTCGACCGACATGAGTTTTCCGGTCGACCGAGGTTGTTTTTGCTCTTAGTCAGATTTTGAATGTTCCAAGACTCCAATGTCTATATTCTCGGACGACCATACTACAGGTATAGCTCGGGCGACCAGACCACTTCATGCGATCGACGGAGATGAGGACATAGGCCTTTTAATCTTTACTTCGGAGTCACTTCGGATGACCAACTCCTTAGTCTGGTTGACCAAAGCTGTCAATTCCAAACCAAAAATATAGTCGTCGTAACTCAGTTTGCTTGTGTATTTTGGCCCTATATTAAGCCTCTAAAGCAGATTTTATTTTTCTTTTCTTTTTTTTAGAAAAGCAACCTGTTATGGTGGACCCCTACCAGTTTATTGAAAAAGCCCAAATAGGCCGAAAAATACATAGACGGGGACTAAAGACAAAACCTCTAAATAGGTGGAAACAAATCCACTCCATACATGAAAAACAATGCACGAGAACTGATCCATTTATATCTATGAATCGGGTGATACATAAGTCCTAGATGTGCTAGGATGCAAAGGAAAAGCAAGCAAGCAAAGATATAACTGGTCCATTTATAACATGAACCAGATGATACAACAAAAGCTTTGATGTATGAAATGCAATCAAACAAACCAAGCAAGCAAACAAATAGAAGTTGGTCCATTTATTATATGAGACCAGGTGTTACATATTAGTAAAGAATATGATGCAATAAAAGAACAAAAACATATTAAGTGTAGCAGAGATAGGGCAACCCAGACAGTCAAGCCCGCAAAGTCCACGGGTCAAACGAGGGAGGCTTGAATAGTCCTTGTAAATTTCCATATATCATGAGTCACAATCTATATTAGCTAGATTATCAGCTACTTTACTAGCCTCCCTGCAAACATAAATAATTGAGAATGTACCAAGAAGCCTTAGAATCTGTTGAAACAAACCATCTAAGCGCCATGCTTTAACCGATCTTCTCGCAATGGACTAAAAAAACGTAGAGTCTGCTTGGATAATCAAGTCCACAATACCTATCTCTGTAACCAGCTTCAAACTGTAATATAAACTTTTCATTCCAGCCTATGAGTTTGTAAATTGATCTCCCAAGAATTCTATGGAATGCAGCTACAAAATTCTTGTGTTGATCTCGAATTAACCCACCTGCTCTCGTTGTTCCCGGGTTCCCACGTGAAGCTCCATCAGTGTTCATAATAAGAGACGTTTCATCAGGATCCCGGAGCCAACGAACCACTTTAACTTTAGCGCGAGCGAACCACCGCGGAGCATTAGAAATCATATAAGTGTCGTACAACCCCTTCGCCTGTAGAATGGGATTAATGTAGAATTCCAATTCACGTAATAAACTCCTGTGGTTCGAGTCTAGACCATCATATACAAACCTGCATCGATCTCGCCATAGAATCCAGCATACACTAGCATAAATAATAATATGTATGTCACTCCAAGTACCCTTACCTTTCCACCATAAGAGTTTCAGTATATTGGTGGGAGTATCTTGATGCAAAAGGCGCCAATCTATTCCCATCCTTCTACAGGCAATGGACCAGAGATGTTGACCCGAGTTGCAATGTATAAAAATATTATTAAAGCTATCAACTATATTATTACAATAACAATGTGAAGCAAGACAAACTCCCCAATTTTGACGTACCTCATCCAAAGCCAATAAGCCGTTAAATAGACGCCACATGAAAATACGTAAAGACATAGTTATAAAAGCGGACCAAATGCAGCGGCGTGAGTGTTGTAGAATACCTTCGGGTTGTTCTTTCTTAAGGATAGAAGATAAGCTAAAGTCGCCACTGTTCTCCAATTTCCAAATATGTCTATACGGACCCGAAGTTCGCGTTATCCTTGTAAGGCTCGTGAATTGTGTGGTTGGAAGAGTAGTTTTAGTCGACTCATTCCAACCCGTATGCTCCAGAAAATCGCTGATATGTGCAGTTGGCGTTTCCACACTCCCAGATATAGTTGAAGCTAATGATCCGGACATGGTAAAGTCTTCATACCAAAAAGATGAGCTGCCATTGCGAAATAATAATCCCATATGTTCTTCCGCTTAAGCGCGACTTGCATAAGACCTCTCCATATAGTCGAGTCTAGCTGAGAAGGTGCTACTAAAGAAGGATGAGAATAATCCTTGCAATATTTCTCCAATAAGAAATCTCTCTATATAAAGTCTGAGGTTCTGAATCTCCACCAAAGCTTGAATGAGAAGCCCTTAAACAAAGCTCGCAAGGTGTAAACTACTAACCCGTTTTGTAGCACATTCGGCTCAGCCGGGACCAAGACATCCATTGATGTTTGTTGCCAAATATCGATTTGCCCTAAAGGAAATTAGAAAAAAAATCCTTCAACATCATCAAGTATTTTCTTAGGGGGATTAGATGCCTCTAGAATATGAAGGGTCATAGATGATATAACATGCCTGATAAGAATGAGACGACAACCAAAACCAAGTAGTTTTTGTTGCCATCCCTCCACTCTAGTTGATATTTTGTCAATTAGAGGGGCAAAGTAGGCAATTTTTTATTTTCCCGAGAAAAGAGGACATCCGAGATATATAAGAGGAAACGAGCCTTTAGTAAAACCATGACTCGCTCCACCATTTGTATTTGTCTTGGTTGACTACGACTTGAGAGATAGGAAGAGCTTTTATGCGGATTAATCTTTTAACCCGAGGATGCTTCATAATTCCCAATAAAACCCATTAAATGTTGAATTCCTCTTTTACCTCCATTAATAAATATCATAACATCGTCAACGTAAGCTAGGTGAGAGACCAAATAAGAAGAGTGTGACACAACATACGGGTTAATGGTATGCGTGGTCATAAGATGATTAAGGCCTCGGGAGAAGACCTCTGCCGCTAGGATAAATAATAAAGGCGATAAAGGATCGCCTTGTTTAACTCCTTTGCTTGAGCAGAAGAAACCAAATGGGCTTCCATTTATAAGAACTGAGAATCAGTTGTGTTCATGCAAGTTACGTACCAGATGTATAAAGTGAGGTCCAAAGCCTAACCGTTGTAAGACAACAATAAGAAAAGAGTGTGAAACTTGATTGAATGCCTTCATCATATCTAACTTGAGAATCATGTTTCCATCACGAACCCTCTTATTTAAAGAACCAACCAACTCAGTGGCTAACAAAATGTTGTTTGTAATAACCCGACCCCCGACAAAACCTGATTGGTTTATACTAATAAGAGAAGTAAGAATACCTATCAGTCTGTTTGCCATAACTTTGGAAATGATTTTGTTGAAAAAAGTACATAAAGATATCGGGAAAAATTCCCCAAAATGAATCGGGCTTTCAACCATAGGAATCAGAACAAGAAAAGAGCTTGACATAGCTCTGGGAAGGGGCAGACCGGCCCAGAAATCCGGTACAGCACCAACAACGTCATTACATATTATCTCCCAACAGTGTTGATAGAACTTACCAGTGAATCCGTCCAGTCCCGTAGCGTTGGAAGGAGATAGGTCATGAACCGCTTGCTTGATCTCCTGTCGTGTTGGCAACCGAGATAAGCCTATATTTTCCTCTTCAAAGACAAGTTTCAAAATATGCTAAAGAATATGACTCTTCGGCCTGAGGTAAATGATCATAGCTGAGTAGCTCTTCAAAGTAACGAGACCCTTCTAAACCAATGTCTAATGTATACGTGAGTATGGATCCGTCAGCTTTCCTAATTTGAGTGATGTTCATTCTCCGTTGCCTGTTCCTACAAAAAGAATGATAATATTTAGTATTAGCCGCCCCTTCCTTTAGCCACTTTATACGAGACTTTTGCCTCCAGTAGATCTCCTATTGTTCAAACATTGTTATCTGATGTTCTTTAGCAGCCATTAAACTGGCATAATTGCTAGAAGATGGGTCCACCTCATACTTGTCCTCCTCTTTCATCATTGTATCTTTGGCTACCCAAAAGTTATGATTAATATCACCAAAATTATTTTTGTTCCAAATACATAGGTCGGCTTTTAACCATTTTGACTTAGCCTGTAAAATATGCATTCCCGAATTGTGGATCTCTTGCTCCCAAGATTGTTTAACTATATCCATAAAAGCTTTATGTTTGGTCCACATATCCTGGAATCGAAAAGTCGATCATCGCCTATCCAAAGTGAGCTGAGCGGTCACCAAGAGAGAACTGTGGTCCGAGACACTCCTAGAAAGATGAGCAACCTGAGTTAGTTGAAATAAAGAATTCCAATTAGAGTTTACCATAATTCTATCTAGACGTTTGAATAGAGGATGATCTCCACTGCGACACCAAGTGAATAGGCTGCTCGAACTAGGTACTTCCAAAAGCTCACAATCATCTATCATATCCGCAAATTCACTGATTGGGTGCATAGCCGGAATAGAGTCTTGGCTCTCTGATAAACGTAATATCACATTGAAATATCCGCCCTATCAACCACGGATTATCGTATTGTGAATGAAATAATCTAAGCTTTGCACATAGAGTTCTCCGTTGCACATATGAGAACTTAGCATAAATGAAAGAGCAATAAACGTTAGAACCAGTAAACGAGTTGATGTGAGTGTGTACCACCTGCTCCATATCACATAAGATTACAATGTCAATAGAACCATTCCACATTAGCCAAATTTTACTATTAATATTGATATAACTGAAATCAAAACCCAAACGGCGAGAATAGAGTTGTAAGTTATCAGAGTTAACCATGGGTTCATAGAGCACAAGAAAATTTAGACGATGTTCACGTACCAGGGAACGAATGATAGCAGTAGTACTATCATTCGCAATACCACGTATGTTCCAAATCAAGCAATTCATCAAAAAAAAATATAAGAGAGAAGTAAAAGTAACCAAAAGGCTATTGAGTATTAGGGGGCGTTAACTCTTGAGCCAAACGCGGGGAACGTCTCACAGGACCGGTTGAGACGGGTTAGCATGTGTTATATTTTAAGAACATTATTATCCCCAATTAAATTAACAACCTCGGTTCTTGGTCTTTCATTAATTGTTATATGTTTTTTAGAAGCCTCATTTATTATTGAAGGGATCGCCGTTGCTACTTCTTTACCTTTATTACCCCTATTTCGTTTCCGAACCAGTTTCCACACCGCTTCCTTCCGTATCTCTGGGAATGTGGCTACCGTGCCCGAAGGTAGAATCCTGGAAGTACCTGGCATAGTATTCTGTTGAGGTTTTTCAACGGGTTTCTTTGCAATTTGTGGGGTGATCCAATCCCCCGAATTGCAATTTCCATTAACATGGCCTATTCTTATACATCTAGTGTAATAAACCGGTAAGTCATCATATGTTATAGGTTGCCAAAATCCCTTACCAATTTTCTCATGAGTGATTCGGATCCTATTTGGCAATTCCGCAATCAAGTCAACTTCTACACATACCTTGTCTATGCTTGGCCTCGAGGCATTAGTCGTTGGGGCATCCAATGTTAAGGGTTGTCCTACCGCACTTGCTAATGAGAAGAGTTTTGATTTGTTGTATAGATGGATTGGGAGGCCCTCAAAACCAATCCACATACGGATGATCGAAGGTTCCTCGTGAATATTGAAAATCAAACATCCACTTAAAAACTCTCATAATTAAACCGCAAAACTTCCAACAACCTTAACGCCAAAGCCTACAATATACTTCTTCCAAATTAAATCGAACCAAAACATGTCTTGGGTCCATCCACCCAATCCAAAAATTATCTTTGAATCCAACCTTATGGAAACCCTTGCGGAGGGATTCCATATTGGGAGTGTGTTTGTGTAATTTCCCAACAAGAGCAAATTTCAATGGTGCAATGAGGGCCTCATGCTCATCCGTGGGGATTGTTAATTTGGGTTCGCCTTTGAATTTGTCTAAAGGAGTGATAGTTAGCATTTTTGGAACCGCTGATTGTGAAGCAAGAGGATCGGGAAATCTTTTTCCTTGCCAAGCCGTAGCCACGGCGGCTAGAGGAGCCATTTGGCCGGCGGCAATGAGAGGATCCGCAAGGATCCAAGCTGTGATTGTTATAATTAAGGAAATAAATAAATATGAATATTGAGAGAATTCTAAAGCAGATTTTTCATAACTAACCAAGCCATAAGAGAGCATATGCTACACACTTCATAAACAAGAAAACAAACATTTCAAGAGCTTTAATTCATCATCTTTATCAAAATACATCATTTTGAGTTAAGCTTAAAATGAAATTGAAAGTCCTAAATATATAGGCAATGAGATACAATATTCTAATCCTTCTCTTGATCTTGAATATGAAAACGAGGAGGATCCTTATGTGCTTTTAAGTGATTTATATGATGAATTGAAAAAGATGGTTAAGAAAACCAAGATCACTTGTAATGAATTTGCTTGCTCTCTTAATGAAAGATTGAAAATGCATGTAGAATATGATAGTCTTTTTACTTCTTTTCACATCATGCTAAATGAAAAAGAGAATGCGCTTTTATCGCTTAATGATTTTCTCTTGAGAACCATGAACTACTTGACAATGTGCATAATGTTGAATCTAAATTTGTTGAGTATGATATCTTGGGGCACAAATTTAATGTTTTAAGTGTTTATGTTGATAAGTGTACATGTGCTAGAGATATCCATGGAAATGTGCTTGTTGCTCTTGGTGATTCTCATGTTATTACGTGTTTAGAGCACAAACACACACAATCATGCACACTTTGTTCCTATGATACTAGAACCCCACATTCCACCATCATCATTAAGAAAAAGATTAAAAGAGGTGCTAAGTCCTTATGGGTTTAAAAGAACCCTAAAACTAACCCACAAGGACCCCAAAAGAAAATGGGTACTAAAATTGAATATTATTGCAGGAAATATGGGAATGGCCGTCTATCGCACAAGGAACCGATCGTCCGAAGAAATTTTGAAATTGCCTCAAGAAAAAACAGGGTATCCCGGTCGACCGACCAAAAAGGCTTAGTCAGAAGCAGAGTCTCCCGGTCGACCGAACCCCCTCCCCGGTCGACAGAAATAAATTCAATTTATCTTGGACGAGGGTCGGACGATCGGATATGACCCCCGATCGATCGAGGTGTCGCGATACAGCAGTTTTAAAAGGTTTGTCAAATTCATTTTTCAAATCTCTCTCTCAAACTATCAAAACCCTTCATCTCCTCACTCAAAGATCAAAGCCTAAACTCAACCATATACAAATTCCTTCCACATTTCATCTATTCAAAACATTATGAACCCAAATCAAAATCCGAATTCAACTTCAAAATCTTCCAACGATCAACCAAATCAAAATCCTCCCAAAAGGAAAGCTAAAACTCAAAGAACCATAGAAAAGCCTCTAGTAATTCGAGAATCAAGTGAATCCTCCCCCAAGAGGTTGAAAACAAAGAATCTTGCGGATAATGGACAAAAAGGGAACTCAATTTCCCATAACTGTTGTTTAGATTTATGCTATATTTTCTAGTATTTTCCTTGTATTTCTTTTCTGTTGTACTTTGTGCTCCTTTCTCTGTACTTTCTTTCTTATTAATATAACTCCTTGATTACCAAAAAATAATAATTTTTGTTTCTTTTGTATAGTGGATTTCACCATTTTATTATGTTTCTTTAGGGTAAGTGACCTATCTATTCTAAGAAATATGAGTATTCAAGAAACGGGTGAGGGGATTCGAACTCATAACCTCTACGTAATGAGATTTCAACCTTGTCCACTAGACCAATGCCTCATTGGCACCTTTTTATTATGTTAAATTGTTGTGTTTAATATTGTTATTTTGTTTCCCAAATGATACTATGATATTTTTTATATTTATCTTTATTTTTACAATTTTTTTAATAATCTTTTTCAGTCCCTATCGAAAAATCGTGTATCGATCAATACGCGACCAAATACCAGGTCATACATAGAACGGTGTCCTCCGAATCTGTGACCGATTCTACGATTGCAAATCTTGTTTACCACTCACGCTTAAATTCAGAATATATAGAAACATTTTTTTGGACTGGTGCAGTATGTTTTTGGAAATGTGTTAAATCTCAAGCAACATGTGTACTCTCCTTATGTACTAAGGCTGTAACAGGTGTTTTATCCTGATGAATGCCTATTCTTATGCATGTAACACGTCTTATGTAATATGTGTCTGAAAATCACAATAGGTATTTTTGGAAAAATAATGGACCTTTGAAAGTTTTTCTCCAACAATCACTACAAGAAAACAGTTAAATAGTGATCGAATCACGTGGTCAATATTTCAGCGACGGAAAATTTAGCGACCGACTATTAGGTCGCTAGATACCGACGGCTTAACGAAGCCATCAATGTTGACTTTGACTTTGACTTTGACTTGTTAACGACCGATTGCCAACGACAAAACTAGCGACTGAACATATTGTCGCTAATTACTAACCGAGTATGAACTGAACGGTCAACAATGTTGACTTTGACTTTGACTTGTTACCGACCGATTCCCGACTGAACGGTCAATAATGCTGACTTTAACTTGTTAACGACCGATTGCCGACGACTCTTTTAGCGACGGAATATTCCGTCGGTAATTAGCGACTGAACCACGTTTATTTGACTTTGACTTTAAACCAATAGAAACTGATATAACGATCGCTAAAAGTTTTTAATTTAAAAAAATAAATTCTTAAATTTAATTAAATTCCAATTATAAGAAACAGCAATACGCACATCAATGAACCATAAACAATATCAATAAAATCGCAAAAAGCAAACATAATCAATAAAACCCAAAAATAACATCACATAACCAATTATTTTACCAGGACATTCTAAAAAACACGTGTATTACACTCTCATGTACCAATTACAACACTCACGAACAAAATGTGAACTCCACTCCTCCACCAATTCCTTTTTTCTTGTTTCTTTATGACCTTGCAATATACTCTTTGGTGTCCCATATCTTTTGTAGGTTCACTTATATGTATATCCTTAGAAATGCATGAGTTGCAATCTGAAAATTTAAAAATTAAATTAATTTATGGCAATAAAATTACCACTTTGAACTATGTTAAAAAGTTATACAATACGGCAATTAATTTATGGTAATAAAGTTATACATAATTTTTCTTATAAAGTACTAAAAATAAACCTACAAATATTACTTACCTTCAATATGTGGAATTCCAAGAAGCTAGTTGTTCAACTTCAATTTGTATCGTTCAAGTGACCTTTTAGTGTGAAGCAAGAAAGAAACTTATAAAATTAGGTAAATTGAAAAAGAACAAAAATATATATATATATATATATATATATATATCATGCATGACAAAATGGATTAATAAAGGAAAGTTAAAGAATTAAAGGACAACAACAAATCGAAAACCAAATTAATAAATCTATTTTTAATCATTCTAAATCATCCTCCGACATAAATTCATCATCTTCTTCAGAATTGTCATCACCCGACATAAATTCATCATCATCTTCTTCGTTAACACGGCTTGTACCGGTCACAAGTACAACCTCGATTTTCCCTGACTGGTGTGCAAGTTGACCAACTTCAGTAACAGTTGGATCAATGTGACTGGTCTCCTCCTCGCGAACTTTCTCCTGATATGGTACCGGAACATTAGGAACGTCAATTAGACGTGGTTTGGAACGACAAACAGCCCACCAATCAGTCATAGATGTTGTCTTACTACCTGGATAAGGTGTGTAGTAGACTTATTGAGTTTCGGTCACTATTTTAGGTAGCTAAATAACTGTTTTCTTATAGTGAATTCAGAACGATAAAAAAGATCATTAAATACTGAATTTTGACAATTCTATATTATAGCCGGACCGACATAGCCTAAGTCGTGTCACTTGACATTTTGTCTTTTGCCATGTTAATTTAGCCTCTAGAATTCATGTTCACATTGGCCTCTACACCGCCCATCCCTGTTAAAGAGGAGGTAGATGTCGGTTTCTTGATGTCGGTGTTTAATTTGTCTATCGAAGGAAAATTAATGAATGCTGGTAGAAGTTGAACTAATAACTGAACAATTACAGTTCAATTTCTTGATTTCTTCTGTGTATAGTCAAAGAAATAAACTACTACTACATGGTCGTCATTATTTACGTAATCTAAGTAGTAGTTGTTCGGTGAAGTTGCAGAACCTGTTATATTTAACTTTTATAGAGACCTATCTCTCTTCCTTCACTCGAGTTTTTCGCACATGATTTAAAAAAATTATAGAAGACTTATTATTATAAAAAAATTAAATGTCACGGGCTAAGGGCATGAAGCGCGACATATGGGTATGGAAGCACTAACGACCACATACTTAACAACTATTCTCGCTTAACCAAAATGGATATCCTGAGACGATAATGAATGTTTAGTCTTAGGCTTATATATCAGTCAAACTTTTATATTTATCTCATCTGAGTTTGCATTCTCCCCTTAAATCCCTAGTGTCCTCATTAATCGCCCAGAACATATAGTCAAATCCAACAGGGCATGAGATTCCAAAGGTGGCTCTCATAGCGCAAGGTATAGCATTTAGTTCTCGTACCACCAACAGGTGACTGCTCTGATACCACAATATCACGCCCCGAGCCCGGGGGCACGAAGAAGTGCGACACGTGAGTCTTGCATCACCAACGACTGCCTACTTGGCAACTGTGCCAAATAGAATATCCCGAGTTGATAGTAAATGTTCAAACTTATGCTTATATATCATTCACAATTCAGAGTTATCTCAAGTGTGATAGGGGTTCACATTTACCTTACAGGATGGGAGACACATGTAGAATCTCATGCCCTCTGTGGGTACTAGCTATATGTTTCGAAATGTCTAGCAAAGACGCTAGAGGTTTAAAGGGGTGAATTGTAAAATCCATCTCACATACGATAATTCTGAAATGTTTGACTAGATATATAAGAATGTGCCTAAGTTTTGTTGTCACTCCCCTGAATCTCGTTGTTTTTTGAAAATATTTGGGACGATTGTGAAGCACCGATTAAAAAATCTATAAACAATTATGCAACATTTCCAAGAAAAATAAATTAATTTTTATGTCTCATCAGATCCCATTCTGATTAATGTCAGAGATTATTAAAATGCTGTAATAGAGTAGACCGTCCCTCCAAAGAAAAGAAGAAAAAATATTACTAATAATATGGACCGATCATCACTTGAGCCGCGGTGTAAGCTGTTCTACCACTACTAGGACGCTGACCTCAATATGAAACGAGGTAATTACGGATGTTCAGAACTTCTTCGTCCGTTGAATTAAAATTTTGAGATTCGAATTGATTTAAAACGAACACATATTCTGAGCTCAGAACACCTGTTATATTTTTACTATTCATAACACTTATTCTGAGTCTCAAAACATTTATTCTGAGGTATTTCGTATATATTGAAAAAAAAGTTATTTCCGCATAGATCTGCACTGCACAACTAGCACTTTGCTCATTTAATCTCATTCAATATGCAGAAAGAAACGGATATAAACGAGGACTATTTATGAAGGAACATTCTGATATGGACCAGGGTCACTGGTAGGGCCCTGATCCACTTGGCCACAAATAGGCCACGTTGTCCCCTCTTTTTTTTAAAAAAAAATTCAATTTTAATCTCTCATTCACAGTTAAAATACAAAAAGATAGTTCTGATATAGACACAGTTAAAAGTATAAAATTTGTACAAAATTGGTCACATCACTATAAAATGAGGAGAGAGACAATTTTATAGTTTTAACAGTGTCTATATCAGAACTATCTTTTTTGTATTTTAACTGTGACTGATAGATGAAAAGTGATTTTTTTTTTAAAGAGCAGGAGTGACGTGGCCCATTTGTGGCCAAGTGGATCAGGGCCCAACCAGTGACTCTGGTCCATATCAGATATTTCCATTTATGAATGGGAGGCCAATTTACATTTCCCAATTTGTTATAAAAAAATATTGTAATCGAACATATATCAAAGCTTATAGGATTATGTCAGATTTCAAATTACTTTTCTGCAAATTTTAGGGAAACTTCAATAAACTTTCCTAAAAAAATTTACAAGGATATTAAGGTATGCAAGAAAATTACTCTTTGATACTACTGTAGACTACTATAGGGTTTGATTCAACCATCATTTGCGTTGTTTTTTATTTTTTGAACAATTCATCATTTGCGTTATTAACATTTCGCTTTCGTTTAATTTTCTCTTCAAACATTATTCTATCTATTAATTATCTTTATTAATCCTTATTCTTTATGAGAATACTTTTCATATTACGACAAAAACCTTACACAATACAAATTTTAGTCTTAAATCTCGTTTTTTTAACACTTTATATATATATGGGGGAGGGGAACTTATCTATTATAAAAATAGGGGATTCAAGAAGCGGGGAGGGGATTCGAACTCATATTCTCTACGGCCTCAGCCTTGGCACTAGACCAATGCCTCATTGGCTTTTACACTTTATATTTTTTAAAGAATACCAGTGTAGTTGTATTAACACTTCTAATTCGAAATGTTAGGGCTCGAGTTCGTCATCACCTGCCCCGTTAATAATAAAAAACTTTTTTACATTTTATTAAGGGAAAATGACTTCGCTGCTCCTCAAACTATTCCTCGAAATACACTAAGGTCCTATATGTTTTTTTACTCCATGTAAGATCCTAGAACAATTTTCGTATATCTTATGTCGTCCCACTACCACTGTCAGTGGCGGTTTATGGCCAACAAACCTCTTGTGATTTCCTACACGTTTTTTTTACTTCTTTTATGGTCCTATAACATTCTTCAAGACTCCTTCTTGGTCCCGCTACCACTCCCCTCGGTGATTTTCATCCAATAACACACACGCCCCACTCACGTGTCCAATTTTCTAGGGCAAAATGGGCAACACACTAAGAAACCCTCTCCCAAAAAAAAAAAAACTACAAACCCCTCCCCTTTCGTCCATCTTCTTCCCCTACCCTCTCCCCCAACCCACTCTGTCACATATATCGGTGTCGACATCGATGCACTGATACTGGTCGTCATCTCTATCCATCTTATTTCGCTCATCTCCCCACAAACCAACCTTCTATATACGATCATTAGAAATTAAACTAATGATTAATTATATCAAAATTTTGGGTAATTGATTCGGGGTTTTCTGCAAAAGATATATTCAATTTTTACAAGAAAAGGGAAGAACATAGTATCTACATGAGTGAAAACAGAAACATAGAGGATTGGGGGGTTGGTTTGGGAAGAACCGACCCTGAGATTCTGGTGGTCGAAGTCATTTTTCCATTTATTTTTAGGCCTTTTTAATGTCTGGTCTTTATATAATTGCTTGGCATTTTGTGATTTAGATACTATATTTAGTTCTTTTGCGGAGAGTGGTGGTGTGACCAAGAATGAGGCTCGAAATTTGTTTCAGAAACCATACAAGAAGTAAAATAAACATGTAGAAAACCATGCTTGTTGGCCAGAAACCACCGCAGACAGTGGTTGTGGAACGATATAAGATACATGAAAATTATTCCAAGACCTTACAAGAAGTAAAAAAACATATAAGACCTTAGCATGTCTTTTGAAATAGTTTGAGGACAAAGTCATTTTTCCTTTTATTAATTTACCAAAAAAGTTATTATTTTAACAATTTTAGTTTGAATGTTGAAAAAACATCGATGTAGAAGAAGAAATAATATTATGGAGGGAACACACTTACAAATAACTTTTTATGTCAATTTTACCACTAGTACAAACACATGGCAGAAAAATCAAGGATGTATATTCCTTTTAAGGAATGTAAACCTTTCTTTTGTCATTCATGGCTTAACATTAGCATCTATTGCCCGTGATTATCGTAAATAATGGACAGGTTTTTTCAAGAAAAGAAGAAAATAATTTTGAGGATGCATTACATTACTTCAACAAAAATTACGTTCCCTAAAGAATAATAAAAAATAAAATAACATCCATGAATCTTTTTTTTTTTTCTTTTTGACGCCACGATGGGCGATTGCCCTACATTAGGGAGAGAGAACACCCTAGATAAGGAGAATAAAGCTTATCGCACGCAGGCAGAGGGAATCGAACCCGGGACCTTTCGGTCACGAGCCGGCCAATGCCCCACTGGGGAGGGGGGGGGGCTATTGGCCTCTTCGATATCTATGAATCTAAAATCAACTACAAAAGATGAGCAACAGAAAAAATGGAAACATTTTAACTTTTTAACAAATTATTAAGTTATCTATTTTTTAAAGAGCAATAAAATGTAAACATAAATTGAAATTTATAAAATGTGGACTGCTTGATAAATCAAGAGTTTGAACGAAATGTGAAATAACCGAGGGCCTGCACTTCTATAAATAGGGGTTGTGGCAGTGACTATATGCAAAATAAAAAGTCTCAGTATATAATGATATTTTTTATTGGTGTTATATATTTTTATGGAAGTGTTATATTATATGGAATATTTGTTACTTTTATAAACACTTGTCCGAACACATGTAACATATATTTTACACAATACGTATTAAAATAGTTGTTTGGTCTAAAATTTTGAACTGTGAAATTATTTATTCAAAGCTAAAAAATATTAGTATATATTTTTGTATTCAGCACAATAGTCGGACAAGACAAAGTTTACTTTACTCTTCTTTTTCAATTGCTCCAAAATATCTTCTGTTTTTTTTTCGTTAAAAATAATATAGTATTTGTCTTTTTCAAAAAATAAAAGTAGCTTACCATTTATAATCAAAACGGTCCCCGCCCTAACCACTCCAAGGGCATTAAAGTAATTTCCCTCATCCACCCCCTGAAGTCCCACTATATAATTCCCCCTCCGGCCCAATCACCGTACTCCATTCCCCGATTTCTTCCATTTATACGTTATAAAAATCTCTTTCCGCTTCCGTTAAACTTTCCGTCTCCGCCGCCCAAATTTCCCGTCCGGCCGACGATGTCTTTCCAGCAACTGGTGGAAACCCACAGGGAAAACGCCGAGGTCTACACAGACCCAGTTCTCTGCAAAGCTAAATCGAAGGAGCTTTTGGGGAAAATCAATCTGCCGAAGGGACTTCTTCCCTTAGACGACATCGTTGAGGTGGGTCACAATGAAGGAACCGGCTTCGTTTGGCTGAAACAGAAGAACAGTAAGAACCATAAATTCCGTGCTATCGGAAGAAACGTCAGCTACGATACGGAGATCACCGCCTTCGTTGAGGATCGTAAGATGAAGAAACTCACTGGGGTTAAGAGTAAGGAATTACTGATCTGGGTTACTATTTCTGATATTTATATTTCCGACACTAATTCTGAGAAAATCGCTTTTGGTACCCCGCTCGGACTTTCCAGAACCTTCCCGGCGTCTGCTTTTGAGGAAGAAGAGGAGAAGAATTAAAGGAAGTGTAGATGGGGGTTTAGGTTGGGGTTGGAATTACTATTTGGGAATAATTTGGGGTTCTTTTGTTATTATAGTAAAGTAATGGGGTAAGAAGATCAACTGAATGTAATCTGTGTTTCCTTCATCTTAAAAAAAATTGTAATTCCACATTAGTGGATGAAACTGTAATTTCAAGACCAATCTAATATAGAAAATTTCTGTTATGTACCTTGACTATATGTGAGGTTATGGATCACTTGGTGCACATTGAGCCACATTACCTTTTTTGATAAATAAATAAAATAAAAAACCCTTTTTACTTGCACCAAAAAAGGGAAGTGTTTTTATTTTTTTAATCAAAAGAGTGATGTGACTCAATGTGGAACAAATGGTCTATAACTCCACATATAGCTCAGGTCCACAAAAGAATTATTTATTCTGTTCTATATATGGGGGTTTATCTAATTACAAACATTTTTATTCTATTTTCCTTTTTTGAGTGATGCTAGGTGGCTATAACTTGAGCAATAGATTGGTTAAAATTTCAATTTACTATGTAAAATTACTAATGTACCCTTATGCTTATATAATTTCAAAAATATCAATTTTCCTTTAAATTTTCAAATATTCATTTGGTTGCTGACAACAAATCTGAGAGCCCTGTACCGATTTACCTCCTAATTATGAATAGTGATGGGAAAAAATTCCAAGTACATTTGGAAGAAACTTGCCTTGGTTTTTTGTTTGTTTTTGTTTCGTTTTGACTGGATTGTTCCACCAGTTCTATTATACCTAGGGATGGCAACGGGGCAGATCGGGGCGGATCGGTCCGCGATCCCGATCCGATCCATGAATAGCCCGTACGCCGATCCGATCCGATCCGTGATCCGGCTCGGATCAGATTTTGTTGATCCGTGATCTGCTCCGTCCGGAGCGGATCCGATCCGATCCGATCTGGGTGAATTTTTTTTTTTTTTGTTTAAATTTTTTTTTACTGCTGTAATTTATCACTGTGTAGGCTGATTTTGTAAAAATGGAAGTCAAAATCTTTTTTTTCCCCATTTCCATCTCTAATAATGAGAACTATCTATTTTTTCTAGTGCAAATTAAAAACCTTATCACCTTTGCAAAAATCCAAGTAAATAAATACCAAATAAAACAAAAAAATTACAATAATAAATACCAAATAAAATCCACAAGTTAAGGTTGTTGAACAAAAGCAATACAAAATATGATTACACCATGGCAAATTTAGAAATCCTTCCAAAATCAACTACAAAAGTCGGAACGAGCTTCTTGTAGGTCCAAGTAGTTTTGAGAATTCATCAAATTTGAGATAAACTTCTTGAGTCTTGATTAGCGTAAACTAAACCTATAACAACAACGAAAATTTGAACAACAATTATTACATTTTAAATAGTATACTGAAATATAATTAAACATAATGAAAGATAACATAACACAAGCACATTGTTATCATTATCTTCGGAATCATAAAGGATTGTTGAGTGCGCAATTTCCTTGGATGGATTACCTGAAATAGTAAAGATTAGTGATCATTTACAAGTATAAGCAACGAATATATTTTAATGTGGATACATAATACCTTTTAACAACCAACTTTGTGAACACATTAAGACCTCGATAGTTTTTGGGTGTAGTCGATCGCGATGCGGGCTAATCAATCTACCACTTGCACTAAAAGCGGACTCGAAAGCAATCTGTTGAAACTGGAATAGATAAAATATCCTTTGCAATCTTATGGAGAATAGGATATTTACCCCTATTCGACTTCCACCATGATAAAACATCAAAGTCCTGAGTACGGGGTAAAATATCATCTTCTAAATATTGATCCGATTCGACCTTGAAGGATATTTTCTTTTCTTTTGAGAAGCAAATGTTTCAAACTCAGTAAAATCACTCCATTCAACACTATCAACATTATTCTCAGTTGCAACCATTGGAATACTGTCTCCTTTTACTTGCTCTATGCTCTCATATTCTTCTACCAACTCACGACATAGAAGAATTATTTGATGAACTTCATTGTCAACAACAGTTTGTTCGATATAAATTTTCTTCAAATAAAACTCCAACAAAGTAGCTTTATATCGAGGATCTAGAATAGCTGCAACACTCATAATTCCATGCACACCGGTCCAATGCTTATCAAATTTTTTCATCATAATCTCAGCCATGGACTCAACAACCTTAACACCACAAGATAACCATTGCTTTAAAGCAACTTTAATCACACAAATATTGGGGAAGAACATATTTGCCGTAGGGTATTTGGTACCAGAGAACACCTCAGTTGCATTATAAAAAATTTTAAGCCTACTAGCTATTTCTCTAGTCATATTCCAATCATGCTCACTAGGCAAACATGTATATTTAGGATCACGTTGCTTCAAACGGGAAAAAACACATTTGTAGTCTAAAGCAATTTGGAGCATTAAATATGTCGAATTCCAACGAGTTTTGCAATCAAGTGCGAGTACCTTACCAATTGGAATACGAAGTTGGCGCGCCGTTTCCTCAAACTTCTCAAATCACTTAGCTGTGCAAGACCAATAAGCAACACTACTCCTTATTTTTTCAGTTGCCGCATCAATGACTTGCATGCCATCCTTCACAATCAAATTCAGTATATGAAAAAATCTACCACCAAGTAAGAGATTGTTTGATGCAATTTTGTTTAAAATTAACGCCATCATTGCATCATTGGTTGTGCAATTATCAACAGTAATGGTGGACAACTTACGATCGATATTCCAATCCATCAAGCAATGAACTAGAGCATCACAAAGAACTTCAGCCGTGTGTGGACTCGGTAGGTAAATAAAACTGCACAAGTAAATAAATGAAAATCAGTCATGAGGTAATAAAAATCAGTGTTACAACCTTAAATAAGTTGTTACCTAATTATACGACTTTGTAAGATCCAACTGCTATCAATGTAATGTGCTGTGACAGCCATAAATCCTCTTGGCTGATGAGAAGATGACCACATATCAGTTGTTAACGCAACTCTACCTTCATTTTTCTCCAAAATAAGCATTGCTTCCTTTTTTTCAATGTCATATATCTTGAAACAATCACTTTTCGCCGTGTTCCGCGAAATCATCTTAAAGCAAGGATTCAAACTTGTACAGAAGTTTCTAAAACCGAAATGTTCTACTATTGATAGAGGATACTCATGCAGTATAATCATTCGTGCAAGTTCAACACGTGAGGCATCTTGATCAAATTGGAAATTAGAAGAAAGCTGGCATTGGTTATCCTTTTGGTATTTGCCTTTCAATTGCTTTTGCCTTGCGTCATAATTTTTTTTCTTTTTACGACACCTATTGTAATGATTCTTTAAAGCGATGAGTTCCGTCCTTTGGGTCACCACCCATCAAAAAAATTACAATATTTGCATCGGGCTTTTTTTAACCCATTTACAACCTCTTGCTCATAATACGACCACCACTTAGAGTAGATTCTTCCAGATTTTTCACTTTTTTTAATTTCTTCTTTACTTTCATTATTACGTAATGATGAGTCGTAATAGGACATTCAGGTGATGATGCTTCAAATTCATCTACTTCTAGTGGAAATGAAAATTCAAAATCGGGACCTGGGTTTTGAGAATTATGTTCGCTTACGGGTTGACATTGTAATTCGCTTGGGCGAGTTGAATGTCCTTCGGATTCCAAAGTGTCCATAATACCAAAAAACACCACTGCATAATATTGGACCATTTGGTACCAAAAAAGGATATGGCAGTTAATAATCATGCAGATATTTCGAGCATAAAACAATTCTGGATAAACTCCACAACAATTTTGTTGGTTATATTATTCTAGATAACATCATTCACCTCTCTGATTTATATCCAGGTTTCCGACATATGCGAAAAACAAATTCAAACTCAAGCCATAATAACAAAGTTGAAACTACCATCAAATTCAAATTAATTCACCATTTCTAAGCCATAATAATATGATATGAAAACGAAATAAAGGGTTCTTTTTCAAAGCATAATACCCAAATAAATTTAAAAGGGTCCAGGGGCCCTCCCCATAGATGATAGACACGGTTATACCTTTTCAAATGGAGAAAAATTCAAAAATATTTCGCACCCGCGAGAAGAGTGCCGGACCGAGGAGCCGAAGACGGAGGACCACCGGTGGAGGAGCCGCTGACCCGCGGTGGAGGAGGCCGGACCGAGGAGCCGAAGACGGAGGACCACCGACGGAGAAGAGTGCTGACCCGCGGTGGAGGAGCCGCTGACCCGCGGTGGAGGAGGCCGGACCGAGGAGCTAAAGCCGGAGGACCACCGACGGAGAAACCGGGGGGGGGGGGGGGGGAAATGGCGTTAGAATTGGGAACGGGTGGATCTCTTGGAAGGAGGCCGCTAGAATTGTGAATTTTTGTTCTAGGGTTGTTGAAGAGAGTATATATAATGTGGACTAAAAACGCAATTAAATTATTAGCACATAAAATCCTCTTATTATTATAAATGCACGGATCTTATCGGAGCGGATCGGGGCGGATCGGGGCAGCAGTGAAATCCGAATTTGATCTGCTCCGTTCGCGGATCGGATCTGATCTGCCCCAAATTCTATACGGATCAGATTTGATTTGCCCCAAATCCTATCGGGACGGATCGGATCAACGGATCACGGGTCAAATTGCCATCCCTGATTATACCCCCTTCTTATTCGTTACCACCCCTTTCTTTTTCTTCCTCATAAAAATCTGATGGAGAAAACTTCAAGAAAAATTCTTGCTTTTTGGCCAGTAAAATTTCGTTAAAAATCTCAAATCGACTAGTTTGTGTTTATGTGCATATTTGTTACTTATATAGACTGGACAATTCTCCTCTTCTTTAGTTAACTTTTGAGAGATTGAGTTGTACCCTAATTTATTTTTATATTGTAAATATACTCACAAAGTAACCAATGTGTGATTTTCAACACACCCTTTATATAAAGGCAGAACCGTCTCGAATAATATTGATGCCCTGTACAAATTATCAAAGTTAGGCCCCTAATTTTTTTAAAATGTATAAATTATAAAAAGTGTCAAAACGTAACTATAAACACAATTTTCAAAAGTGCGAGCAATCATAATATTGATATTTTATTTTAAAATGGTCATCTTTCTAAGCCAATCGAATCTTCATAATCGACTTTCTCCAAAATATCATTCTCAGTTCCCTATGGGACGGATCCAATGGGTACCTGTGAGACATGGTGGCCTGCGGGACCTACTCTGCATGTGGGTCCTGTGTGAGTCCTGTCTAAAATTATGTGAGAGAAGTGTGGGGCCGGACCCATTGGGTCCGTCCCATGCCAGACTTTCCCTTTCTTGTGATATGTAAGAATTCAACAAATTCAATTCAAGAAAACTTTTTCCTGTAAATACAACCAACAATCACAAAAATAACCAACAAAATTTTATATACAATAATTGGATTAGGAAAAAAAATCAAAATCGTCAATATTTTTTTACTAGTAGTTATATATATGAAGTGATTTTAAAAAATTTAGGGACCCTTTGATCTAGTACAAAATAGGCTTCAGTTTAACTCAATCATTCAAAAGGTACATAAAGATGGAGAGGATTATCAAACATTTATATATTGCAAATATACTCAAAAGCTAACCAACGTGAAATTCTCAACAAAACATAATTCCAAACTTTTAAGAATTTTTCTTTTTTCTTTTTTTTGGTTTGTTTTTTGGAGTTTTCTAAGTAAATAAACATATGTTTGGAGCCAATGAGGTGTTGGTCTAATGGTTAAAACTGAGGTTTTATGACGTAGAGGTCAGGAGTTTGAACCCTTCCCCGCTTATTAAATCCCCATTTCTTGTAATAGATATGTCTCCTCCCAATAAAAAAAATTATAAAAAAAACATATGTTTGGAGGTTAGACAAAACAAATAAGAATACAAAATGTAATAAAAACGTAATTACTTAGATGTGTGTCTAAAAGAAAAGGTAAAAAAAAGTTTAGTTGAAGCGAAGATACATCGTACCAGACAAACCAAGTGAGTAAAGGCACCTGAGGCAGACAATCGTTGGTTGGTTTCACAAGGGGGCTAAGAAACCACAACGCCTTATATTGTTTATTTTTTATATAGTAAAATGCTTTTTGGCTAAAATGTTTAAAAACACAAATTCTTCCTGAATTTATAAAAAATTTAACGGATCAATTACAATAATTCTGCGTGTTATTTATAATTTTGCCAAAATATAGACAATTCATCCAATTAATTTTAGTCTCCTAACATTATCTTTTTATTTATTATGAAAGGAGAGAATAAATTATACTGCTTTTAGTATAATAATAAAAAAAATTAAAAAAAATTGATTTATGAAAATTGGATCTCAATATATGGTAATAATTATCTCTTTATCGTCAAGGCGCAGCCAAAAATTTATAATTGAGAGATACAAAACATATAAAAAAAATTACATAAAAATAAATATTTTATACAAAATTCGTCATGTCTGAAAATAAATATAGAAGAGATAGCTATCCGTCATCACTGTTTATCGCAAGAACCATATAGAAGGACATGAATGAATGATTGTATGGATAACTGTGGGCCTTAAATGTTTGCTATGCTATTGAAGCTCTAATCAATGTATTTCAGACATTTGCACCTCAATAATTTAACCCTTTCTAATTTTTTTCCAAAAAAAAAAAAAGCACAATCGATTTATTTATTTATTCAAAAAAATTAAATTGGTTTGTCCATCAAGAGGAGTGGAAACTCAACATCCAGCTGCTGCTGCAATTATGATTGCAGATTTGTATACTACAACCAACTATATTTTCCCCTTATATTTTAAGATTTTCCTATAGCTGTAACCATCAACCATCATTTTTTTGTTAGTTTTCTAAAGTGTAATTAAAAGGTCGTGAGGACATTTTTTGAACCAATATTATTATATGTTACACCGCTCGATTTTGAATGTTTTTGAGATTATTACGAAGTGGGTTGCGCAAGCTTTGCGATGATATATAACATGTGAGAAAACAAATTAATGGTGTGAATGATAAATTGGGGTGGACGAAATGAGGTAAATGGGTTTTAAACCCACATCCCACATGGGAAACTCATGGAAGTGGAAATCACTTTATAAGGAAAAGTGGACCACATGAGTTTAAATTGTCTTACTTGTATTATGCCCCATGTTAGAATCCCGTGTGCGCCCGAAGAACCATTCCGAAATTCAATTCTTCTCTCCCTCCGCATTTTTGTTTTCATGCATTCTGCATAATATTTTCTGAGAGTTCTGCTGTTAACACATTCGAATGTACGTTTTTTTGCTTCAAAGAAACAGTTGGGTTGGACGTTGTACCATGGGAGTTCAGTGTTCAAGACTGCCAGAAGCTGAGAAAATGCTGGACATATTGAACTTAAGGGGAAGCGGAACTGCTGCTGTCTCGTCCAGAATTTTAATCCAAACTGGTTAAGATTTCATTTTTTGTTTTACTGTTTTATTATTTTCTGTATAATATAAAGAAGTAATATTTTACCAGTCCAGTATATATATATATATATATATATATATATTGCAGTATACTGTTTTTCCAGCCTAAGCTTATTTTTCTGTACTGTATAATTTATTCAGTTATGATATAACAGTAAAACTGTAGCAATAATATTTCAGTGAATCAGAAAAATTAATTCCAACAGCTTAAGTTCAATATTTCTATGTTATTTTTCTGTTGCTGTTTCTAACTTGTGTTCTGTTTTATTATAGAAATGGAAAACATTGAGAATAAATCTGCTGCAACAAACATTGGCACTGGTTCCGGTTGGAGTTCCAACTACTGTGGTTCTTCCTTTCGGGAATCAGACAGGCGGTATTGAGACCGTCTTCCCACCTTTTGTGGCTGCCATTCCAAACCGACCAATTAATTTTGGTCAGTTTGACAAACCCAATAAATTTAAGGGTGGCATCAACTTTAACTTGTGGAAGGAAAAAATCATGTTTTTCCTTACCACTCAACATCTGATTCGGTTTATCACTGAGGATAAACCGATGGAGGACAGCAATGATCCTAAATCTGAAACCACGGTACGAGCGTGGCTATGTGCAAACTACCTCTGTCGGCATAGTATATTAATGAATTTAGATGATTCCCTTTATCATTTTTACTATGAAAAAAGTACATCAAAAGATTTATGGGAATCTCTTTTGAAAAAATATATTGTGGACGATGCGGGGTCCAAAAAGTTTATAGTCGCTCGTTTCCATGATTTCAGAATGGTGGATGGAAAGTCTATTCTTGAACAGAGTGAAGAGCTTCAAAAGATATATCATGATTTTGCCGCTGAAGGTATGGGAATCAACGACTCTTTACAAGTGGCGTTATTGATTGAGAAGCTCCCTTCTTCTTGGGATGATTTCAAACATTACCTGAAAAACAAGAAGAATGAAATTACTCTGGAAGATCTGATGTTGAAACCGAGGATTGAACAGGACTCAAGAAAGATGAGTAAGAAGCCTAGTAGCTCGGTTGCTAAAGCAAATGTAGTTGAGAAAGAAAACTCAAGGACTAATGCAAAAATAAAACGTCCAAATGAGTCTAAGGTTTCAAACTCCAAGTTTAATGGAACTTGTTATGTGTGTGGTAAACCTAACCACAAAGACAAGGATTGCCGAAATCAAGTTGCAGTAAACAACAAGAACAAGAGAAATCTTGGCACTGGAACAAGAACCGGAATCAGAAGGTTGTCCAAGTTAATGTGGCAGAAGATGGATGACTGGGCTCTGGAATAGAAGACATGCATTTGGTAGCTGTCGTTTCAGAGGTAAACTTGGTTGGAGGCAACCAAAAGGAGTGGTTTGTTGATATGGGGGCCACTCGTCACATCTGTACAAATAAGTGGATGTTCAAGACATACCAAGTTGTTGAAGGTGAAGTCTGCTATATGAGGAACTCTGCGGTCTCCAAAGTAGAGGGAAAGGGCACTGTTGTCCTAAAAATGGCATCGGGAAAGGAGGTGACTCTGACTGATGTGTACCATGTGCCAAAGATCCGGAAGAACCTCATTTCGGGAAATAGTGCTGAACAACAAAGGTTTTAGACTTGTCTTTGAAGCAAACATGTTTATTCTTACCAAGAGTGGTGCCTTTGTGGGGAAAGGGTATTTAGCTGGAAATTTATTTAAAATGAATGTAATGACAGTACTACCAGGTACTGAGCCAATTGGTGTTAATGTAATTGAGGCTTCCACTAGCTCATCTGGAAAAATTGCCCAAGAGGCTAATAAAGATGTTAAATTTTTCTTATTCTGTTGAGTCTTTTAATTTATGGCATGATAGACTAGGTCAAGTAAATATTAAAAGTATACAAAAGTTAGTTTCATTAAACTTACTTCCAAAATTTAACATTGATAAAAATTACAAGTGCGAGAGTTGTATTGAGGCAAAGCTAGCTAAATCCTCTTTACATTCAATTGAAAGAAGTTCAAAACCGTTAGACTTAATTCACACTGATGTTTGTGATTTAAAATATGTGCAATCAAGAGGCGTTAAAAGTTACTTCATCAATTTTATTGATGGTTGCACAACATTTTGCTATGTTTACTTAATGAGAAGTAAAGACGAAGCAATAATTATGTTTAGCCATTATAAAGTTGAAGTTGAAAATCAACTTGGCAAGAAAATTAAAAGGCTAAGAAGTGATAGGGGTGGAGAATATGAATCTCCTTTTGCACAGTTGTGTGCTGAAAGTGGGATAATTCTCATGAGTGTTTAGAACGAGTTTCTGCCCATGAATCCCTTCAGTGGTATCAGAGCCTTGCTCATGCTATTGGAATTCGATATTGTTAATCACATCATAACACATATCAATTTCGATTTGGTATGTGTATGTGTAAAAATAGAAAAGATTGTTTCTTTGACTGTGTTTTATAAGTTTCTGTGATTCTGATATGCATAAATTGTTATGTATGTTTTTAATTCGATTAATATTGTATGAACTGCTATCGTATGTTATTAATTTGATTAATTATCCATAAACTGCAATTGTATGCTTTCTGTCGTTAATCCGATTAACAAACCGCATAAACTGTTTAGGCGATTATGCATGTTAGGCGATTGAGGGGTAAATCGGGGCAGAAAACTCATTCGATGAGTGGATGAAGAATCAGATTTTTCTTCCAGGGGCGCTGCGTTGCGCTGACCTACGACTTTGTATATGTACTCGCTACCGTATTTATTATGCTTTATGTGAGTTTTAGCATGGTGAATAGCATGGCCTACTATACCCCCTCTTGTTTTACATTTATTGGGTTGTAATTTTACAATACGGCCTGCGAGTCAGTTTTCAATGTTTTAAAATTGTAATCGCTTTCTTAGACTAGCTTTATTGCTTTACATTGAAGGCTGGGTATGCCCATGCATCTATGTAACAAGATTGGAAGACGCTGGATCGAAGACACTATCCATGAGATGGGTATTGACTTATATTGACCCTTGGCTCCCACAAGGCTCGTGGGAGACATCATAGGATTAGGCCATGCTATCTCACATTTACATTTACACTTTATATCTTGCATGTGATGCTTATTTTATGTCTAATGGGGCTTGATTTTTATACGTCACATTAAATCGTTTTAATTAAGTCTTAAAATGCCTACCATATCCTAAGCATCCTTGAGATTGGATCATCATTTTGTCTTCTTGCCAAAGCAACATATAAGTGGTTATCTAAGCAAAAGGAGATGGGAAAATAGTGATTTCCGTATGCTTAGACATGGTTCGACTTAACTAGGCTACCAAAATAGTTTTGAGCCTAAAGCATAAAATGGGAAATAGCCGGGACATATAGATGTCATTCCCATGAGTTGATTTTACTTTAATTATGGGTGTTAAGCCAAAGCTTATTTATAACTATCGTAAAATGTTTTTCCCACTATTTATCAAGTGTTGAAATTGTGGAAAGATTTTTGCTCAAAACTAATGACTTTGCAAATAATTTAATGTAGATAATGGCAACCAATACTTCACACAATTCATTGCGATCCGTTCTTGAAAAAGAAAAACTAAGCGGGACCGATTTCCTTGATTGGGCCCACAACTTAAGGATTGTCCTTATGCAGGAAAGAAAGCTATACGTTCTTGATACGAATATTCCTGAACATCCTGCAAACAAAGTCCCTAGAGCTGAAAAAGATGTTTGGAAGAAGCATTGTGATGACTCTAATGATGTGACTTGTCTCATGTTAGTCACAATGAGCACTGACCTTCAAAAATAGTTTGAAGGGATTGAGGCTTTCCAGATGAAGGGCCAGCTCAAGGAAATGTTCCAAGAGCAAGCCCGTCAAGAAAGATTCCTCACCACTAAGGCGTTGAATAGTTGCAAGATGGCCCATGACACCTCTGTAAGTGCACACGTTCTTAAGATGAATTTCTATCTTGACCAACTTGACAAACTTGGGGCTCCCGTAGGTCATGACATGACCACAGATATAATCTTGGGCTCACTCCCACCCGAG
Organism: Vinca minor; assembly: GCA_026122235.1. NCBI lineage: Eukaryota > Viridiplantae > Streptophyta > Magnoliopsida > Gentianales > Apocynaceae > Vinca > Vinca minor. The sequence goes on along the minus strand of JAOCZM010000241.1, from coordinate 4,879,568 downwards.
TATGACCAATTTGTGATGAACTTCAACATGTATGCCATGGAGAAGTCTATACATGAGATACGCGGGGATGCTTAAGCAGGCTGAACTGAACATTAAGAAGACCCATGAAGTCTTAATGGTTCAAAAAGGGAATTTCAAGAATAAAGGAAAGGAAAAGCCCATGGCCAAGAAGGGAAAAGGAAATAACAAGCCCAAGCCCAAGGCACCAAAGGAAGGGTTTTGCTTCCGTTGCAATGAACCAGGCCATTGGAAAAGGAACTGCAAGCTCTACTTGGAAGAGAAGAAAAAGGGGAAAGCCAGTTTGATTATCTCTCCAGGTCTTTATGTTATTGAAATTAACATGTCTGCTCATACTTCATGGGTATTAGATACTGGTTGTGGATCTCACATTTGTGCAAATGTGCGCGGGTGGGTTCAAAAAGAGTAGATCACTGGCAAAAGGAGAAGTGGACCTAAGAGTAGCGAACAGAGCAAGAGTTGTTGTTGTAGCTACCGGGACATTTAATTTAGTTTTGCCAAGTGACCTTATTATAGAACTGAATAATTGTCTTTATGTTCCAACTTTGAGTAGGAATATTATTTCAGTTTTTGTTTGGATATTGATAGTTTTGAAATAAATATTATGAATAAAATTTGCACCATTCATAAAGATCGTATCTTCTATGGAGATGCCTTTTTTGATGAATGTGCTTTATATTCTTAACCTCGATGAATCCATTAAAAGGCTCATCTATAACATTAATACCAAGAGGTTTAAATCAAATGACTTAAACCAAACCTACTTTTGGCATTGTCGTTTGGGCCACATCAACGAGAAACGCATATCAAAACTCCATAAAGATGGAATTTTGACATCATTTGACTTAGAGTCTTATTAGACATGTGACTCTTGCTTGTCAGGCAAAATGAATAAAGCTCCCTTTACTGGACAAAGTGAGAGAGCTTCTGATTTGTTGGGCCTCATACAGACAAGTGTTTGTTTGTGGGATATCCTAAAAAAACTAAAGGATATTACTTATATCTTCCATCAGAGAACAAAGTGTTTGTTGCTCGAAATGGTTTATTCCTTGAAAGGGAATTTGTTTCCCAAAAGGATAGTGGGAGTAAGATCCATCTTGAGGAAATTCAAGATCCCCAAACAACATCTGAACCAACTTTGGAGCTTCAAACAAGCTCACGTGCTGATACTGAGCTTCAATCTTTGACACAAGGCCCAAGGAGGTCAAGTCGGGTACATCAACGGCCTAAGAGATATGGATTTCTCGTGACTGATGATCATCATATTGAACTGATTGATCAAGATGAACCCACTACCTACAAAGAGGCAATTCGTAGTTCTCAGTCAGATAAGTGGCTAGAAGCTATGAAGTCTGAGATGCAATCCATGTACGATAACCAAGTGTGGACTTTGGTTGACCTACCCAAAAGGTGTAAGGTCATTGATAATGTACACACTTTTAAATCTCGAATAGTTGTTAAATGTTATAGACAAGTTCCTGGTATTGACTATGATGAAACTTTTTATCCTATCGTTATGATAAAGTCTATTAGGATTTTACTTGACATAGCCGCATATTATGACTATGAGATATGGAAAATGGATCTTAAGACTGCGTTTCTTCATGGAAACCTTCTCGAGGATGTACTGAAACGGTTCAGTTTGCAAGACTTCAAAAGGGATTCTTGCCCATGTCACATAGCATTAAACTAAGCAGAACTCAAGGACCTTCCATAAAGGAGGACCAATAGCGCATGAGTAAGATCCCATATGCTTAAGCCATTGGGTCTATTATGTATGCCATGATATGCACTCTCTCGGATGTCTCATTCGCGTTAAATATGACTGGCAGATATCAATCTGACCCTGGAGAGTCACATTGGACTGCAGTCAAGAGCATTCTTAAGTACTTGAGAAGGAATAAAGATATGTTCTTGGTTCACGGAGGTCAAGAAGAAAGTCTGGTCATAAATGGTTACACAGACGCAAGCTTCCAGACCGACGTAGATGACTTTAGATCGTAATCTGGTTTTGTGTTTTGTTTGAATGGAGGTGCTGTAAGCTGGAAGAGCTCAAAGCAAGAGACCGTGGCCAACTCTACAACAGAAGATGAGTATTTGGCTGCCTCTGAGGCAGCTAAAGAAGCTGTTTAGATCAGGAAATTTGTTGATGAATTAGGTGTCAAATTTGTTGATGAATTAGGTGTCGTCCCTAGCATTGTGAACCCAGTGGACTTCTATTGTGACAGTATTGGTGCCATTTCACAAGCTAAAGAACCTAGATCTCACCAATGATCCAAACACATTCTCAGGCGTTTCTATCTGATTAAAGAGATCATTGATATAAGAGACGTTAAAATTTGCAAAGTTCATACAAACGACAACATTGCAGATCCACTGACCAAGCCACTCCCGTAACCTAAACATGAGAGTCATACTAGGTCAATGGGATTGAAAATCATGTATGATTGGACCTAGGGCAAGCGGGAGATTGTTAGTAGTGCCCTAGGACCATTAGCATATGTTGTACGTTTTATATCTTTTTGAGCATGCCTTTGAATAGTTAATTTTTCTTTTGAACATCAAATGTGTGATTTGATAGTAAAATTCATTAGCTTATGCAATTACTATTCTAACTGTCCCTAGTTTTGTGTAATGTTCTTTACAATGAAATAAAACTAGTATGATGTATGGTTGATGATTATGTTTTACTGATCATATGTAATGGATACAAATCATATCATAGATGCAATATATTGGGATATATTGTATCGGACGTGATCCGTTAGAGAAGTAATATTTCATGGTTCTTTAGTCATAAGTATTACTTCCTCAATACTATTTTGAATCATTAGACCTTATGTCTCCATTGTTTCTAGCATGAATGGAGCTACGTTTTGACTCAGTCTGACGTTACTTTTAATCGAGTAATCAATACGACTGACGATCGGATGTAGTATCCTATCATGGCTTGAATGTGAGAGGCATTATAAGGAATTTGTCCCTCTCTTATTAGAGAGAGATATCCATAGGCCCCTCGATAGGAAAAGACTGTTTAAATGCATGGATGTGCTCAAATGTATTTAATAGAGTGGTTATTAAATATTGTTTGTTGGAACAGTCTACCTGGAGATTGAGCATAAATACAATTAAGCTTTATAAGGGTGACGACTACCATGCCTTATGCTTAATTAGGATATCGCGAGACAAATGGATTAAATAGTGGATTGATATTAGGTTCCACCGCATATTCATTCACTATAGGTAGTCACAATGTCCTGCTAGGGACCGCTTGTGATTTACGAACACATACTACTACTAAGTGTGTTTTCATTGCCATTGTGATATGAACCTACAGGTGAAGTCACACGCATAGACGAGTTAACGAGCTTCATGCCCAGATTTAATGAATCTAGAATGTGTCTAGGTTCATTGTATCTGACATTTATTTTCTGAGAATAATAAAACGTTATTATTCGAATTAGAGATTAAGGAGGGGCATTTTCGGTATTTGGCTATAGCTGGATTTACGTGGGAGTTATTATGCGATAAAGACTCCAATTACCAGCAGAGATTTATGGAACGTGGGAGTTAAAGACTCCCACTGCCGAAAGAGGTTGAGGACGTGAGAATTGGTTCTGGGAACAAACTCTCACACCCTATATAAACCTCTTTTAGCCGAAACCCTAGGTCACACTTAATAGAGCCACAAAAACCAAAAGGATTCTGAAATTAGATTTCGGTTTTTTTCCTCTCCCTTTCTCTCTAAATTCTCGAAACTCCGAAAAATGAAGAGCTAGCAATCGCTATTCGTTTCGTTGTGTGGATACCGGTAGAGGGAAATTCCCCAAAGGGAAAGCTATTGCTGGCAGTAACACAAACTCTGAAAGTTCAAGAATCAGAATCTTTCATTCAAGAATAAGATTCTTTAGCCAAAAAATGTAAGCTTTAGTTTTAAATTTCAATTCCCATGGAATGAGCGGATCCTTCGGGGGAGGACTCATGGGTTTTTAGAACGAGTTTCTGCCCATGAATCCTTTCAAATTCATCAAACAACTGCACCCTATACTCCAGAACAAAATGGATAGCAGAGCGCAAAAAATAGAACTCTTAAAGAGATGATGAATGCAATGCTAATAAGTTCTGGCTCACCCCAGAATTTGTGGGGGGAAGCTTTGTTTTCCGCAAATCACATCCTAAACAAACTACCACATAAGAGACTAGATAAAACTCCTTATAAATTATGGAAAGGTCACGCGCCTTCTTATAAGTTCATAAAAGTTTGGGGATGTCTATCAAAGGTTCTAATTCCGCCCCCTAAACAGACGAGATTAAGACCTAAAACGGTAGATTGTGTGTTTATAGAATATGCACAAGATAGTAGTCCTTATAGATTTTTAGTGCATAAATCAGATAACTCTGAAATGCATGTAAATACAATTATTGAGGTTAGGGATGCTTCCTTCTTTGAAGGGATTTTTCCTTACATTAAGCATTCGAGCTTAGACCCTAAAAACAATCAAGTTGAGAGGATTGTTGGGGAAAAATAACTTCAAGAGGAAGTTAAAGAACCCAGACGTAGCAAAAGAGCTAGAAGGAAAAAGTCATTTGGTCCAGATTTCCTAACTTATTTGTTAGAAAATGATCCTTTGACTTATAGAGAAGCAATTACTTCTCCAGATTCTGACTTTTGGAAAGAAGCAATTGATAGTGAAATAAATTCAATTCTTCAAAATCATACATGGGAACTTGTGGAACTTCCACCAGGTTGTAAAGCATTAGGTCACAAATGGATCTTTAAAAGAAAGATGAGACCTGATGGTACAATTGGCAAGTACAAGGCAAGACTTGTAATTAAAGGATATAGACAACCGAGGGTGTTGATTATTTTGACACTTATGCCCCTGTATTTAGAAAAACATCAATCAGAATAATTATTGCTTTTGTAGCCTTATTTGATTTGGAGATCCATCAAATGGATGTGAAAACAGCTTTCCTCGGAGAACTGGAAGAAGAAATATATGTGGAACAACCTGAAGGGTATGTCGTTCCAGGCCAAGAAAACAAAGTGTGTAGACTTGTAAAATCACTGTATGGATTAAAACAAGCACCTAAACAATGGCATGAGAAATTTGATAGTGTAATGCTATCAATTGGTTTTCAAATAAACCAGAGTGATAAATGTGTCTACATGAAAGGAAGCAAAGACGATTATGTAATAGCCTGTCTCTACGTAGATGACATGATAATTATTGGTAACAAGAAAACATTAAAGTTACCAAGAAATTGTTGTCGCAATACTTCGATATGAAGGATATAGGACATGCTGATTTAATACTTGGAATGAAGATTACCAAAACATCAGATGGATATTCACTTTCTCAAAGTCATTATGTTGAAAAAATATTAGACAAATTTGATAAAAGAAGTGATTTAATTGCGACAACACCTATGGAAGTAGGTGCTAATCTTCACAAGAATTGTGGAGAAGGTGTGCGACAACTTGAATATTCTAGGATCAAAGGCAATATAATGTATCTCATGGACTGCACTAGACCAGATATTGCAAACTTAGTCAATAGACTGGCGAGGTATACAAGTAATACTTAGATTATTTTATACTAGATATCCAACTGTACTTGAAGGGTACACTGATGAAAATTGGATGGCAGATTCCAAAAAAAATAAAATAAAATCCACAAGCGGATACATTTTTGTAATAGGAGGTGCAGCGGTTTCATGGAAATCATGCCAACAAACTTGTATTGCGAGATCAACTATGGAATCAAAATTCATAGCTATGGATCTAGCAGGCGAAGAGGCCGAATGGTTACGTGGGTTTTTGGAAGATGTTCGAATGTTTTCAAAACCAATGCCACCAGTTAGCTTACATTGTGATAGCATGTCAGCTACTAGTAGAGCAAAGAATAATGTGTATAATGGGAAGTCTAGACATATACGTCGTAGACATAAATCCGTAAAGAAACTTTTGAAAACCGGTGTTATAGCTTTGGATTTTGTGAGATCCAAAGAAAATATTGCAGATCCATTAACGAAAGGTCCGACGAGAAATCTTATAGAGATTTCATCGAGAGGTAAAGCCCAATTGCAGGTTCAAAGGGACAACCGAATTGCGGGGGAAAGTCGAACAAAGCACTCGGGAAAAGAGTTCCCACCTCATTCCTAAGGTAAAAAAGTGATAGACCTGTCCATTGGAGGATAAACGAAAGTTTCAATGATCCTTATACGTATTAGGTGAAGTTTGACATGATACTTCTAAATAAGAGATCACCAATATCGAATCTGAAGGGGCCACTTCTATGAGATGACTTCAGGGCTAAATCTCTAGAGCATTCGATGAACATTTCCAAGGCAGTCCAGGGCCGAAATGGACAACAACGAAAGAATCAATTAGCAGTGTAGAGAAATTTTTGTGTGAGTATCGTTGTCTTGATACACACAAAACGCTGAACAGTTCAAGGCATCGCGTCTACTGGTTAGCAAGTGTATCCGATGGTATTTCACTAGGGAAGGTTCAAAGCTAGCAACTACTTATCCCGATGCAACAAACTCTCACCGAACTCTTGCATTGCATTTCAGTTGAATTTCTTAAAATATTTTTCATGCATGTGGGGGATTGTTGGAGAAGTTAGTTTTCTAAAGTGTAATTAAAGTGTCGTGAGGACATTTTTTGAGCCAATATTATTATGTGTTACACCGCTCGTTTTGAATATTTTTGAGATTATCACGAAGTGGGTTGCGCAAGCTTTGCGATGATATATAAAATGTGAGAAAATAAATTAATGGTGTGAATGATAAATTGGTATAAAGTGAGGTGGATGAAATGTGATAAATGGGTTTTAAACCCACATCCCACATGGGAAACTCATGGAAGTGGAAATCACTTTATAAGGAAAAGTGGACCACATGAGTTTAAATTGTGTTACTTGTATTATGCCCCATGTTAGAACATCGTGTGCACCCGCGCAGGGGAGGGTGTGGAAACTGAAGGCTTGAGGATACCAAATTACCTGAACTTGTGTGCAGGCACGACCTGCGTACATGAATGTCGGACCAAAACTCGTGGGCCTGATCAGCCACAATTTTGCTACTGGTTCGAATTTTGAATTTTGGTTAATATCAGTAGATTGTAACAGTAGGCTCACAATGAATTCTGGAGACTGTAACAGTCAGATTAATTCAAGCATAATGGTATTGATTGTAACAGCCAATGGGTTTATTGCTGAGTTATACCTCAGCAGTTACAAGGCTTTGAGAGAGCCTATAAAAGGCAGCCTTTGCACTGCCAGAAGAACCATCCCGAAATTCAATTCTTCTCTCCCTCTGCATTTTTGTTTTCCTTCATTCTACATAACATTTTTTAGAGTTCTGCTGTTAACACATTCGAATGTATTGTTTCTTCTACTTCAAAGAAACAGTTGGGTTAGGAGTTGTACCTTGGGAGTTCATTGTTCAAGACTGCCAAAAGCTGAGAAAAGGCTGGACATATTGAACTTAAGGGGAAGCGGAACTGCTGTTGTCTCGTCCAGGATTTTAATCCAAACTGGTTAAGGTTTCATTTTTGGTTTTACTGTTTTATTATTTTCTGTATAATATAAATCGGTAATATTTTTCCAGTCCAGTATATATATTGCAGTATGCTATTTTTCCACTCTAAGATTATTTTTTTTGCACTGTTCAATTTATTTTGTTATGATATAACAGTAAAACAGTAGCAATAATATTTCATTGAAACAGAAAAATTAATTCCAACATTTTTTTCTATTTAGTTTTTAATCCAAAAAACTATTTTTATGATAATGTTGACCCAGTAATATAAATTATATTTCAATAATTGAAATGTATTTTTTTTTCATATTGTTTGATACATAATGTCAATTCTACTCAAGTATGATTTTTATAAATGATATATTGAATTATGACTTATCATCATTATATACTGGTAAGACATTTTAAAAGAAATTATTTTGTCTGAAACATCTAATTTTTTTTTAGAAAATGTTGCAGGGAATTGACAGTTCCGTATCCTAATTCAGGTTCTATCAATGAAGCAAAAGCGTGGAAAGTTGATACGATATATTGTGTTTAATTTCATTTTATTCTGACATTCAAGAATAAATTTACCAAACATAGAATAGGAATCAACGTTTTAATCTGCCTTTTACATCTAGATATTTGAACGAAAGCAGGATTTTGAATTAATTCCAGGTGGAAAGCGATTCTACATTAAAAAAAAATTCATTACATTCTATTCCAACATACAAGTTTGTGCCATTAGAACCTATATATTAGATGGAGCATTGTAAAATATACACATATTGTAGTTAACTTTGAAATTTTTTGAGAAGGTAAAATGTAATATGTCTACAATTATAATTTTAAAAAAGATCATTTTGTGTGAAAAATCTTATTTTTTAGAAAATGTTGCAAGGGATTGAGAGTCCGTATCCTAATTCCGGTTCTATCAATGAAGCAAAAGCGTGGAAAGTTTTGATAGTTCGTCCAAAGGCGAAAATCCTTTGGACTTTGAACGAAGAGTAGATAGAGAAGTAAAAGTGTGATAATTGAGACTTTTTATTTTTTGTTTTGCATTTGTCGTATTTAATTTTTGTGTGATTAAATTTTTTTATGTGTTATATGTTAGTGTTTATTAGTTTAAGGGTTGCTTTAATGTGTTTGGAAAGTAGAGGGACTTAAATGTCGATGTTAGGAAGTTGGGGGACTGATTTGTAAGGAATTTAAATTGTTTAGTGGAAGTTATGGTGATATCCAGGACCTTTTTGTTCTTAGTAATTGCATGATAATTGAATCGTATGTGTTTAATTGTTTTTATATGTGTTATAAGTTATGTAAATATTTGTTTAGGGGTGTTTTGTTGTGTTTGGAAAGTTTGGGGGGCTTAAGTGTAGTTATAAGAACTTGTGGACAGATGTGATGCTTGGGAGAGGTTGGTAATTAAGTGGTTAGTGCAAGGAAAAAATATAAGAGGGATGAGAGAAGAGAAATGAGGTAAAAGAGAGAGAAGTTTTGAAATCTGAAAAATCTGAGAGTTCATACGACCATTTGAAGTAGTAATCGAAGTCTGGTCGCCTCCATTATTTTTTACTTAAGTTTAAGGACTCATAGAAATATGTTACGAAAGTTGCAAATTATATTCCAATTGTTCAATTAAGAGTAATTTCCCTCACAAGTTGCCTCTGAGAATCTGAATATCTGGTTTCCTATTCTTTGTTGGAGAATCTTTTAAGAGTACGAAGTAAGGATCCTCCGTTCTTATTTTTCAGTCATAAATTTCATGAATTTGTCTTTTAACAAGTTATTGAATGGTATGAAATATTTCTCATGCTTTACTGCATCAAAATTGGATGAAGAACCGAAGTATATTTGCAATTGTTGTATGATTGTATTTGATTTTCTCTGCGTATGTACTTGTATAAATGTGGTATGCATTTTCATCGAGTCAGCATGTGCATATTATCAATCTAGAGCTCTTGTCTGTTGATGACCCTATTCCAGGATATATCCCAAATATGATATGTTTTAAGTGCCCGAGAGCGCTTCCTGACCCTACGAGGCTCGTACCCTTTGCTGGAGTAAAACGTTAGGACTGTTAACAGAAGTTGTGGAGTTCACGAGGATGAACGATGACATAACAGAGGTATATTCTTAAACAACCTCATTGTGCCTTATCTAAAATATGATATGAATACGAGGGCCCTCTGAACGACTATAAACTTTAGGCTGTTAACATTTTGCGAGTGTTATTGCTAGATGATTGAGATCGGTTGTTGAATTACTTGTTGCATGTCGTAGTAATACTCATCATGTCGGAAAAGCTACGAGTTATGATATGTTAAGTTAAGAAGCTCGAAGCACGATTTCTGATGTGTATGTGATCGATTTGATAAGCTATTGTTATGGCATGCTAAGTTTATGTTTTGGTAACATTTCTATATGTTAAAGTTAGTCAAAATTAGTGTTTTTGGGTTGAGATATTTGAAAGTGAAGAAATTGGATTTTCCTTCACAAAATAAGCTTGAAAAATGACTGCTCTGAATCGCAGATCAGCTTTCTGTCGATCGGACCAAACTACATTCTATTGCAAACGACTTGCGGTGAATCTAGGTCAACCGAGGTCAAACTCTTGCCAAAACTAGAATGATCCCCAAAATATCTACACAAGGTTGTTAAAAACGCATTTCTACGTAGACTCGCAAGAGGGGTTTAGAATCGTAAACTCGTGAATCGTAAAATAAATCGTAAAATCGTACCAAAAAGTTAAAATATATATTTTATTTGTAAATAATAATAAGTAACTTATAAATAATATCATATGGTCCAACAATATGAGAAAAATCCATAAAACATAATTTCACAATTTTTTCAAAAGACAATAACGCAACAAAGTTCACAATAAAGAACTTACAAGTCTTTTAAAATATAAAGAAGACCGAACCATTTATCGGTTTCACAAGACTGACAAATGTACGAAATACCATAGCATACTGAAAACAATTAAACTTTTTAGAAATTATAAAAAAAATTAGACACACACGAGATACATAAGGAGTAGAATAAAATGATATATATTCTGAAAATGAAAAACAATACAAATCACATATATTCTGGAAATGCAAAACAAAACAAATGACAGAAAGTTACGAACTCAGAGTTAAGAACTTTGATTACATGCTGGATTTCTAGCAGTCTAACAAATTGATGAAGAATAGGAAATTTTGTAGACTCTGTAGAAACGTACGTTTTTACGATCCGATTCTACGATTCTACTCCGTTTCTACCAGATTGCGATTCTACTCCCAATTCAATACGTTTTGCTTCCGTAAAATCGTGCGATTCTATGAGTTAACTCGTGATTTTAACAACATTGTATCTAAAAAACCATTTAAAGACAAACGAAATCCGGGACTCGGATTGCCTCTTGACCAGGAAATGGACCCGCAAATTCATTTATTAAACAAACATAAGGACTCAAGTTCGAATCCAACTCCAGCTGCTATTTTGTCTTCAAACTACACTTCTGCTAAATAAGAAATTATTCATTAATCATAAAATAGCCAAGGCTATTACAATCAAAGGATAATATGAAACTACAAGAAAAATAAAAGTTATACAATGATTTAGACAACCATGATAACAGCTAAAAACCCACACCCGGGACTGGGTAATAGCACTAATAAAAGTAGAAAAAATAAATGCATAATAAAAACTTTCGCAGCATCTTCATCCCTAATCCTTGAACAACAGTAGCAAGAGAAGCTCAGTTTCAGCATCTTTCTTACAAATCAACAATCTACAAGACCATGGGCGTATCAACCGTCTTGTAGATTTTCTCGGAAAGATATAGAAAACTGAGAAAGGGCTCAGAACAACTCTGAGTTTTGAAAGAAACTCCAGATCTAGAAGGATCTGAAGTAGATCTTGCATCCGCGTCTTGAATCTTGTAAAATAATGCCTTGAGAGAACTTCATCATGATTTACAGGCACAAAAATGGGGTGAAGACACAAAAAGTGAAGGAAGAATGGCTAGATCCGACTGAGAGTCGAGGTTTTTGGTTAGATCTAGTCATGAAAGAAGAAAATGAAGAACATCAAGAAGAAGAAGAATACAGGAAAAAATAAAGAAAGAAAAAGCCTAAAAAGGTCGCTTCATAACATAATGTACTACTATTTCAGACATCTGCACCTCAATAATTTGACCCTTTCTTTTCTTTTCCAAAAAAGTATAATTGATTTATTCATGGTTTGTCCTGCAGAGGAGTGGAAACTCAATATCCAGCTGCTGCTGCAATTAAGATTGCAGATTTGTATACTACAACCAACCTATATTTTCCCCTTATATTTTAAGATTTGCCTAGCTGTAAACATCAACCATCACTCCACACAAAAAATCTACAGATTGACTGGAAAAAAAACCTGGATTTTCAATGAATAATAAGTGATTATTATATTTTTTATTTAATTAATTAATAATATTTAAATTACACTGCAACTTATTCGTAATTCGTCACAAAAACTTTATTTCTCTTAGTAAAATTTCATATATATAATTTCATAAATATTGTATTTTTTAGGTGGTAGTTTTCAATTTATTTTTTAATCCAAAATTTTTTTTTATGATAGTGTTGATCTAGTATTATAAATTATATTTCAATAATTGAAATATTTGTTTTTCATATGTTTTATACATAATGTCAAGTCTAGTTGAGTAGGATTTTTGTGAATAATGAATCAACGTTTTATTCTGCCTTTGCCTTTCAGATATTGGAATAAAAAGAAGATTTTGAGCTCATTTAAGGTGGAAAATGACTCTATCTGAAAAGAGATATAAGGAAAATGCTTAGCTCCTCAAAAATACCGGGTAGAATTCCTAAATCCCCAAATTGAGCGTGTAAAATGACTATCATACCCTTTTTTTAAGATTAAATTTAGTTTTCATTTATTTTTAAAGGCTCTACTCTACCTATACGTATACTACCTATTATACTACATCCTTCAATATCAAAAAAACATTTATCACTCCCTTCTTCAAACTTCAATCTCTACAAATTTTAAAGGAGTTGCCCAATTTTTTTTCAATTTCTTCCAACTTCAACTCCGGTTAAACGGCTCCGGTGAACAATAACCCGTTAAACTCGACTATGGGGAAAGTTTCTCCAAAAGATAGGGAAACAAGGTCAGCCAGAAGGAAAAGGCGCCTAAAGAGTTCGAACAAGTATCGGAGGCCAGGAGCTCTTGCTCAGCTTCGATATAGCAAGGCATCGGCTGCTAAATCTTGTACGGATCTCGGAAAGAAAAGGGTTGCTTTGGGTGATGTTAATGATGACAAGGCAAATGATGATGTTCTATTTGAAAATAACAATAGTCATGAAACCCCAACAGTTTTATCAACTCTAAGATTTGGATTTGGGGCTTCTGTTGACAAAAAGCCCCACCATTTTATCTCCCATAGGATCTGGGACTTTTGATTTGTTAGATCCAGTGCAAAATATTAATTGTTTCGCATCATGCGAAATAATTACGGACCGTCGGATTTAAAATTTAACGGCTGAAATCTTTTGGTTTAACACCTTCTTTATATTATTTATTGAGACCCAAATAATCTCAGACGTCAAATGTTTGATCCGACGGTCTCTAATTGTTTCGTACAGTGAAGAATAATTGTTCTGCACGGTGCATTATTATTGTTAACAAATTTAAGTAGTATTAGAAAAAAATAATTAATAGTATAAGTCATTCAAATCTTAATTAAGTAATATTATAATGTTAATAGTTAAATTATATAATATTATAATGATAATAACCACGACTGTTTATAGATTATTAATACTATGAAATTGTTGTAAATAGATTATTACATTTGTTTAAGTAACTATACATTACTTAGTATATTAAGTATCATTGTTATAGTAATTATATTCATTTTTCTTTTAAGCGGTGTTTTATAAGACTATGTTCTAGTACTTTGTGTTCTAACAAACACTAATTCTAATTTTATATTAATAAGTAATCTAGTAATTATTATAGTATTTAGATTCGTTCTTCCTTTAACATGTGTTATATGTTAGCAAGTAATTAAATATACATAATGTTTAATTAACTCTAGGAGTGACTACGTGTTCTAACAAACACTAATCTACATAGTGTTATAATATTGATAATCATTAGTATAGTGTTGTGATACATTCTGCATATCCCAAACGTTATATATTAACAAGTAATGTTATCATAATAGGTGTTTAAGTAACTCAACAATACTTAGTATATTGAGGATCTTTATTTCTATTGCATTTTAACCGGTGTTTTATAAGTAATTGTGTTATAACAAACACAAATTCTAATTATATACTAAAAAGTAATCTAATCATTGTTATAGTATTTAGTGTTACTAAATTTTAGAACACATAATGTTTTAGACTAAGTGTTCTAACAAACACTAATTTTAATTTGGCTACAAAATAAAAAATTTGGGGTAAATTTATAAATTTAAAAAATATACCTCATAATAAATGGTTCAATTTATAAATTATAAAAATTGGTTGCCAGGGTCAATATTTTTTTAAAAAAAAATTGGGATCAAAATAATATTTCATAGGGACTTTAGGGTAATCAATTCACAACCCTAGAGGGACTTAGGGGTAAGCATTTAACAAAATATATAGGGATTTTAGGTGCAATTGGTGAATAAATATGTACCGAAATTGTGATAGTGACATTTGGGGTAAGGAGCCGTGAAAAGAAGAAAGAAAAAAGATGGAATATGTCATTCCGGTTACAGTGCGGAACACCAAAATGTTCCGCATCGTGCGAAATTTTTGGTGGTCGATGGATCAAGAAACTAACGACATAGATCATTTAGGTCTCAATACTTATTATGAAAAAAGTTAAAGTCAAATGATATCAGCCGTCCAATTCTTGATCTGACGGCCACCAAATATTTTGGCACGGTGCGAAACATTTAGTGTTTCGCGCTGTAGCCGAGTTGTAAAATGCAGAAAAAGTAATTAGTGCATCTACTTTTTCAGTAAATTAATGATGCTTGGGAAGGTAAATGAGTTTTCAATTTTATTAACACATTAATTAGATAATACATTAATATTGTTTTTGAACAATGAATTTATCTTTGAGCAGCCTGCATATATTCATTCAGTTGTTAAAAAAAACTAGAAGCAAAGGTAGAATCTACTTGCATCTAATTGCCACCAGAACTTTTGAGGAAACTAGAGGAAAAAGATGTGGACTTTGCAGCTCATCCAATGGAAATGAGCTTCTCTGCTGTTCTTCTTGATTTGGAGCTACAGTAACTTGTTCTTGGTGAATCTGAGAGAGAAAGAACATGATAAACAGTTATGAACGGTAATTTCCGACTACTTATAAAAAATGCTTCGGAAATGAATAGTAATTTGTTCATTGCTCCCTTTGCAGATGATGAACAAATGTTCTTGAAGATGATTTATTAATTTTTTTTTTTGAAAAATCCATCTTGGAGCATTAATTTCTAGTTTTGATTTTTGATTTTTTGATTTTTGATTTTTTTTGAAAAGGGGAAGGCCATTTACTGTTGAAAAGGGTACAATTGTCCTAAAATTGTTTTGAGTCAATTTTTAGTCAATTAATTTGAAAAGTCTAGCATTCCCCGAGATTTAATTACATCCGATTCCAACGTACCTAACGTGCCGTAAAAACCTATCAATGTTGCAAGGGATTGACAGTCCGTATCCTAATTTCGGTCCTATCAATGAAGCAAAAGCGTGGAAAGTTTTGTTAGTTCGTCCAAAGGCGAAAATCCCTTGGACTTTGACAGAAGAGCAGATAGAGAAGTAAAAGGATGGAAGATTGTTAGCAAAAATCCATATATTTTCTTCTTTATTTTTTCACTTGTGAAAAGGATTCAAAAGATTATAAATCTTAAGAATGGAAAATTAAAATGGTCTTTGGAGTATAAAATCATTCTTCTTAAAAAATATTTTTTTTCTCTTTTCTTTAGCACTGATTTTTCTTTTTCTGAGGATTCAATCACTTAGGCAATTATTGAGGAAAGAAAGTCCAAAACACATTCCTGCACGAAAGGTCAAATTTGAATTATTATTAATTATTAGATCCATTAGCCAGTTATTGATAATTAAAACAAAAATAAAAAATTATGCGTTTCTCGCTACCGACCAATTGCCATTTCCAAGCCCAAGTACGACACACTTAGACGACCTTCCTATCCTCCACAACCGCTCAACAAAGTTCACGATTTATTGTCGCTCCAAAACCTGTGCTCTTATAGCCGAGTATACGGCAAATAATCGTTTGTACTTGTGTATTTATCCATTTTTGTGTCCAACCAATCACAATTCACCATTTGTATATATAATTAAAAATAATAATCATATGGCGAATTTTTATTGGTTGAAGCAGAAATGGGTACACAGACGGATACAGACGATTTTCACCCCGAGTATACCAAGCACCATGACTCGGATACCGTGGGGGAGCTCGGGTCAGTTCATCTTTCTCAACATGAACACAGAAGCGCATGAACAAATGCTATGGATGGACAATCTAAGCCTACAAGAAAGCGCACTACTACAGGTAATGCCAAGTCTAGTGAATAAATGCTATGTGTTTTCTTGTAATCACAATGTCACCAAGCTATTCGTAGACACACGCACTCTAGCATCCCTGACAGACTACCGCAATTACGCCTCAGTGTTAGCCCCCACATGCAATCAGAGGAGCCAACCCGAGAGCATTCTGGAATTTCATCTAACGGGCAGCCTCCTGAACGGCCTCCACCCCTATCCCCGACAACTCCCATGATTTTTTTCCTGTGGAACTGCATGTAGGGGTGAAAATGATGGAGTGTTTCAAGTCATGTTAGAAGATATGATTGGAGATCAACACCCCGATTTAGTCAGCCTAATTGAAACGAAACACACAAGCGCGGCGACGACGCAGTTAATGACGAACATGCATTCCACTGATTTTGAATGCGTGGAGGTGTTCGTTGTTGGCAATATTTTGGCTACAACAGCTATTAAGAACCTTCCACAACAATTGTTAATAAACTATATAATAACTACTATAAGATACAAATCCAACAATCTGTTAGTAACACAAGCAAACAGTTATTAACACAATATCTAACAGCTTTAAGCTTCAGACTTAACAACTATTAGCGAAAGGTTACACAGCTTAATACAAAAGAGAAATAACAACTGTTATTGACAGATTTAACAGTTGTTCAGATAATGTAATAACCAATGTAAGAAAAATTTTTAACAACTTGTTAAATAAAGACTTAACAACCGTTAGTTTCAGATTTAACAAATGTTATTTAAGATTACAACAACTAACAAAGGAAAATTGAGAGATGAATCGAGGCTTGCGTTCAACACAATTTCCTTAAAACAGATTCGCCTCCTCCCGGATTAGTGCTGGAGTTTTTCGTGAAGCGTCTGTCTCCCAGGATACAACGGTAACGTAGAACTTGTTTACATAAAAACAGTTCCACCGGCGAACTAGAACAAGGACTGTTGACGAATAACAGAAATTTTGCAAAGCAGAGTGTTTTTTTTTCCAGAAAGCTTTTAGAAACTGAGAAGTATTTTCGAAGTGTGTGTATATTGGTGAAAATTAAGCCTCTAATTTATAGGCTGTAGAAGCATCTGTTACATATGCTCACTTTAATTCAACTGAGTTCAATGCCTCTTTAGTGCAGTAGTTATAGACTCTTCAACTAAGCCTCATAAATCCTGCTGTTACAACCTTTCATGTAACACTGACTGGAAAAAAAATAAAACCAGTTGCAAAACGTGGGTTGATCAGACCTCGCGAGTTTTGGTCCGACATTCATGTTCGCAGGTCGCGCCCGCACACAAGTTCAAGCTATTTTGGTTTCAACAGACCTTGGATTCGCACCCCCCTCCGCAGGTGTGCACGAGGTTCTAAAATGGGGCATAATCATAGCAAGACAATTTAAATCCAAGTAAATCACTTTTACATATAAAGTGAAATACACTTCCATATGCAATTCATGTGGGATGTAAAACGCATTAGCTTAGCTTTCCATTTTCTAACCACTTGAGAAACTATTTTCTCATTCAATTTAACTCCATTTCCAACAATCCCCCAAATGAATGAAAAATTGTTTTGACCCGATGTTGGTATTCATCAACTGACACCTGCATAGGGAAAGTAGGTGTTTGAAGGGATTCATGGGCGGAAACTCGTTCCGAACACCCATGAGTCCTCCCCTAAAGGATCCGCTCATACAATAGGAATCGAAAAATTACAAGAAAATGACTTACGTTTCTTGGCTCAAGAATCTGATTCTTGAATGGAAGATTACGTCTTTATGCTCTCAGCAACGATCACCTTGAGTCTTCCCTTGCGGAACTACTCCCTACCGGTATCCACGCGACGAAATGGGCAGCGAGTGCTACCTCTTCGATTTTTCTGAATTTCTGGAATTAGGGAGAAAGGGAGGCAGAAACAGTTTTCTGGATTTCTTGGTATTTCGGCTGAAAAAGTCTAAACCTAGGGTTTTGGCCAAGAGAGGTTTTTATAGGGAGTGAGAGGTTGTTTTCAGAACAACTCCCACGTCCGCTCTGAAGGGATTCATGGGAGGAAACTCGTTCCAAACACCCATGAGTCCTCCCCTGAAGGATCCGCTCATACAATAAGAATCGAAAAATTCCAAGAAAAAGACTTACGTTTTCGGTTCAAGAACCTGATTCTTGAATGGAAGATGATGTTTCTTGGATACGTTGCTGCCACCAATTGATTTCCCTTTGCGGAATGTCCCTCTACCGGTATCCACGCGACAAAACGAACAGCGATTGCTAGCTCTTCGTTTTTCTGAGTTTCGAGAATTAGAGAGAAAAATGAGAGGCAGAATCTGAAATCTAATTTCGGGTGTGTTTTGGTTGATTGCGGCTGAAACAAAGATAGCCTAGGGTTTCGGCTGAGAGTATCAATCCACTATTTAATCCCTTTGTCTCGCGATATCCTAATTAAGCATAAGGCACGGTAGTCGTCACCCTTATTAAGCTTAATTATATTTATGCTCGATCTCTAGGTAGACTGTTCCAACAAACAATATTTAATAACCACTTTATTAAATACATTTGAGCACGGCCATGCATTTAAACAGTCTTTCCCTATCGAGGGGCCCATGGATATCTCTCTCTTATAATAGAGAGGGACAAATTCCTTACAATGCCTCTCACATTCAAGCCATTATAGGACACTACATCCGATCATCAGTCGTATTGATTACTCGATTAAAAGCAACGTACGACTGAGTCAAAACGTGGCTCCATTCATGCTAGAATCAAATGGAGGCATAAGGTCTAAGGATTCTAAAATAGTATTGAGGAAGTAATACTTATGACTAAGGACCATGAAGTATTACTTCTCTAACGGATCACGTCCAATACAATGTATCCCTATATATTGCATCTATGATATGATTTGTATTCATTACACATGATTAGTAAAACGTAATCATCAATCAAACATCATACTAGTTTTATTTCATTGTAAAATAGATTACATAAAACTAGGGACAACTAGAATAGTAATTACATAAGCAAATGAGTTTACTATCAAATCACGCATTTGATGTTCATTAGCAAAATTCATATGAAATGCTCAAATAGATATAAAACGTACATATATGTTAATGGTCCTAGGGTACTACTAACAATCTCCCACTTGCCCTAGGTCCAATCATACATGATCCTCAATCCCATTGACCTAGTAAGACTCTCATGTTTAGGCTGTGGGAGTGGCTTGGTCAATGGATCTCGCAATGTTGTCGTCTGTATGAACTTTTGCAAATACTAACGTCTCTCTATCGATGATCTCTCTAATCAGATGGAAACGCCTGAGAATGTGTTTGGATCATTGGTGAGATCTAGGTTCCTTAGCTTGTGAAATGGCACCAGTACTATCACAATAGAGGCTAGGGACGACACCTAATTCATCAACAAACTTCACGATCCAAAGCAAACTGCTTGCAGAGGCGGCTAGATACTCGAGCTTACATTTGTAGAGTCGGCCACGGTTTCTTGCTTTGAGCTCTTCCAGCTCACAGCACCTCTATTCAAACAAAACACAAAACCAGATTGCGATCTATAATCATCTACGTCAGTCTGGAAGCTTGCGTCTGTGTAACCATTTACAACCAAACTTCCTTCCTGACCTCCGTCTAAGAACATATCTTTAACCTTTTTCAAGTTCTTAAGAATGCTCTTGACTGCAGTCCAATGTGACTCTCCAAGGTCAGATTGATATCTGCTAGTCATACTTAAAGCAAATGAGACATCTGGGCGAGTGCATATCATGGCGTACATAATAGACCCAATGGCTGAAGCATATGGGATCTTACTTATGCGCTCTTGGTCCTCCTTTGTGGAAGGTCCTTGAGTTCTGCAGAGTTTAATGCCATGTGACATGGGCAAGAATCCCTTTTTGGAGTCTTGCAAACTGAACCGTTTCGATGCACCTTTGTCAATGTATCCACTCTGGCTTAGGCCAATCATTTTGTTAGATCTATCTCTATAGATTCTTATACCCAAAATGTATGTAGCCTCGCCTAAGTCTTTCATGGAAAAGCACTTCCCCAACCAAACTTTTACGCTTTGTAATGTGGGGATGTCATTTCCAATCAGTAAGATGTCATCCACATAAAGCACAAGGAACACTACTGCATTATTAGTTACTTTCTTATAAACACAAGGCTCGTCTTCGTTTTTGATGAAACCAAACTCTTTAATAAGTTCACCAAAGCGACGATTACAACTTCGAGATGCTTGCTTCAATCCATAAATGGACCTTTGAAGCTTACACACTTTGCTAGGATTTGTTAGATCAACAAACCCCTCAGGTTGTGTCATATACACATCCTCGAGAAGGTTTCCATTAAGAAACACAGTCTTAACATCCATTTTCCATATCGCATAGTCATAATATTCGGCTATGACAAGTAAAATCCTAATTGACTTTATCATCACGACAGGGGAAAAGGTTTCGTCATAGTCAACACCATGAACTTGTCTATAACCTTTAACTACTAGTCGAGATTTAAAAGTGTGTACATTACCATCCATGTCGGTTTTCTTTTGTAACACCATTTGTTATCAATCTTTGACACAAGGCTTGGGCCTTGTGTCAAAGATTGAAGCTCAGTATCAGCACGTGAGCTTGCTTGAACTTCCAAAGTTGGTTCAGATGTTGTTTGGGGATCTTGAATTTCCTCAAGATGGATCTTACTCCCACTATCCTCTTTGGAAATAAATTCCCTTTCAAGGAATAAACCATTACGAGCAACAAACACTTTGTTCTCTGATGGAAGATAGAAGTAATATCCTTTAGTTTCTTTAGGATATCCCACAAACAAACACTTGTCGATTTAGAGGGCGAGTTTATCGGATAACAAGCGTTTTACGTACGCCTCGCATCCCCCAAATTTTGAGAAATGACAAACTAGGTCGTTTCCCCAGTCCCATATCTCATATGGAGTTTTCGAACCGCTTGAAGGAACTCTATTCAATATAAATGCAGCGAGTTTCTAGGGGCGTAGCCCCAAAAGGAAATTGGAAATTGGTCTGACTCATCATAGATCTAACCATATCTAATAAGGTGCGATTCCTCCGTTCTGACATGCCATTCCATTGTGGTGTGCTAAGAGGAGTTAATTGTGAAACAATTCCAGAACTTGTAAGATGTTCGTCAAACTCTTGGTTAAGGTATTCGCCACCTCGATCTGATCGAAGTATCTTAATACTTTTACCAAGTTGATTTTGTACTTCATTTTGAAATTCTTTGAATCTTCCAAAAGATTATGATTTATGTTTCATTAGATAGACGTAGCCATATCTACTGAAATCATCTGTGAATGTGATGACGTACTGGAACCCTCCTCTAGCACTTGTGTTTATTGGTCCACAAACATCTGTATGTATGAGGCCCAATAAATCGGAAGCTCTCTCACTTTGTCTAGTAAAGGGAGCGTTAGTCATTTTGCCTAACAAGCAAGAATCACAAGTCTCATAAGACTCTAAGTCAAATGATGTCAAAATTCCATCTGAATGGAGTTTTGATATGCGTTTCTCATTTATGTGGCCCAAACGACAGTGCCAAAAGTAGGTTTGGTTTAAGTCATTAGATTTAAACCTCTTAGTATTAATGTTATGGATGGGCCTTTTAATGGATTCATCGAGGTTAAGAACATAAAGTACATTCATCAAAGAGGCATCTCCATAAAAGATACGATCTTTATGAATGGTGCAAATTTTATTCATAATATTTAATTCAAAACCTTCAATATCCAAACAAGAAACTGAAATAATATTCCTACTCAAAGTTGGAACATAAAGACAATTATTCAGTTCTATAATAAGGCCACTTGGTAAAACTAAATTAAATGTCCCGGTAGCTACAACAACAACTCTTGCTCTGTTCGCTACTCTCAGGTCCACTTCTCCTTTTGCTAGTGATCTACTCCTTTTGAACCCCTGCACATTTGCACAAATGTGAGATCCACAACCGGTATCTAATACCCACGAAGTAGGAGCAGACATGTTAATTTCAATAACATAAATACCTGGAGAGTTAGTCAAACTGGCATTTCCCTTTTTCTTCTCTTCCAAATAGAGTTTGCAGTTCCGTTTCCAATGGCTTGGTTCGCCACAATGGAAGAAAACCCCTTCTTTTGGTGCCTTGGCTTTGGGCTTGGGCTTGGGCTTGTCATTACCTTTGCCTTTGCCCTTCTTGGCCATGGGCTTTCCCTTTCCTTTCTTCTTGAAATTCCCTTTTTGAACCATTAAGACTTCAGGGGTCTTCTTAATGTTCAGTTCAGCCTGCTTGAGCATCCCGTGTATTTCATGTATGGTCTTCTCCATGGCATGCATGTTGAAGTTCGTAACAAATTGGTCATACTCCGGTGGGAGTGAGCCCAAGATCATATATGTGGTCATGTCATGACCTACGGTAGCCCCAAGCTTCTCAAGTTGCATATTATTCCTATTTTCATCAATGTTTTGTCATCATCAAAAAGGGGGAGATTGTTAGCCCGAAGGGCAAAATATCCTATGTTGTTTTGATGATAACAAACCATTGATAGTTCTAATGTTTGTGTGAGCATGTTCTTTATAATAGGATCCTTAGCACTCATATCAACATTGATGAAAATGGTAAGTTAGCTTCTTGTGTAAACTAAGGTATGAATATTACACACAAGAAAGCTACATATTGATGGAAGGAAGGAGGAAAGGAGGTTGGTTGGGTTTTAGGGCTCTTCAAAGAGTCCCTAATGCAATGGCAAAAGTACTTATCGTGCTAGTGCTTATGTCCCTCGTTCCACTCTCGGTTTTATCTTCTAAGCACTAGTCTCACTCTTATATGTTCTTGTCTTATCTTTTTCCATGCTTCCTTGTACTTAAATTAACCATATTCTATCTAAGTACATCAAAGTTTGTCATAATCAAAAAGGGGGAGATTGTAAGCCCTAAGGGCGAACGAACTCGGTTTTTGATTATGGACAAACACTTGATGTTGTGTCTAATGTTTTATATCTTTGTGATAGAATATCGGAACTCATAATGGAAGCTCTAAGTACTTCAATCAAGCCATGATCAAGATTCAAAGTCATATTATGCAAGGCTCATCTCTCAAGATTGAAGATTGAAGACTTAGGTTTGGTTAGATTAGCTTTGTTATTATAAGTCGTTATCTTATAAGCTCTAACCAATGCTCTCATGAACATAAGTTATACACTCAAGTCTTGCATGTTTTCATAAACACGTTTTCAAAAGGCTAAAGTTTCAAAATGATTCTCATATGTGTTCATATCTCAAAAGCCTTTGATTTCAAAGTATAAGTCTTTTAAAACGGTTTTCTAAATGCTCTTACTTGTTACATATTGAGAAAACCTTTTAGATTTCAATAGATTTCAAAACGTGTGAAAAATCAACATCTCTCGAAGCTCAGAAGGTCGCATCATCCGAGCTTTCCTCGGATCAACCGAAGAGAAACAGAGAGGTTTGATGTTTTGGTTCGGTCGACCAAAGGGGGAGGTCGGTCGACCGACCTAGGGTTCGGCTCAACCGAGCTTGACTTCGGTCATCCGAGGTGTGATTTCGGTCAACCGAACTCTGCGATTTCTAGCCGTTATATGACCGTTAAAGAGTCGTTTTTCAGCCTATTTTTGAAATGTATATATACTCTAAAGCTGAGAATGATTCTATGACTTGCACATACAATATTCATTGATTTCTTATCAAGTCTAAACACTCACAAAGTAAAATGCACTTCATTGCCACAATCTAAATCATTCAAAGGTGAATTTCAAAAGCAAGACAAAGAATGTGCTTCATATGTTCTAAGAGCTTATCATTCTTGTACTTCAAAGGTATATATATCTTTCACTTAGAAGAGTGAATAACCTTGTTCTTTAAACATTCTTATTCCCTTTCTAATTGATTGAGTTATTCTTGTAAAAGTCCTACTTTGTGTGGGCAAATTGTTAAGTCCTACTTTGTGTGGGCAATTGACTCTTAGTGAGTTTTGTATTGTGGTTGCGTTGTAAAACTCTTAGTGAGTTAGCCACAAGTGTAAAATCCTTCTTAGTGAAGTTGTTGAAATCCTTGGGTGCGGCTCAAGGTAGTGGATGTAGATTCTAAGTGAATCGAACCACTCTAAATCCTTTGTCTTGTGATTGGCTTTCATATTGCTTTTAATCATCTTGCTCAAACCAACACTAGCATTGAATAGATTCGAAAAAGTTCGCAAGATCGATTAAAACCCAATTCACCCCCCTTGTGTTTTACAGTTCGTTTGAATAAGACATTAAAACGCGTAATACAATTATACAAGCATCTCATGCAATATATAAAGCATAAAAATTAAACGTGAGATAGCATGGCCTAATCCTATGATGACTCCCACAAGCCTTGTGGGAGCCAAGGGTCAATCTAAGTCAATATCCATCTCATGGATAAAGTCTTCGATTCAGCGTCCTCCAATCTTGTTACTTAATTACATGGGCATACCCAGCCTTCAATGTAAAGCAATAAAGCTAATCTAAGAAAGCGATTACAATTTTACAACATTGAAAAACAGCTCACATACCGTATTATAAAATTACAACAAAAAATATGTAAAACTATGGGTATAGTAGGCCATGCTATTCACCATGCTAAATCACATAAAGCACAATGAAATTAATAACGAGTACATCTACGAAGTCTAAGGTCAGCGGAACGACGAATAAGTTTTTCTGTCCCGATTTACCCCTATATTGCCTTACTTACATAATCAGATTATGCATTGGTTAATCAAATTAACAGCAGGAGACATACAATCACAAACATTTTATGCAGTATCAAATTATCCGAATTAATCAAATTAATTGCAGATTAATCACAAATAGTTTATGCAGTATAATCAGATTAATAACAGATTCATAAACAGTTCATGTATATAATCATATTAATGACAGATGGTTAATCAGTTCATGCAATATTAATCAAATTAAAACATACAAGACAGTTTATGCATATCAGAATATACAGAAACTTATATAACATGATTAGCCGAAATTCAGTTTATGCATATATCACATTTATTGAACAAAAGATAAAATCTTTTCTGTTTCCACACACACACACCAAATCGGAATTGATAGTGTTATGATGTGATTAACAATATCGAATTCGAATCGTATGAGCAAGGCTCTGATACCACTGAAGAGATTCATGGGCGGAAACTCGTTCCAAACACCCATGAGTCCTCCCCTGAAGGATCCGCTCATACAATAGGAATCGAAAAAATTACAAGAAAAGGACTAACGTTTCTTGGCTCAAAAATCTGATTCTTAAATGGAAGATTACGTCTTTATGCTCTCAGCAACGATCACCATGAGTCTTCCTTTGCGGAACTACTCCCTACCGGTATCCACGCGACAAAACGGGCAGCGAGTGCTAGCTCTTCGGTTTTTTCAAATTTCGGAATTAGGGAGAAAGGGAGGCGACTTGATTTTCGAATTTTCGGAATTAGGGAGAAAGGGAGGCAGAAACAGTTTTCTGGATTTCTTGGTATTTCGGCTGAAAAGGTCTAACCCTAGGGTTTCGGCCAAGAGAGGTTTTTATAGGGAGTGAGAGGTTGTTTCCAGAACAACTCCCACGTCCGCTCCACCTCTTCTGGCAGTGGGAGTCTTTAACTCCCACGTCCCCTAAACTTATGCTGGTAGTGGGAGTCCTTATCGGATAATAACTCCCACGTAATCCCAGTTATACCGAAAATGCCCCTTATCTCTAATTCGAATAATAACTCTTTATTATTCTCAGAAAAATGAATGTCAGATACAATGAACCTAGACACATTCCAGATTCATTGAATCTAGACATGAAGCTCGTTAGCTCGTCTTGACCCTATAGGTTCATATCACAATGGCAATGAAAACACACTTAGTAGAAATGTGTGTTCATAAATCACAAGCGGTCCCTAGCAGGACATTGTGACTACCCAAAGTGAATGAATTTACGGTGGAACCTAATATCAATCCACTATTTAATCCCTTTGTCTCGCGATATCCTAATTAAGCATAAGACACGGTAGTCGTCACCCTTATTAAGCTTAATTGTATTTATGCTTGATCTCCAGGTAGACTGTTCCAACAAACAATATTTAATAACCACTTTATTAAATACATTTGAGCACGGCCATGCATTTAAACAGTCTTTCCCTATCGAGGGGCCCATGGATATCTCTCTCTAATAAGAGAGGGACAAATTCCTTACAATGCCTCTCACATTCAAGCCATGATAGGACACTACATCCGATCATCAGTCGTATTGATTACTCGATTAAAAGCAACGTACGACTGAGTCAAAACGTGGCTCTATTCATTTTAGAATCAATGGAGACATAAGGTCTAAGGATTCTAAAATAGTATTGAGGAAGTAATACTTTTGACTAAGGACCATGAAGTATTACTTCTCTAACGGATCACGTCCAATACAATGTAGCCCTATATATTGCATATATGATATGATTTGTATTCATTACACATGACCAGTAAAACATGATCATCAATCATACTTTCATACTAGTTTTATTTCATTGTAAATAAGCATTACATAAAACTAGGGACAACTAGAATAGTAATTACATAAGCTAATGAGTTTTACTATCAAATCACACATTTGATAATCAAAATCAAAATTAACTATTCAAATACATGCTCAAAAGATATAAAACGTACAACATATGCTAATGGTCCTAGGGCACTACTAACAGTGTTACCCTTTGAACTTCCCCCTTGTAAAGTATATTTGCTTTACAGCAGTCCAGTATGACTTGATGTCTTTGAACTGTCCCGCTTTTAGTGTAAAGAGTCCACATAAATTACAAAGGAATCATTGCCATATGTTCCGTTCTCATGGTTTTGTTCATTATGGCCATGAACACTCCCTGGTTCTGCAAGAGTTTCTAAAGAATTAGTCTGATCAATTCTCCTATGAAGCGGCCCCACTTCTCTCTCACATGGGTGATACCTTTAAGTTGAAAATGATTCAACTTTTCCGCCAGTATCATTAAAGCAACCAAATTGCTGTCCTTATTTCTATCAATATTTCAAGACAGGAATGAGCTGAGGTTACCCCTACAGTGACCTTACTAAATCTTACAAATAGGTTGTCCCTTTTAACCTAGATCTTGGGATCTCCAGTCGAGTAGGTTGCCTTCATAATATTTTTATCATACACAGGCTTTACACCCATTCTTTTTGTCAATCTCTCAACTGTCTATTTATTTAACCCTTTCGTTAGCGGATCCGCAATGTTATCCCTTGACTTTACATAGTCAATCGAGATAACTCCTGTTGAGACTAGTTGTCTAATGGTGTTATGTCTACGACGAATATGTCTAGACTTACCATTATACATTGTATTTTGTGCCCTTCCAATCGCAGATTGGCTATCACAATGTATACAAATAGATGGCACTGGTTTTTTCCATTTTAGAATATCTTCCAGAAAATGACGTAACCATTATGCCTCTTCTCCACATTTATCCAAAGCTATAAATTCAGATTCCATAGTGGATCTAACTATTACAGTTTGTTTAGTAGATTTTCTAGCTCACAGCTGCTCCAGCTAAAGTAAACACATAGCCACTAGTGGATTTCAATTCATTTATATCAGATATCCAGTTTGCATCAGTGTAGCCTTCTATCACTGTTGGGTATTTTGTATAATGCAATCAATAGTTACGAGTATAACGTAAGTATCTCAACACTCTAGCTATTGCAGTCCAATGTTCAGCACTTGGATTACTCGTATATCCACTCAACTTGCTTACTACATAAGCAATATCTAGTCTAGTACAACTCATTAGATAGAGAAGACTCCCAATTATCCTCGAATATTCCACTTGTGAAATATTATTTCAACGATTCTTTGATAGATGGAGACTATTATCTAAAGGTGTTCTAGCAATCCCAAAATCATTCTTGTTATATTTCTCAAGAATTTTGTCTATATAGTGAGCTTGACTCAAAATTAGACAATCTGATGTTCTTATGATTTTAATTCCTAAAATCACATCAGCTAGACCCATGTCTTTCATGTCAAATTTCGAATTCAACATATCTTTAGTAGATTTGACCAATTTGTCATTGCTACCAACAATGAGTATGTCATCCACATAGAGACATACAATGATATAGCCATCTTTTGTCTCTTTGACATAGATACACTTATCACACTCATTGATTTTGAATCCATTGATTATCATTGTATGATCAAACTTTTCATGCCACTTTTTAGGTGCTTGTTTTAATCCATACAACGAGTTCACTAATTTACAAACTTTCTTTTCGGCACCTTGAGCCACAAAACCCTCGGGTTGCTCCATATAGATTTCTTCATCTAGGTCCCCATTTAGAAAAACTGTCTTAACATCCATTTGATGTATTTCCAAATTTCTTAAGGCAACGATTGCAATTAGCAGCCTTATAGAACTTATTCTCGTCACAGGAGAATATGTATCAAAGTAATCTAAGCATTCTCGTTGCTTAAATCCTTTAATCACAAGTCTAGCTTTATACTTGTCAATTGAACCATCGGGTTTCAATTTCCTTTTAAAGACCCATTTGCATCCTAAGGTTTTACAACCCGGTGGGAGGTCCACTAACTCTCATGTATAATTCTGCAAAATAGAATCAATTTCATTTCTTATAGCTTCCTTCCAAAAAGGTCCTTCAGAAGAACTCACAACTTCAACATAAGTTTGTGGTTCTTTTTTCAATAAGTAAGTCATAAAGTCATCACCAAATGATTTTTTGACTCTAGCTCTTTTGCTACGTCTTGGTTCAACTTCTTCAACTATAAGTGGATCAATAGTTCGTTTTGTTGACCTAGAACCTTCATTGCTCTTACAAGGAAATTCATTTTTAAAAAATGATGCATTCCTTGTTTCTATTATGGTGTTCTTGTGGATGTCTTCATTATTCGAATAATGCACATGAAACCGGTACGCAGTACTATTTAGAGCATTGCCTATAAAGATACAATCCATAGTTTTAGGACCTATTTTTACCATCTTAGGCGTTGGCACTGCTACCTTGGCGAGACACCCCCACACTCGCAAGTGTTTGTACGAAGGTCTCTTGCTTGTCCATAACTCATATGGAGTTTTTTCTTTTTCCTTCTGGGGTACCCTATTCAAAAGGTAATTACTAGACAAGATAGTTTCACCCCACATATTTGAAGGTAACCCTGAACTTATCAACATTGCATTCATTATTTCTTTCAAAGTTCTATTTTTAGGTTCAGCTACTCCATTAGATTGAGGAGAATAAGGTGCAGTTCTTTCATGAATAATTCCATGTTTTTCACAGAAGTCGCTGATAGGTGCCTCATACTTGGGGATGGCAATGGGGCAGATCGGATCGCATAACTGTCTGATCCGATCCGCTCTGCATTATCCAAATTCCGATCCGATCCGATCCGTGATCCGCCCCGGATCAAAATTTTATGATCCGCGATCCGCTCCGCACGGGGCTGATTTGATCACTTCCGATCCGATCCGTTCAGTCCTATTTTTTTTAAAAAAAAATCATTAATTTTACCATAAAAATCATTAATTTTTTTTTTTAAAATTCATAAAAAAAAAAGCCTCCAACAAATATAATTAATAAATTTTATGCTAAATCAATTTTTAAACAAGTACAAATATTATATTAAAATGAAAATTAAACATAATTAAGCCTAATAATAACAATATTATAATAATTTAATATATATGGGGCAAAACGGGGCGGATCGGGGCGGATCGGATCGGAGCAGACACAAATACCAAATTTGATTTGCCCCGTCCTCGGATCGGAGCAAATCTGCTCCGTATTCTATACGGGGCAGATCGGATCTGCTCCAAAAGACGTTGGATCAGAGCGGGTCAACAGATCACGGATCAAATTGCCATCCCTACTCATACTCGCCACCTCTATCACTCCTTAATCTTTTGATCTTTTTATCAAGTTGTTTTTCAACTTCAGCTTTGAAGAGAACAAATTTCTCTAAAGCTTCATCTTTGTTTTTTAGCACATACGCATAGCAATATTTCACACTCAAGTCGATTTGGAATGTAGGTATATGGTCCATTTTAATTAATCGTCGCAACAAATTATAATTAACATGACCAAGCCGTTTATGCAATAAATCAAAAGACTCAAGCAAGTAACAGAAGAGGTATCTTTATTAATAGTCGAAATTACATTTAATTTAAACAACCCATCGGTTGCATACCCCTTTCCTACAAACATTCTAGCTTTACTCAAAGTAAGCTTATCTAATCAAACACCATGCGAAAGCCATGCTTATTTAACAAGAATTCAGATACAATGTTCTTTCGAATCTCTGGCACATATAACAAGTCTCTCAGTGTTAATATCTTGCCAGAAGTCATCTTCAAAAGAACATTGCCTTGCCCTACGACCGAAGCCGTGGCAGAGTTTCCCATAAAGATCTTTTCCCCTTAAACAGATTCAAAGGTGAAAAATTGGTCTTTATTGGTGCACACATGTCTAGTAGCACCAGTGTCAACCCACCACTCTTTAGGGTTTGACCCGACCAAGTTTAGTTCGGAGATCATAGCAACTAGGCTCGTCCTCCAACTCTTTGGCCATGTGATGAAGGGATTCATGGGCGGAAACTCGTTCCAAACACCTATGGATCCTCCCCTGAAGGATCCGCTCATACGAAACAATTCGAAAACAGCAAGAAACAGCAAGAAAAACTTACGGTTTTGGATTTAAGAAGCTACTTCTTGAATGGAGGATGATGTTTCTTGGATGCTAATCTGCCACCAATTGATCTCCCTTGCGGAAAGTCCCTCTACCGGTATCCACGCGACGAAACGGGCAGCGATTGCTAGCTCTTCGTCTTTTCTGATTTTCTGGAATTAGAGAGAAAGGGAGAGGCTGAAACTATTTCGGCTTCTTAGGTATTTCGGCTGAAAAGCATTGAGGTCTAGGGTTTCGGCCAAGAGTTTATTATATAGGGTGTGAGAGTTTGTTCCCAGAACTAACTCTCACGTCCTCAACTCCTCTCGGCAATGGGAGTCCTTAACTCTCACGTCCCTCAGACTTCTGCTGGTAGTGGGAGTCCTTATCGGATAATAACTCCCACGTAATCCCAGCTATAGGTAAAATACCCGAAATTGCCCCTATCTCTAATTCGAATAATAAACACTTTATTATTTTCGGAAAGACAAATGTCGGATACAATGAACCTAGACACATTCTAGATTCATTGAATGCTGGACATAAAGCTCGTTAGCTCGTCTATGCGTGTGACCCTGTAGGTTCATCTCACAATGGCAATGAAAACACACTTAGTAGAAGTATGTGTTCATAAATCACAAGCGGTCCCTAGCGAGGGACATTGTGACTACCCAAAGTGAATGAATATACAACGGAACCTAATATCAATCTACTATTTAATCCCTTTGTCTCGCGATATCCTAATTAAGCATAAGGCATGGTGGTCGTCACCCTTATTAAGCTTAATTGTATTTATGCTCGATCTCCGGGTAGATCTGTTTCGACAAATAGCATTTGATAACCACTTTATCAAATACATTTGAGCACGGCCATGCATTTAAACGAGTCTTTCCCCTATCGAGGGGCCCATGGATATCTCTCTCTAATAATAGAGAGGGACAAATTCCTTACAATGTCTCTCACATTCAAGCTATGATAGGACACTACATCCGATCTCGGTCAGTATTGATTACTCTATACAAGTAACGTCCGAGTCGAGTCAAAAGCGTGGCTCCATTCATACTAGAATCAATGAAGACATAAGGTCTAAGGATTCTAAAATAGTATTGAGGAAGTAATACTTATGACTTAAGACCATGAAGTATTACTTCTCGACGGATCACGTCCCAATACAATGTATCCCTATATATTGCATCTATGATGTGATTTGTATCCATTACACATGATCAGTAAAACAAGATCATCAATCAACAATCATACTAGTTTTATTTCATAGTAATTAAGCATTACATAAAACTAGGGACTTCTAGAATAGTAATTACATAAGCTAATGAGTTTTACTATCAAATCACACATTTGATAATCAAAAGCAAAATTAACTATTCAATTACATGCTCAAAAGATAACAAAACGCACAACATGTGCTAATGGTCCTAGGGCACTACTAACATGTGACTCATCACGTTGGTCTCATTATTCTTTTTCAGTGACTTACAATCAGTAGACTTATGGCCTAGTTTTCCACAGTTGAAGCATTTGAATTTGAATTTGTATTTCTGCTTCGAGACACCACCACTTTCCTTTGGACGCATAGCTCTTGCCCTGGCTTTTTGAACCTTGGCCTCTGCCGTGCTCCATAACATTGACTTTAGCTTGCATAGGATTTATTGTCTTGCACTGAGAGATCCGGTTGTCCTCCTTCAATTCGAAGTCTGACAATGAGATCCTCCAAGGACATTTCCTTGCGCTTGTGCTTGAGATAGTTCTTGAAATCTTTCCAACCCGAAGGCATTTTTTCTATCACAGCAGCGACTTGAAAAGTCGCACTCAACATCATCCCTTCAGCATGGATGTCGTGCAGAATTACTTGAACTTCTTGCACTTGACTAATCACAGTTTTGGAATCCACCATATTATAATCAAGGAAACGCACAACTACAAATTTCTTTATGCTAGTATCTTCCGTTTTATATTTACGGTCTGGATTCCCACAACTCTCTAGCCGTGTTGTATGCACTGTAGACATTATACAAGCTGTCATGTAAACTATTCAGAATATAATTCTTACATAAGTATTCGGAATGTTTCCACGCCTCAACAGCCATCAAATTTTGTGCATCAACGTCCCCTTCAAGTATTTTGGGAGCATCTTCTTTCAAAAAAACTTGGCCAAACTCAAGGTGGTCAAGTAAAACATCATCTTTTGCTACCATCTCTTAAAGTTCACACCACTGAACTTTTAAGGTTTCTCCATATGTCTTGCCGGAACAGAAGGGAGCATCGTATTCACAGCAGGAGCATTAATTGCAGCAGCACTAGTTGGAAGCATCAACGTTAGTAGTTTAATTTCAGTTTCCATGATGATAGATTTGATTCTGTTTTAAGATTGTTTGCAATATTTTGGCTACAACAGCTATTAAGAACCTTCCACAACAGCTGTTAATAAACTATGTAATAACTACTGTAAGATACAAATCCAACAACTGTTAGTAACCCAATAAAACAACTATTAACACAATACCTAACAGCTTTAAGCTTCAGACTTAACAGCTGTTAGCGAAAGGTTACACAGCTTAATAGAAAAGAGAAATAACAACTGTTATCCATGGATTAAACAACTGTTAAGAAAAAGTAAAATAACAACTGTTATCTAACAACTGTTATTGACAGATTTAACAGTTGTTCAGATAATGTACTAACCACTGTTAGAGAGGATTTTAACAGCTTGTTAAAAAAAGACTTAACAACCGTTAGTTTCAGATTTAACAAGTGTTATTGCAGATGAACAACAACTAACAATGGAAAATTGAGAGATAAACCGAAGCTCGTGTTCAACGCAATTTCCTTAAAACATATTCGCCTCCTCCCAGATTAGTGCCTGAGTTTTTCGTGAAGCGCTTGTCTCCCAGGATACAACGGCAACGCACAAAAACAGTTCTACCAGCGAACTAGAACAATGACTGTTGACGAATACTAGAAATTTTGGAAAGCAGAGTGTTTTTTTTCCCGAAAGCTTTTAGAACTGAGAAGTATTTTCGAAGTGTGTGTATATTGTTGAAAATGAAGCCTCTAATTTATGCTCACTTTAATTCAACTGAGTTCAATGCCTCTTTAGTGCAGCAGTTACAGACTCTTCAACTAAGCCTCATAAATCATGCTATTACAACCTTTCATGTAACACTGACTGGAAAAAAAAATAAAACCAGTGGCAAAACGTGGGTTGATCAGGCCCGCGAGTTTTGCTCCGGCATTCGTGTACGCAGGTCGCGCCCGCACACATGTTCAAGCTATTTTGTTTTCAACAGACCTTGGATTCGCACCCCCAGCGCAGACGCGCACGAGGTTCTATAATGGGGCATAATCATAGCAAGACAATTTAAATCCAAGTAAACCACTTTTACATATAAAGTGAAACACACTTCCATATACAATTCATGTGGGATGTAAAACTCACTAGCTTAACTTTCCATTTTCCAACCACTTGAGAAACTATTTTCTCATTCAATTTAACTCCATTTCCAACATTCGTGTGAAAGTTGTAGTTACAACTCGTTCGGCTCAGACACTTCACATGTAAGTAACAATCCACTCTATTGAAGATATGTTGCCCAAGAACGCTTTTAGTACCCTACTACTTTTCTTTTCCTTACGGATTTCATGTTTACATTTTCAGTGTACCGTCTTTTTATTTTCCTTTATTTCCCTATGTAATCCGAATTCCCATTAATATATCTCCATTTTGGCACCCAAAAACTCAATTAAAGCTATTCACCAAAAACAGAAGAAAAAAACTCAAATGAAAGCCAATTTCAAAGGAAAATATTAAAACGGCATTTTTTTTAGGGAGATGTTTGTGTCTTGTTTAAGAAAAAAAAAGTATTCTAATGTGCAACATATATTTTGTATGCACGTACAGAAAACTCAATCATCGAAAAAATTGATTCGACGACTTAATTTTTTTACCAGACAAACACGCCGCACGTTTAATACTATTGCTAAATTAAAAGTTAATGGCCGAACATGTATCTTGCATGTGTAAAAAACACATGATTGACACTATATGCGAATTGTTGATTTCACCGGTCAGGGTTTTGAATATAGCTGGAGCAGTGGAGAACTAAGTGGTCAAATGCTGGAGGGAAAAAGTTGGACTCTAAGAAAGTATAGGTCACCACCAATGTTGTTAAAATTGCGAGTTAACCCGTAGAATCGTACGATTTTACGATTCTACGGAGAATCGCAGAATCGGGAGTAGAATCGCAATTTGGTAGAAACGGAGTAGAATCGTAGAATTGGATCGTGAAAACGTAAAAACGTATGTTTCTACCGAGTCTACAAAATTTCCTATTCTTCATCAATTTCTTATACTACTAGAAATCCATCAGGTAATCAAAGTTCTTAACTCTGAGTTCGTAACTTTTTGTCATTTTTTTTTTTTGCATTTCCAGAATATATGTGATTTGTTTTGTATTTTTCAGAATATATGTCATTTTATTCTACTCCTGATGTATCTCGCGTGTGTCTAATTTTTATAATTTCCAAAAAGTTTAATTGTTCTCAACATGCTATGGTATTTTGTACATTTGCCAGTCTTTTGAAACCAATAAATGGTTTGGTCTTCTTTATATTTTAAAAGACTTGTAATTTCTTTATTTACATATTTTTGACAGTAACCCCATTAATCAATCTTCTTATAAAGCATTGGTGAATGATTTTTCAGGATTTGATCAATCCCAAACGCGATTTCAGGATTTAATTTTTGTCCAAAATTATCTTTATATTTCCTTAATTTCATCTCAGATTGAGATTCTCCTTTATTTTCTCTATCACAATCGTATTTTTGTTTGGAATTATAATTATATTTCCTTAATTTCAGCTCAAATTAATTTTTGCTTGATTTTCTCCATCACAATCGTGATTTTTATTCGGAATTATCATTATATTTCCTTCATTTCATCTCAGATTGAGATTTTTTTCAGATTCCTTAATTTTCTCCATCTCATATTGGGATTTTTTTCACATTCCTTAATTTTCTCCGTCTCGAATGGTGCTAATAACTACGAAACCTCGATTTAGTAGCTATTAATCACTATGGAAATAGCTATTTACACCAGTACACATTAATTTGGAAATCTGTGTTTTACATACTTATTTGTTGTAACAAAATTTAGTTTTATATTATATTAGATATTGATGTTGCAGTTGAGGAAGGTAGAATCCTTTGCACAATAGCTATAACATATATACACAATAGCTATAATAAATGTACACAATATCTATTATCTAAAATCGTGAAACATCAAATGGAGAAAATCATCTAATACATTATGCACTGTAAAATCATTAAACCCATATAATGTATGATCTTGTTAATTATTATTTTCAACTTTAATGTTAAATAGAAAAACAAACATCATAAGCATACTGATGATGACATATAATTACAATTATAAATAAAAATTTACCGTTATTAAATTTTGACAATTACGAATTGAATTTCAAAACTGTGATTCGCATCGAAAGAAATATAGAATCACGAATTTGAAAGGATTGAATTCTAAACAACTTTGTGAATTATCGAAAATTATATTCTACATCGAAACAATAAACAATTGAAAAAAGGAAAAAAATGAAGAACAAAGCAGAGGATAATGGATTTTAGGGATTTTTTGGGTATAATGAATTTTCAAAATAGGGAAACTGAATGTCTTGATAGATATGGTGCCGATATAGCATGATTTGGGCGAGATTTATGGAAGAAAATCGCGATTATGGGGGATAATTTGGTTGACAACTTGCAAAACAGGAGAATGGCGGGAAGAGGGGATTTTAAGCAAGTTTGATCCAGTGTGACGCGCTATATATGGAAGCAGATAGCAGACAACCACTTGATCTAAAAGGCACAGATCTAATGGTAAAAAATCAGTGCTGGTTGTGCTGAAAACCCCTTCTTCAGCACTGTAGCCATTTTCCCTTTTCTGGTAGAATAACACATGTAATTAAAAGAAGGCAAATTGGCGTCCTATGAAAAAAAAAGAAGTTATTTTTTAAAAGGAGGGGTCCAAAAACTATGTTTTTAACATCTTCTATCCTAAAACAATTTAGGCTTGCCGCACTAGGTTCTTCCGTCAAAAAATTCTTCATGTCAACTTGATCAACAATAAAGTTATAAGGGTATTTTTGTATTTTCAATTAAACCCCTTCACCTCTCCCCACCACCCCATCCCACCACAACCACAACCACTCCACCCCTACCCCTTTCTTCTTCATTGCCCTCTAAAAATTTCAAAGTACTTTTTCACCATTTCTTGATTCCCACTTCCATAGCTAAAAAAAATGGTGAAAATGACATTTTTTTTTCTTCATATTTTTGTTCTGCTGAATAATATTAGTACAAGAACAACAATGGTAACTTGTCTTTCCTCAGATGGAACAAGTTCTTCTTTACATTAATCCCAAGCCCATGAACAAGTTCCTCTTTACATTAATTCCCAGCCTAATCTACTAGATGAAAGAACTTGCAATGTTATCATTACGAGATTGTTAGATGGAAGAATGTGGGATTTTTGATACCCGGGACTTTTCTTCTTACGCGTCTACGTGACGTGTACTTGATTTGATTTTAATTATATGTTTGGACTTGTTTATATGTTACGTTTGGGGTTTTTAGTTGAGGGGCGTAGTTCACGTGTTGGTTGTTGAGGGGCCTAAGTGTAGATGATTAGAACTTTGAGGAGTGCCTTGTTAGGGGAGTTGATTGGGGGAGTTAATAGAGGGAGGTAGTGCAGGATTTTGAGGGGAGGTATAAGAAAAAGAAAGAAAGAGAGATTGCAGAATTTCTGGAGAGCTGTGATGATTCTGAGTTATTACCATAGCAAACGGAGTTGGAATCAGACGATTCTTGTTGGGTTTCAAAGCTATCTGCGTAGACCACATTAGAGAGTTGACGGATCGAAGTTTCGAGTTTGGGAGTGAGAGGAATTGCAGTTTTAGAGGGCTGTTTCTGTCATTGTTGGTGAATTACTGATTTTCAGAGTTAATTCTTAAATTTGACATGTAAGGATCTCCCCCTTGTTATTTTCAGTCCTAAAAGAAGAAAATACTATATTTACGTTATGTAATTGCTTATAGAAGGTTTACACATGTTTTCAATTGCATAAAATTAATGAAGTGTTGAATTGTGGTATTTCTATGTGATCGATTGTTGAATGTGTTATGTTATTGTTCTGTAATTGAGTTGATATTGTGTTTGCATTATTTGTATTGTTGGGTTGCTTGCCGGTTTTATTAAATGGTTAATGTCGTCTATTTGGTGTTGTCGTCGTCATAGCTATTGTTGGTTGTGTCGCCCCAATATTGAGCTTTCGTCTAAGAACGACTTTGACATGAGTCATTCGATTACTCTGGCCTGTCTGTATTCTGTCTGGAGGTTTCCCTAGTTGGTGGGCGATGACATAACTGAATGATTCCTTAAACACACTTTTGACTGAACCTGTTGTTCAGGGGGTCATACTAAACCCACGAGTACTTAATGGGCTTTTCCTGGTATAGTTATAAGTCAAGGATCGTTAGTAGTTTTGCTTAAAGTTATTTACAGATAATTGAACTCGATTGTGGGACTGTGTTTCATAGCTGAAACCATACTTGTAGTGTATGACAATCTATACTTCCAGTCTAGTCTGTTATAAGTAATCATGGTGCTTGTAGCACAATTCTGCTGTATAAGTGTTAAGCTATGAAGAGTATGGTTTATAGATTTTGTTGCTTATGTTTTGGTCTTTTTTGCTATGTGGTACTGGTCTAAAATGTGTCTTTTGGGTTGGGACCTTTGGGAAGTTAAGAAATGGTTTTTCCTTTGTTATTTTGGTCTAAACATGACTAGTTCTGAGATAGGTCGTTCGAACTGTTTTCGCATCATCCAGGACAAACTACTTGGGCTTTCGTCCGGATCTCGAAAGGGGTTCGAACGGCCTCCGGTCGACCTGACCTGAGGTTCGATCTACCTGACCACATCCAATTTTTTAAATGTCTCTGTTTTGATCCGTTT
Source organism: Vinca minor (assembly GCA_026122235.1). Lineage (NCBI taxonomy): Eukaryota > Viridiplantae > Streptophyta > Magnoliopsida > Gentianales > Apocynaceae > Vinca > Vinca minor. The sequence continues at coordinate 4,840,707 of JAOCZM010000241.1, read as the reverse complement.
TGACTTCTGTTTGATCTGATTTCAAGACTGACCTTTTGTAAGTTATGTGAAGTGTTTTCAAGTGTTTTAAAAGTTATTTAAAGCTATGTAAAGTTGTGTTATGTTTTCAATATTTTGGGAAAGTCGGGAAACCGTTTTGAGTTGTGTTTGATGCTTCATATCAAGGGGGATTGATGCTTATTGGGCTAGGTTAGTAGCTCAGACATTCCTTTAATTTTCTTTTGCAGATGTCCGGGTTGATGGTATTGATGATGGGGATTGGATCGAGGAAGATTTTTGAGGCTTTTGTTACAGATATAACCGTTCCTTTGAATTCAGTTAATGCTTCGTTTTCTTTGTAAGAATATTTTTTGTATTAGAGTATTTTATATATGTAAAAACCCTTCAGTTTTCTTTTGAGTTTAATGTCGTTTGAGATTTGAGCATTTCCTTTTGAGGGTTCGGTGTCTCATCGGCGTATGTAACACTACCCGGTCATCCTCATGTTACGGAGTGTGACAGGATTGTACTTGGAGGGTTATTGATGGATTAATTAATGCGAACCCGAATTTTGTTCCTTCTTTGATTAATTATAATCGTCTGATTCATCAATTTGGGGAGTTGGAGTTTCGGGAGCCTATCAAGTGTTTTTGGATGGTAAGCGAAGTGGGTAAGTTATGGATGCAGTTTCTTATACTAGTTTGATCAATGGGTACAATAAAGTTAGGGAAATGGATGTTGCCAATAAGGTGTTTGATGAAAAGCGTGAATGTGGAGTTAAGGCTAAGGAAGGAATAAAATGGCAAAGAATGTGGTGGGCGGGGGTGTTAGACGCGGTGAAAGTGGGGGACGAGGGAGATGAAGAGTGAAGGGGTGGCTGTGGTGGGGTCGGGAGAGTGGACTGTGGAGGGAGGGAGTTTAATTGAAAATACGAAAATACCCTTGTAACTTTATTGTTGATCAAGTTGAAATTTCAAATAAAAGTTAACTGAAAATTTGTTGACGAAAATATTTAGTGTGCTAAACCTAAATTATTTTAGGATAGAATGTATTGAAAACATAGTTTTTGAATATTTCTTCTAAAATATAAATTATTTTTACACTATAATACCAATTTGCCTTAAAAAGAAAAAAATGTCTCTGTCCCTACCCTTACACTCATAAAAAATGCCTCTTTACATTCTGCTTTCCTTAGCCCATTGGGGGTAAGGACCGGTCTACGACCAAGAAGTCGTGGGTTCGATACCCTCCCCATTCATGAGGCAAGCTTTAAGGGGGTGTATTCAACATAGATTCTATAGGATTTTTAAGGAGTTTTAAAGTCCATAGGTATTCAATTTAGATTTTAAAAAGTCCATTAAAATCTAGAGGTATTCAATTTAGATTTTAAAAAGTCCATTAAAATATAGAGGTATTCAAAACTCTATAGATTCTCATAGATTTCATTAAAGGTAGGATTTTGATGGATTTCATAGGTTTAAATGTGTATGGTGAAATCTCTTCTTTTTTCTCAAGATTTTGATTTTCTCTCATTAATATTAAAATTAAAATGTCTTTGATAATTTTATCTTAAATTACAATTTTTTTAGTAATCTCATTTCTATAAGATTATAAGAAACAAAGAAATATTTCAAACTACAAAAAAAAATGAGATTTTTTTTAAGATCGTTATAAAACTCAATATGAAATGTTTATTTCCCAAAAAGAAGTCATAATATCCAAACAATTTTCTTCTTGATCATCTTCAAATAGAAATTAAAGAAAGCAAACAATTTATTCTCTATTTAACCACAAATTTCTATTTTTCAAACATGAATTTTATTTTCCTGAAAGAGAAAAAAAAGTTCAAACAAAACTTATCACAAAACATATCTTAATTAAACCAAAGAAAAAAATACCAGTAAGTAAATTATACAAACCTTGAACAAATAAATCAAAAAAGTCGCAGTTACGTGATCTAACAAAAATCAAAGACTATCGTCAAACTTTATAAATTTTTAACAAAATGATTTAATTCCAAAAAAAAAGGATTGATAAACATATGTTGACTTTGGAAATTCAACACATTTGGATCTGTATAATACACCAATGAATCAGTCTTTTCTTTATTTTTTTGTGCTATTCAAATAATCTATAGACTTTATAAATCAAAAGAAATCCTGATAAATCAATCTAATAAAATCTGATAGACTCTGCGCAGACTCTGCATAGAGTTAAAACAATCCATAAAGTCAGCAGAATCCATAGACTTTTGAAAATCAGTTAAAATCTTTTAAAATCCGGATTGAATACACCCCCCTTAATGTCTCTCTTTCTAAGGCTTTCTACTCCTCTTGTGAGGTGCTATCTTCCCCCTTATGGGGCAACCGCCCATTCGGGCTTAAAAATAAAATAAAATATACATTCTGCTTTCCTTAGAACTAGAAACCAAAAAGAGAAGAGGTAGATAACCTATACACAAATTCCAATTAAATTGAATGACAGCACCTTCCTACAATAAATAAATAATTAATGAGAAAATAAATAAATTGGGCTGGACGTGTAAGAAAGTGAAGAAGCCGAATCCATTATATTAAAAAAAATAAAAAAATAAAAAAAAGCCAGACAACTATATTTTTTTCTTTCAAAGTACAAGACGACTATCAAGAGGCCAATAGTCAGTGAGCAATTGACCGGCCTGTGACCTAGAGGTTCCGAGTTCGATACCCTCCGTTTGCGTGCGGTAAACTTTATTCTCCCTTATCTAGAGTGTTCTTTCTCCCCAATATAGGTAAATTACTCATCGTGGCGTCAAAAAAAAAAAGAAAAAAGTACGAGACGACTTTTATATACGTGTATATAATAGTTTTTGTTTACCAAGAAAATACAGCATCATAGGATGTCCTATGGTTGGGCCAATCTCTGAAATTTTCTTGACGTAGGAGTCCTAATAAAGTTTTTTATGCTCATTTTTTAATATAAGTACTTTTATATTTATAGACATAAAATTAATTAACTTCATAAATTTCCATTTATCAAATTAATCTCCTCAATAAAAGAAGAAAACAAAATTAATGTTACTTTGAACATTTAAATCTAATTTTCTATTATTTCTTTGGCCTAAAATCAATTTTCCGTGTGAACATTTTATCCCAAAGATGAGAGATCAATAGGTAGGTTGGAAGAAGTTTTTGATCTTTCGTCCTTATTATATAATTTGGAAGAAATGTGGTCATACAGTCGGTTGATTTTAGGCCACAAAAGTAATGGAAAATATATTTAAATGTATAAAAGTAGCAGTAATTTTGGTTTTCTCTTTTTTATTAGAGGGTAATTTAGTATCTTAAGCTAATTTTTTCCAAAGTTCTCTTAAAACTAAAAATAATTTCTACATGTATAATGAAAAAAAGACTAAAATAAAATAATTTATGTTATAATATTAAGAGCAAAAATGGGAAGAGAGATGTAGGGAGATCAAATAGAAGTAGAGAAATACCGAAGATTGATTATTTATATAGCGTATGATTTGAATCAAAGCCCTAGTGAGGTTAGGCCATAGAGTTTCATGGGCATCTAGAACTTCTAATGTTACTAGAAGAGTCATTCATTATATATTTACAACACCCCTTGAATGATTAATCTATACAATAATTGCATCATAAAAACTTGTTTGGTAAAAACCAGTGGAAAAAGCTAAACTAAACTAAAAAAAAATGAGTACAATTGATGTTGGAGTATTAATTGATGTCTCGTTCAAACCTTGTCAGGAAAACATAGTGGGACAAAACATGAACGAAGGAAAAAGAGTACAGTTACTCCCCTGATCATTGAATGTCTTTGAGCCGACGCATTCCAATTTGATGTATCAACTTTCTCATTCTTGATGTTGGCAACGATTTGATAAATAAATATTCCACATTATCACTTGAGCAAATCTGTTGAACATCGATGTCGCTACTTCCCCTTGGATGTCCATAACATGAAGAATATACCTCGTTAAAACATTACTAGGAAAAAAACTCAGTGGGAAAAAATAAGACTAGTCATGAAAAAAGAGTTCATTATTTTTATGTCAAATTTACGTCCCCCCTTAACAATATCATTGAGCCAATGCATATAGATCTTCAAGATCAACCTTAAAAAATTGCAACTGGTATTATCTTAGTGAATAATTCTACTATAATTTTAATAGGATCCATCATGTAGCACATTAATTTCACTTTCGTATAAAAGAAAATCTGGAGAAAAATTTCTTGTCTTTTATCTCCTTTACTATCATTTTCATCCAACTCAACTGTAGATGAATTTTCCATAAATACTTCCTGGATATAATAAATGACAAGTTTTAATACTATTTTTTCAAAATTGTTGTGTTTAAGAAGAACAAAAATATTACATAGGCATTTCAGGACCTAAGAGTTCTCCGTAATTTCTAACCTACAACATTTAAATTGAATACTGAATATGTGCTAATGTCCATATAAATATATTTTTTGTATCGATAAACAAATTATATCTTATGGATGTTTCAATTTATAAATTCTAGGTTTTTCTAAAACCTTGAACATTTAATTGTTTTTTCTAAACGCTTAAGGAGGAATATTTTAATGATTTAATCCGATGATTTTTATTTTCACAAAAAAAGTCAGTCATACATCAAGTGTGTCTTGAACTCATCATCTATAAAAAAAAATTCCTTTTGAAGAATAAGAGCATCTATATTATGAATATTCAATTTGCAACTCTTTTGGAATTAACAAAATAGTAACCAGTTAATTTACAACACTTTTCAAATTTTCTCTATTGAACTCCAAGTTTGTTATAGCTTCTGCATGAATTAAAATGTTTAACAATAATATTCCCACATCATTCCTTGCTCTATCTCCTCCTAATGTGGGATAACTTATTTCAATTACTAGAGATACTAACAAAATAAATGTGGCAAGCAAAGTATTATACATGAACATATGTTATATTTCCATAATGCTTTCAAAAAGCATTAATCACGAAGTCATTGATGTTTATATTCTCCGGGGAGAATTACTTATATGTTTCTGGCATATCTAAGTCCTTCGAGGACTTCATGCAAACGTTGTTACTAAATTATGACATTTTGTACATACTAAGTATTTGTGCACTATTAACAAACTCAAATACACTTGCATTCACCATCAAAGTAATTTCTTTGTTCGTTATTCAATTTCAGGTTGATCTCAGAATTTCATGTCATAGTCATGACTAATATTAATTCAGAGGTTATGACGTTCGCATTATTTTAAATGAATTTTTTCGATGATTACACTTCAGGTGTATAATTTCTCTGTACAAACTTTTCAGAATTTGAGGTGAACTCAATGGTATATTTTGACCAATCATCGCTACACTTTCGATTTTGAGTCTGCAAACTTTGTATTGAAGAGCCTCATTCTATTGCGCGCATAAATAATGTCGACTTTTTCCAAAATTTATGTATATGGTCCATCAATTCCCAAGCATTTGAGATCTCATAATTCTCACAAATTTTCAGGTACGTGAATTTTTTCAGGAAATGATATAATATTCATGTTTGGAAATATTCTTCTACAATTTTCATCTTTTCAGCTTGACCATATGTAAATCTTTACCCCATTTGCGAGAAGTTTTATTATTGGAACCCATAATGCTACAACAATTCAATGTCTTAAATTTAATATTATTGCCAGCATGTCCTTCAGGGACATTAAATATCATGGAGTTTTTTCTAGCCGAATTTTGGTCATAAAATATGTCTGTCTATTCGTCTTTTGAACTTCTGGTTCAAATCCATTTGTTTGAGGATCAACAAGAGACACAAATAGAAATATCTTGTCCGCTTATATATTTTCTCGTCTTTATATTGGAACAACATATATACCAATTAACATGATTGATACCCAACATATAATTTATCCTCATTTGAGGACTCATCTCAACACCTTGTGGCGGAGCATGATCGCACGTTATATCTGGAGATGCAAATCTCATGGTATGCAACCATAAACCAATCAAAAAGAGGAGAACAAAGAAATCAATAGTTGACCAAATTCAAAGTAATATATGATTCTACAAGACCATTTATTATATGAACACATTCTTAATGCTATGCAAATTGTATTCTAGATGTCATATAATATCACTAGTATCTTTGAGACAAAGTATATTTGTAGGAGAATATAGATATATGAGCTTAATAATTTATCAAGAAAAATGCAGACTTCAAGTTACGGATTAACGATATACAAATATCGATGCATCGAATAAAATATATTCATCCCAAAATTATATTCAATCCCAATATTTATAGTACTAAGACAATTATAATTGTCTTGAAAATATGTAGCTAAATACAATCAATTATTTTAGAAAACTTCCGGTTCCATAAAAAATATTTTCACAAATTTCGTATTTCTAATGATCTAAGATGGTCTAATCAATCATGCCAATTAATATTTTTTTTTTTAACCAAGTAAGCTTCATTCTTAATCAATGATGTATCTCAATACAAATTTTATTTTCTAGAATCGTAGCAATAATACATAAATATTAAAATTGTCTTTGTCCACTTTCTGAAAGTGGTCTTTATAAGAAGATCATCTTTGTAGTAAACCATCATATCAGCATATAACATTTAAGGTCAATTATCTTTTCAAGAGTCTTTAATCAACCAGCTCTTAACATTTTTTAAATCGACTACTTATGTTGGAATTGTACACTATTATTTATATTGTGGACATTTATACTTTCAACTAAAAACATTGAAAATGCTTTTAGTCCGTTAGCTCTTCCGCAGTTTTTCAGTTATCAGTTATCAGTTATAATTCTTCAACAACTTTTATAAATGAAGCATTGTTTCAAATTTGTCGATGAACTAACTTGTTTGTAGTTATTAATGTATTTATTCTGCTAGAACACTTTTAATATGAAAAACTCTTTTGGAGATTTGAATAGTATATGGTTCTTAAATAACTATGTAATCTAAAAAAATACAAATTTAAAAATTGCTAAAATAAAATTACAGCTCCAAAGTTATTAAGTAAACGTTTATTAAAGCTTAAATAAAATACCGTTTTTTTTTCTTTCTATCTTATCACTTCAGGTGATAATCATACATACTGATTTCATCATAAGAAGTATTACTTTTGCAATAATAATCTAGTCAAATCGTCTTTCTTACCAACAATGAAATTTTAGTCACATGCGCTTCAGGGATGACATGTCACACCCCGTAATCTGGAGGTGACGTGGTATCACCTTATTCGCCAATGAGGCATCGAACCCAATACAGAAATACTAAAATCCGAATAAATTTCAAAGTTAAAAATGAGAACCTCATTCGATACCATTGACTTAAAAATGAAAGTTAAACAAACTATAAGTTCTTACATAATAAAGGAAAGCACTAAATGTTCTATAATATTCAAAAGGGAAAAACTGAACTAGCTATTACATCAACGATCACACTAAGTCATCATTTAAATCCTCGTCGATGGTAGCATACCCTCAATGAAATCATCTGCAAAAGGGGGAAAAGTAAGGAATGAGTTACTAAACTAGCTCAGTAAGCATCAATCACCCTTGAGGATGAAGAATCGATTGAGACTCAAACTCTGCTTCCCACGCCAAAAACATTTATAACAGAGGTTAGCACAATTATCTTATTAATGCAGTAAAAAAACAGTAACCGAAAGACTGAAAGAGGACACGGACAGAAATCAAAACAAAAAACAGAACATAAATTGAACAAGGTCCAGTCGACCCAACAGAGGGACCCAGTCAACCGGAGGTCGTCCGAGATCCGGACATAAACTTTGACAAAATAATTCGGACTAACGGAACGGTCGAGTCGGTCGACCGCAATGGCTTCGGTCGAGGGGACTTTCATCCCGGTCGACCGCATTTCACTACTGGTAATCCGCAATCATCCCCACTAGTTTGTCCGGACAATGAGAAAGGGGCTCCGGTCGACCAACGCGATTTAGAACATCCATTTTCCTATACAAATTAACAAAGAAAAATGTGATTTCTGCAACTTTCGAAAAACCGGTCCCAAACACCCAATTTATGATTTTAAACACATACAAAAACAAGTACAAAACAGACATTTAACATGCTCAGACTATATCCTTCAATCTGACACAACCGGATCGGAAATTATGCTATGAGCATCACATACTACTTATGCACTACAGACGGATAGTCGTGTCAGACAATCGAATATAATACGAACAATGACACAACACAAATACATCACACAATTGAGCTCGTTGTATGTCTAGGACCCTAAACCTTATAACATTATTTAATTAACAGAATATCAACTTTTTGTCCTCGTTAGGAACCGAGTCAGGACAGAGACAGAGAGTGCTCCCAGGCACTTTAAACATATGATTTTGATGATGTCCTTGTATAGGATCATCGACACATAATGGCTCAATTGGGAATAACTCATAGACTCCAACAAGACGATTAAACACATATGCATTCCACACAGCCGAGCTCAATATTCCAATCGAGACTCCATAATCACTGATAACAGTCCCTCTTTGATATTCATGTGAGGGACAGACCTCACTTATCAGATATAGAGTCCGACTAAACTTTCCCCCCGGACATAGACAAAATATAAAGAATGTGTCCATTGTGTCATAAACCACTTATGAGAGCTCCACAATCAACTATTAGCAGCCCTAACTTGTTTTTCCCGTTAGGCTCTGGGCCTTACTTATCTTATAACTTTCATTGAGAACTCCCGAGTTCTAGCGAAACAGAAATTTGACATATCTTGTTACATATTATTTTTTAGACAAAAGCTCAAGACTGTGGCGACTCCCAAATAACAATTATAGCAATTACCCACATCAATAACAATCATATACATTTATCAAGCGCAAATTTTCCCAATTACATTCTTGCAATTCAATGCAACAATTATCAATACTTCATCCAAGTTTTGTATGCGAGAAATATGAATTTTTAAAACCGAATCATAGCAAATCAGTAATTACAAACCACATTTTATGCATCTTTTAAGAATGAAAAATAAGGGTGAAGGATCCTTACTTGATCAACTTGGGCAAGGTTTCTCCGAAAATCTCGAAATCACTAAAAAGCCTAAAAACCGAAACTTCATATATTGCAAAAATTGAAATTCGAATACATCAGCACTCGTGCGAAGCTCTTTCAATTATCTTTCCAACGCATTAAAAATAGCTTAATTTTGACACTGATTACTATGTCACATGTCATATACACCTCTCAACGCCCTGTTTCGTAGCTTGCTTTCTCTCTCCTCCTTTTTTATTTTCTTTTTGCCGCCTCCCTTCACTTTCTTTTTATCGTTTCTTTTTGTTTTTCCTTTTTCCTTTTCTTTTATACCCTTTTATAATCTACTCTCCTTAAGCCCACTAACATCCTCTTAACTACATCCACTAGCCCACTAATATAACTCTTCTACATAACTCCCAACCAAGTCCATCCATCTTCCAACATCTCACACATAAGTCCCTCTCTCAAATAAACCTATCACTATATAATACACAAACATGTTATAACCATTAAAGAGACACCTAATCACATAATCGCACAAAATAAATTCATCTCAAAGCAATTAGTTATACAAAATTAATTACGAGTCAATTAACACGTAAGCAAAAGTTCTGGGTATCACATGACATAACAATAATTGTTGAGTTTCTCATATATATCATCAATAACCCATCTTTGTTTCGTCTCAAGGAAACATGATATCAATAAACTTTGACATATCTTCTCTTTATCGCTACTACAAGAGCGAATTTCGGGCATGAGAAAGGGGAGAAATATCTTCTTTATTAGATCACCAACTTTCTCCATATGATTTCCATTGCGGAGAAATTCTAAAATCATATCATTATTTTGTGATATTTAGCCACAAGTAAGGCTTTTGATAAAATATTTTATGGCGTTCTATCTTTCTTTTAGAGTTTAGCACAATAACAACAATCAGCGTGTTATTGTTTTTGTTGTTAATGGTGTTTGCAAGACCCGTTACTTAATAATTCACATTATAAAATAATAAATTATACAAAATTTTATCAAAATAATAAAATAATATCAGAACGACATCGATTTGTTCATTGTATTTATTTGACAACCATCTTCTTATGGTTTTTTTATTTATTGGGGGAGGGGACCTATCTATTACTAGAAATGGGGAATTCAAAAAGCGGGAAGGGGATTCGAACTCATGACCTTTATGTCATAAGGCATCAGCCTTGGCCACATGTTTCATTGACTGCTGGTGGTTAAGAATAAACAATAATAATTTGTATTATCATACAACCATATTCTGATGGTTGTAAATTTGTCTAGCGTAATTTGATACAAACATATTCCGATGGTTGTATATTTGTCTGTAAGAATTTGAAAAAATATCTTCTTATGATTGTATATTTGTCTGTAGGATCCGATTATAATCCGTAACCATCATTTACGATTAATAAAACCATCTCCTAATGGTAGTTATTTTTCTTTTTAATTTTGTCAAATAATATATCAATCTTTATTGATAAAAATATTCATTCTTCATGACATAAAATGGTCTCAATTAATCTTTGTTAATGGTGTCTTCAGGACCCATTTCATTAGAATGGATTTCGATGAGAATTCGTAATGCATAGTTTATCAATAATATCAACAATCTCGTAGTTATGTTTTAATCATACTTGATTCATGTGATTTTTTTTCTTTTCAAAACAATATAGAGAATCTTGTAAGATATAGAAAATCGTAAAAGATTCAGAAAATCGTATTGATAACGTGTTAAAATATTAAAAAGAGAAATGAGAGGAGGGGTTTAGGGAAATCAAATAGAAGTAGAGAAACTGTTTTAGACTGAATCTTCATATATTATGATTTATGATGTGAACCAAAGTCCTCTGGGTTTCATGGATCTCTAAAACTTCTAGTGTGACTAGAATAGTCATTAATTATATACTTATAACAATTTCTATTTATTAATGAAAAAAAATATTGAAAAGAGTTATAATTTTATATGCGTATTAATTTGATCTTTTAAAACAATATATGTTTTTTAGAGATCTCTTAAAACTAAAAATAATTTCTACATGTATAATGAAAAAAATACTGAAAAATGCTTAAATTTAATAGTACTTCTGTCAGAAGTGGGATTTGAACCCACGCCCTCGTTAGAGGACCAGAACTTGAGTCTCGCGCCTTAGACCACTTGGCCATCCTGACTTAATTGTTATTGCATTTAACTTTAATAAATATATTATCTCACCGCTTTTGGCCAAAAGCAAATTCCACGGAAACGAAGGGAAGGTAAAAGGAAGAAAGGCATTCCATATGATGGGAAAAGAAGGACATTTTCAGAAAAAGCTTGTAGCCAATTATTTCACCAAGGAACCAATTAACAAAGTAATAAAGGTAAGGCTATAGGTCAGTCGAAGAGGCCGCAACCCAGTGGATATGCTTCCACTCGTGATCGAAAGGTTTTGAGTTCGACACTCTTCTCATACATGCGGCAAACTTAAAATGTCTCCCTTTATAGGGCTATCTCCTCCTCCTATGAGGCAGTTCTCTCTCCCCTTCATGGAGCAATCGCCTAGTCGGACTTAAAAAAAAAAAATCTTAAAAAGGCTATAGGTCAAGCGAGGGGAACTTATATCCACGACTTGCTTTATTGATCCTAAATCACTTAGCACTTAGCAAATAATTGTCTGTATCTGTGTATGTACTCATACTTGTGTATATATATAATTAAAAAGAACGTTTAGCTGACAAATTCTGAGTAGTCGGGTGTAGGAATAAGAACATACACGAGTACAGGCGATTTTCCTTGCACGAATGGAGTCGGGGAGTTAAAATGGTGAAAGAGGAATCGAGTCGGGATCAATAGAATAATTCTAGAATAAAACTTTTCAAATGGAGAGTAGCAAGGAAGAAGATAGGAATTTGGTATTAGTGGCGAAAATTGCTAACGAGTATCTTTGAAATATATATATATATATATATATATATATATATATATATATATATATATATATATAATGCAAAAAAATATTGGGGGTGAATTTGATAAAATATTCCAAACTACATATAAAATTTACTATATGTAATAATATTTTTAAAAATCTTGGGGGCGACTGCCACCCCCGCCCCCTTGTCTTCGTCCCTGGAGACTAGTTTCAGATTTAACATCCTGAAGGAAAAAAAACTATAACAAAGCTAGACTAGAAGCATTACGACTAAGAATGCTTAGGATTCTTATTTCTGATAATCAATCTGTACAAGAGTGAAGTATTTATAGACTAACAAAGCTAACAAACCTTGCTGCTCCTATGCTTACATTACAACAATTCAAATCTATTTCTATGAACCATATACAAACTAGATCATTGCATTTTGGTAGTTTACAAAGTATATACAACCGGTTGTGAGTTTAGTTTCTTTGAAAAGTTTGTTGTAACTGCATAATGCAACTTGGTTCCATGCTGAGCTGCAGTGACGAAGACAGAGGCGAGTGGGGCAGTCGCGCTCGAGATTTTTAAAAATTATATTAAATATAGTAAATTTTATATGTAGTTGATAATATTTGATCAAATTCGTCCCCAACATTTTTTTGCAGTTTTTATATGTAGTTCGATATACTGTTGCAGTTTTTCGTCCTTCCATGAGCTGGAATACTGCAACTTGCACTTCTTTAATTCCGTTTCTGGTGCATTCCTTTTCCTGCTTCTTCCTTTCATGACGCATTCTTTGTTCTCCTGCATTCTTGAATCGTGCATTCTTCTTCATTCCTGCATTTAATTTCAACACACCCTCTATTCCAATCACAATAAATTTCAAGGTAATTATTATCAATATACAAACACAAAATATGTCTTTTAATTTAGAAGACAGCTTTAATCTAATTTATAAATAAATTCATGTAATATTTCCTTATTTTTAAAAAAAATATTTTATTGAACCTGGGAAAAATAATATTTTAATATACCAACATAAAATGTGTCCAACTTTTATTATTTGTTTTCCTCAAAAAATATTTAGAAGAAAACTTTAACAGTGTTTTATCAAAATTAACCGCTTACAAAAAATACAGAAGATATATTTTCATTTTATTTGGAAGCTTATAGGTACGGGTAAGGATATCATTTCATTCATAAAGAAAGAGAAGAGGAGTGCAAAAAAAGTTCTTTTAAGTGTACAAATCTTAACTCGTGTATTACTCTTTTAGATCACCAGTTATGCTCATCAAACCAGACATTGTTGATGCCCCGGACACGGGGTCTCTTAAAGATTTAGTAAATTCCCAACAGGGACGATGTTTATGAAAACTTTATTCCGGTTCGCTCACGGAAGAGTAAAAAAAAAGCTAAAACGACTCCTCCCGAACATCATATGGATACTCGATACAAGCCTTTTAAGAGACGTTAGTTTCATGGTCCCCTTTGGGGTTTTATGGCCCACAAGGATTTAATTGTCTTATGTAGTAGTGGATTTGTTTCCACCTTATATCGGAGATATAATTTAATCCCCTCCGTGTATTTTTTCCAGCATCTTCACTAAAGTCAATTTATTTTTTTTTAAAAAAAGCTCATCAAACCAAATAAAAATCAAATTGTGATGTACTCACGAGTTACCTCATCTCATTTTCCATTAAATTTATTTTTTCAAAAAAAGCTCATCAAACCAAATAAAAATCAAATTGTGATGTACTCACGAGTTACCTCATCTCATTTTCCATCATTATTCTCGATTTATAGACATGGAAAGCCACCTTGTGTTTTCGTAACTTCTTATTATATCTACCTTTCTTACAAAATCAAGAAGAAAAAAAAAAAAACTCTATATCCCAAACACGGGTGAAAATCCTTTGTCCCCATTCCTGTCCCTAATTATGTCCCCAACCAATCAGAATTTACTATATAAACATTTTTTCCAATTATATATACACATGGTGAATTATGATTGGTTGGGGACACACACGGTGACAGAGGATTTTTTGCCCCCAAACACATACAACTAAAACAATATTTAAGAAATTTTAACCAAATTAATGTTAAAGATTAAAAAAAACAGAAATTAAAGAAATTAGGCAATTAGCTAGGCATATTCAATTAATGATATTATTTGTTCAAAAAAAAAAAAAAAAAAAAAGCTAGGCATATGAAATTAGTCTAAACACAACCAAACACCAATATAATAGGCAAGAGTAACAAGATGAAAAGAGTGAGAATTCTTGATCTCTCAATTAAAAAATACAGGATTTGAAATGATTTCCTTCCATATTCTTCCTAAATGACATTATCTTTTTCTAAATATTTCATTTCAACTGGAAAAATTTTCTTTTTAATTTTTCTTTTTTTTTTTTGAGGAAAGGGACCTATCTATTACAAAAAATGAAGGATTCAAGAAGCGGTAAAGATATTCGAATTCATAACCTCTACGTCAATGTTGCATTGGCATTTCAACTGAAATTTGGTTATCCACTATATATGCATGAGGATCCCCACTACTAAGCATCTATGGTTGAATGGTTGAAGCAAAACACTAGATTTTGCGTTTACTTTATCCACGCTAACCAAAATGGGGCAAAAATCATTAGCTAAATTGTAGCAGCATTATTTTTAATAGAAAATTTCTTTAATACTATTGACAATTTCAAAAAATCTCAGTAGATAGCTATCACCATAAATTTCTAATTGCAATCCCCTCCTCGTATGATGACTGGTCTAATACTTATTAAGGTTTGATCAGTAAGACATTCATAACTTCATTTACTTTGTATTTCAGCTTTTTTTCTTTAAATTTATACAAGGGAAGCAACCCCATGCCAAAGTACATGCATTTCACTATTTCCAGATACGAAGAGGAAGAAAAAAGCTAAACTTTAAGTTAATAATAATAAGGAAAAATTTAGACTGGACTCTCATTTTTCGAGACGTGTTTTGTTGTCTTTGCAGATTGCGGAACCAACTCGTTCATAAAGAACACTTTGTACTTTCGTTGGTACATGATAGGATTACTTTTGTATTATCTCGAGTTAGATCTTTACTAGATATTACTGGTAATGCTAAACTAGTGCTAATAATGACCATATATATTTTCACCAATACTTGTAGCAATAAAAGATCCTTTTACAAAGGAAAAAAAATAAAGAAAATGCTAAATTTAAAATTGAACCTTCTGGTTTCTTGAAAGGGACGATTAACGCTCCATCGCGAGTATTCTTACACCCTTGTAAAGTAAAGTTAGAAATTGAATCCCTAACATTACAGAATACTTTCATCTACAGTGCGCTAAAAAAAAATTTGAATCCCTCAAGACATGATTCCCTTTGAATATTGTTGTCCAAAAATATCAAGTTTCTCTCATCTTCTTTACACTGAATTGGATCACTTTGCAAATTATCAGGATAACCACTTTGGATAAACTGGTGATTTTAATCAAGATATTGAAGAATATCTTCAAGTTCCTCATTACTCCAACCAAGATCATACAATTCCTCATTAATATGCCCTTCTGCATTATCTCCTTCTTTATCAACCAATCCCGGCAACTCCGATTGTACTTGCAAATCATTTGCCCTGGTTTCCGATCCATTAGTAACACTAGAATTCAGAACCTCTTCGGATCTTGGCCGTTTGATTAATAAGTTGCTTGCTTCCCAAGTTTCAACTTCAGATAATATGGATACAAACTCTCTCTTATTAGGGTATTCTTGAAACCTAGAAATTTCTTGCTTTTCTTCAGTCCCCTTGATTATCCTCTTTATCTTGCATATCACATAATCATCGGAAACCCCTTTCAAGAAATCACCATATAAATGGTATTCATGCATTATCCAACTATCAAAGCAACCATTATTAGAGGCCGTCTCCGTCTCCTCCTCCTTGGCTTTGAAATTAAACATCTTCTTGAACCCTATTTTCTTATCATTCAACTTTATGAATTTCTTTCCCGTTTGGCCGTCCCAAGTTCCGCATCCGGCGACTCTGCTCATCTTTAATTCACTAATCTTTGTTAACTTCGTGATCACATACAAAATTTTGATAGTATTAATTTTATTTAATTCAACTATATCAATCATCCATGGATCGTCTTCATTAAAAATAATCCATGGAGTCTTATTTTCACCATACATATCCCTCTCAATGATCTCCGGATATATTAAACTACTTTTACCCTTCTCAGCTTTCTCACGAAGGAATTCAATCAAATCAACATCAGTTGGAATGAAGTAATACCCCTTTCTTACAACCTTTTCCATCTTCGATCGGTAGTGCGTTTATCGCTACTCTCTCTACCTACTCCGATGATAAATGGATGTAATTAATATTTCAAACTTGGATTAATGAATCTTTTAGGTGGCCTTTGGTGAATATATATACATATAAATGCCGCAATAGATCACTTTCCTAATCCTAACATAATCAGGATATGGGAAGAAACCCTAGATCGTGGCTCCAGTGCGGACCCTCAAAATTCCGTACGGTGCAGGGCCACGATCCCAGTCGTTGGATTTTATACTTTTTGATCCAACGACTGTATCAAAATAGGGGTATTTTAGGGATAAACTTTGCGTGTTACTTTTTGTTCCCGAGGAGAGAGAAAAGTTGCGGCTGAACAAAAACAAATGTTCTTCTTGAGAGAACACATGTTTTTGGTTAGAGAACATGTGTTCTCTAATAAAAAACATGTGTTCTCTAACCAAGAACATATATTTTTGTTCAGCCACAACTTTTCTCTCTCCTCCTCGGAAACCCAATCGATGTGACGGTTGCGTGTTACTTTTTTTTCCCGAGGAGGAGAGAGAAAAGTTGCGGCTGAACAAAAACACATGTTCTTCTTTAGAGAACACATGTTTTTTGTTAGAGAACATGTGTTTTCTAACCAAAAACATGTGTTCTCTAAAGAAGAACATGTGTTTTTGTTCAGCCGCAACTTTTCTCTCTCCTCCTCGGTAACCCAATCATTTATTTGTAAAATTACATATGTACCCTTTTATTATATAACATTTTTTTTATTATTATTTTTTATTGTCAGCCGCAACTTTTCTCACTCCAGATCTGGACTGTTCAAAATTTCATTCGACGGCTAGGATGGTTCCGCAGGTGCGGAACTTTGAGGGTTCCGCACTGGAGCCGGACTGGAAACCCTACTACTACTAACTAGCTTACCAACGGTAATAATAATAAACGCGTTAGTTTTACATGAATTATAAGCATGATATTATTTGTAATTACACGTCAAGCCCCTCACCACCACAAAATTAACAGAGTTATTAAGAAAAAAATAATACTCCCTCAATGCTTAAATATAAGACTTTCATTACATTTTGCCAAAATTAAGGAGGTAAAAAATTAAGATATTTTTGTAATTAAAATATTATTATTACTCTCTAAAATATGACATGTATACCACTAATTCTATTTAAGAGAGTAACATTGATATTTTTATTACAAAAAATATCTTAATTTTTACTTCCTTACTTTTTGCAACATTTAATGAAAGTCTTATATTTAGGAATGAAGGTAGTACAATTAATTGAACATCATATTCAATTCCAATAGTGGGATTGATTTAATTAAATTGCCTATCTCCAATGTTCCACAATTTAATACTATATATATATATATATGGACTATTTGCAAATGATCAAAATAAAATAACTTGCGAACCGGGCATGCAAGTGGAGATTGATTCCTACATTTTTCATGGACAAGTTGCATTTAATGTCTCTTCCTACTTGACTGAGAACACCATGGCCGCCGTCCCCCCACTGGGGGATCCACCGTCGGTGGTAGATGATCCTTGGAAAAATCGATCTTTAAGTTCCTCTTCAAAGAGCCAGAACCCAGCCTTGCTATTATTAAACCTGCTACACTCCATAAGGGCATCCTGGCTCTTTTGTATACGGATCAAGAGACTGAAATCCTTTTGGCCCCAAAACTTCGTTATGCATTGATCGGAAAAGTCTCAACTGGCAAATCGACAACCATGGAAATTCTGAGGAAGAATTTTATAACTTTGAATCTTAATGGTGAATTTCATTTAGGATTTTTGGATTTTCGCCATATCTTGATGCGATTTGCACGCGAGGAGGATTATGCCCGAGTTCTAATTCGGGTTACTGGCAACTTGGACTTGACACGATGCGTGTTCTTAAATGGACACCGTCTTGTGATTTGAAGGCGGAATCTTCTATTGCTCCGGTGTGGGTAAGCCTTGAGGGGTTGCCTTTACAATTTTTTTCAAAGGATTCACTTTTCTTGATTGGTTGTATCATTGGAAGACCGTTGTCATTGGACAATCCTACTGCCAATATGACCAGGCCGAGCGTTGCTAGAATTTGCGTGGAAGTAGATGTTCTAAAAACTCACTACAAAAAAAACTACCTGTTATGACGAACCTTTCGTGACGAAGTCATTTTTCGTTACGAAAGGTATACTTTTCGTAACGAAATTCGGAATCGTTACGAAAAGTTGAAATAATTAAAGGTTCAAAATACAAAACTTCATTATAATAAATATAATAGGAACAATAAGTAACAAATGACCAACGTAGCTCAGTGGTTAAGTGCATGACATACAAGTTGGAGGTCTTGAGTTTGATTCCCACTTCTATGCAAATGTGGAGACTTTATTCCACATTATTGTAGAGGGGCTCCGGCTCGGCTCCATGGCTTTAAATTTTAAATTTTTTGTAAAACTTTTAGTAACGAAATATTTCGTCACTAAAGGGCACCTTTCCTAACGAAACTCGTTTGTTACTAAAGACCTTTAGTAACGAATATCCTTATTCGTTAGGAAATTTTAAATTTTTTGTAAAACTTTTAGTAACAAAATATTTCGTCACTAAAGGGCACCTTTCCTAACGAAACTCGTTTGTTACTAAAGACCTTTAGTAACGAATATCCTTATTCGTTAGGAAAGACCTTTAGCGACGGGGTTCTCAGGACGAACTTGGTGACAAATGATTTTCGTTACTAAAGGTCTTTAGTAACGAATTTTTTGACCTTTCCTAACGAAAATTTTCGTTACTAAAGGTCTTTTTTTTTTTGTAGTGACTCTACCGGACCGGATCTACCTTGGATCTGGTAAACTTCGTTTCCTTCAACATATAACTTATGAAAACTTGCCAAGCTATTGTATGCAATGTATGAAATTGAATCATGATAAATCTGACTGCAAGCATATTGTCACAACTCTGAAAGAGAATCCGACACCTCAATCGCAGTCGAAAGCGGTGTCCACTGTGCCTAACGATAAGCAGTTTTGGATTCCGAAACCTACTATCCCGCTGACCTCAGGAGTATAGAAATCTGCGGCGAATCTCTCCGAGTCGAGCGAAACATCAGATAAACCAGTGTCGGCGAAGAATTTGGATCAATTGACGGGATCCCAAGAGCATCAAGAAGTTGTTACTCTCCATACGGTCGAAACTGTTGATACAGTGGCGAACTCTAGCCCCGCAGCAGTGGACAATGGTCCGGCTGCAATGGTTTCTCCGGTTACGGCCGTGGTTCCGGGAGTGGTAGTCGATCAGATGCCGGTTGGACCGGCGGTGGTCGGCCAGAAGCCGTTAAGAAACCAGCAGGGGGCGGTCGTTATCTTGCCGGATTCTCAGGCACCCATCACTGGTCGTTGGGATCGTGTCAATGATATTCCAGTGGAGAATGATGTGGCTCAATTTGGGCGTGAAGATCAGGCGGCTTAATGATATAAAAGGTTATACTGCGTTCCTGGGGCTCACATTCAATTTACATATTATGTGAGGCCGATGAACGCAGTATAACCTATATATATATATATATATATATATATATATATATATATATATATATATATATATATGAAAAGTCAAATTTCGCGCAAGTGACCCGTGTTATTTAGTGCTTTCGTTTTTAAGTGTTGCCTATCTTCTTGTTCCAATATTGTAAAATAAGAGAAAGCTTGTCGGGAGTGACTTTGGAGCTTTTGAACTAGAGTTACTGGGCATCGAAGACGTCTTAAGTGCTAAAACTTGCTTCCCGTAACAATTGACTAACAGTGCACTGACGACAACTGGGTATGTGTTAAAATGTGGAAGAATTAGCACAACTCAAGCTGGAAATTCACATACCAATGCAGCTAGCAAGAAACAGAAATGGAAGAAGTCTAATTGTTTAGCTACAAAAGAGTGCAGCAATGTGATTAGAAAAGAACCTCAAACTTATTTTGAGGCTGTGCAGTCCCAGGTTTGGAGGGAGGCTATGAATGTTGAAATAAGAGCATTAGAAGATAACCAAACCTGGTCCTTAGTTCCTTTACCAGATGGTAAACATCCTATTGGTAATAAATGGTTGTTTAGGATAAAGTTCAAGTCTAATGGTGAACTAGAAAGATATAAATCTAGCCTAGTAGTAAAAGGATACACACAACAAGAAGGCATAGATTACTTAAAAACATTTTTCACCTGTTGCCAAGATGACATTAGTAAGAACATTATTGGCCTTAGCAACAGTAAAAAAATGGCTTATCCATCAGTTAGACATAAACAATGCCTTCTTACATTGGGATTTGCATAGGAAATCTACATGTTGCCACCACCATGCTATGTAAGTTATGACAGTAAGTTGGTATGCAAGCTTAAGAAATCATTATATGGATTGAAACAGTCTAATAGAGAATGGAATGCAAAACTGACTTCTGCTTTGACAAAACTTGATTTTGAACAATCTTGGCATGATTACATCTTGTTTATCAAGCATGCCATTTCAGGATCAAAAGGTTTTATTGCTTTGCTTGTGTATATAGATGATGTAATATTTGTTAGTGATAGTCAAACTGAGATTGAATATGTCAAGGAGTATTTGCATAAACAATTCAAGATTAAAGACTTAGGGAAATTAAAATATTTTCTTGGTATTGAAATTATCAGAAACAATGAAGGATTGATTCTTTGCCAAAGAAAGTATGTGTTAGATCTATTTAATGAGGAATGATTTACTGATTGTGCTACTGTGAGCACTCCTATGGAAACTATGACAAAATTGTCACATGACGACTCTAAGTCATTCCAGGATGTTACAGCATATAGAAAACTTATAGGGAAGTTGTTGTACTTAACAATTACAAGGCTAGACATTGCCTTTGCAGTGCAACAACTCAGTCAGTTCTTGGACAAATCTTATATCATGCATTGGAAGGCTGCACATAGGATACTCAGGTATGTTAGAAATGCACCAGGACAAGGGCTCTTCTATCATTCTCAGAACAATTTGGAGTTAAAAGCATAAACTGACAGTGACTGGGCAGGCTGTGTGGAAACAAGAAAATATGTCACTGGTACATATTTCTTGGTGATTCATTGGTGTCTTAGAGAGCCAAGAAGCAGCCAATTGTTTCCAGAAGCTCAGCAGAGGCTGAGTATAAAGCAATGACTTTAACCACCTGTGAGAATCAATGGTTAGTTAATTTGTTAAAGGATTTAGGAGTTTGTCAAAAGAGGGCAGTGCCACTGTTTTGTGATAGCAAAAGTGTTATACACATAGCTGAAAATCCAGTCTTCCATGAGAGGACTAAACATGTTGAGATTGATTGTCATATTGTTAGAGAAAAATTCATGACAGACTTGATCAAGTCATTGCCAATAAGTTCAGAAAAACAGTTGGCAGATCTCTTTTTACTAAACCATTATCAAGTGCAAGATTGAATTATCTTTTAGATAGTTTGGGACTGGTGAATGCTTTGGCATTACAGCTTGTAGGGGATTGTTAAAATGCTAAAGAATTAGCACAGCTCAAGCAGGAAATTCACATAGCAATGCAGCTAGCAAGAAGCAGAAATGGAAGAAGTCTAATTGTTTATCTACAAAAGAGTGCAGCAATGTGATTAGAAAAGAAGGCTACTGGACTGAAGATTTCGGTTAGTTGGGCTGCGAAGTAAATAATAGATAGTTGGGCCAGACTAGCAATTAAATAGAAGAAAGGGGCCCAGTCCATTGTAAATAATATGAGTAGTTAATTTTTCTTCTTCTTTGTAAACAGTTGAGAATTTTACATATTTTTTTTTCCACTTTCCAGCTGTAATTATGTCATTGGTAGGAGATTCTAACTGAATTCCGTTATGTATAAATACAGAGCTTTTGCTCCTTTCAATTAATAAGAAAAAAATAGAATTTTTACCCAAAATATCTAAATTTCTCTCTGCGATGCTTTGCTATTGTTCATTCTTGTTGCTCAAGTAATTTCAATATGCTAAAACGAAAAGTTGAAAAGTAGCATGTTTTCTTTTCAGTCATTTTTTTTAGACATTATATAATTTATATAATATAAATTTATATTTAGTACTCCACTAAATGATTTATTATTCTAGTACTATATTTTGAGGATATGTATTAGCTTCTAGTTACTTGATGACCTTCTTGTTGATTTGTACTCATATTCCTTATAAATTACTGATTATATTCTAAATTGAATATTCACATACGTTACACAAAAATTAAGTAAATTAGTCTGACAATAAATACATTAATATAAAGTCTAATCGGTTATTGACAGCCATATAGTGGCGGGACGCTTATGTGTCTTCTTTGGCTACGCCAAACTTTTATGATTTTGTAACTGTCTCACCGGACTAATCTATATATCTATCATTTTTTACAACAAAAAAAAGGGCTATTGGAATTTGAATTTCATAAATATAGAAGGTTAGTTATAAGAGTTTAGACATAAAATAAGTCCATTTCAAGAAAGTAAACATTTGTTTTGGAACAAACTAAAATATTAATGTGAGCATTCAATTTGCGACGAGCATATGAAGTTAATGTGTGTGTATATATATATATATATATATATATATAGCCTTATTCGGGGGATCCGGGTCTTTTAGTACACTTCGCGGTACTCTCTCGAGTACATCAATGATATTATTTCATATTAGCATCATCGATCCAAAGTGTATTTATGGACTTCAACCAATTTTATCGTATCAGTGTAATAATATCATTGATGTATTCGAAAGAGTACTAGAGAATTTATTAAAAGATTTAGAATCTATTCGAATAAGCGTCGCTTTGCTCATACCCAACTCACTCGAAAACCGGATTTTAAAATTGAGCCCAATCTAACTTTCAGTTTAGGCTCGCCATTGACAGCCCTATTTAGTTTGCTAGTTGGAATACATTTTTTAAATATGGAATTGAATGTTAAATATTTTTTTTATCATATTTAAAATAAAATGTCATCCTTTCCAAAATAGTTCTCTTCCCATTTCAATATACTTGTAAATTGTTTTCTATTTTTTGTTGTTTTAAAATATTTGTCAATTAGTAAATCCTTAACATATTTATTGCTTTTTATTCTTAATTTTTCTTTAATTATCTTTGTTACTTATAGTTTTAAAAGAAATATCCTCTCATTTCTGAGACAATTCATGGGCATTTCCAAGGTCATTTTTTTAAGTATCCTCTCATTTCTATAATTTGATTTCAGTTTCTTAATTGGCAACCAACTTCCCATTCTCTGTTATATTCCACCCTACCCCATGATTTGCTGTGAAGACTTTGCACACCAGAAGAGATTACAAAGGGAGGAATGCGATCCTCCTTAAATTTTTTTTTTTGTTTTTTGCTAATACGAAGTCAAAATGAGATATGCAAATCTCCACGGAAGGCAAAAAATCTTCTGTCCTCTTTTCTGTCCTCATCCCTATCTCCATCCAATCACAATTCACCTTATGTATATATAATTGGAAAAAATATTTATATAGTAAATTCTGATTGGCTGGGGATAGGGATGGGAACAGGAACGGGACAGAAGATTTTCACCCCACAGAAGGAGTATAACTGTAGTAGTTACTAGTCATATGATAGTCGCATAATTACAGATTTTTCTGTTAGTAAGTTAGAGTGTATATTCGATTACAACTGAATTAGCCTGGTCAAACAATCCAAATGAATGTAGATCAAATTCCTGCTCCAATTAAATTACTACCTGGATCAAATTCCCAAGCTACCATGCAATGCGTATACGCTAAGAAACCTCAAACCCCATCAAACAAGCCCCTCAATTGGGGTAAGTCTGGCATGGGGCAGACCCAATGGGTCCGGCCCCACACTCCTCTCACATAATTTTATACAGGACCCACATACAGAGTAGGCCCCACTTCAATTCATGTGGGTCCTGTTACCATTTATGTGAGAGGGGTGTGGGACATAGGCGGACGCAGGAGTCGAAATCTGGTGGTGCAAATCTGGGGGCGAAACTGATAAAATTCTTGGAGGGCAATAAAAAAGGCAAATTCGGTGGTGCAATTGCTCCAGTCTGCCGTGCATAGATCCGGCTATGGTGTGGGACCGGTCCCAATAGGACCGTTCCACCCCAGATTTTTCCCCTCAATTGATGGAAACTAAACTCACATCTATATACATGCATGCTTCACAAAGCTAGCTAGGTACAAGCTCGTTTTGAACAATAATAAGGCATTATACTAGTTATAAAAGTTAGCCACTAATTTTTTTTAAAGTAAAAAAAAAAAAAAAAAAAAAATCAAAACGTAATTATATACTCAAATTTTAAGAGTGCAAACAATCATAATATTGACTTTTTAATTTAAAAATGGTCATCCTCCTCCTAACACTAAAATGAGAGGGCGCAACTAAAAAAAGATTGGGCTCCTAACACTATTGACTTTATATATATCAAGTGATTTTAAAAAAAAAAAAAAAATTGAGGCACCTTAAAATGAGAGGCTCAGTTTTGTATGACGTCTTGGGCCTGCTCATAGCCGAGCATGGCTAGGTCCGCCAGGGCTCCAGTGCGGAACAGGGTAAATTCAGCATGTGCGGAACTTCCCTCATCTGTTAGATTATATTTTTTTACGGATTGATTTAAAACGAACACATATTCTGAGTATCAGAACACCTGTTCTGATTTTACCTTGCAGAATGCCTGTTTTGAGTCTTAAAGCACCTGTTCTGAAACGTTTTGTATATAATGAAAAAAACTGTTTCACATAGTATCCGGACTGGGCTAGGTCGACCCTAATTCATTGGTTTATTTTCTCTGGAACACATGTATTTTACCTTAAAGTCAACAAAAAAAATGGAACATACTAAAACGTGTACAGAGAGGAGACAATATTTCTTAAATACTATGTGCAAGTCAAACAAGAATGTATGATATTTATACAAATTAAGATGTCCTATTCAGACATTATTTCTAGGCCTCAGCTAACCACATTTAGAATTTTGGAACTGGGTCAAAGCCATTCAATGAGAGAAGTGCAACAGCATATAGCACCGTCCTGGTTTAAAATAGTCATGTATGTTTCATAATTTAGGTATATTTCCCCTCACATCTTACCATTCCTATAGTTGGATTGGTAAGGTACTTGATGCACTGAATCCCTTTTTATTTTTTTTGTCTTTCTAATGTGTGCTTCTAGAACACGCATTAATTGAATAAAATAAGTTATATTAACTTCTACTTTGTCTCAAATAGAATGAATTAGTCAACTAGATAGCTTTTTTAATTTTGGGCTAAAATTTTGTAATCCAATTTACTTTAACATAATAATTTATTTATTTTTAAGATTTGCGTTTAATCGGTATTTGTGTCCGCTTTACGATTTACTATAAATCAGATCCGCACCTATGGTCAAATTCTCTTTGGAGGACTGAGCTCCCAACCGAGTGCTTTCCATTCACAAGATTCGAATTGAGCCTTCCACTAGGTAATGTTGGTACATAGCAATTTATTTTATTTAACTACTCAAGTTATAGTTAAGGACCAAAGCCAAAGCCATTATTTTCTTACATGATTGAGAAAATA
The DNA here is from genome assembly GCA_026122235.1 of Vinca minor. Taxonomy (NCBI): domain Eukaryota; kingdom Viridiplantae; phylum Streptophyta; class Magnoliopsida; order Gentianales; family Apocynaceae; genus Vinca; species Vinca minor. The sequence continues at coordinate 4,814,912 of JAOCZM010000241.1, read as the reverse complement.
TATGTGATGAATAATATGGTCAAATATAATGCTAAATTTTCCCATCTTTTCAACTGTGCTACGATTTTTAACCATTCAAATAATTGTAAAAAATTGCATTTTCTTTCAAATTCCAATAAAAATAAAATCATTTTGAATCCCACATACTCATTCTCTCACAAACAAATCAATTTTTACAGTAATTACCATGACAGAAAATTCAAACGAAAACTTAATCCCCAAAACATAAAGTAAAGAGAAAGAGGAAAAATGTGCAAGTAAAATCAAGAAAACAACAACCTATATATGCTTTTAAGTTTCATAGGCAGGAGGAGGCCAAGGAGCCAGGACAACGGGATGCCCAAATAAATTAATCTACCTATGCATAAAACAAACGCAATAATCCTTCATAAACCAATGAGACAAAGTTAAGTAAACTGTACTACCTCCATTCCTAAATATAAGACTGAAACAAGTTGCAAAAATTAAATAAAATATCAATATTACTCTCTTAAATACAATTAGTGGCAAACAAGTTTTATTTAAGATAATAATATTAGTATTTTGATTAAAAAAATATCTTGAATTTTGCTACCTTAATTTTTGCAACATATCCTGAAAGTCTTATATTCAGGATTGGAGGAAGTATTAAATCAGGTAAATTTTGATATGGACATAGTTCATTTGGAACTTGTGGTGTAAAATTGTCTATATCATTACAAAACTACATTTTTCTTCATTCTGTAATGTAGTGATGTGAATAATTTTAAACCACAAGATACAATCTATCATGTTCATAACATAATTATCTTTTAAACAGATGATATTTCTGATATAGATCATGTTTATTGGACCAAGTGGTACACAATTAGCACATCACTACGAAATAAAAAAAAGACAATTTTATAATAACGTAACTTATTTTGAATCACGAGATCCATTTGTACCTTCTACGTATCATAATTTTAAACAAAACAAATCATAGAAAACCAACTTTCAGTTTTGTAAGAGGAAAACAAAGACCAAAGTTTTCCATTTTAAGAAAACCAAAAACTGAAAAATAATACACATTATAAACTTGCTTCAAAATTATTGGAACCTCACATTTATTATTGTATACATGAAATCAAATTGGCTACTTCCGCACCGTGCAGAACAAATAGTGGTTGTCGGATTATGAATCAGACGGTTGAAATTATTTGAATTTTAATATCTATTATGAAAAAAGTATTAAGTCAAATGCTCTCAACCGTAAGATTCGTGATCCGATGACTAATATTGGTTCCACACGGTGCAGAACAAATTATATTCCGTAGCCTAGTCGACATAAAATACACATTGAAAGTAAAAAACCGTCTGTTCCCAATCACTTACATTCGCCACATATATATAAAATTAGAAGAAATATACACATGGCGAATTCTAAGTTGTGGGTACATGTATAGGTACTTATACATATTCTCATGTCTGTTCTCAACCACTCACATTCGTCATATGTATATAAAATTGGAAGAAATATACACATGGCGAATTGTATGTTGTGGGTAAAGACGATTTCTAGCAGTATAGAAATATATGAAAGACATAGTGGAAAGATAGCATGGAGATGATCTCCGATCAACTTCATCGGATTTCCAAGAATTAAGGAGATGATGATCTCTCAGTGGAAAGATTGCAGAAGAAAGTGACGGAACTGGGAAAATCATTATGGCAAGGGGACGAACCAGAAGGAGGCACAAACCCCTTTGGAAGCATAGCTGGAAAAGCCCTCCTTTTGAATTTTTTCTTTCTCAACCCTAATTTGTTCTTCTTGGAAAATCCTTGTTGGTTTTCTTGATTGATCACCAAGAATTGTGACGTTGTTTTCTTGATATTTTTATACATTGAAGGCGCCACAGTAGTGGGTGGCGATTGCGGTGAAGAAATGCTGGAAATTATGATAAGGAGGAGAAGAAAGAAAATGCTGATTCTCAGGGTTTGATTGTAACCAGCCATCATTATTCTTCAAACAGTGGTGATTTTGGGAACTTTTTATATATATGTGGAAATGGGGAAAACAATACATAATTTTTTTTATGTCAGTAAATTTTTATTTGAGGTCTTTTTGTCTTTAACCTAATTTCGAACTATTATATTTGTCAAATTAGTGTAAAATTTATGTTTTCTGCCACTTTTAATCACTTGTTCTACATATGTCGTCAGCCTTAAGAGTATTTATGTTAATTTAAGTTCTTAAGACTGGCGATATGTGTAGAGTACGTGATAAAAAGCGGCGAAAAATTATCAATTTTGCGTTAATTTGACAAAAGTAGTAGTTTACAAATAGTTTATGAAGATAAAGAGGTAAAATAAAAGTTTACCTAAACAAAAAGGAGAAAAGGTTAAATAGTTTATGTTTATATATAGCACTTTTTTCCATATGAAAATTTGAGAGGTTTTGAATTTTGGTCGATGATGATAATCTCGAGAACAGATTAATTATAAAGAATTACGGTCTGGCTATGATATTGAATACCAAAAAATTAATATACACTAAATATTTTTTGATAGCTGGATAAAAGATTTGATGGTTTAATATTTTTAAAGTGGATATCTATTATAATTTTGTAACATATGTTACGTAAAACATGTGTTACATTTCTTAAAATAGGTGTTCATTATGAAAAATAAATACTTAGTATAAAATGTAATACATGTATAAAAGTTTGAAACACTTACTAAAATTTTTTTTATAATGACAATTTTTTATTCTAGACTATAACTGTCTGCAAATGGAGAATTGAGGTTTTTTTTTAAGGTGTGATAAATTTTGGGAAATGGGAACGCACTGTGGGTGTAGAAATTAGTACTAATACGCTCATTGTAATGTCAACAATCTGTGGAACATCCACGAACCAAGATCCTATTTGTATGACTTCATTAACCGATGATTTTTCGCATTTCTTTCTGCCACATATATAGGTCTCTTCAGGGACGAAATCAGGAATTTTATGTTGGGGGCGAAACTGATAAAATTCTTAGGGGGCAATAAAAAAGCCACAAAAAAATTCTTGAAGGGCGAAACTGATAAAAAAATTCAAAATACACATAAAATTTCGATAAATAGTAGTATTTTTAAAAATATTGGGGCGCCAACCCCCTGCCCCTGTCTTCGCCCCTGAATCTCTTCCATATGTCTCTTGGGCCATTGGGAAGTCTCTTATATTTACGGTATTTTTTCTTTTTTTTTCTCTTCAAGTTTTGCAAAAAATATTATGAATGTATTTGGATTGGTTTTGATTAAAAAAAATAGTCTCGAGAAATACAAAAGTAAATTGTTTATAAAAAAAAGTTGTTGAGCCTAATTTAAGAATTTTATGTTAAACAATTCGAGGAAATTGAATACAAATGCACCCTAAATGGAGTAGCCGATCCGGCGATCCCATGAATGAATCATGATGCTTATAGTTTGTAGTAGTATATTGAAGCCAATATAAGTAGCCAAAGTTGGCGGTGTAACTAAACCACGAGGTTTGACACAGTGTGATAAGTCATATCGATTCGTTGATCGATTTAACGGTGAAAAATAATCATTTTTGTTAAAAATTAACAAATATATACTTTAATTAGAATAGTTATTTTGTAATTTTCAATCTCAACAATCAAATTTTTCAATTTAACAATAAAAAATTTATCTACAAGTGCAGAAAAGAATTTTCAGCACCTTATTTTTTCGATAAATGACAGACTGGCATTTAAGTCGATCATTATGAGTTTATTAAATAAGTAAAACAGCTATTACATGTTAGTCACTTGTCCGCGGAGTGTTATGTTTCCTATTAACTAACAAATGGGGAACTTACAAACTGGAACAGAATACATATGTAGTAAAATTTAAAATAAAAATTGGGACTTAAAGTGCAATATTTATTAGAAGTTTCAATAATAAATAAATTTTTTACATTCCGAAAATGTTGGGGACAACCGTCTCCCTCTACCCCTAATTTTACCCCCGTACCACAGGTCTATCCCGGCGAAGTATGTCAAAAAGAGAAGCCTTTAGGTCCCCTCATGGCTAATTTAATGTATTAGGATTTGGGTTTTCCTTGAGGTTTTTTTGTCTTGAAAAAATGTGGCATTTTAGAAACAAGTTTTTAGGTATTTATAATACTCAACTATTTTGGGTGTGGTATTTCTATCACTTATCTTTATTTTATTTATTTATATACTTTAACTATTTTGGTTATGTTAATTATGTCTTCTACCGTAGTTTTTGGTAAAAATGCACACTATTACACGGTGAAATCGCCAGCTATTGCATATACAAACTGCCGTGAAAATAGTTGAAGTATGTAAAAAATAAAAAATAAAATAGTTGAGCCTGAGGCAATTGAGAGTTGCCTAAGACCTTCACCTAAAAGAACACTCGTAAATGTATTTTATAATACTAGATCTTATGCCTGCGCATTGCGAGAATTGTTTAAAAAATTTGTTATCTTATTTTTTATTTTATAACTTATTATTTTAAATTAGAAATACTTAGGTAACTATACTGACATTCTTGACATGAAAGTTTGATTTATTAAAACAAATCATGCTGACAAAATTACACCGATGAAGGATTAAATATGCTCATATAAGTTAATGTCTTTGAAACAAATTTGATAATTCTAATTATTAAACAACATATTTTCATTTTGATAGTTTTTATAATGCTACTATTTTGACAAAGATTAGCATCAATGATTTTTAAAAAGAAATGAAAAATAGTATTGCACAAACATTTAACAATAATAATAATAAAAGATGATTCTGAATTGAGTAATTAAAATAATATCAAAAAGATCAAATAATCATTACTTTTTGTGCAATCTAGCCGACATTAGAGAAATCTTAATAATTTGAACTTGATTTTAAAAAAAATAAAAAAATGGATAATATGGATCTTCAAGAGATTCAGTAAGTTGTAATTTTGTTTAAAAAATAATAAAATTAAAAGAGCTTAAAAATAAAAAATACAGAGAATATTCACCTTACCCTAATCTCTTATCTCTTTTTCTTCTTTTCCTCTTCATGCCACCGTCGCCGCTCCCTTTCAGCCACAAATCCACATTGTCAACTCCCTATTTTCTCACCCTCCACCTCACTGTTGTCGCCTTCCGTCTCACTCAACCCACCACCACAAACCTCTTGATGCTTCTTTTCTAAAGCATGTGCCGCATATCCCCTTGCCACCACCATCTTTATATTCATTTTCCCTACCATTCGCCACAGATCCACCTTTTCCCACCCTCCATCTCACTGTCATCGCCTTCCGCCTCTGTCAACACACCACTACAAACCTCTTGATGCATCTTTTCTAAAGCATGTGTTGCATATCCCCTTGCCACCATCCTATTTATGTTCATTTTTCCTGTCATTTGCCACATATCCACATTTTCCCTTTCTCCTTTACCTACACCATCTATGCTAAATTCACCGCCACTCCACTTCAAAGTTCTTTTCATCATAAAAGAAAGATTTTTTTTTCGAATTGCCACTCTGCCGCGGCTCCTCTCACTTTGTTGTTCATCAGGAAAGTAAGTACTTTTTTCCTTGGGGATAAATAGAAACCATTTGGAAACTTGCAATCATCAAAAATAAATCAAATTGAATCATATATTCATGTGAATCTCATAATCTGTGTTGAAAAAGTTTACTATGAGATATTCAAAACGTATGATTGATCACTAATTGTCTTGCCTAGAACAACTTTCTTCTGAAATTCATTGGAAAGAAACATTATCCACAACTAAATATTTTTATTTTTATAAAGAAAAGTAACTTTACATGTAATAAAATAATTTCTTACTTCTTATGGTTTTGTCTTTCGAATGAACATGGAAACTTGCAACCAAACAAAACTGGTTCGAATTAAAATTTAAGTGGTAAGGAAATGACTTTGTAAGTGGTTAATGTGAACTTAAAATTGTAGTTTAAATGATTTTTTATTTTACTGACTTTTTTAATGTGGTCTACACCCATTGAACTTGTTCATTAAAAAAAATCCATTGAACTTCTTCATTAAAAAAAGAAACTCATTCAACTTCCTGGCCATATTCATGTTTCCAACTATGTTTTACCGCTATGTTATTATTTTCAACAAGGCTTTCTGACCATGTTAATATTAATGTTCTGTTTTGAAACTTCAAGAATAAATTACTAATATATAATATGATAGAACTAAAACTCAAGAGATTAAGAGAAGGAGGAGAATTGTATTACTTGTATCTTCTCAACAAATATACATGCCTATTTATAGGCTAGGAGATACATAACATCCAATGAATGTTAGAAGCATTCTGTCGTAGACCTGGGCCACCAAGTGGTCATGGACCACTTGGTCCACATTCAGACACATCACAGTTTTGATTAAAATAATAAAAACAGGTAGGGCCTTATAAGAATTTTTTTTTTTTTTTTTTTTAATCAAAAGAGGTAATGTGGTTAATTCTGGACCAAGTGGTCCACAGCCCCACATATAGCCCAGGTCTATATCAGAATTTTCCTGAATGTTATGCCATTTGAAAAGCCAAAAGTCTAGACATTCAATACATTAATGGAGATGATATGAACCTTATGGAAATGCAAAGAGACATCCACAATATTCATAATACTCCCCCTTGGATGTCCATTATTTGAACAATTTCCATAATGCGCATGAGATGCTGCCTCGTTAAAAACCTTACCAGGAAAACCTAGTGGGAAAAACCATGGTTAAGGGAAAAAGAGTACAGCGCGCATTTACTCCCCCTCATGATTACATCAATTGATATCTTTGAGTCGACGCATGCCAATGTTGTGAACTAATTTCTCAAATGTAGCAATTGGGAGTGCCTTAGTAAACAAATCTGCCAAATTTTCACTTGAACGAATTTGTAGAACACTTATATCGCCATTTCTCTGAAGTTCATGAGTGAAGAAAAACTTTGGTGAGATATGTTTTGTTCTATCACCTTTGATGTATCCATCTTTGAGTTGTGCAATGTATGCTGCATTATCCTCATACAAAACTATCGGAGCTTCTTTTCCAGATGATAGACCACAATCTTCTCGTATGTGCTGAATTACAGATTTTAACCAGACACATTCACGACTAGCTTCATGGATTGCCAAAATTTCAGCATGATTAGAAGAAGTTGCTACAATAGTTTGTTTCATAGAACGCCAAGAAATAGCAGTTCCACCATATGTGAATACATATCCAGTTTGCGATCGAGCATTATGAGGATCAGATAAGTACCCTGCATCTGCAAAACCAATTAAATTTTCTTTAGATAGGTTAGTAAAGAACAAACCATTATCTTTTGTACCTTGTAGGTAGCGAAGTATATGCTTAATTCTGTTCCAATGCCTTCGGGTAGGACATGAACTAAACCTTGCTAATAGGTTAACAGAAAATGATATGTCGGGTCGTGTATGACTAGCAAGATACATTAGTGCTCCAATTGCACTTCAGGACCAAGAATTTCTTCATCATTTTTCCGAGGACGGAAAGGGTCTTTATTCACATCAAGTGACCTTACAACCATTGGGGTGCTCAATGGATGTGCTTTGTCCATGTAAAATCTTTTAAGTACCTTTTCTATGTATTTTTCTTGATGTACAAGTATCCCATTCTTTATGTGCTAAATTTGCAACCCTAGACAAAATTTTGTCTTTCCGAGGTCTTTCATCTCAAATTCTTTCTTCAAGTATTCCATTGTTGCCAAAATCTCTTTAGGAGTCCCAATGATATTTAAATCATCAACATACACTGCAATTATTACAAATCCTGACCCAAATCTCTTTAAAAAAATGCATGGGCAAATTGGATCATTCTTGTAACCTTCTCTTAATAAGTAATCACTAAGGCGATTATACCACATGCGCCCAGATTGCTTCAATCCGTAAAGAGATCTGTTTAATTTAATGGAGTAATGTTCTCGAGAACTTGATTTTGCTGCTTCTGGCAGTTTAAATCCTTCTGCGAGTTTCATATAAATGTTGTTGTCCAGTGGGCCATACAAATAGGCTGTGACTACATCCATTAGGCGTAAGTCAAGTCCTTCTCTTATCGCCAGACTCATTAAGAATCTAAAAGTAGTTGCATCCACCACAGGAGAATATGTATCTTCATAATCAATACCAGGTCTCTGTGAGAATCCTTGTGCAACTAATCGTGTTTTATATCTCAAAATCTCTCCCTTTTCATTTTGCTTTCGCACAAAAACCCATTTATATCCCACTGGTTTTACACCCTCAGGTGTACGGACTACAGATCCAAATACTTCTCTTTTTATAAGGGATTTCAATTCTGCCTCAATTGCCTCTTTCCATTTAGGCCAATCAGTTCTTTGTCGACATTCTTCAATAGATTTTGGTTCATGATCCTCATTATTATTCATAATATCAAGCACTACATTGCATGCAAAATTATCATCGACGTCGATTTGCTTTCGGTTACATTTTATTCCAGACATGTCATAATTTGTTGAGATCTCATCATTCTCAGGTACCTGAATATTTTCTTTTGTCATGTTTAAGGTCTCTTCTGGATATCCTTCAAAAATCTCTTCTGGAGATCTTTCAGAAGTTGTTGCTTCCTCGATTTGGCCATTACCAATTATTGCTCCTTTTCTTTTTCGAGGATTCTTATCTTTGGAACCGATTGGTCTACCACATTTCAATCGTGCATTAGACTCACTAGCAGCTTGAGTTTGTCCTTCTGTGACATCAATTTTAATTGGAGCATTTATAGCTGGGATATGTGACTTAGTTACTCTTTTCGGGCCAGTAAATGCATCTGTCAATTGATTTGCTAAACTTTGTAAATGAATTATCTTTTGAACTTCTAGTTCACATTGTTTAGTACGAGGATCAAACTGAGGCAATGATAATTCATTCCAAGTAATTTCTTTTCCCAACTCTTTATTTTCTCCCCCTAATGTTGGAAAAACTGACTCGTTAAAATGACAATCAACAAAACGAGCTGTAAATAAATCCCCCGTAGATGGTTCTAAATATTTAATTATTGACGGGGACTCATATCCAACATATATTCCCAACCTCCTTTGAGGACCCATCTTAGATCGCTGTGGTGGAGCATTCGGCACATATATAGCACATCCAAAAACTTTTATATGGGAAATATTTGGTTCTTGACCAAAAACCATTTGTGATGGGGAGAACTTATGATAACTTGTTGGCCTTATGCGAATTAGTGATTTTGCGTGTAATATAGCATGTCCCCAAGCAGAAATGGGTAGTTTGGACTTCATAAGCAATGGTCTATCAATCAATTGAAGGCGTTTAATTAACGATTCTGCAAGACCGTTTTGTGTATGAACATGTGCTACAGGATGTTCAACATTTATTCCAATGGACATGCAATAATCATTGAAGGCCTGAGAAGTGAATTCACCAGCATTATCCAGACGAATATTCTTGATATGAAAATCTGGAAAATGTGCTCGCAATCTTATCAACTGAGCAAGTAACCTCACAAACGCCAGGTTGCGGGTTGATAACAAGGATACATGTGACCATCTAGTCGATGCATCAATTAAAACCATAAAATATCTGAACGATCCACATGGGGGGTGGATTGGCCCACATATATCTCCTTGTATACGTTCTAGAAAATTGATAGATTCAAAATTTATCTTGACTGGCGATGGGCGAATAATCAACTTGCCTTGCGAGCAAGCGGCACATGAAAAATTCTTAGAAGTAATTTGTTGGTTCTTCAATGAATGTCCACATGAATTTTCCATTATTTTTCGCATCATTATATAACCGGGATGGCCCAACCGGTTGTGCTAAACTATGAAGTTATCAGTAAACTTCTGGTTTACTATAGCATGTGACTCAATTGAATTAATTTTAGTGCAATACAAACTAGTGGAGAATGCACGCAATTTCTCCAAAATGCATTTAGTGCCTTGGGATATGCTCGTGATTTGAAGGTATTCATCATCTCCTTCATTGGTTGTCTCAATGTGATATCCATTATGAAGAATATCCTTAAAACTCAACAAATTTCTTTGAGACTTTGGAGAGTATAATGCATCAATTATTTCAAGTTTCGTTCCCCAAGGCAACAATACATGTGCTCTTCCGGAGCCTTCTATAATTTTTGTACTACCCGATATTGTACTCACACTAGTCTTTTTCATTATCAATCGAGACAAATATTTCTTATCTTTAAGTATCGTATGAGTAGTTGCACTGTTTGCCAGACATAAATCTTCACCATTTGTAGTTAACTGAACTGGAGAGATATTCATATTCTTCACAAATAAAAATAAATGTCACAAGAAATATTAAAAGGTCTCATAAATTATATAATATTGCATAGTACGACCAAGTAATTCAGAACATAATCTATGGCATATACAGTTGAGTCACGAATATATATTATGCCAAAATTCAGTAGATATCAAGCATTTTGGTTCTGGTTACCCTTGATTCTTATGAAATATAAATATAATACTTTCCAGAATATCATGCTTATTTCTATTATATCAACATTTATTCAGTCAATAAAACTATGTATTTGTCTTGCTCTTCAAGATGAATAGATTCACTAAGAAAGCTCCTCATGTATGAGTCTTAAACATATTCCATCATTTTATACAGCGCTTATCATATATCTAATGGATTATAAAGAACATTTCTAGCGGACTAAGCATTAAATAATCCAAGCTCTGCTTTTCTGACATGTTTGACTTTCAATTTATTTTCTTTTCTTTGTTAAGAAACATATTAGATAATAGCTATTTACAAGAAAGTTCCATAATCTTTCAACTTACAACTCAGCCATGAAAAGAATTATGTAAAAACATGAAACATTTTTACAGATAGAAATTCACACTAGCATTTTAGGAACAAGCTGTTTTCAATATTAAGAGTTAATACAATGAGGGGTCAACAACCTTATATTCACTACTAAGAATAATACTTGTAGCATGGTAGTTACAGAAAGCATTGAGATACGTTCATTTTATCTCAAGCAACATGGATTAAGGGGAATATGCAAGTTTCTCTAGTAGGCTCAAGCCTAAATATTTAATATATATTATTACTAAATAAACCTCAATCCTTTAAATGATAATATGTTTTAATCCAAGTTCTATTGTCAGTAAACTCAAGTCATTACTAATTTGTTAGTAGACAATTTTACAACAAGAACTAACCATATAACAAATTCAAGTTTTGCGAGTTTCGACATTATTAACTATACAAAGGAATATATCAAATTATAAGAAAATTTACAAATTTATATTTGGTTGCAATATATTATTTATATATTGTTTTCGACCTTCCAATATGTTAATGAGAATATATGACACAAATACCGAGATACATGAATTTAAAATATACATAGCCGAAAATATAACAACGGTAAGTTTCAGATTAACAACTGTTAATTCAATATATAACAACTTTAAGTTTCAAATTAATAACTGTTATTTCAAATATAACAATTGTAAGTTTTAGATTTAACAACTATTAATTTAATATGTAACTATCGTTAATTTAGTATATAACAAAAATATGAATAAACATGATCTTTTTTTTCTTCTCATCTTGGCTTCAGATTATAGGAATCCTTGGACCTGGATCTCAGAGATGGACTAGTCTCAAGACATGTTAAATCTACATATCTTTGGCTGAATTTTTTTTCTTAAATTTTCCAGTTGAATTCAAATCTTATAAAATAAAAAATAAAAAAAAAGCAGAAACAAAGCAACCCTTTGCAGTTTGTCAAAAATGATTACTACGGACATGTACATGCAACTAAGAGTGTATTTAGAGTCTCTTAATAATAATAAAATTCACTTTGCGTCACACATCTCCTCTCACAAACAATCAAATTTTATAAATTTTATTAAGGATTTGATTCAGTATGATGATTTCCCTAAATAACAGACTTAATAATATAACAAGACATATCTTAGTTCTTCTGGTATGCTAATATAAAATGTGATCTTATGTATATGATTGTTATCCAGATCTCCGAAAATCAATAACACTAAACAATTCAGATATATATGTATATATATAAAAAATTCAATCAATATAAACTGTACCTCAATCTTTCGCTTATTAGAACAGTATAGCTGTAAATGGATTTGATTAGCTTGGTAGAGTCTCGTGCTGATAACGTGTTTTGAAACTTCAAGAATAAATTACTAATATATAATATGATAGAACTAAAACTCAAGAGATTAAGAGAAGGAGGAGAATTGTATTACTGGTATCTTCTCAACAAATATACATGCCTATTTATAGGCTAGGAGATACATAACATCCAATGAATATTATGCCATTTGAAAAGCCAAAAGTCTAGACATTCAATACATTAATGGAGATGATATGAACCTTATGGAAATGCAAAGAGACATCCACAATATTCATAATATGTTCATCATTAAAGTTTGATTTCTTGCAAATGAAGGGATCGAGGATCAGTGGCGGAGCCAGGATTTAAATTTAGGAAGAGGGGGGAACTAAAATTCGTTTACGGTGTAAAACGATATATTTGAGATAGAAAGATATATTTTTATTAAAAGATATGAATTTAAACGATACTTATCTTCGAAAAGAGACATAAACTAATTACAAAATTGACAAAAAAAAATTTAAAAAAAAGAAGAAAAAATGACTAATCTGCCGATGATATTGTCACAGACCATACTTCAAAATAGCATGAGAAAGTTATAAAAAAATTTATTATTTGATTAAATGTATGTATATTTTTAGCGAAGAATAAATGGCAATGTTGTTCACTAAACTATTTACGTTTTGCAGTTTTGTCACTCAACTATTTTTGGCTAAATATATCACCATAATATTTTCATTTGGCAAAAAATAAATTGCCATCATTAGTATGTTGAAATATGTGTTAGTAGAGCTTAATCTACTTAAATTCGGAAATTGGTGGGACCAATATACTAGTGAATTTTAATTCTATTAGATTATGAGACTACTAGTGTCAGTTCAAATCAAAATTATTTCTACTTTAGAAAATGAGACATTCAATTTTGGACATGAAAAAATGAAAAATAGTACATTCAAATATGAATAAAGTGAGTAATAAACAGTATTATTATGAAAGTTAGTAGTGGAACTATTTGTTAGAGAGTACTATTAATAAATTTCAAAAAATTTAGTGAACCAAAACATTTTATATTACACGGACTTATTTATATAAAAAAAATAAATTCCTAATACTAATATGCAAATTTTATAAAAAAAAATTGGGGGGCCATGGCCCCTCCTGCCCTTCACTATCCTCCGCCACGGTTGAGGATGTCAAAATAGTACCCCAAAAATAATTCTACTAAATTAGGCTTTGCTTTTCCCCTACCATTATGAGTAGATATGAGCCATCATCAGGGTCGTCTCAATTATTTTGTAGGGTCTGTGCTAAATTTTAATATGAGACCTTATATAATTGGGAAAAAATTTACTTTAATATAAATATAATATCATAATTTTTGTTCTCTAAAATGTACTAAAAAAATTTAAACATAATTTTAAAATTTTAAATACTTACAAACTTTATTCATTTGAAAATAGCGATCATTCTAATTTTCTTTGAAGTAATATCATCAACTAAATCTTCAACATAAAATTGGGGCTCCAATTTTTTGATACGTGTACAGTTGATCACCTCGAACACCCCTCCTAATTGTCCCCTGACCATGGTCTTGCCCCAGGTTGAGGGATTTGATTTATTAGCTTCATCCCATTTACTGGAAGAATAACTAGAATAGAATTATGTTGTTTTGCATCTACAGACGTCAGAGGAGCAAAACAGAATAAACTTGTCGCCCGACTCTACAGACTTCTTTCTGCGATTTCCTCATTTTCTTCCCTTCTCTAAACTTCAATTCTCGATCCCTTTTGAAAGTATGGTTTCTTCTCAATCTCCCCAAAGGGTCTTCAAACTGTTAAATATTACTCCCTCCATTCCCTATTAATTGTCGTTTATGAGATATCTAGGTATCCAAATTAGTTATCGTTTAAGGTTGTTTTATTAGTTGTCAACAATTTATTCCAATTATACCCTTAACATTTTCCTTTCTTTATGACGTAGAAATGAGAGAGAGGGAGGGTGGGGATAATATTGGAAGTTTAGGTGGAAATGACAACTTCCTTAATTTTCTCAAATTGTCTAGAGAGTCTTATATTTAGGAATGGAGGGAGTATTCTATATTTCTACTTATTCCATATAGAGCAATTTGTGACGAAATTTGGCTGGTTCAATGGAGGTTTTGGTGAAATTCTTCAAGATAATTTGCTTTGGGCATTACTCATATAAAATTAAGATATGAAACTTGGGATCATTCTTTTTTCTTTTTTATTGGGGAGGTGACATATTTATTACGAGAAATAAGGGATTTAAGAAGCGGGGAGAAGATTCGAACTAATGAGGCCTCAGCCTTAACCATTAGACCAATGCCTCTTTGACACTCATTGGCACTTGGGATCATTCTTGAATATTTCTTAAAACATAAAAAGTTGAAATGCATCATCATTTGGCACAAATGTTGAGTATGAAGAGGTTGCCACTGCCAACGGCCATTTGTATGACGGACAACTGATGGTAGCTGCTTTAGATGCAGAGGAACAAGAACCATCTGCACGTCCAGCCTAGAGGAACGACTCTTCTATTACTTCCACGTATGCCTTTCAAGAAGAAGAAGTTATACGTCCCATCGTGCTAGTTCAAGAGGCCCAGTAGAGTCGATTAACTCGAATAGTGCACAACCAAGAGCAGATAATGGCCCATTTAGTTCATCAGAATGATCTAATGACAAGATTGCTTTGGCACTTGAATCCCAACGAAGGCTTGACCAAAGGAGCGGGAGGTGTTTGAAAATATGCTCGAATCTCTTGCATGAAACCATGGAAGTCGTCCTCTTATCTTGTTTTTGCATAATCCTAGAGTCATCAGAATGTTGTTCGCTGTGATCAGCGCATAGAACCACATTGTCACGTCCCACGATCACCTACCTGCCAACCAAATTCGTATGCTAAAATATATATATCCCGAGATAATATATTAGTCAAACATTTCATTATTATCTCATATGGGACTGAGTTTACACACATCCTTTTTCACATATAACCACTCTTTGAACTAATACATATCTAGCATCAGTGGCGGAGCCAGGAATTTGTAATAGGGGGCAAATTTCTTACTGAAATCTTTTAGGGGGGCAAAATACTAATATTTATAAGAAAATATCACAAAAATGATTTTTTCTATAGAAAATTCGTAGTTTTTGAAAATTTGGGGGCGCGGCCTGCCCCTCTTATGCTCCACCACTGTCTAGCATAATCCTTTTTTATGGTTGGCTAGAGTTTTCTGTCCACATTTGGTGTCTCATTCCCTATTCTCACTAATAAGAAAATTGACGTGTTAATTTTTTAATTAAAAATTTTAAAACCTAACAGAAATAGTGGAACCCATAGAAAAAAAAAGTGAACACGTGACAAATATTTATTCGTGGAATAAGGACAAGACATAGAATTAAGACAGGAGATTTTTTGCCCTTCCGGTTTATGTCACATTTATCGTTGTCTGCAATCTTAACTAAATAATTCTTTTGTGCCGATTGGAATCCTGGAAAAGGATGAGGAGGTGGAAGAATATTGCATTAAGTTGCCGATTGGAAGGAGGAATGTTTGTGGTCTGCGGTGGTAGTGGTGTGGTTTTCCTAATTAGTTCGGATTTGAATCCAATCAGATTAGGAATTTTAATTATTCGCTGGAGTTTATAAGTGTATTCATTAGCTAATGAGGCATTGGTCTACTGGTTAATACTAAGATCTCATAACGTAGATGTCATGACATCGAATCCCCTCTCTGTTTCTTAAATTCCCCATTTCTTGTAATAGATAATTTTTCTCCCCCAATAAATAAATAAAAAGTGTATTCATTTTGTAACAGTTCTGAAAGAAATTATAAACTTCACCTCCGAACCAGTAAATCTTGTGTGTTGTCTCTTTTATTATCTCTTGTCTGCTAATTCCTAACATGGTGAGAAAGAAAAATGCAAAGGCCATAGAAAAAACTATCAGTGTTGTCTTTAATAAACTGTAGTTTTTCAATTGAAAGCGTCTTCTCCTATGATCTTCCGATTTCCATCTTCAACATATGAAGAAAGAAATCGTTCCAGGAATCGATGGGTCCTGGAAGGCACCAATGTACGCAATCATTCCGATTTACCAAATTCTCATCAGGCCAATGTCCATAGCTACTGGTATGACCATCTGGCCTCAATAATATTGATTTTGTAATATCCAATAACCTAAACTTCAATCCCTTCTTCTTACCGACTCTCTCAGCATTCGAAAATTCCTCCAATTGGACTTTGTGAAAATCCATATTATAACCTTCCAAACTGATCTCCTTCCTCTTGAATGGCATCTTTCTTACACAATTACCACCTTTGTCGAATTCTCCATTCTCAAAATGTCATGGTGCACAGGTTCTAACATATGTTATTCCTTTATAATTTTCCAGGTTGTTGAGAGCTTTGAAAACTGTCCTAAAAGCCTTTATGTAGCCATAAATTGTCTGAAGGTCAGTGCTGTTGGTAATTTCACAATAACGACAACCCACGACGCGGCGGTTCTCGTAGTAGATGCCGGGACGGTTGAACCAGTGGCCGGCGCTAATGATGACGTAGTCGAATTCTTCCATTTGGATTGTCCATTTATCATCGTATTCGTCAAGGTAGAGCTTATAAAGACCTTCGGGATCTTCAACTTTAACCAGAAATGGTGATGAGTAAACTGCAAGGGTAAAATTATAGGTAGAGTAATTCCAGCGTTTAAAATGAAAATCTTGCATGTAGGAGACGTCGATCGGGTATTCTACCTGCAGCAGACAATGATACAGAGTATAACCTCAGAAAATCTTGTTTCATAAACTAAGGGCTTGCTACCTATTGCTTAAAATTAGTTGCTTATATTATTTTTTTAAAGTAAAAAACTAGTTTAAACTGTTGTGAATTATTTTTTCGCTTCTAATCTTAACCTAAATAAATAAGTAGAGAAAAGTCGATTTTGATAAGTGTTCCTAGATATGGTAATCAAAACCATTTTTGTTTATTGATACTTCCTCTGTTGCATAATACAAATTCCTTTAACTTCATCACTTCTCAAACTATATAGCATTTTTCAACTTTTAAGAATATATTTTTAAAATTAGACTTCGCCTAAATTCTTGTATAAAAAAAGGATAGATTGGTGATTTAGACTTAATGAAGATAAATAAATATTTCAATTGTTATAATAGAAAAAATATCTTCGGTCTCTTCCTTAATATATATATATATATATATATATATATATATATATATATATATATATATATATATATATATATATATATATATCGATACAAAAACTAATCTATATATTTAAACCTTAGACTATCTGACAATTTGGTAATAATGTTTTTTTTTTGTTTTTTTTGTGACTTTATTGTTAAATGTTATGTCTGTCTCATATTCATTCCATTCATACCCCATTATTCGGACTTAATATGTTATGTTATTATTCTTATTGTATATAGGGATGTGTATGGGATTCGAACTCAGGTACTGCCCTATTAAGTGTTCGCCTCACCAAATAGACTGGTACCTAATCTCAACAATTTGATAATAATAGGACTAATAATGTGAAAATATGATCATATCTTATCACGTTGAAGAATAAAAAAATCCGTGATCAACAACATGGCATAGTTAAGCACTATTGTAATTGTAGCAGTAATGCAAAAGCCATATGCATACTATCAAGATTGGTGGACTTTGACTTTTTATTTTGTTTAAACGAATAACAACGTTGGACTTGGAAATAAAACTATTTTCTTAGTAACATACATGTGTCCGCCATAACAAATTCTTCTTTTTTTAAAAAGAAAATTTTCACTTTTGTTCACTCAAGATTTCAAAGGAAAATAAATGTGTGTAGTATGCTGATTCATTTTCTTTTGTTACCCTTGGGCGTCCGGTGTCATTATTTTAAGACTAATTCGAACTCAATCGTCTGAGTATTCGAAACTGTGACTCTTTCTTGGGTATCAGCTTAGCCAAGGGCGGCTCTGACAAGTATTTACCTAGCTCGACAGAATAGGGCTTCCAAAAATAGGGACCTCAAATTTATTATATATATATATATATATCCATTAAAATCAACGTAATTGTTTTTTATTTGGGCCACCCGGATTCAATAGCTAATACGCTAATTTATAAAAAAAAATTTAACTAAATTAGAATCATTTTATTGCTATATTTACATAAAAATCTATTTTTTGATTATAGAATGTCTTATTTTAAAATTTAGTACATGACTTGAAAAATGATTAAGACGGCCTGGGCTTAGCTCCTTGAGCTCTTACATGACTGGCAGCAATAACCAGGATAAATAAAATACCAATTCTACAATGGCTTTACTTGCTCTGAGCTTTGGGATTTAATTAATATGATGATTCATACTGGAGCTCTTTAGTAAGTGCAGAATTAGAAGATATGAATAGAAAACATACCCTTGTTAACAGGCAAATCAAGGACTGAACTTGGTTTCTTGCAACAGAATTGTCATATACTGCAATGAGGAAGAGGAAATTTGAATAAAGTTTGGTGGGAAAAAACAGTTGGGACAGGCTGGGAGGATTTGGGGATTAGGGCAAGCACAAATCAATTGCTGTAATTGCCAAAACAATGCTGTTCCATTTTTGCTTTTGGGATGGCCGAAACGGTGTCGTTTTATTTAAAATTCTTTCCCTAAGCCTTAAATGGCATCGTATCTAGTAATGCCCTAAATTAACTATGCAGACTGCAAGTGCAACACATCGTTGCTGCTGTGCACACATTGCTGCGAGGAAGAAAGGGCGATGAAGCTACTTGGAGGGCTACTGTTGATTCTCTGCGTCTTGTCAGAGTGAACTGAGGTAGAGGGACATGATTCCTCTTTGGGAAGGGAACCCTAACTATAAAAGGGAAGATTTACAAAGAGGAAAGCACTGAGAAAATTATAATCCAATGGTAGCAGCCAACTTCTTCTCCCTTGTGAGTTCTTGAACTCTTCTTCTCTCCCTCTAAATGCTTCATTCATTATATTCTCCCCCAGTCTCTTCCCTTTCTGTTTACTATTAGCTTGTGGCTTTGCTACCTCAGATTGATGCTAATTTGGTCTGAAGTGGAGATTGCACTTGCTAAAGAGTTTGATTCCCATTTTTCCCCCATTTCTGTTACTGATCCGGATTCACTCCATTCCAGGAGCGCTTGCTTGCAGCTTTGGAATCTGCTGAGAGTTTGCTTCTTCTACTTTCAGTTTATTGCTAAGTTACTACTTATTACTTAGTGCTTTAAGGACTATGTTCCTTGCTAGATTATTACTTAGTTGATGAATTAGATGATAAGGGTTTATATGTACTGAACATGGGTGAAGTTTACTTATCAATATATTTACATATTTGCCCCTGTTTCTGCTTGGATGGTTGAGACATTGGTCTCTTAGCTGATTTCTGGTATAGATTGAGTATGTCCTTGTGTCAATCCTTTGGGACATGACAAATTGGTATCAGAGCAGTTCAATCCTAAGGGATTGTGAGGTTATGGCTACAAATAAAAACCCAAATTCGGAATTCCCTATATTTGATAGCTACACTAGTGCTAGAGAATAGAGGGATAGATGTAGGGAATATTTTCAGCTCTACCAAGTTGAGGAAGGGGAGAAGATCATATTGTCTAAAGAGAACTTTAGAAACAGGGCTTTTACTTGGGCATGGTGTCACATACGAAAGCATCCCAATGAGAGTTGGGAGCAGTTTGCAGCTGCAATATGTGAGAGATTTGAAGAGAAGATTGCTATCACAGATGAGTCTTCTAATGTAGTAGGGGAACCAAAGCAAGATGAGTTTGAAATTAGTAAATTAGAGAGAGACCATGATTAAGATGATAATTCAAATGCAATTGATGATTCCGTGATTGTGAAGGAGATTCAATTGGAGGAAAGTAGCAAGAGCTATGAAGTGGTCAAGTCCGGGATGGACATAGAAAAGGATGACAATGAGTTCCTCTTGTATGCTAGAAAAGAAGATGAGGAAAATAAGTTTGGGGGATATGTTTTGGTTAGGGAAGTTGAAGGAAGAAGGATTAGAATAGTGGGGAAGAAAATGCCCTGGGATAGAGATAAAAAAATTAGGTTTTGTGAAGAATGGGGGATTATGAATGAGAGAGAAGAAATGGTTAATATAATTGAAGAGGTTCATAAACAAAAAGAACAGGCCATGGAAGATGATCAGAAAAGGATTCAATTGGCTGCCTTATGTCTGAAAAAGCAAAATTTGGAGCTTGAATTGGAAGGAATGAAAGCATTCAACAAATGGACAAGGTTAAGTGAGCATTCCTCTTGGGTCTCTCCGAGGGCTTGTTCAGTTTTGTTTCCATATTTGGGAAGAGTTGGAAGTAGTGTTGACATAATGGTTTCTTTTAAGAATTGGCCTAATGAGATAAGGTTCAGGGCTGCTCGTGTTGATAATGCTGCAATTTTTGGGCTTTCGAGTTGGGAGAGGTATGATGATGCTTGTAAAGTATACGAGTCTAGGGAGAAAAATAATATCCCGTCAGATCATTCCATTTGTTCTAATATGATTACAATTATGAGGAAAAAGGAATATAATGCCAAGGAGGTGTGGTATTTCTTTGAAATGATGAACCAAAAAAGAGTAAAGTGGGGCCTGGAAGTCCTTAGTACTTTAATCAAAAAAACCCTTAGCATACAATCAGAGATGGGCAGAAAAAGAATTTCTTCAAATGTTGTTGTATCTAATACCATAATGGATGCTTATGGTAAATCAAACAAGAGTGTGACAGAATGTGTGGTTTTTGTGAATGTTGGTGCCATGACTTCAGTTGAATATGGAGTTAACTTGTTAACTGATTACTTTTTCCAAGGAAAATATATGTTTCAAACTGATGAGCACATTGCAGATATTGGCAACTGCCCATTTATTTACCAGTCAGCTCAATTGGGAAATTTTAGTTATCCGATTGGTAGTCTTTCCCCAGTTGAACACTTGGTCGATTCTCATTTTGTGAAGATCACTCATACTTATGGGCCTAAAGGAATGGGGATCTTCAATGTGTTTGAGCAAGAAGAAAATGTCCTATCTGATTATGATATCTTTGCAATTGTCGGATCCTTTATGCCATTGCAAGTGATTGATTCTGGAGTTCCCACTAAGGATGGTGATCCACTTGTAATAAGAGTTGAAGGGATAATTGGAAGCCTCGTGGGTAGTGGAATATGTGTTTGGAGAGCATCAAATTCAGATCGTAGATTGAATTATGAATATCTCAAGTGTTCAAACCATTCATCAGAAATAGAAGTTCCATCCGCTCAAAAGAAAGTAATAAGGATAAAATCAACAGCTAAGTACGAGAAAAAAATACAAGAGTTGATCGACTTATTATAGCGTAATACGGATGAATACTATCAATCTTGGATGTCTTAGACTGCTACAAAGCAGAAGCTGGAGAAGGTTAGATTGGGCCTCGACAACAAAACAGCGCGGATTTATTTCTTTGATCAGACTTCAGAAAAGCAAGTTGAAGAAGCTGAGAATCTCTTTGCTGAAACGAAGGACAAGAAAGTTAAGCCTACATCTGCCAGTTTTCACATGCTAATGGATACATTTCATCAATGTCTGACATTGCAGGTTCTTGGTTCTCCAAAAGCAAAAATGGATGAAGGGATTCAGGAGGGAATTCAAGAACTATTGATTGAGGAAATTGTACAGGGCTACCATGTTCTTCAAGCTCTCTTGTTTCACAAAAAAATGGAAGGTGGGGTTGTGGCGGTAATGGAAACCAAGGGCGAAACAGTGTGCTTGCTGGGAAAAATTTGATACTACAGTATTTCAAAACATTAGAGACTCATGTGGAAAATTCAGTAGTGCATTCAAAGATCAGGATCTCCTTGAGGCATGTTCCTTCCATGCTAAGGGAGATGAGTATCCGCTGTTAAAAGAAATTACAAAACAGCCTTGGAAATCTATGAAATTCTGCTATCAGAAGGATGCAACTACTTCTGCTAAAGGAGGACGGGATTATGCTTCTTATATGTCTGAACAAGGAATGATACATAATAAGAGTGCTCAAGAAGCTTTATATGATTATAACATTTTGAGACTAGTGAAAAGGAAGAACAAAACTCGGATGCAATGGCTTATACCGTGGCTCAACAGGTTTGAAAAAGTTGTGGTGAGAAAGATAATGTTTTCCTGGAGCAGCAATCTCTGATCATCAAGTCTTGAGGACAAGACTTGTTTCAATGAGGGAGTAATGTCATATACTGCAATGAAGAAGAGGAAATTTGAATATAGTTTGGTGGGAAAAAACAATTGGGACAGGCTGGGAGGATTTGGGGATTAGGGCAAGCACAAATCAATTGTTGTAATAGCCAAAACGACGCTGTTCCATTTTTGCTTTTGGGATGGCCGAAACGGTGTTGTTTTATTTAAAATTCTTTCCCTAAGCCTTAAACGGCATCGTATCTAGTAATGCCCTAAATTAACTATGCAGGCTGCAACTGCAGAACATCGTTGCTGTTGTGCACACATTGCTGTGAGGAAGAAAGGGCGATGAAGCTAAATTAACTATGCAGGCTGCAACTGCAGAACATCGTTGATGCTGTGCACACATTGCTGCGAGGAAGAAAGGGCGATGAAGCTACTTGGAGGGCTACTGTTGATTCTCTGCGTCTTTTCAGAGTGAACTGAGGTGGAGGGACATGATTCCTCCTTGGGAAGGAAACCCTAACTATAAAAGGGAAGATTTACAAAGAGGAAAGCATTGAGAAAATTATAATCCAATGGCAGCAGCCAACTTCTTCTCCCTTGTGAGTTCTTGAACTCTTCTTCTCTCCCTCTAAATGCTTCATTCATTCTATTCTCCCCTAGACTCTTCCCTTTCTGTTTACTATTAGCTTGTGGCTTTACTACCTCAGATTGATGTTGATTTGGTCTGAAGCGGAGATTACACTTGCTAAAGATTTTGATTCCTATTTTCCCCCATTACTGTTACTGATCCGGATTCACTCCATTCCAGGAGCGCTTGCTTGCAGCTTTGGAATCTGATGAGAGTTTGCTTCTTCTACTTTCAGTTTATTGCTAAGTTACTACATATTACTTAGTGCTTTAAGGACTGTGTTCCTTGCTAGATTATTACTTAATTGATGAATTAGATGATAAGGGTTTATATGTACTGAGCATGGGTGAAGTTTACTTATCAATATATTTACATATTTGCCCGTGTTTCTGCTTGTTGGTTGGTTGGATTGTTAAGACATTGGTCTCTTAGCTATTTCTTGTATAGATTGAGTTTGTCCTTGTGTCAATCCTTTGTGACATGACAAGAATCTCCAACAAACGCCATGGACTTACCTCGGACAATGTCCAAGAATTCATGAGGATCGAAGACCGGTAAATCACAGCCGTTGGGCTTCCACCTCCATTTCATAAAACTCGAATCGGGTCCTTCCATACTTCATGCAGTTCTGGTGTTCATGGATTGACCAACATGTTGTGTTTGTATAATATGGACCTTCTGGATTTGGAATCCACTCTCCACTACAAATGTCACATTTCTCATTATTATTTTCTGTAATAAATTCTATTGAAGAATTATTTGGTAAAAATGGTGCTGATTAGAATCTTTGCAAAGAAGAATGAGTAGGGAAAATGGCTAGAAGGAGAAATGCAAAAGGTATTAGAAGAAGAAGTATTATTGGGATCTTTAGGTTAGGAGATTTTTTTATTTTGTTACGTGAGTAAGTTTAAAACTTTCATCCAACTTAATTAATACAATACACGTAGGTCAAAAAGTCAATTTTCTTTCATATAAATTTATACTTTTGGTCTACGTATACTTTATTAATTGGCTTGAATGTAAGTTTTAAATTTACTCACTTACCAAAATAAAACTTCTCGTAGATTAGGGCTGACTGGTTTCATCATCTTCAAAATTCACTTGTTGGCAGTACGCAAAGAAGTCTTTCGGTCATTGTCTTCTTTCGGTGGTTGAAGTTCAAAACGTGTATTTGAGTTTGCTGTTGGAAAATAAAATATAAAAAAAACTGTGTGAATTAGATGAAGCAGGGAATCATATTGACTATCAAACGACGCGGGTTACAGCATTTGAACACTTGTATATCCTGAGATGACTCAATAAAACTATGTCTTTCCTCAAGAGGGAGGGAGGGAGGGGGGGGGGGGGGGATTATTTTACGTTAAAAGGGAGAACTTAATTATTTTACACTTTTACTCAGACCAAGAAAATAATTGAAAGATAATAATTATGAATAATAAAGTCCAAATTACCTCTAATTATAATCATTAAAGTATGCTTTGATATGTATGAGTAAGTGTGAAATTGTTGGAAAAACTATAGTAATATTAAATAAAGTTGACTAGGGTAAAGTTGGAAGAAATATGACAAATGTTTATTAAATTTTAAAATTCATCAATTAATTTGAAACATAAAAAAAAAATGAAAAAAAACATATCAATTATTTAGGAACAAAAATATTACTATATCAAAGAACCGTATGAATAAATTTGAATATTACTAAGCAATTTCATTATACTGTAATCGAAGGCATGGTAGCCCAGTGGGTAACATCCACTGTCTGTGACCGAGAGGTCCAGGTTCGATACCCACCTCACACAAGGGAAATGATTTAATTGTCATTTCTTTGGATTCCCTTGTGTGGGTCTTATACTCCCCTCACGGGGCACCCGCTCAACAGGCTCCTACTACTCCTCCTCTAGTAAGGTATTATAATAAATAATTGTAATAAACTGGACCATACTTATAAATGGTATAGTTTTTAAAAAAAAAATAAAAAAAATCATTATACGATAGTTTTTCATGAATGGAAGTCCCATTTCTTGGAACTTCATTATGAAGTAATAAGCTAAGACTTTCGAGAGCTATTTAAAGACTTCCAGACACATTTGGCATTTACTGAAGATTCTTGCGTTTGTGTGAAAACTTCTGTCTCCATTGAGTATCTTATTCACTATTCCAACTAATAAGAAAAATTGACATGTGTTAATTTTTAATTAAAATAATTATAAATTATAAGAAATAATGGAACACGTAGGGGGAAAATGAACACGTAACAAATATCTATTCGTGAGATATAAAGTCTACCCATTTTCAAAAGGATGGAATTGAACTCAAGACCTCACACATGTATGTTGTATAGTTGATTGTTGTTCTACGTTAATTTTTTGTTAATTATTGTTCATATTATATTTACTATAATGAAGTTTTTTTATTTTAAACTTTTACTTATTTTAATTTCTCTTTCTGTTTTGATTTCTTTTTTATGTGAATCAAATTAAAATTAAAAATTATTTTTAGGACGAAACTTTTCAGTGACAAACATGTTTCAACCTTTCGTGACGAAGCAACTACTTTTCATGACGAAAAGTTTCGTCGTAACCGGCATTTTTTTGTAGTGCAAATAATCGTTTGTACGTGTATGTATCCATTTCTGTGCCCAACCACTCACAATTTACCATGTATATATATATAATTAGAAGAAATATCCACATACGAATTTTAAGTGGTTGGGCACAATAATAGATACATACATGGGTACAGACAATTTTCACCCATATAGAATATGGGGACACATGATTTTTGCGCTATTTGATATTGACCATATTGCACATCTGATTAATGACCTTTCATAACGAAAAATGACTTCGTCATGAAAAGTTCGTCCTAACAGGTAATTTTTTTTGTAGTGGAAGTCATGGAGATATAGGAAGTTCAAGTCGAATGAGCTCATTAATTATGTATAACATCTACTCCTAGAAATATCTTTTTTTGTTATGTCATTATGTCTCAAACCCTTATAGGTCAAGATGTAAACTGTGTCTGTTTTGTTTTACCCTAGCAATGAATGAAAGAGATCTCATTCCTTGTTAAGAAAAAAAGTGTAGAGCTTAAATAACTCATTCAAAACGCTTTTAAAAGATTAAGTGGTTTGATTAGATTAAATAGTATGACCTTGAATTAATATCCAGTTACTTGCAGATCATTATATACTGTTTTATTCAATGTTTGTTTAATTACTCTTTACCCATAAACGGAATGTAAGTGTTAGGTTCGACAATAGTGATATCACCCAACATATCAAAACTAGCCATCACATGTTAGTAGTAGGAGATGTACGGATTGATAGACATAATAACTTTTATTCGATTGATAATCATAAAAGTAGACAATATTGTAGTCATTTGTATCAAACTCAAACTTCCTTCTTGCATGCACACACTATAACAAAAAGTAGAAGTTTATTGGTAGGCTACTTAGAGGCGGATCTGGGGGGGGGGATGAGCTGACGGAATTTTGAAAGTTTCACATTTTATCTTTAAGAACTTTTTATCAAAACGTAAAAACCTTTTATATGTTAAGTTTTGCCCTAAATTTATTGTATGTACAATTTGCCAACCAAATACCAAGTTTCAAGATCTACCCCTAGAGTGTACTTAATTAAACAAGTGAGTTTTCTCGACTCTAGATCGCAAACTAACCTTTATAAATTGAAAATTCATAACCACAACTGCTATGAAATGCCCTTTAGCGGGCTTAAGCTCGATTGGACAGCCTCGGTTATCTTGTCTTTCTTTCTTTGATAGATACGACTAGAAGGTTTCTCCTCCCATTGAATTTCAATGTGATATAGAGTAATGTGGCATTTCGTGCTGATGCGATTTTATAGTGTCGTGCCAGCCCAACATGTTTCTATTATTTGCACAGTTAGATATGGCCTTGGCCCAAATAACCTAACCTAGCATGGCACGAAAAAATTATCATGCCTTAGTCTACATATGACCCAATAAAAAAATCATAAATTTTACATACACTATTAATCATGAAATTTAATAAAACAAAATAATCGAACTTAGGTTGAGGGGATTAGTTACAACAGTTTTCACACTGAACCCCCGAAAATACCTATATATTTTTGTTTCATCCGTATATTAGTAAACACATCGTTCTAAGGGTTCTTCAGCGGGCCTCTCTCTCTCTCTCTACTTTCCTGCTTCTTCTTTTTTCCCTTGTGCCTCTTGCCAGATTTTGGTCGAATCTTGACCAGTTATCTGCTTTTGTTCGGTTATTATATCTCTATTTTGTACCACAAATCATATAAGACTTCTTTCAAAATGTTTTTTTTCAAGATTCAAGACACGGGGGTTAAATCTGTCTCAGATCTAGACTTAATTGTCCTGTTCCTAGGAGAAATATTTCAACCCGGATTTGATCTGGGCCCTTTATCAACTTTCTACATCTTCCCGAGGAAATTTGTAGGACGGTTTATGCGCCCATGATCCTATAAATTGTCGATCCCTAAGGACGATGTTGAAATTGATTTTCTCCTGCCTCTATGGTTCAAGAATTGCGATGGAGATGTTGTGAAGAAAAATATTATGTATTGGTTTATCTTACTATTTTTTATATTAGTATCTCTTAACCACACAAGTTTTCTTGAGTGTGGCTTTTGTCTGTTATCATGGGTTTTTAAATCATTGTATAACTTTTATTTCTTGTAATTTCGTATTTTCCTTTGAATTATAATGACCTCGATTATTTTGTGATTAATGAAAAATTTATTATTCAAAAAGAAAAAAGAAAGAAAAAAGAAAGAAAAAAAAACACATCGTTCTAATGTTCAGATCTTCTCAGTCAAATAAGTTAATTTACTCTTATAATTTTTTTAGACAGAAATTATCAAATAAAAAAACTTATCCAGATACTGTACACAAAACTAAGGAAATAATTTTTTTTTTTATATTTATAAACCGAAAAAAATATTTTCGGAAAATATACAAAGGGTTTTGATATTGCAAGAGCAGGTTCCCTCTTGCCAGAGCAAGTTTTACTTAAAAGACAAAATTAACCCTCTAATCCATTAACTCAAGTCAAGTCAAGTCTTTCATCAACATCCCAATTTTCTCTCTCCTAATTACTCAACTTTTTCTGTCCCCAAAACCGTTCTTACGTCCCTGAAGCTTTCCAGCCTCCGCTCCCCTCTTTTCCCCTTTACTTCTTTTTTCTTTCCCTTTTCTTTTCTGAACATTGGAGTTAAAATCTGAAACTTTATTTATTTTTCTATCTCCAATGTCGAGATTCTTTTGCAAGAGAATCATTCCTATTAACACTTCCATACCACTCTGCAAATGAAGAGCCTTGAAATGGGTTTTCAGTAATGGTGATTTTTTTGCTTTGCAATTTGTCCAAGGTTTAATTATTTATTGTTCTAAAAGAATAGAAAAGCTTCAAGATTGAATCGTGAATGACATGAAATTTCTTAATCTGAAAGATTCCATTCTGTAGTACTCATGAATTGACTGTTCATTTTTGTGTTCCAAATGGGATGAACGAAACTGACCGAGGAAGAAGATGAAAATTTCGCAATATTATTGTGTGTGTGTGAGAGAGAGAGAGAGAGAGAATAGCTGAGAGAATGATTTCGTCTAGGTAGAACTGTGGAGTAATTAGGAGAGAGAATTTTGGGATGTTAATGAAAGATTTGACTGGAGTTAATTGACTAGAAGGTTAATTTTGTCTCTTAAGTGAAAATTGCTCTGGCAGGAGGGAGCCTGCTCTTGCAATATCAACACCCATATACAAATCTATGTGAATTTGAATTCTCGCAAACCCATAGAGACCTACAATTTTCGCCATTGGTGAACCTTCCCTATATTCTCTCTCTCTCGAGATGCAAGTTTCAGCAGAATCACATGCTCTATTGGAGTTGAAGTGTTGAATCTTGATACAGATTGGATCTCGGGATTTTCCAGAAAAACAAGGGGAAAATCAGAGGTTTGAATTCTCGCAAACCCATAGAGACCTACAATTTTCGCCATTGGTGAACCTTCCCTATATTCTCTCTCTCGAGATGCAAGTTTCAGCAGAATCACATGCTCTATTGGAGTTGAAGTGTTGATTCTTGATACAGATTGGATCTCGGGATTTTCCAGAAAAACAAGGGGAAAATCAGAGGTTTGAATTCTCGCAAACCCATAGAGACCTACAATTTTCGCCATTGGTGAACCTTCCCTATATTCTCTCTCTCGAGATGCAAGTTTCAGCAGAATCACATGCTCTATTGGAGTTGAAGTGTTGATTCTTGATACAGATTGGATCTCGGGATTTTCCAGAAAAACAAGGGGAAAATCAGAGGTTTGTTTCGAATAAGAATGTCTGATACGTTGCCGCGTTCGATGAAAGATGTACACTACGACAACGCCAAATTCCGCCAAAGATCCTTTCATAAGGTTCTATCTCAGAGCTATTGATTGCAATTTAGATCGCTTGCTTCAGTTATATATATATATTCGAATTATATGTTGGAATTGTTACTATGAATGAAGTTGGTGGATTTTCATATTTTTGGAGTTCTTAAATTAGGTGGAAATTTGTTGAATTCGGATGTGAATTTGAAATTCTATAAACTTGCTAATATAAAAAAACCTAATTTTTGGAATCCAATTCTGTTTGAGAGATAAAATTCGTTACAAGTTGTAATTTTTCATGTAAGTGAGGAATAAAAAAATGTAATGATAACGGTTCCATTAATTCAAGGAATAATCAACATGATTCTGGTGGAAAAAATATATAGCTTGAGATTAATTGAAATTTGATTTGTATGATTGTTAAGACTTTAAAGATTGTTATGTAATGGCCAATATCTAAAACATTTTTAAGTTGTTAGATGTGGTGAATCAATCTTGGGTCTGCTTTCTCTTATGCCTTTTGGCTTTGATTTGATTTGAGAGCATGATTCCGTAGCAAACGTGATGGTATATAAGACTACTGTTGTTTCAATGGTATTCTGTGAGCAGCTACTTTGTGAATTCATTTCCAAAAGTTAGATCATTCTCCAATCCATTGTTTCAGTGGTATTCTTGGAACAACCACTTTGTGCATTTATTGCCAAATGTTAGGTCTATATCCTATCCTTTCCCCGCCTATAACAATAATTATTGGGGACTTAATGGGTTATATTATTGTTGTGTGTTATGTAGATGACGTGAATACATAAATCTGAACGAGCTAATTAATGTATCAGGAAAATCATCTTATTTACTTTTCTGATTCAGTTCCAATACTTTCGAAATGCTTTACTGTAGCTTTCCAGTTTTTATTAAGGAGTAATCAATATTTAATTTTAATTCATTTTTCACCGCACATTTGATTTGAAATAAGCTGCATAATCTATTTTGACACTTTTAAAGGCTGTTCTTCAATTGTTTCGTTTACTGCAGCTATTATCCAGTCGAACACAAACAAATTTGAAATCACACTAGGGCAATTAAAATTACAATGTAGTCCAGAAATTATTAAGGGAAAAATGGCAGTCACTTGCTCAGGAATCAGGAAACCATAGTTGAGTTGATGGGGAATAGATGAGTTAGGGATTTAGTCTACAAAATGCAGCGTTATTTAAGCATTTCTGTCATTTCTCTCTCGTGGAATATATTGGATATTTTGAACTTTTTGATCCTATGCTTATATTTAATTCCATCTTGTTTTACATTTTTGCTCGTCTGTTTTTTTGTTCCTCCATTTTGCCCAGGTCTTTAGTCAAGCTTTGCTCACAAGTAACATGAAGCGTGGATGTACAAAATGTAGTACGTGGAAGTTTCTAGTCTTACTAATGATTGGTGGTCTAACTTATCTGATGGTGACACACACAAATGCTCAATCTGATGGTATATCAAAGGATATTGGATCTAAGCAAGGATTAAATCTTTTCAATGATGGAAGCAAATTGGGAAATTTTTTGAGAAAATCACCGAGGCTTCCCCCTCGATTATCACCAGATGAAATGATTGGTCGGAATAAATCTAATCTGGAGTCTGAGAATGTAAAATCAGGACCTCAGTGGAAGGCTAGACAACAAAAGGTTAAGGAGGCTTTTGTCCATGCATGGTCAGGTTACAGAAAGTATGCTATGGGATATGATGAACTTATGCCTCTGAGCCATAGAGGAATTGATGGTTTAGGAGGTCTAGGAGCAACAGTTGTGGATGCTTTAGACACGGCTATGATAATGGGTATTGATGATATTGTTATTGAAGCAGGTAGTTGGATCGAAACGCATCTTCCTGAGAGGATTGCCACGAAGGGCCAAGTAAATTTATTTGAAACCACAATACGTGTTGTAGGTGGTCTTTTGAGTGCTTATCATTTAAGTGGGGGAGAACATGGGGGGAATCAATTAAACTGGGGGCCTAAGCCAGATGTCTACCTAGAAAATGCTAGAAATTTGGCTGATCGTTTGCTATCTGCATTTACATCAAGTCCTTCAGATATTCCTTTTAGTGATGTTGTTCTGCATGAACGTACAGCACATGCGGCTCCTGATGGCTTGAGCAGCACTTCAGAAGTTTCAACTTTACAGCTAGAATTCAATTATCTCAGTTATCTAACCGGTGATCCCAAGTATAGTATAGAATCAATGAAGGTTTTGCACCATCTGAAAACTCTTCCTAAGGTGGAGGGATTGGTTCCTATATACATAAGGTACACAAGACTTTTCTTGTAATGAATTGTCACGTCACTCAATGTTCAGTTTTCTTCTATGGTATAATTACTATGCAATACCTTTTGGAGATTTGTTGACCCTCACTAATATGTCGTTGGTATCTAATTGCCTAGTTTGTATGTTGATAGTTTCTTTAGTATCCTTAAGTGTCCTGGTATGGTACCCTTGTCTCTTTATTAAAAGCAGAGTGGATTTTGCATTAAGTAGAAGACTCAATATGATGCCAAACAAAGATGACAACTTGTCGATGCTAGTATGTGTGTGGACGGGATACCGAAAGTATGTTTACAAAAGATAGAAGAGAAAGCAATTGCTAATGTTTTCTATGTGTATGTGCCCTTTCCTTCCATAAAAATTATAAAGAAAAATTTTATTTAGTTCCTCTCTCTCTCTCTCACACACACACACACACACACACACACACACCAAACAAACACCTCATGAGTGAAAGTCGGACTGGTGGTCTCATCTCCAGTTAAATTCTCCCATGACTATCTAAATAAAAGTGGATTTGGAAGATAACCTGTTGCTATTGCTACTATATCTATGTTTCACACCTAAGAGAGAATTATATCTCTAAGACAGTTTGGAGGACATAGACTCCATGGCAGCGCTTTTACTTCAAAATTGAAATCAGTTTCTCCCTCATTGAATAGTTTTCCTAAAAGATAATTGAAGGTATGTTGGAAATTGGTAACAAAATTTATTCGTTTTGAATCCATGTTTATTTTTGTTAAGCTAGAGATGTTATGTACCCCTATCCTGCTTTTAGGGTACTTCTCTACTTGAAATGTATTTTTCTTTGTCTTGTTGTTGTTTCTTATTTCCCTTGGTTATCTTTTCTTCACTTGATTGTAAATGAGTGGAAAATAGACTTCAATTTTTCATTACAAGGCTGATATTTGAAAGACATTTTTGTTTATTATGTATATTTATGACTCTACCTCTGACTGCAGCCCTAATTCAGGTGAATTTAGCGGAGAGAATATTAGACTTGGATCACGTGGTGACAGCTACTATGAGTACCTAATTAAAGTCTGGCTTCAGCTGCGGGGAAGTAACTCAACATACTTATACAATATGTACGAAGAAGCAATGAAGGGTGTAAGGCACCTTCTTGTGCAGAAATCTGTACCAAATGAACTAGTTTTTGTTGGTGAATTGCCTTATGGGCCTCAAGGTGCCTTCAGTCCAAAGATGGATCACCTGGTATGTGCTATTCTATACTTCATTTCACTATCCATTGCTAGAAATCAAAGAAAGATGTAAGATTGAAGAATCAGATTCGTTTAATATTTTTCCTCATTCTTTTCTGACAAAATTGAAGTTTGCACATCTCATTCTATTTAGGGTTATAAAGTCATTTAAAACTGGAAGCATCTATTTTTTTGAATTATTCAAGGGATTAATTTCTCAATTATGCTATTGTGTCATTAATGTGACGATGGTTCCAATCCCTCTCCTGAGCCTTCTCTTTGAAGCAGCAAAATGTGTCTTTAATGTTATTGAGAATATTGTTATGATCTGCAGTTTTTGGGTTCAGATTTCAAGAGAGAGAGTGACAACCATATTTGACCTCCTAAACATATAAGATCTAACGAGGAGATAACTTTTCAGATATAACAAAATATGTAGGTTATTATGGGACCTTTATTCTTGGAACTTCTGAAAATTAGTTGTTGTATATGGGATATGCTTTTCTCTTTGCCAATAGTGTTCACTTGAAGAAGTTGATAGCATCATTCGCTTCGCTTGTTCATACCTTCTGATGGTGTGAAAAAATAATTGTTTGTCATGGCAATCTCACTGTAAAGTTATCAACTCAAATTCCAACCAAAACTGCGGTCCTAGGAAAAATCCTAATACTCGAACTAAGGAGAAGCAAAAGAAGAGAAAATGATCTTATTTCTTCAATATTAGTGCCATTCAAAATACTCGTTATGAATGCTGTTTAGGTGTGCTTCCTGCCTGGTGCACTTGCCCTTGGTGCCACAAAGGGTATTACTAAGGAGAAGGCTATGCGAGAAAAGCACTCTTACCTTTGATGATTTAGAGAATTTGAAGCTTGCAGAAGATTTGGCAAAGACGTGTGTGGAAATGTATGCAGTAACTTCTACTGGTCTTGCTCCAGAAATAGCTTACTTCAATATTGAGGTAAGTTGATATTTTAGTGTTCACTCATTGATACTGCTTAGTGACATTAAGAATGACGGTGGCATTGCAAGTTGGTATTTGGAATTTTATTTGTTTTTTTGAGTAACTTATTTTCACACAGCATTTCATAACAACGTTTGATACTAATATTTTCATTCAAAGAGAAAAAGGAGGTGGAAGAATGAATGACTTTTAATCTCGTAATTCTTTATACTTTTCAGTGACGTTTCTTTTGGCAAGTTTTTCAGTGATTTTTGACATCGTCGAATAAAATCTATGATATGTAATTATTTGGTGATATTGGTAGACGACCTGATGATTATTGAAGTAAGTGAACTAAAAAGCAAACTTTTCTCTACTATTTGTTGCAACTGTGGTTCTAATTGTCCAACAGATTAGTAACTAAGCAGGTTTATGAAGACAAAAATGGAAGTAGGATTGATTGCTGAAGTAATGCATATAGGGGTTGTATACTAATACTGGAAAGAGGAAGGAAAGGGGAAGGGTGTAAATATGGAGGTAAAATTGCTGATTTAACCATTTTTGGGGTGAGGGAAATGTGGAGGGGAGAGCTAACCCTTCACATTAGATTTTCAACCCTTCCAATTATGGAGTGGTTGGAAGGTAATTCAAATAAGTTTATAACTCAATTTTTTTCTTCCATAGATATCCCTCCTACTTCCCCTAAGAATACCACCTTCAAATTGTCAAACTCCCTTGAACAAAACCACAAAATCATTCTCAAAGTATAATTATTTTTCTGCTGTTCATGCTGCTGCCGTTTTTTTTTTTCCTTTCTGAATTTAGTACTACAGAAAGACTGGGCTTCAACAATAACAGAGTAGGTCTTCTCTTTGATTTTCTTTTTTCTTTTTAAAAGAAAATAATTGGATCAAGCTATAGTTAGGGATTTAGTAGTCAAAACACCAAATAAATGATCCTGTCCTTCCACTCTTCAATACAACCCAACAAGGAGAATTGTTTATTTGCTCCACATCTACTCGTACCAAACAAAAATGATATATATATATATATATATATATCCTCTAGGATATGTAAATGTTCCCCTCCCTTCCCCTTTCGCAGACCACTAAGTAATGGTTTGAACAATCTGGTTTGGATTTCCAAGCACAGCTTTTCTAAAGTTCAGTTTGGTTTCAGTTTCTGAAAATAAAACTATAACTACAGATATTGTATTCTAATCATGTAGGATAACAGAGGAACCTAGTTAATGGGCTTCACAGAATGCATTTTCATGACATAAATTGATTAAAAAAATGTTTACTTCCTAAAAGTAAATTCAGGTCCAATTCAGATGTCCGAACCAGGATTCTGAAAATGCTAACAAAAAATGCTGATCTCCGTGATTACTGGTTTCTTTCGTTCTAATGACTATTTTTAACAGAGATATTCTTGTTTATTTGTACAATGAGCAGGGAAATCCTGAGAGTGGCCCTGATGGTGGAAATAAGAGCAACAAATATGTGCATGACATTATTATTAAACCTGCTGATCGTCACAATCTTTTGCGTCCTGAAACTGTTGAATCATTGTTCGTTTTGTATCGTATCACAGAAGATCCAAAGTGAGCAATGGATAACTTTTGTCAATCAATTTTCTTATTGTTTGCCTTGTTGCTTTATGTATCTTATTATTGTGCTTATATAATATTTCTGAACCATTAGTACTTTCTCTACAGATATCGTGAGTGGGGGTGGGATATTTTTGAAGCATTTGAAAAGCATACGAAGGTTGATTCCGGGGGTTACAGTTCACTGGATGATGTTACTGTGCTACCCCCACAAAGAAGAGACAAGATGGAGACTTTCTTCTTGGGTGAAACCCTGAAGTATTTGTACCTGTTATTTAGTGACAGTAATGTTATACCATTGGATGAGTTTGTTTTCAACACAGAAGCTCATCCATTTCCAATTATAGGAAATAGTAGAAAGCAGTAATACTACAGATTCAAGATATATCACAGATAATATAATAGATTTGGATCATACTTTGGTGTACCCAACTTGAATTCACGTAAGCTCCATTCATGTTTTTACCTGTTGTTGCATCTTGTACCCATCATATTTGAAGAGGTGGCAGAGGTAGCTGTTTCTTTTATTAGGCTCATCAGTAATTTCTTGTATCCTTTTCTATTGAGGGTTCGGAAGATGTCTTCTACTTCAGTTTTAGACTTTTAGTGCAGAACAATCAAATTGTTCATTTTGATACTGCAAATGTTGCAAAACAGTTATGTTATGACTTCTCTGGAATTCCGATTGAATGAGCTCTTTTAGATTACCAACTGATTGATCCAGAAATTTGTAAGATTAGAATTGGTACACAATTGCTGAAATGGAACATTCTCTTTCGGGAAAGTGCACAGTTAAGGTTTCCATATTTGTTAGGTCACATCGGGTTCCACATTTTCCCACCTGTCTGGAAGAAGAAACAAATGATCACCATCGCGGATGACACTTACATCATCTATTTCTGCGTTCTCTGCATATAGTATCTTTGTAAAATTGTGGTCTCCAAATTTTTTACCTGCAGATTCACAGGTTGCTTATGACTACCAGAGAAATCAAGCAAGAAGGAAAACATGCATGCATTACTTGGCCAAAGTAGCTATTTATTTTCCAGGTTTGAAATAAAACTCAATTTTATTTCGAATATTATGTCATTTTATTGGTTATTTTCCTGCTCTTGGTAATAAATTTTTGTATTACCTATGTCGGGTTAGGTCATGAAGAAAGCTTACCTGCAATCTGGAATACCTCTTCCAGTGAATCAGGCAGAATTATTAACTTCGCCAGTGGCTTCTGGTTTGTGTTTTGCTTTTGAACCTTCACGTGAATGGTGACCCTCTTCATAGTAAATTTTGTAGCTTGTCTATCGGTAACACAGTTAGAATTGCTTGAACTGACATCTTTTGGTTTTCTATGGCAATAGCGGGAAGAATTTTGGGACCCATTTACGGTTAGTTTGCCAAGACCTCCCCTGGTTTCTTTTTGCTGTTTCTGTTCCCAGGAACTCAATTCTGTGCTCATCGAATCCCTTTCCGTTTTTATAACTCAGCAAAAGGTCATATATGCTTTTGTTTCCCTGCTTTTCTGCTAGTGCAATTGGCGTCCATCCTCTTGCATCCGGTTTGTGTACACTTGCCCCTCTTTCAAGCAAAATTTTGATCATTTCTAGTTGCCCCTCACGAATAGCAATGTTAAGAGCAGTTTGACAATCTTCATCCATTGACTTCATATCCATATTACATCTGTTATTATCATGAAAACTTCCCATTTGATTCTTCAATATGGTTTCTGGACTTTGTATCTTATCATCCATCAGATTTGTCTGCATATCTACATTGAAAGTATCCTGATGTCCAGCATTATAATTGCCTACGCTTCCTGATCCTTTGAGTTTCTGCATGTCAACATGTATGATGATCAGAACTATGTCTAGTTTCAGTAAATGAGTGGTAAAATGTGTAAATTGTTCTTGCTATTTTCACCTGAAAAAGATTGTCCATAATTTTATGTTCATCTTCTGCATTAACTTTAAGAATGCTCATCAATGTCGTTCTCTTCAGGCGTAATAACTGAGAAACTTCAGTTGTTCGGAAAGTGAATTGCTGAGGCCTTCCACATAGAACTCCTACCTCTCCAAAAATTTCACCTGTTAAAGCTTTCCCTATAACCTGGTCATGGCCATCAACAGTGGCTACTATCTCCTGCATCCATGAAATCCTTGAGTTAGGAAGTCATCACCATTAATCTACAACCAAAACGGTCGAGTGTCTGACTCGTAGTCTAGGAGATTAGAGATTAGGGATTAAACCCTGACAAAAAGAAAAGAAATGAAGGTCAGATCTCCTTACCACTGCTCCTGAGACCAATATGTACATGTCTGTCGGAGTCTCGTTCTGCAGAATCACATATTCCTTGGGAGGAAAGTATTCGACTTCCATCTCAGGAACCTTTCAAATGGAAGAATACATCAGAAAAAACATTTGTTTATATATAGACAGAGAGAGTCGGAGAGAAAAGGAAGTGTAGGTTACCAATTGGAAGAGGAAATCGTAGGAAACGCCTTGGAAAAGAGGGACATTTTGGACAATGGGAAAAAATAAGTAGTGAGAAATGCTGGAGCGAAGGGCTTTGGGTAGGGAAATGAGGGTCTCTTGCTGCTTCAATCCTTCTGTCTTGAACTTGAGGCAAACATGAGATAGCATCTGATCTTGTATCTGTGGGGGCAACTGATTCCTCTTTGCAAACTCTGAAGCAGCTCGGACTGTATCCCTCTGCAGCACCACAGTAGAAAATAAAGAGATTTTAGTATAAATGAACTACTGATTTTAATGAAGGTTAACGTAGTTAGCGTAACACTTTTGATTCAGAATCTTAAGTTTCAGATTTGACATTTCTATCCCCTCCCCTGATAATAATTTCATAACAAAAAATTTACTGATGTCTAAGAGATAATATGTGTAGACAGCATAAAGTAATGATCATTTTTTTTCATTAGCAATGTAAATCTGGTCCAGAGTTGGACATCTAGAATCCGGCCCGTATTAAGCATTTATTGTCCTAGACGTGGCTCCCGCTTATTGGGGGTCCACTTGTATTAGTCCCATCTCCGACCCTCGAGGGTTCCAAGATCAGGTCTGAAATATCCGGTAACTAAAAAGTAAATTAAGAAAATAGTTTTAAGTCTATATTTATCCAATAAGCTAAATAAGTAAATTAAATGAAAAGTCTAAAATAACAATAGCAAAGTGGACTAAACAAAAAATTGTCGAAGATACAAATCTAATGAACAGGTCTAGGTCTGGATAAACAAGTGCATCATATATAGGGCTCGTAACAAATTATTATGGTAGTGCTGTGGGACAGACCAAAACGATCCAAACTCAGCCCGTAATTATCCCTATTATTAATTTTTTTTAGAAGACCCTATTTTTTTGGTGTTGCAGCAAGATTTAGTATGAGTAGTGTTTTTTGCAGTGTTATCAATCTGTATAGCGCCGACCCCGAAAACGCTGTAGCGGGATAGCGGATAGTGGGAGCGGCGCTATTTGGGTCGCCGGTGACTGGTAGAGAATAGTAGATGATGGAGATTGAGAATAGATGGAGAATAAAAGAGCATAACGTTTTTTTTAAGCTTTGAATAGATGGAGAAGAAAATAGTAGAGTGTATTTTTTTTTTAGCTTTTAGCAGTTGTAGTTGTATTAGCCATTAGGTTTAGGGTTTCTTTGGGTTTATTATTCCCAATTTGCCCCTATTTTACTCTTTTTTATTATTATTTTAATGGGCAAAAAAGACTTTTCATTAATGATCCAAATTGTGCCGCTATTTCTACTATTTAAGCCGCAATAGCGGCCACAATAATACGCACCCAAAATCCGCGATGCTACGGAGGAGTCATAGCGGCCAAAGGCCGCTCCACACAGCTATCCCGTTATGAGCCGCTATCCCGCCGCAATTGACAACACTGCTTTTTTTTGTTTTTCTTGGAGTAAAAAGCATGACCAGTGTTGTACTCTCTTATTATTGGTTACCAAGAGAAGAACTGGATTTTATTTTCTTGTCCCCAACGGGAAGCCCACCCGGGTGGAATCAGAAGTTTTTGGGATTGAATTGTTGTACAATTAGGAAACACCCAATAAGGAACTCATGAAAACCAGTCCACACCCGGGCATGATGCATGTTTGAATGTATATGAAAGTTACAAAAAGTGGGCTGCTTCTATTTTGTCGGTCTATTGTGTAACATAGACTCATGTTAAGAAATTAGAGGTTCAAAATTCATACTTCTGTTTTTTGTAAGTTCAAAGGCTAGATCAGAAAATATTTCAATGTGGATATCCTAATTAAGAGAACTCTTAACAGCTCCAGAATATTCCTTTCACCGCCCGTTGAAACCAGGTCTAACATGGTCACCGCAGCCCCACCCAGTGGCGGAGCATTCTGAGGGCAGGGGGGGCCAAGAATTTTCAATTTTTTTTTTTACTAGGTATATATATCCAACTGTTAAAAAAAAAAAAGATTTTTTTCTACTACGGCCCCCCCAAGAATTTTATGATACAACCAAAATATACCATTTAGAAATTTCTACAATCGTTTGGTCCACCAATGTTGAAGATTAGTAGAAGAAATGAAGATCAAACTGAAATTCTTCCAAGTTGCAAGCAGAAAGATCAAGCAAAAAAGGATAAAAAGAGCTACAAAAATGCTAAGGAAAAGGAAGAATGGACTTGTGATGTGCGCATTGGGCCAAAAAAGAATTAAGTAAAATAGGTCCACTTCTCCTTGTAAATAAAATAGCTCGGTTATGTATGTTAAGCGATTTAGGGTTAAAATCGAGGCAGAAAACTCATTCGATGAGCTGATGAAGAATCAAAAAAAAATTCCTAAGACTTTTTATATATCATTTAAATTCAATTTTTCTAATAAAATATATTATTCTACCTCAAATATATCATTTTACGCTGTAAGCAAATTTTTAGTTCGGCCCCCCCTAAATTCGAATCCTGGCTCCGCCACTGGCCCCACCAATACACCAGTAAACATAACCGGACTTGACATTACTAATTTACTAGCATTAGTTTTTGTTGAGGGGCCAAAATCAGGGACGAATGCAGGAATTTGGTGTTGAGGGGCGAAAACTGCAACAATATGCTGAATTATATATTAAAACTGCAAAAATAATTGTTGAGGGAGGGATTTGATAAAATATTCCGAACTACATATAAAATTTACTATATCTAGTACTCCCTCCATTCCTAAATATAAGATTCTTTAGACAATTTTAGAAAATTAAGCAACTTGTCATTTTCACCGAAAATTCTAATATTACCCCTCTCTTTCACTTTTATAGCATAAGAAAAGAAAGGAAAAAATAGGGATGGCAGAGGCTGCAAATAAAAGGAATGTCGAGGGTATAATTGGAATAAATTATTGACAACTAATAAAAAAACCTTAAATGATAATTAATTTGGATACCTATAAATCTCCTAAACGACAATTAATTGGAAATGAAGAGAGTAGTATTTTTAGAAATCTCGAGGGCGATTGTCACCCACGCCCCCTCTGTCTTCGCCCCTGCCCAAAATCTAGACTTGATTTGTAGGGACTATATGCTTTTTCTTTGTACTAATTATTGAAAGAAAAAATGGAGAGAGAGAGAGAGAGAGAGAGAGAGAGAGAGAGAGAGAGGCACGTACGAAGTTTCTAGTGCGGCTGGTCCAGTGAACAACAAGATTAGTCATGTTCCCAATAATGTAGGATGTCAATCCTAAGTTGAATAACATGTAGAAAATACCAAAAAGCATTTCTCTTGGATTTTCAGGATGCAAATCACCATAGCCAGTTGTGGTTAGAGTCACAATAGACCAGTAAATTGAAGTTATGTATCTATCCCAAAGACTCTCTTTCTTGAAATTTGGATTCACTGCTCCAATCCATGTTTTTCTTGGATTTGGATATCTATCTGCAATCACATAGTTAAAGCATCCAGCACTGTGTACTGCAAACAATGTTACCTGCAAGAAATGCATATCTTTAGTGTCAAATATTTCATCTTTCATGCGCTCTCATTGCACATTCTCTATGTTACAGAGGATCCTGACTGCTCTTATTGTTGAATTCTTGAAATTTTGGAAACTTACTGATATGAGCTTTGTGCAGCGAGTCCAGAAGTAATTAAACCGCGTGTCTTTCTCCAGTCTGTGAAAAAGAAAGCAGCAAAGTAAGAATTTTGATTGATCAAGTTAAGCATCTTGAGCTGTCTTATGAGATGAAAGGTAGAAGGTCTTGATTCTTTTGGAATGTCGAAAAGTTTGACTTCGGCCCGACTCCAGCACCAAAAGGTATCTCGGGTGGGAGAGAATTGCCTAGGTCTTATAAAGAATAAAATCTGCGGGCAAACTACTGAATGTGGAATAATAAACTCAAACAAGGGAAGAACCTGGCGAATAAGGAGCTAACACGTCTGAGACGCCAAAGCCTGAGCATGCTGAGAACCTTCAAGCCAAGACCACCGCAATGATCGGTGAAAAGGAGGCTAATGGATTGAAATGGCAGCGTCGAGCAGACGTCGAAAATGAACCAGGTTGATATGTACCTGCATAACAGGTTTATATGTAGCAGAATGTAAGAAATATCTCTGTCAGGTAAGAGAAGGCTAGAAAATTTCTGTGATGCTCACCTAATTGCTATCTTTTTCGGATTATCAACGAGTAGATAAGATTGGCTATCAAGATAAGCCACAAAGAAGGTGAGAATGATGTCAATGCCAAAGAAGCTATTAACAATGTTGTCAATTACAGACAAAGCATTTTGCTTGCAAGGCAGAAATGCAAACTCAAATGGTGAAATCCAGGCCGAATAGATAACGAGGATGACTAGAAACATTTCCCAAGCCCTGAAAGATGAACAATCGGAATATCAGAATCACAAGTGTATGACACACGTAGCTTAGGAAGAGTGAAGAAGATCATCACCTATATTGCGAGTTTGAATGGAGAAATGATGTATTTTCGAAGTTTAGTTGTTCGATTGATTCGGGCTCCAAGTGATGGAAGAAGATCAGAAGAGAAGAAGCCATTGTGGGTTTTTCCATTGAGGTTGTACTCTTCGACACAAAACCGTTGGAGGAAGTTTTTGGTGTAGGAAAACGACATTTTGGGGCGAATTTGATTTCCTCTCTAAGTCTCAAGATCACAGTTACAGTAGGGCCTATGACAACTTCCCCTAGAGGTAAAGTTCTAATGGAAATTCTCTCTCTATATATATATATATGGTGAAGGTATAGTAGGCTAATCACAGGGGTAAAGTAAAGGCTTCTCTACTTTTTGTTCCTACCTTTTTTTTTCTTCTTTAATATGCTTCTGGTGACACTCTTGAAAAAGAGAATTTCTTGGTTAGAAAACAAATGAAAAAACTACAAGTTTTGGTTGGAGAAGAGGACCAATGTGAGAAGGAACTTGAAGTGGTGGCAATGGTGGGAGCTCCATTTTGAAATTAATATATTAAAAACATTCAAATCACAGATTTGAGGGAAGTTTTCATTTCAGAATCTAGATTTGGACCAGACAATTGTAGTAGGATGGGGCATGAGTTTGTTCTTAATTGGATGACACACGGACCAATAGTCGAAAACTTTTAAAATGTACTATTAATCTTAGCGCGTTTGAATTTAGAATGGTCTGAGTACCTAACTCGTAATGTAAGAGAATCAAAAGTCGACTTCAAGAAAAGAAGAAGTAATATACTTAACTCTTATCTTGGTAAAGACTAATGAATTAGTGGTTCATTGTATGCTTATGCAATGCAATAGGAACCATATGTGGGGAAAGTGTATTCCCTCCACATATCTTGAGCCATCATTTTACTATATAACTATGTTTTTTCTCTCTTAAGATATGTTTTGGCACCTTTTTGTGATAAGTAGAGATTCAATTTTGTAGTTAATTTTGCAAACCTTTATTTCATGGAATTCATGTGATGATTGCTATAATGATATCATTGTTTTTTACGATTTTACCTTAATTTAATTTAGTCAATTACTTAACTAAATGCTTAACCAGATAGTATTGACTTATAAAAAATTGTTAGTCAGCCCATGCTTCTAAGAGAAAACCCCCTTCACTTGACAAATGGGGAGAGGTAGGTCAATTGTAAGATCAAAAAGGCATTTTTAGAGCTTTTTAGGTTCCTTTTGTGAGGAAGAAATTGAAAGGAGGAAAAGGAAAGGTTTTTACCTTCTTCTTTTTCCGGCCGTTGATTTTTACTGCTTCCAAAAATTGCAATAAGATGGTGAGAGTTATTTTCGACTCTTTTACAATAAAAAAAAGTATCTTAATTTTTAAAAGAATTTTTTCCGTCACTAAAATCGTTTAACAACTTACGATGGTTGGAGTAATTTACACAACTTACATGTACCACCACATAGTTTTGCCATAGATACGCACATCCCACTCACGTGCCTTCTCATTGAGGTTAAAATTGTAAATTACTTTATAACTTTAATTGCTTTTCTTCCAAACTAATTTAATAATTAGAATAAAACTAGAAAATTGCAATCGAATTCAACAGCACTTTCTCGGCAGATTAAACTTTTTATCATATTTTTGTGTCTTATATTTTATCTTACTAATAAATAAAAGAGAAAATGAATAACCTTTCCCACCAGTTTCACCACCACTTTCCTATTTTATTCCTCGATCAAAAATCAAAGGAAACAAATGCTGTATTTTATTAAATTTCTACCAGTTTTTGCCCGTTTCCACAAACCGACAATGTAAAAAACTCTTTTCATTTGACTACATGAAAGGTCAAACTCAAGAGAGGGACCCATATAGATTTTTCTGCTGCCGACTTTAGGTATAATGTATGCAAATTGATGAGCCATTTATTGAAGGTAAGGGTGTGCTTCATTAGAGAATGCATCTAGCTTCATTTTTTTGAATTATTTTAAGTCTTAAATTTCCACGTTTGACGACATTAATGAAACTAAATGATTTTTTTATATAGAGAAATTTCCTATTTACGAATTTTGATAAATAACACTATCTTTTTATTGGGGTTAAAAATATTAGCATTAATTTACGGACCACTATAAATGTCCAATTAGTAAATCCGTTGACTTTTCAGACTAAAAAATCACGCGTGCCTTGCACATGCTCTCGGAATGAATAGTAAAAATGTCCAAAATTTAATCTACCCACTACGAACCCGAAAATAGGACCGAATACTCTAACCTTACCCGAATACTAAACAATTACACTAAAATACATTTCAATCAGTTCACATTATATGACTCGACCAGATAAGATCTGACGCGACCCGCAATCTCATTCTTCTTTACCATTTCAAACCAAACCAC
The DNA here is from genome assembly GCA_026122235.1 of Vinca minor. Classification (NCBI taxonomy): domain Eukaryota; kingdom Viridiplantae; phylum Streptophyta; class Magnoliopsida; order Gentianales; family Apocynaceae; genus Vinca; species Vinca minor. Next base: position 4,770,240 of record JAOCZM010000241.1, on the reverse strand, counting down.
CACCTGACCCGCTTCGAGATCGATGTTGGCTTCTGGCTGTTTGGGTTTGGGGTGGGATTGGGGAAAAATAGAAGCGGAGTCATTGGCATCAATGTTGTTAAAATCGCGAGTTAATTCGTACAATCACACGATTCTACGATTCTATGGAAGCAAAACGTGTTGAATCGGTACGATTCTACTCCGTTTCTACCAAGTCTACACAATTTCAAATTAGTAGCCATTTTGGTCATCAAATTATTTTTGAACAGCCACTTTCATCCTTTTTAACTTTTTTCATCCCCAAAGATTTTACGAGTAGCCATTTTGGTCATCAAATTATTTTTGAACAACCACTTTCATCCTTTTTAACTTTTTTTTAACTTTCTTCATTCCCAAAGATTTTACGAGTAGCCATTTTGGTCATCAAATTATTTTTGAGCAGCCACTTTCATCCTTTTTAACTTTTTTTTAACTTTCTTCATCCCCAAAGATTTTACGAACAACCATTTTTATCCTTGGGATGAAGAAAGTTAAAAAAAAGTAAAAAGGGATGATGATGATGAGTTTGATGAAGGCGGAAATGATATGGAAGATGATGATAGTGACGGTGGTTCGAAATTCAAGTATTTGAATGACTTGCTCTATTAGATCATAAACTTATTACGTACTTTATTTTATTTTGATCTTTTGAAAGACTTATAAGTTAAGAATTATGTGTAGTCGCATTTTTATATTTTGAAAGATTTATATGCTCTTTATTGTGAACTTTGTTGGGTTATTGTCTTTTGAAAAAACTTGTGAAACTATATTTAATGAAATTTTTTTCCATATTTTTGGATCATATAATATGATTTATATGTTAATTATTGTTATATATATAAAAAAAAATATATTAATTTCTCGATACAATTTTATGATTTATTTTACGATTTACGAGTTCACGATTTTGCACCCTCCTCCGAATTTACGTAGAATCGCGATTTTAACAACCTTGATTGGCATTGTTGGCCACACCGGAGAATTTAGGACGGAAGTCAGTACTAGCCCAAGAAGACGGCCGCATTGTAGAAGCGGAATCTGGAGCAACCGGATCATGAGGGAATGGGTCGCAAAAATTCTCTCTAGAGAAAATGCTCCCAACTTTGGCCTAAAACCAAAGTGGGTTTCTCTTGAATCTTTGCTTACTGGGAGTAATTTTAGCTTGGAAATTTGTTTTTTGTGGGTAAATATCTGTCCTTAACATTTATATCCACTTTAAAGTAATGTTTCTTGGCTTTAATTAGCTCATTTATTGCCTTCTCAGTTGGGGGTTTTTTGATAGCCTAGCCACATATTTTTCACCTTTCAGCTACAAATCGGGTTAAAAATTTGCATATTTAGGCACCTTGGACCTTGGGAAAAAGGGTTATCTTCATATTTTCATCATAAAAAAAGGTTGATTTTACAGCATTTTCGTGTTCTTGGTGGATTTATGAGCAAGATGATGGAAAGTCGCCGTTTTGATCCTTTCAAATTTGGTGCAATTGGGAAAATAAAAAATGAGTCGGGTTGTGTGTTTTGACATGTTTACCCTTCATTCCGAAAATATGTGAAAGGCACGTGCGATTTTTTGACCTGAAAAGTCACCGGATTTATTAACTGGACATTTATAGTGCCGTAAATTGATGCTACTATTTTTAGTCTAATAACAAAAATAGTGTTATTTTCGAAATCCGTAAATAGATAAATATTATAAATAGGGGATTTCTCTTTTTTTTTTACAAGCTACCCTACTTTTTTGTTTCCCCTAAGTCAAGTGATTTGAGGGATTATTTAAGGTAAATTGGTGAATTTCGTCTCTTAATAATTTGTGATTGGTGGTTTTGATTCATAATCTCTTTTTTTTATTTTTTTTTCTTATTTTAGAAACCTTAAACAATTTGCGTTTGGTGACAATGGTCCTTCCGTCCACAGCTGTTATAGTCAACAAAAATTTAAATGAAAAAACACCAAAATTGAAAGGTTTTTTTGGAAAAAAATCTTCTTTATTCTTCATCCAATTTCTACATGATCATTTGCCTTCTTTCTTCTTCCCCCCTCCCTAGGGGTGTTCATGGTTCTATTTGGTTTGGTTTTACACATTTTTCAAACCAAACCGAAATATTTTTTTTTTCCAAACTGGTGGTATATTATATAACAAAAAACTGCCCAAACCATAAACGGTTCGTGCTATTACAGTCACCAATATCCAAAATAAAAGAAGTAGCCTATACAATCCAAACCGAAATATTTGGTTTGAAAATTTTGAAACCAATCCAAACCATTCAAAATCTCAAACCGGTGCATTCGATTTGTATCTGTTTGGTTTGGTTATTCAGTTTTTGTGAGATACAAAATACATTGATTATAAAGTAAAAATAAAACAAACAAAAAATTTATATAATTAATCAGCTTCTAAAAATGTAAAAGAATGTGTCTATTTTTCACAAGTTAAACACAATAGAGAAAACAAATTAATAAAACATAAATTTCTGATCGCAAAACATGACTGAAAATACTTTCTGGGATGTCCGTAAATTGTTGAAGGATTCTTTATGCAGAAAAAAAAAGCAAATTATGACTATCAATGAGGCCGTTTTCTCTATTAAATTAGACTACCTTAATGAATTTCTCAACACTTGTAAAACTTGAAAGAATGGCAATTATTTGTGAAAAAAGGAAATGCTCCTAACAAGGCTGGTGGTTTTTTAGTGTGCTTTTGTTTCTTCTGTGTGTTGGCAAATTATTGAGCAGGTAAGTAATAGAAGAACGCGGTTTTGAGTCCAAAGTCGTTCTTGCTGGTAAAAATTAAAAAAATTGTCCAAATATGGTTGGAGAATATTAAAAAAAATAATAAATAAAAAAGTCCAAAGATATTATAAAGAGATTTTGACAGACTAAAATGATTAATAATTAATCATGCACAGTGACGGGATCCAAAGAAGGGTGAATGGGGTCATTAAATTATATATGGTGTATTTTACTCCATTTAGATAATAAATGTATAAATGACCCGATGAATTATTGTGTATATCAAATGACTCAGTGAATTATTGTGTATATCAAATGACCCCAGTGATTTTTTTAATTATATATGATATATTTTACTCCATTTAAATAATAAATGTATAAATGACCGCAGTCAATTATTGTGTACATCAATGACTCCAGTAAAAAAAAATTCTGAATCCGTCACTGATCATGCAAACGAGTTTATAGAATTCCTAGGATGCGATAAGGTGGTGGACCGATCTTTTTTCTAGCGTTTTCTATTCAAAATTTTCTTTCATTTTTCAAAAGAATTGATCACTTTTTAACTATCGCAATCTTGTCAGTAAAGTGACTTTTGGGGATATTAATAGACCTTACTCTGATAAGAGTTGGGGTATTCTAATTACAGGTAAAAAGCCTAATTCTTACGTAGTGCTTTAGATCTTATTGAAATTATATATATTTTTTATGTAATTTTAGTGTGACAGCTGTTGTATTTTAAAAGGAAAAAAAGATATTTTAGTGGACGATCCCAGAAAATTGGAGGAAGAATTACTTAAGGCAAGGGAACGCTTCCCAAGCATGAGAATAAATAAGGAGGGAAAGGGGTGTCCAAACACTGATACTTCAGTGCAGAATGTCTGTGTTTCAGTATGTTCAGAACTTAATTTTATCTGTCTATTTAAAATTTTGACGTTCAAGATTGATTTAAAACGAACACATGTACTGATTTGTACAATACATGTCTTATTTTTAAGAATACTTGTCCTATTTTTTATCTCTCAGGACAATTGTTTTAAGGCATTCCGCACGTGCTAAAAAAAGCGTTCTGGCATGGTGTCCAAAATGTAGGGAGATGCGTTATTGTAAATGTCCTACTATATACACAGCTCTATTTTTTAGTTTATTATTATTTTTTGCTAAGTATGCACACAGTTCTATGTACTATTTCTTTGGGGTGAAAATCCTCTGTCCCTAATCAATCATAATTTACTTATATAAATATTTTTTTTCAATTATATATATATATATATATATATATATATATATATATATATATATATGGTGAATTGTGATTGGTTGGGGACACACAGGGGACAGATGATTTTTTGCAAATCTTTGTGAAACCTTGTTTATTTTTTTATTTTTTTGTAACTTGAAAGTAAATTGTTACTATATATAACAGAAAATGTGGAGTTCAAAAATAGCCGTTTGAATTTTTTAAAAGAAAAACTTCCAACATGAGAGGAATTTTCCCACCAGAGAGAGGGGTAGAAACGACAAAGCATGGTCTAGTATGATAGCACGATTTATCAATGACACGATAAATTTGTATCTCAGTTAGTGTTTCTTAGTATGTCTATCCCGATACGAAATCTTATCATGATAAAATTGTGCCAAGTGTTCTTTTTCAGTACGACCCAATAACCCATTATTTAGGGGGGAAACAAATGCGTAAATAATTAGCTATAATTTATTGATTACATTTTTTAATTAGTTTTGGCATAAAAATTACGTGTAATAATCATATTAGTTTAATAGCTTAAGTTACTAATTAATTGGTATGCTATGGAATGTTACTAGTTCATCTTTGTTGAGCTTTAGTGAAATTGACTTCCTTAAAATACAATTTTTAATATTAAATACTCCCAAATGATCTTATTAACTATAATTAATCTTATTTTATTATTTTTATTATATTTAATGAAATATTAAACTTTTGCAATTTTTTAGTAGGTCATTCGGACCAGGTCAAGCTACACAATATTTTTCATGTCGTACTTGGGTCCAACTCTTATTAAACTGTACCAGTCCAGTCCGATAAAAAAGGTGCTAAGCAAATCGAACATGATAACATCTGACCAGCCTGATTTACCACCTCTAGAGTGGGGGTGGAACAGGGACGAAGTCATAACTTTTAAGGTGGGGCGAAAAACTGCAATAGTATATTGAACTACATATAAAAACTGTAAAAAAAAATGTCGAGAGAATTTGTATAAAATTTACTTTATTTAGTAAAAAAATTAAAAATCTCGGAATTACTGCCCCCAACCCGCCCTGTCTTCGTCCCTGGGTGGGATGGTGGTTGGAGAGGGGAAAGGGTGATATGGATGTTGAAGACGGGTGGGAAAGGGCAGAGAGTAATGAAGAAGTTATAGTATGTGGTTTCAATGCACATGCATCACATGCCGTTTGTCTTGGCCATTTAGGTTTAGTTGTACAACCTCCATTCTCAAATAATTCTCCCTCTTTTCAATTCAAGACAAAATTAAAATAAAATTTTAAAGCATTTTGATTAAAGAGTCAAAAGACCAAGTAAGTAACCATTTTGAAAATTGAAATATATTCTGCTCAAAATAAAGTTGAAGTACATTAATATTACAATGTTTCGTGTAATAGCAACCTAGCTAGGAACAAAAGTATAACAAGAATCTTATAATGAGTTTTTGCTAAGTAAGAATCTTATAATGAGTACCTTCATAAATTGACCCATAATTGCAGATGCGAAAAAGTTCAGAAAGTAACAAATTATATTTGTGAATAGATGTAATAATTAGTATGAACACCTCCATATATACATTGTCTTAACTTGAACTCAAGTTCCTATACACAGTATATCACAAGGTCCATAACCCAGTGGGGAGATGGTCTGCCCACAACCTATTAGTTGTGGGTTCGATACCCAAACTCACACAAAAGGAAGGATTTAATTTCCTATTCTTGGTTCCTCTTGTGTGGGTTCTTATACTCCCCTTCTAGGGGCACCCGCTAGTCGGGCTTCTACTACTCCCCTCACGGGGCACCCACTCATCCAGAGCTTCTATCCGCCCTACATGGGCTCCTCCTCTGGTGAGGTCCAATAAAAAAAAATAAATAAATAAAAAAAAAGAGGTTCCTATACACAGTGACGAAGTTAGGAATTTACCGTTGAGGGGGCGAAAAATAGTAATATGTCAAACTACACATAAAAACTGCAAAAAAAATGTTGTGGCGAATTTTATCAAATATTCCAAACAACATAAAATTTACTATATCTAATAATATTTTTAGAAATCTCGGGGGAAGGGGGGCGACTGCCACCTCCGCCTCCTCTGTCTTCGTCCCTGCCCATACACAAAATTAAAGGAAGGTTAATTAGTGTAGTTCATGAACGTTTTCGATTTAAAATAATAGGTCTTGAATTTCTGTTAAAAAATTCATAAACACAATATATTTTTTTTATATGAAATATAATATCTATCTACAGTAAAACATCTATACAATAATACTCTTGGGACCAGAGAAAAAATATTATTATAGGGAGGTTATTCTTAAATAGAGTTTTACATATAAATATTAAAATTTTAAAAAAAAAAAAACTAGTATACATTATACGACACTTGAAAATGTGTCACCTCAAAGGTATCTCTCCTAAATAGAATTGTAAATCCAGTTGCTTCATGGTCGGTCAATGTGAAACCACATACAATCGAAAATTGTTTCAACCATTGCAAAATTCGAACAGATGGTGTCGATGACTTAGAAGTTACAAAAAAATTGGATGAAGATGATAAAAAATAATAATTACATATTTGAGAAATCATAGTAAAGAACTTCATTACAATAAGCAAATGGATATGTATGTATTCCTCGATCATCAAAATAAGTAGCAAGTAGTGTATGCTTTAACTGAATGAGAAATTATTACAGGAATCAAGCAAGAAATGCAAAGGTGATAATCCAGAAGATGATAGTGTAGAAATAGAAAAAGTATCGTGTCAAATAGCTTCAAGCATGTTGAACAAACTGGAAATATTTTGAATTCAACAAGAAGGTGATTGTGTTGACGAGTTACGACGAACGCGCAAGTTAAGCGATGCGGTATTAACCCAAAAAATTAAGTCATTGTTACATACAACTTTAGATAACTATTTCATATCATCGAGGGTTTAATGTAACAAACTTAAATAATTCTGGGTTTAATGTAACAAACTTAAATAATTCTGAATATTTTATATAGATATATAAATATATTTAAAACTTAATGTTATTTTATTACTATATGGAGGTAAATTTCTTAAAGATGGTCCTTAAAAAAACATGGAATATTACAATTTAAATTTATTCTTATTTATAACTAGTTTTGAGTTGGAACAATAATTTTTATTACTATAAGAAAGTTATTCTTATATAGAATATTATTTTATACAGGTTTTACTGTATTACCAACAAACCTTAACAAATGTTTCTCACTCTAGGTTTTTTTAAAGTATCTCTAGGTTTCATTTGTAATAAGTTAAATTTTAGGAGTTGCAATTGGTATGTCCTACCCATGATGCTCGTGAGAAATCCTATACTTTGGTGGAGAGACGGGTCAAAAGACGGTAAGAATCGTCTGCACGTTCTGTGTATGTGTCTAGTTCTCTTTTTTATTAATAAAAAATTTTATTTTGTTAATTTTATATTTAAAATAATTATAATCAAAAAAATAGTAGAACCTTCAAAGAAAAAAATAAAAACATAATATTTTTTATTGACGAAATATATAACGGGACAAAATGTAAGACGGTTTTTTGCAGTCAACAATGGACAAGTCCAAATATGTCTCTCCATTTCTCAATATTTATTCATTTTTTTTAGTTGCAAAGAGTATATGTGAAGCTTCCATATGCAAAATCCACGAGAAAGGAAAAGGATGCATAAGATCAATGAAAGGTCTTCAATGATATAAAGCCAAAAAACAATTAAGTTCCCATTGCTCTTACAGAGGCTTATCTTCGGTGGCGGAGCTATGAAGGGGCAGGGAGCTGTCACGAGTCGGTCGTAACTTTGCACAGAAGACAACAACGATGCGTCCCTGCACACCCGAGCTTGCCTAAGCCGTGTGGCCAAAGGCTCCCGAGCATGCCGATCATGCAATACGCATCTCGTTGTCGCAACATGACCCGCACGCCCGTGCTCCAAGCGTGCCCCATTGCCTCGCCCATCTCTTGCGCTCGGAGGCAGCACAGTCCAATATTCAGCCCCAAGACAGTGCCCAACGTCGTGTAGCAAAACACTGTTCATCCGCCCCAACCTTGCGCAGAGATCACTGTAGCTACGCCCCAACCTTGCGCAGAGATCACTGTAGATGCACCCCAACATTGCGCCTGTAGCTGCGCCCCAACATTGCGCAGCGAGCACTGTAGCTGCGCCCCAACAGCGCGCAGCGTCACTGTAGCTGCGCCCCAATCTGCCACCGACTTGGCACTTGCCGTTGCGCATCCGAATGAAGTCCAAATGAGCTCAAACTTTGCAAATCACTCAAGGACAACATAGAGGAGCGAAAACGACAGTTAGTTTGTAAATATCAATTGTATAGCATAGGTAGATAGATTTCCCACCTCCTCGGAATTTTGGTATCTACTCCTGCCACATGGGCAAATATTTTTTAAGCACCTGAACAAAAATTTCAAGCAAACAAGCAAAAACCAAACTTCTAGCAATTGTAATAGACGTTCAAGCGACTCTCTCCCTCGTCGTTTTGAACCTTTTTTATGTACATTCTATTACTTGTAATGGTTCTATATTTAATGAGAAAAGTCGAGTTTTCGCGCAAGTGACCCGTGTTATTTATTGCTTTCGTTTTTAAGTGTTGCCTATCTTCTTGACCCGAGATTGTGAACAAAGAGAAAGCTTGCTGGAAGTAACTTATGAGCTATTTGAGCTAGAGTTACTCGACATCGCGGGCGTCTCAAGTGCTAAGACTTGCGACCCATGACACTTGGTATCAGAGCCTTGGTCGGAAACGACGATGGCTAGTAAAACGAGAGGCGGTTTGGCAGCGGATGAGAGTGCTATGAGAGCACGTCTCGAAGCGTTGGAAGCATCGGTTGGTAAAGTCCATGCCTTCTGCTACGGAGCTAGCGAGATGGATGGCAACTCCATGGAGCGTCGGGCGATGCTAATGGAGAACGATGTTGCCCATCAAAGTAGGGAGCTAGAGGAATTGAGCTCGGCTACTAGGGAACTTTTTCAGAGTGTCCAATCCAATGAGGAAAGGATTGTGACGAGGGATGTGGCGATTACTGAGATTCGCGCATCCGTGGCAAAGAACAGCGAAGCGTTGACCAAACTTCGGCTGTGATGGACGAGGTAAGGGGCGATCTGAGGGTGTTGTCTTTAGCCGTTGGCCGTGCAGCTGGAGCACCGACTGGGCCACGATTTGTCGCTCCCGACACTCCTAAAGTAAAGGAGAGAGAACCGAAGGCCTACACGGAAGCTAGGGATGCAAAGGAGATCGACAACTTCTTCTTCGACTTGTCCCAATATTTCACGAATGTAGGCATTGTGGGTGAGGCCATGAAGGTTGATACTGTTTTTTGCTTTTGTTTTCAAGTGTTGCCTATCTTCTTGTCCCGAGATTGTGAACAATGAGAAAGCTTGCCGGGAGTAACTTAGGAGTTATTTGAGCTAGAGTTACTCGGCATCGCGGGCATCTCAAGTGCTAAAACTTGCGAATCGTGACAGGGCCCAGGCCACCCCAGGAATTTCAATTTTTTTATATATTAGGTATATATATACAACGGTTCAGAATAAAATAGATTTTTTTTCTACTACGGTCCCCTCCCAAGAATTTTCAATTTTTTTTTACTACGATCAATTTTTTTTTACTACGGTCCCCCCTAAACTTCAATCTGGCTCCGCCACTGCTTATCTTCATAATATATGTCTTTTGTAAATATTCAAGAATCACCAAAAAGTCAATTTTCTTTTTTTTTTCCTAAGTCAATTTTCTTTCTTTTGGTTTTCCTTTGAGATCATGGAGATCCTATAATTAATCAAGATTAGCATCCCCCAAAAGAATAAGAATAAAAGAATCGTCTATATAATACTCTTATTCTTTTTATAATTCGAGTTAATCATTACTTTTGAGTAATATATGTCTCATTTTATTTTTATTTTTAAATGTAGATATTCAGCAATCTAATAAGCTCTGAATATTGCATTTGGTTTTATCCTTATAAGGATAAAGGGTTTTCTACTCAGTGGGATTTGATAAATAGTTTTGGATTATATTGGAGACAAGGGTGGATCCAGGATGTGAAGTTGGGGGACATTATAGTTTTAGGAGTTATAATATAAGAATTTTAAGACTTTGGAAGGGGGCAAAACACAAATTTAATCAAATGTGGGGATAAATAAATAAAAATTGTACACTAGAACTACATTGATTTGAAAATTTTGGTGGCTTATATGTGGGTGAAAATCGTCCGTACCCGTCTGTGTATTTATTTTTGTGCTCAATCAACAAAAATTCGCTATGTGATCATTTTTTTAATTATATATACACATGGTGAATTGTGATTGGTTGGGCACAGAAATAAGTATACAAACGGGTACAGACGATTATTTGCCCTTATATGCATAGGTTTGTCTCTGATTAGAGAATTAAACTTCATCATAACGCGGAATTTTGTGGAACACATGACATTTTTTTTTTTTTTTTTGGTCAGCACCTTAATTCCTAGGAATTTTATTTGCCTCACGTAGGAGGCGGGTGTTGAACCTGGGACCTGCAGATCGCAGGTCAAGGCTTGCCCCACTGGGCCACGGCCTTCTTGACTGGAACACATGACATTATATAGTTATATTGCTCACATATATACCACCAAATAGTTAACAATCGTCATCGTTATTTTAAAATAAATATCTAGATAATGAATATCAAGTTGACAATAAATACCATGAATATATGACCATTCTCCTTGGTTACTTATATACCATTCTCCTTCTTTTACTTATCTGCGGGGAAATTCTAATATATTACCAATCTTGTAGGATTGGCCTCACAGCCCTCTCATATGAGTTGTATTGCTCCAACTCATGTAAGAGAGCCGTGGAGTCAATCCCAAACACTATAACAAAAACACCTTTTTGCGACGTTTTTGTACCAACGTTTTTATCAAACGTCGCTTCAAATAAAAAATAGTAAGTTAAATTGTTTGGATTTTATACGACGTTTCATAGCGTCGATTATAGTAATTGTTGTTCAAAACAACGTTTTGATGTTTGTTAGCGACACTTACATTAAATGTCGTTATAATTGTTACTTTTTGTGACTCATATAACGACATTTATATACTATGTCGTTAGATCTTGTGACTTTTCAGACAAACATTGCTAAATTTGAATTTTATACAACGTTTCATAGCGTCGGTTATAATAATTGTTGATAAAATTGACATTTTGAAGTTAGTTAGCGACGTGTACATTAAATGTTTTTATAAATTGTTACATTTTGCGACGCATAGAGCGACATTTATATGCAACATCATTAAATCATGTGACATATCATACAAACGTCGCTATATTTGTATTTTATACGACGTTTCATAATGACAGTTATAGTAATTCTTTTTCTTACCGACAATTTGATGTTAGTTAGTGATATTTACATTACATGTTGTTATAAATTGTTACTTTTTGCGACTCATATAGCGACATTTATATATTTTGTCGTTAGATCTCGTGACATTTTCAGACAAACACAAATACAAAGATTATGTTTCTAAAATATTTTTTTTAAAGAAAAATTAAATATTTAATTATTAAAATTTTAATGAGAGTGTATTAATTTTAATTTGATTCATAACAAAATCATAACACAAAGAGAAATTAAAATAAGTAAAGTTATAAAATCCAAAATTTCATTATAAGAAATATAATAGGAGGAGAAACAAATAACAAATTATCATTTAGCTCAGCGGCCCGTTGCATGACATACATGCAGGAGGTCGCGTGTTCAATTCTCATCTCTTTGAGTAGGGAGAAAATTTATTATATATTATTCAAAGGTGACTAGACTCGATGGCTCGACTTGTCTCTAGGCTACGGCTCCGATTATTCAAAGTTGACTAGACTCAACAGCTCGGCTTGTCTAGGCTCCGACTCGACTTGGCTCAGCTCGGTCAGCCTGGTTTCAAAATTTACGAATGTCGGAATAGATATTTTGTTGCGACTATTTAAAAACGTCGTAATAACTATTTATTCACTATATTTACAAACGTCGGAATAGACGACTTGTTGCGATTATTTACAAATGTCGGCAAAAGTACCTTTTGATACACTTTAAAATGACGCAACAAACGTCGGAATAGATAGTTACCGGTGCTTGTAACAAATGTCGTAAAAAACCATAACGACACAGGCAAATGCGACGTTTACGCGACATTTGTAATAAATGTTGGTATAGATCTATATCGACGTTTTTTTGCCTTATTGCGACATATGACAAACGTCACGTCACAATAGACCTTTTTTGTTGTAGTGAAAAAAACGAATCCATGCCAAAGTGCGTAGGGGTTGAGGATAGCATTTACTCTTCTTTAGACTCCTAGCTTCCTTGCTAGGCACTTGGTTCATTAGCCTTATAGTTCCATAAGAGGAGTCACTCAATACCAGAATTGTTCTTGTGAAATAGGCTTCACAACCTCCTCACAGGAATTGAGCGGAACCCACATCTACAGGTAGGCCTCACCCAATTTATGTGAGGAACTGTGAGGCCAGTCCCACAAGTACGGTAATATGATTGAATTTTTCTCCTAAGAGCACTGACTCATAGGCGGCAAAAAATTCTCTGTTCCCATTTCTGTTCCCATTCCTGTCCCCAGCCAATCACAATTCACCCTGTGTATATATAATTGGAAAAAATATTTATATAGTAAATTCTGATTTGTTGGGGATGGAGATGGGGACAGAAGATTTTCACCCCGCATCGGCTGCTAATCATGACATTATGATAGCGGAGCTAATCTCCAGGCGAAAGTGTGCAAACTAAATGCTATACTGTGTGAGGAGGAAGCTAATAAGTTTCAGAATGCCTCTAGTGTATTTTTTTTGTTGTTGGGTGGACGCCCAGCAGGGATGCTAGGTACTAGGAAGTGAATGAGATATCCCGTTTCCATGAGAGACGAAGCTAGAAATTTGATGTTGGGGCGAAACTGTAACAGTATGTCGAACTACATATAAAAACGACAAAAAAAAATTTTGGGGGGCGAAACTGAAAAACAAATTTCGAACTACATATAAAATTTACTATACCTAATAATATTTTTAAAAATCTCGGGGGCGAGCCCATAATTACCATGAGATAAGTTTGCCAAAGTTGAGATATGAATTTCAATATGGCATGAACAGTTGTCTAATTAGTTTGTTATCTTTGCTACTAGATTAATGAGTCACATTCTCGAAACCACGAGTATAAGGCCCAAGACATAGCATGCATGCATATTGTAAACTGGTCACCACCACAAGTTATGAAAGGCCCTAGGGATCATAGGTCGCTTTCAAGGGTACTTACAGATTGCCACCAACGCAGTTCTCAAAGCGGTAGCGGAAATTGAACACTTAACTTTTGTATTGACGTGTCAATCCTAACCAACGGAGCCAACTTGTGTTGGTTAAACTAATGTCAACATTGCCTCATTGATTACTGAAGTTTGGTTTAGAAAGGTGTCATTTCACTATATTCTTGTGATCACTTTGGCAAAAATCTAATTATGCTCCATTATACTTTGGCTGAAATTGTATTTGAACACGTTTTACATAATAAAAAATAAAGGCTTCCAAGAATGGCAAATAATCATTTGTACCCGTTTGTTTATCCATTCTTGTGCTCAATCAAATACAGATTCACCATGTGTATAGAACTTAAAAAAATGATCACATGACGAATTCTTATTGATTGGGCACAGTAATAAATACACAGGGGGGTACAGGCGATTTTCACCTCCAAAAAACCCAGAAACCCAATGAAAGAAGAGAATTTTTTTATCCAAAAGAATGTCCACAGCCAAAATCTAGGGGTATCGTGGTCCAAAAGAATGGTGGTCGTCTTTGCATATTAGACTTCTCCATAAACAATTTCTGTCATTCAGGCCCTTTAGTGGTCCTTAGTCAGAATAAAAAAAAATCTTTCGAAGAGTTGTACAAATGTAACCCATTAGCAAATTGATAACTAACATGCAAAACATTCCGTTTTCTATTGGTTAAAAGTCTCGAATTCAATTCTTTTCCCATTCAATTATTTTCCCCGCCTATCGTAATTTATGTATTTAAAAGAATATTTTATATACGTGAAGGACCATGTTAAGGCATTGACCCTAATAGTTTATTCATTTCGGAGATGGAAGTTTGCACCTAGTGCAATAAATGTGAAACCACATCGCAAATAGGATAAGTAAGGACATATAATTATTCACGATCCTCTTGAAATATTCATTTTGGCATAGTGAGTTCGGTTGTCAATTAGATGATCGTGGGTGATGACAAGCCCATGTGCTCACATTGCGTGACATTTTATGGTATAAAAATATAGTGACCTTGCGGATATGTGGGAGCTAAGTGCCACACCGTGCACATTTAGAGGACGGTGACCAGAGGACGTGTGGGAGCTAAATGTCAAACCGCGCGGTGGGGTCACCTCTGCACGCTTGGTTGGTCCTCGGCTAAGTATGTTTGGGGCATCTAATGATGACGCTAGGGTCTTATGGATGTGTGAATGTGAAACTCCAGTCTCACATGGGACAAGTAAGGACAGATAAAGTGTTATATAACATGGATTTAAGTACCCATGGTCACCTCGAGATATTAATTTTTAAAATAACAAATTTAATTGCTAAGTAGATAGTCTTAGGTGTTGCCAGCCCATGCCCTGTATTCTGTGACAATAAATAGGAATGAAGATAAAGATTTATGTCATAGTAAACAAAAATCTCTTAAAGTTAATTGAAGGGTATACCTAATTTTTACAGCCGTAAGTAATGTTTAGCTTTATGAATGAACTTCTTTGTTTGACCCAACAAAGAAAGTAATGTTTAGCTAATTTTAAGTACTTACATCTGAGAAACAATTATGAATTGGACCTTGCTAGGCTACTAGAATTATTGGATAAAAGATTGACTAAAATAGTTTTTCGGACCTTTTTGCCCTTATAATTGGGTGAATCCCTTATACCAGCAGGGGGTAAGATATTCATTTAACACCCTCAATTTGGGAGTTTAGAGTTTCTATCCCCAAAATTCTAGGAGTAAATCATTTTCCTTATGAATTATATATACAAATACGATGAGCAGAATCTAAATATTTTATACGGTCGGCTCAGGTGCGGATTATTTATCTCAACACTTGTTAATATTTTTTATAGCAAGTGAGACCTAAATAATCTCACCCGTCAAATCTTTCGGTTCGGGTGTTAAAATTCGAATAATTTCAACCGTCAAATTTTTTTATCTGACGACCAACACATATTCTGCAATGTGCGAAACAACATGTTTTCCGCCCTAGAGTCGTGACGTATTTTATAATGAATTTCCAATTAACTATTTGTTTCATTGATGCATAAGAGTTTGGGGAAAAGTGAGAAATGATGCCAAGGCAAGAATAAGTATGCATTTTTGGTAAAATTTGCATACGTATAAAGAGAAAAATCTACAAGGTTTTTCCTTCTTAAGAAGTATTCTTTGTATACAAAAAGGCATGGGTACCTCCCAATCCGATAGGAATTGTGGAGAATGTTAATCAAGGTAACCCAGCAGCTCGATTGGTGGGAGGTCTTGTCTTAGTCCATTGCAAGAAGCCACCCCACATTAGAGGGTTGTAACTTTCACACTGCAACTGTCAAAATTCGAACCTGCGCTTTTATACACAATCTGTCACCCCAAATCAACTGGACTACCCTTGTGGATTTAAGAAGTATTATTTGAGAAAAGAAGGAAAGGAACTTATGCAATCGTGGGGTTTGTATCTCGTGTTTACTCATCGTTGGAATATTTATGCACCTAAGAGGAAAGAGAATATGCAATTGGCATTGTAATTTATTCAACCCAAGATAAGAAGAAATGTAATAACAAGAGGTTTTCATTTTGATAAAGTGAATAATCAGTAACAATAGTTTGATTTGGTTCTTTGTTTTTTTAAGATTTAATAATTAGATTAGATTTTGGCTAGTTGCTACTCTTATTTTAAAATGTGAATTACGTGAAGGGGCATACTAAGATATTTAAAATACGCGAAGGGGTCATGCTAATCAGTGATGAATTTAGGACTACAAAATATTGGGGGCACATGACACTGGTAAAAGTTTTGGAGAGTTTTTGTTTTATTATTGAGGTCACTACAAAAATTTGTGTATGAGTCACAGATACATTTATCATTTAAATTGAGTAAAATATAGTATAAATACTAAATTTATTTATTTATCACGGTGTCAGAAGGCTACATCCGTCTCTGATGCTAATGTTGTATCCGAAAACAAGAGTAGGATTACAAATCTAGAGAAACATAAAGAAGAAGATGAAAAAATGAGACCAGCATAGATAAAGGAACATAGGGGCAGTAGAAGAATGAGAAAGAAAAATAAATTAAAAGATAAGAAGACGATGAAGAAGAATGTAGGAGAATGAAGTGACAGAAAGGGAGGAAATATATTCAAAAGGTTTCCACGTTTTTTAATTTCCCTAAAAGATGGTTTTTGAATTTGAAAATAGTTTTTTTTCAGAGCATTTTAAAAAATTATGAAAACGGGTTTGCCATAATAAAGAGTTTTGTTTCCATTTTTTTTCCCTCCATTTTTGGTAAATATTTTGAGTCTTAACTTTCTGAATTTAATTTGATTTAAGGTTTGCGTGATAAAGAGATTTTTTTTTTCTAAATAAGAAATTATTTATTAATCATAAAATAGCAAAAGATATTACAATCAAAAGATAAAATGAAAATACAAGAAAATAAAAGTTATACAATGGTGTGTATCCCACCATGATAATCCCACACCCCGGACTGGGTAAACAACACAAAAACAAGAATAAAAAAAATACATAATAAAATTCTTCGCAGCATCTTCTCCGAAATCCTTGAACAGCAGTAGCAAGCTCAGTTCCAACACTTTTCTTATAAATCAACAATCTACGAGACCATTGGCGTATCAACCGTCCCATAGATTGTCTAGGAAAAATGAAGAAAACTGAGAAAGGGCCCAGAACAACTCCGAGTTTAGAGAGAAACTCCAGATCTTTCATTTGAGTCTTGAATTTTGAATCAGAATGTCTTGAAAAAAATCCATCACGATTTACGGCAAAATAAATGGGTAAAGACACAAAAAGTGGAAAAATGATGCATAGATCCAACTAAGATTCGACTGAAGAAGAAGAAGATTCGACTGAAAAAGTCGAAACTTTTGGTTGGATCTATCCATAGAAGACAAAAATTCAAGAAGAAGAAGAAGAAGAAGAAAAGAAATATTAGGGAGAGAAAAGGTGGAGGGGAGGACCGTGTAGAAAATACGTTACATAATAAGTAAAGAACCTAACCTGCGTGATAAAGGGATTTGTTTCCTTATTTCTTCCTCTCTTTTTGGGTAAATGGTTTAAGACTTAAATTTCTTAATTTAATTTGATTAAGGTTAATTTGATTAAGGTTTGCATAATAAAGGGATTTGTTTCCTCTTTTGCTTCTCCTTTTGCAGTAAATGATTTAAGCTTTTAAATTTTTTATTTTAATTTGATTAAGGTTTGCATAATAAAGGGATTTTTTTTCATTTTTTGCTTCTCTTTTTGGGGTAAATGATTTAAGCTTTAAGCTTTTTGAATTTAATTTGATTAATTTAATTAATTGGCAATTAGAATGAAATAAAATCAAATTATTACTTTTTGTCCTACAAATTTTACATCAGATTCGTTCTTATTCTTTTTTCTACGTATTAGCAGTTTTGACTTCATGACAAGAAAATAAGATTTACAAGCTGTGAAGATCTAGAAAAGATAAAAGGAAAAATGTGATGGAGATTTAAACAATTAGTAATATTTTTTTGTCTTTTCACTACAACAAAAACAGTCTTTTACGATATTTTATAATAATTATTGATAAAATTGACATTTTGACGTAAGTTAACGACATGTACATTAAATATTGTTACAAAATGTTACTTTTTGCGACTCATATAACGACATTTATATACAACATCGTTAAATCATTTGACATTTCATACAAATGATGCTATATTTGGATTTTATATGACGATCATAACGACGGTTATATTAATTTTGTTCTTACCAACAATTTGATGTTAGTTAGTGACATTTACATTACATGTTATAAATTGTTACTTTTTGCGACTCATATAACGACATTTATATACTATGTCGTTAGATCTTATTACATTTCAGACAAACACAAATACAGAGATTATATTTCTGAAAAAATTAAATATATTTAACTATTAAAATTTTAATGAGAGTGTATTAATTTTAATTTGTTTCATTAAAAAAATCAAAACACAGAGAGAAATTAAAACAAGTAAAGTTACACATTGTCACAATATGCACTGGTAGCACACATTCTAAGATTTAGTTTTCTGATTGCATACGCACAATATTAGTTATTAAAAGAATTTTTTTAAAAAAAACAAATCTATTATTTCTACCAAAAAATTATTTTTAGATTTCTATTTGTAGGCAAAAAAATTATTTAAAACAAAAACTATCTTCAAAATGACAATTTTGACAATTTATTCAAACTATGTTAGGTTCCGGTAACATTATAACTGATAAATCGTAAATTTATCTATATTTTCTTCTACTTTAATAGTAATTTTGAACTTCAAAAAGTATTTACATATCAAGTTTTGAGCTTAGAATGGTATAATCCTCACTTTTATGTGTTTGCATTTGTAGGGGCAAAATAGTCTTTTGAAGGGTAAAAGTGAACCAAACTTGCAGAACAAGAAAGAAGCTGCTAGAATTGAAGATATATCTTTTACGGACTAGAAGAGTTTTGGTGTATTTCAACTACCTTAAAGAATCTTGAAGAGTTGTATTTTATGTCAACTACTTTAGAAGAGTGGGAGAGTTTTGATCTATGACAATTACCTTAAGCTAGGAGATTTCTATTGCTATAAATACTCTTTACTAGTCTTAGAAAATTATTATTCAGTCATTATTAGATTATTCTAGGTTTTAATTTGTTATTGAATTTTTCTCTAGTATGAGCTAAATATTTATTCTAAGGCCATGATGTAGCTAGATTAATTTTATATATTATTCTTGTGATTTTGTTATTCGATGAGTGTTTTGAAATTAATTTCTTATTATTGTTCTTAATGCTTTTGTGTGATTAGCTACCACTCAAATTGTCTTTACATTAACTTGGAAGATTTGCGACAGCTGACCTTGTTAATTAGGTTAAATAATCTGAACATAAATTTCATGCAAGATAGACATATACTTGTATGGTTTGTGCGATCTTTATGATTTCATATGTTTAATGCATTTTTGTGGGTTAAAATCAACATAAACATATAGTTGGTTTATTCATGAGAATATGTTTGATAAGCCTTGAAAGAGGTTATCAGATATTTTAGAAATCGATCGATTAACCAAGCACACTCTAGAATAACTGATTGTTAGGATAACATATTCATTAATTTAGTGAATTGATGTGCCTTAGACCTTCATCATATAAAAACTACTTATTAAAGTTATTTTGCTTTCTTTTAGTTTAATTAGATTAATCATATCACCATCAACTATTTGGATTTATTTTACTTGCTTTTGATCATCGTAGAATTATTCATCTCTAGGAATTAATTAATCATTATTCTCTGTGGGATCGACCTTGACTACTACAATATTGACCTAGTACACTTGCTAGTATAGATTTTGCGTGTCAAGTTTTTTGCGCCGTTGCCGTGGAATATTTGATTAATTTTATTTCTTTGTGATTTTAATTTTACTTTGGTATTTATTTTTTATTTAATTTATTATTTATTATTGTGCAGACATGGATGTAAATCAAGGAATTGTTGATTATGGAGGGAATCAATTAGTCGTTCCTCGTATGAGAGATCTGCATATGCCAATAATTGCTGCAAATCCATCATGCATAAGATTAACTGCTGCAGCGAGGAACTATGAGCTTAAACACTACCATATTCAACTTCTTCCAAACTTTAATGGTATGAATAATGAAGATGCCTTGGGATTTTTGCGAGACTTCTATAGTACGGTACAAACTTTCCCTTTGAATGGTTTAACTGAGGAAGAATTAAGGATGAGATGTTTTCCTTATAGTCTAGAAGGGGGAGCAAAATTGTGGCTACTTGATTTACTTCAAGGATCTTTGGGCACTTGGAATGAGGTTTATGAGACATTCATGTTTCAATACTTTCCCTCCGAAAAGACAATGAACTTGAGGGGGTAAGATTAGTACCTTTACGCAAGGAGAAACAGAAGCTTTTCATGTTGCATGGGAGAGGTTTAAGTCATTACTCACTCAATGTCCTCATCATGGTTTTTCTTTGATATTACTAACTCAGTTTTTCTATGAAGGACTAACTCTCATGTCTCAATCTCTAGTCGATACTGCTGCAGGTGGAAGTCCCACTTCCGTCCTGGCTGACGTGACTGCCTCCCTCACGCGCCTTGCCACGTCGGCCAGGACGGAAGTGGGACTTCCGTCCTCAACTGGCAGTGTGTTGTCTAAAAAACACTTAGTTTTTTTAGGGTCCTGCAATTTTTAGTGGTTATTTTTATCAGGTGTTTGTATTGCAACAACAAAAAAAATATGCCCAAAACACATTGCTAAAAAAAATGAATAAATTGTATATTAATATATAAACAAACAACGAAATAATATATTTATAACGAAAAAAAAGTTACATTGTTCGTAACTACAATGAATGAAACGTAAACAACGTAAATGAAAATCTATCTACGGCAGCGAATGTGTGTATCGTTCGGGGCTTTCGGGTCCGGTCGCAAGAAGTAAATGCGGCCATCTCTCACACACACGGCGCTACCAATATCGGTTGAGATGACTTCCGCGCCTTCGGGGTCGATGTAAATCGGCTCCTCGGGGTAAAGCGGCAACGGCAACGGAGTCTGAAGCTGCTTTTGAGGGATATTCAGGCTGTACGAAGGCGACCCTCCCAAGTAGAAGCCCGACTGTGCAGATGTAGAGGGCCCTGCACCAGGATCCCCTCTTGTCTGAATACCCGGTGAATAAGTACCGGGTGATGCAAAGTGGACCGACATCCCTGTTGCGTGGGTTTGTAAGGAGGTGCACGGTAATGCGATTGTACCAATCCATGTACTCACGGGTTGGTAAGATCACATTGCCGGGGACCGGGACAGCGTCCGCCAGTGCATCCGCTAGCTCATCCCACATGGCTATGTAGGCTTTGTGCTCTTTCTCCCAGTTCATATTCGCTCCCGCCGTGCGGGTGTGGACGTCCTGACCCTCTGTCGTACCCTCCGCCACCGATGGGGTTGGTATCACCTGCTGGAACCCGAATTGCCTAGCAACCCGGTCCGGCATGTGAAACTCAACCAACTCGAAACACACGAGTGTCGTACGGGCGGCCCGACAGGTGGACAGGAAGCCGACATCGCGAGCGGCCCGGTCGGTAATAACTCAGTCGGGGTACGGCCTCCACATGAACTGTAAAAAAAAATTGTACATTAACATAAATTAATTGCGCTAATTAAAAAAATGAAAATACGAAATTTACGATAATCCTTACCCCCCGAGCGTCCGTCAGTCGGTCCAGCTGGTCACGAAACACCGTAAGCTGAGATTTCGGCGCGTTCTTGAAACTTCGGGCGGTATTCCACCGCGCCCCGTACGCTCGGCCGTCCGCGGGAATATCATGTATAATCACTCCCCGGTTCGTCGGCCGGAGAAAAGATATGCGCTCCCACTCCCACAACTGGTACAAACAAACACGGATTAATCATCAAATATTAAAAAAATGCAGGGAACCAATAAAAATGCATTAAAAATTACACAAACCTGGATAAAAAAGCAACAGTCAGCTATTTCCTTAGAGACGGCCTGTGCAGAGATGCACATCTGGCGGTACAGGTAGGACAGGACGCCGCTGGCCCAGGAATGATGGTCGAGGGCGAGGTCTCCGTCGCTGATGAGCAGGAGATAGCGCATGTTCCCGCGCGACCCGGATTTATTCGGGAAAAAGAAAAGTGGTGATGCAGAGGAAAATCAGGGCTCGGGCCCGCTGCTCAACCGCGTCGTCCGTGGCATCCTCGCATAGGGGCTCGGAAATGTGGGCATACCCCTAATTGACCCGTTGGGGGGCGGAATCCTAGGCTTACGTGGACGCACTCAATCCACTGATTCTTGGTCATGTTGTAGTCCTCGTGCCACGTCACCACGTTACCCTCGGTGGGCAGTCCTAGGAGGCATCCTACGTCCTCTAAGGTGATGGTGACCTCACCGCATCGCAGATGGAAGGAGTGCGTCTCGGGGCGCCACCGCTCTACTAATGCGGTGACCAGTGCGTGGTCTATCTTTATCTTTCCTATCCTACAACAACCCCCGAAACCTATACGGTCAATGAGCTCTAACACTCTGGGGTGGCCCTCGCGTTGGTAGACCTCAAAAAAACTCATGTCATAGCTAATGACCTTCAAACCCCTATCTAGGCCTACATCCCCGCCCCAAATCCTAAGTTCTCTATGTGATGTGTGTTTGTTTAACACACTGGGATCGTAGGGACCGGGCATAAGGAGGGCCGGAACAGACATCTATAAAAAAATATGGAATTTTATCAAAAACTACACATAATCATATCGCAATTCACAAATATACATAAGCACAATTCAAAATGCATAAAATAACAATTCACAAAAAAAGAAACAACAATTTGCAATAAAAAACAACAAAATACATACATTTTTAAATGACAATTTGCAAAATAAAAAACAACAAAATACATACATTTTTAAATGATAAGTGAAGTGCAAAATTTGGGGGAAAAAAT
The DNA here is from genome assembly GCA_026122235.1 of Vinca minor. Lineage (NCBI taxonomy): Eukaryota > Viridiplantae > Streptophyta > Magnoliopsida > Gentianales > Apocynaceae > Vinca > Vinca minor. The sequence continues at coordinate 4,747,460 of JAOCZM010000241.1, read as the reverse complement.
TGTACCTCCAAATTTCAAAAATTTGGGAGAGAGAAATTTATGGTGGGGAAAATGGCGGCTCGGCTCGGCAGCGGGCAAGGGCGGCAGCGGTTGGAGAGGGGTGGTTGCGGGAGGGAGGCGGTTTTTTTTTTTTTTTTTGCTCAAGGGAGGGTTTTGGTCGCGGTGGAGAGGAAAAAGAAGGGTTTTTTTTTTAAAAACTGCCATTGAGGACGGAAGTGCAGGACAGAACGTGGCAAGGCGCGTGAGGGAGGCAGCCACGTCAATCAAGACGGAAGTGGGACTTCCGTTCTGGACAAAAATGTTTGTCCCCAATTTTTGGGTGCCATGTCATGACCTTTATGGAAAAGCTGGACCAGACCCATGCAAAGCCGTAAGATGAAATATGTATTTGAGAAGAATAAGCCCAAGTAACTTTGCGGCCCAAAAATCTGTTATTCTTAATTTCAAGAATACTCTCTGAAGCATATTAACATGTAGCCCAATCAAGCTCTGGGCCTTTTTATATGATCTGTCTAGCAGACTAGCACCATTGGGACTACTCAACCTTTTCTTTTTCTTTTTTGTCCCAATTCCAATTTTATTTCATTCAAATCCGATTCCGGTTGAAATTTTCTGTGACACTTTAATCACGGAAAAATTTCGTTTATATAAACTAAACTAAAATATATAAACCCTAGAGATTGACGTATAAACACAGAAGTGAAACATAATTATAATTAGGGAATAGCACTTAAAATATCACAAAGATACAGTGTAACATAAATCTCGTTTTTTACGGCATCTCTTCCCACATGCAACTTGTGTGCTTAAAATTTTAACGTTAAATTTGTTACTCCAAAGCCATTTTTTATATTATTATTTTTTCGGCGCAAAATTAAATATTCTCTTTTATACCGAATGAATAATAAATTAGACATTCAATTCTTTACAAAAAGGAATATTTGTTACAAGAAAATAACTCAATTAAGTAATACATTATTTATCAATCTAATAATACAAGAGAGAGAAAAATAATCATAGGTTCAATTCACATTGTAGTACCTCAATGATAAAAAATAAAAATAAAAAAAGCAAAAAAGAACACTCATATACTACTACTAGAGGCAGAGTAGTACTAATTCTTTTCTTTTTCCTTTTTTTCTCTTTTTTTTTCAAATAAAAGTACTATTAGTATCACTCCTTTACTATTCTTTCCCCTAAAATATTAGCCATATTTACATGTTTACGAATACCTAAAAAAAAATATAAAACAAAAAGATTAATATATCATGTTCTACACATTCTTAACCTCACAGAGGGAGGTGACCTCACAGGAGGAGGAGCCCAAAAAGGGTGAAATTTATTAAGCTCCATGTAAGAGGCGGGTATCGAACCCTCGGCCTCACAGTCGTGAGCAGTGCCAAGCCCCACTGGTCTATGATGGTAAAACCCTAGACCCAGGCCCGGCTCAAACATATCGAGGCCCTATGCCGAAAAAAAAATTGGGGCCCCGAATTTTAGGCTAAGTATATATATATAAACAAAAAAAAAAATTGGGGCCCCCAATTTTAGGCTAAGTATATATATATATATATATATATATATATATATATATATAAACAAAAAAAATTGGGGCCCCGGATTTTTGGGGGCCCTCTGTGGTCGCTCAGCTCGCATCCCCTATTAACCGGCATTGGTGCATGGTAAAAAAGATTTTGAGCAACAAATTGTAAAACATCAAGATCTTCAATTTTTTTAACTAATAATTATATACAAATTAAGTAATTTTTTAAAAAATTTGGGGCCCCTGTAAATATGAGGCCCGGTTCCGGATGTCACCTTGGACACCCTTGAGCCGGGCCTACCTAGACCAAACACTGCCAAACCCTCGACCTCATGTTCTACACATTCTTGAAACTTGGAGTGATGGTAAAAAAGAAGGATAAGAATAGTACAAATGTTGTACTTACAATAGAAAAAATAAAAAGTATAAATGTAACTTTGTTTTTTTTTGAAATCCAAAATAGTGCAATATTATTGAGAATAAAGGCGATCAAAAGAGATCGCAGACATTACATCATAGGGGAAATGGGAATCCCATAGCATGGAATGAAAGTAATGGCCATGGCGGGCCAGACAATGAGCCACATTGTTCCCCCCTCTCTTGTTAAACAGGAGAGAGATAGAATCAAAGGAAGCAATAAGAGATTTAGCATAATCAAAAATATGACCTAACGATGAGTAGTCAATATCTGAGCAGCCAAGGCGAGAGACAATATCGAGGTTATCACATTCCAAAGAGAAAACCCGAAGTTCCAAAAGCTCAGCAAGTTTAAGTCCCTCAATAATCCCCAACAGCTCACTATGGTCGGGGATCAAGCAGTGCATAAGCTTTTTGCAGACCGCCAATAAAGGTCTTCCATTATCGTCTCTAGCAACACATCCAAAGGCAGCTTCGCCATCCATCCAACACCCATCAGTATTTATCTTGATGTGGGAGGTAGGGATGACCAAACAGCAAGAAAAAGAGCTGCAACTGGTTCTCTGATGTGTGAATCCGCAAACAGTGAACCATATTCACCAGTCGCGGCAACAGCATCGTTGAAGACCATGGCTGGAGTTCTGCGATGCGATTCGAAGACAAGGAGGTTGCGATCCTTCCAAGAATACCAGGCTATGTAAGCAAACACAAAAATATCCTCCTTAGATCCATGCGTCATGATAAAAGAGGCAGTCTCCTTGAATGAGCCCAAATTCATTTGCATTACACCACAAGGACCAAATGCGGACCCAAAAAGAACACTGAATAAGGCAATGAACTCCGGATTCTTGTTGTTCATTACAAGACGCACACCATTGCGAAACATAGATCATTTTCGCCAAATTAACCGCTGTTGGGAGATTATCTAAAGAAGCTCGCCATAAGAAATGCAGTAGCCGAGGTGGAACTGGAAGCTTCCATAAAGTAGTCCAAAATTTCTCCTCCAATGTCGAATTAGAAGATTTAGATGAGTGAACCTTCATGTATGCATCTTCCATAGCAATTTGATAGCCTGAACGGACGCTATAAAGACCATTCCTCGCATGATGCCAGATTAGCCGATCATTGACGGGAGTTCACCTAAGGGTATTTCTTGAATAATTTCCACTTCATACAGCAAGAATAATTCACTAAGGAGCTCAGAATTCCATCGGCGAGGTGATGATAGAATAAGGACACTCACCTTACCTTCAAGGAGGACAGCTTCATTGTGTGAGGACAAGCGAAACGTGAAGGGCCTTGGGATCCATGGATGCTAGATTCTCACCTCAGTTCCGCTACCAATTCTTCGACACAACCCAAGTTGTAGTAATTTTCTACCCTTGAGGAGGCTCTGCCATACACAAGATGAACGGGAACCCCGACCAGCACTAAGGAAATTCCCACGTTTAAAGTACTTGGCACTCAAAATCCTCCCGAGAAGAGAATTAGGTTGATGAACGAGTCGCCAACACTGTTTTGCTAATAGAGCCCAATTGATTTGATGCATATCTCGGAGTCCCAACCCTCCTCGAGAGTTTGGCCAACATAGCTTTTCCCACGAGAGCCCATGAATACCATTATCGCCTCTACCCTTGACCCAAATAAATTTGTGAATCATTACCATGATATCAGTGAGAATAGACTGAGTAATGTAGAAACTTTGCATGATATAAGTTGGGATAGCCTAAATGACCGATTTAATAAGGATTTCTTTACCCGCCGGAGACAAGAACTTTTCTTTCCACCCATGTAGCTTTTTCTAGACTCGATCTTTAATATAAGAAAAAACCTCTCGCCTATTACGACCAATCATAAAAGGAAGGCCCAAATATTTCTCATCGCCTTGACCGATTCGAACCCCCAAGAAATTGCGAATGTCATTCACCATAGACCGAAAAAAACTTACGTTTCTTGGTTAAAGATTCTGTTTTGGGCTCTCAGCTGCAACCACCTTGAGTCCTCTATTGCGGAATTACTCCCTACCGGTATCCACGCGACGAAACGAGCAGCGAGTGCTAGCTCTTTGTTTTCCTAGGTTTCGAATAATCTAGAGAGAAAATGAGGCAGAGAACCTGAAATCAAATATCTGGGATTTAGGTATTTTGCGGCTCCAGCATTCGTACCTAGGGTTTCGGCCAAGAGAAGTTTATATAGGGTGTGAGAGGTTGTTTCAAAACACAACTCTAACGTCCTTTCCACCTTTTATGGAAGTGGGAGTCTTTAACTCCCACGTCCTCTAGACTTCTGCTGGTAGTGGGAGTTTTTATCGGATAATAACTCCCACGTAATCCCAGCTATAACTAAATACCAAAAATACGCCTTATTCATCTCTAATTCGAATAATAACGTTTTATTATTCTCAGAAAAATATATGTAAGATACAATGAACCTAGACACATTCTAGATTCATTGGATCTAGACATGAAGCTCGTTAACTCGTTTATGCGTGTGACCCTGTAGGTTCAATCACAATGGCAATGAAAACACACTTAATAGTAGTATGTGTTCATAAATTACAAGCGGTCCCTTGCAGGACATTGTGACTACCCATAGTGAATGTATATGTCGTGGAACCTAATATCAATCCACTATTTAATCCCTTTGTCTCGCGATATCCAAATTAAGCATTAAGGCATGGTAGTTGTCACCTTTATATAGCTCAATTGTATTTATACTCTATCTAGACTGTTTCAATAAACAGTATTTAATAACCACTTTATTAAATACATTTGAGCACGGTCATGCATTTAAACAGTCTTCCCTATCGAGGGGCCCATGGATAGCTCTCTCTAATAAGATAGGGACAAATCCCTTACAATGCCTCTCACATTCAAGCCATGATAAGATACTACATCTGATAATCAGTCGTATTGATTACTCGATTAAAAGTAACATCCGACTGAGTCAAAACGTAGCTCCATTCATGTTGGAAGCAATGGAGACATAAGGTCTAAGCATTCAAAATAGTATTGAGGAAGTAATACTTATGACTAAAGAACCATGAAGTATTACTTCTCTTACGGATCACGTCCCGATACAATATATCCCAATATATTGCATCTATGATATGATTTGTATCCATTACACATGATCAGTAAAACATAATCATCAATCATACATCATACTAGTTTTATTTCATTGTAAAAAACAGTACATAAAACTAGGGACATTTAGAATAGTAATTGCATAAGCTAATGAGTTTTACTATCAAATCACACATTTGATGTTCAAAAGCAAAAATTAACTATTCAAAGACATGCTAAAAAAGATATAAAACGTACAACTTATGTTAATTGTCCTAGGGCACTACTAACAGTCCTTACTGAAGAAGATGGATGATTTGTCAAAATTAATTGACTGGCAGGAGTATGTTTCATATTCTAGCAAGATGTGTTTGATGGTTTGTGCACTCTTCATATTACCTTCAAGGAAAAGTAGCGAGTCATCAGCAAACAAGAGGTGCGACAAAAAGGGTCCCGGTCGGTCAAACTGAAGCCCCTGAATCAATGACATATTCTCAGCTCTACGAAGGATGGCGGAAAAACCTTCAGCACACAAAATAAATAAGAAATGAGACAATGGATCTCCCTGACGAAGACCACGAGTAGGTGTGATCAAACGTGTGGGCTTCCCATTAATGAGCACTTTATAGCTAACAGATTGGACGCATGCCATGATAAGAGAGCGGAAGCGGGGCGAAAAAATCGTGGATTCCAACATAAGTTATAAATAACGCCACTCCACATGGTCACACCCCGTAACCAGAAGGTGACCTGGCAATGCCTCATCTATCAATGAGACAAAGAACCCTTAACAAAATATACTCTAACAAGACAAACTTAACAGAATAATCTTAATCTTTAACTTTATTATAAGTCATCAATACTTAAAGTAGATTACATAAACTTAGAACTAAAGTTATTCAACTTAATAAAGGTTCATCAACTATACTATTACATGATCATTACTTCTTTAATTTCTACTTGTCGTGCTCCCCGTCCCATGTCTCCTCATCAGCATCATCTACAAAACATAAGAATATAATAGGGTAAGCTACACTAGCTTAGTAAGAGCCGATCGGCCTTGGGATGATGGACCAAAGAGACTTCAACACATTCCGTGTTTTCCAAAACATTTGAAAATATATCTTGTCTTGTCTTAACCTGAAACATCTTGAAAACCTTTGTAAAATACTTGTAAACACAACATAATACTTGAGAGCTTTCATAACTTACAATCTGAAATTCCAACCCAAAATATTATTTTTTTGACTCTTTATATTACTTAGAGACAATACCAATTCATACAAATAACATGTCATAACAATACTTAACCAAATCGATCAAATACATATCAGAAATCGTACTCCGAGTACTTAACATACTTGACATAACATGACATACTCGTAGCCTTCCAATACATATAAACTTGACATGATTAGTACCAAAATGACATGCAACAAGTAATTCTACAATCGAGCTCAATTATCCAACAATAACTCTATCCAATCATTAATGACTTTCAAACTTTAATGCCGCTTAGGGAGGTCCTTACATTTTTTAACTTATAACATATCATATCGTAACTGGTAAGGCTCAGAAATTGCTATTTAAGGATATATTCATGTCATTATCCATCCTCGTGGACTGAATGACTCATAATGACCCTCTAACTTTTAAACCTCGCAAGGGACCGGACATCATTGGGGACGAAAAGCGCTCCCGGGCACTTATATCATAAATTCGAATATATCCCTGGTCTAGGATCATCATTAGACAAGAGCTCTAAATTGAGAATATGCATATGCTGACTCTCATGTAATGCATCCAGCAATTTAATCAACAACATGCGCAAGAATCAACAAGTATAAGCATGCAACGATGCAAACATCATTCGGTTCTTCATCCAGATTTTTATGCAATAAAACATGTGAAAACTTCATACATTTCAGATCTTTAATAAAAGAATACTTCATGCATTTTTAGGACTGAAAAACAAGGACGAAGGGTTCTTACCTTATCAATCTTAAAGCAAAACCTCAAAATACACCAAAAGCAGAAAATCCAGATTCAAATGACTAACTTCCCAATCCTATAACTCGAAATACAGAACTCCAAATGTTACTCCGTTGAATTCCAAACGTAGCTCTATCAGTCCTCTTCTAAACGCACTAAGAATCGCTGAAAACAAACACCTTTTGCTATCTCAAAAGTGCATTCTTCCACAGCCTACCCAATCTGCCAAGACCTTCAACTACGATGATGATATCTCTTAATCCAGAACTTAGAATGATAATTCCTTTGGTCAGAATTTAGTTTAGGGAGTATAATATCTGTGGTTAAAATATGGGAGGAATCCGAGATGATTTGCTATGTCTGCCAAAGTATTCTTACTTGCTGTCCAGATTTTCCAGCACTCTTATTTTCTCTCTTTTTCTTTCTTATTCTTTCCTTCCCTTCTCTACCTTTATCCTCTATTTATAGGCTATCTAAACTCCAGATTTCTGAGAAGTTGTAACACTAAAGTAGGCAACCAATCCTCAAAGTTCAGCCCCCTTAGGATTATATCTAAAGGTACCCCTTCATGAACACTAACCTCCCTCCAAAATTAGCCAATTAGCTAACATATAATTCTTTTTATGCACTTAGGTCCTCTAATTAATCCAAGATGTCATAGACACCCTAAACAATAATGTACATAATATATAACACATATAAAAGTCAATTAGTCACACAACACAAAAATATAGTCATGCAATTTCTAAGGTCAAATGGTCCTGGGTATCACAACTACAAGCTATATTTGCCAAATCGGACTCACTGTCCATGACTTCACCAGAGGCAGATTGGATTCTTTCGATGAAATTGCGCGAGCGACGAGATGATGCTTTATGATGAAAATAAATGGTGTTGTGGTCCCCATGCAGAAGCCAATCCGCTCAACTACGTTGCCTCCAAAATTCATCCTTATGAGATAGTAAAACATTTAACTCACCTTTGAGGCGCTGATCCTGAAGAGATGAGAAAATTGGTGAGTTCCATAAATCGACTAATTCGTTCTCCTTTAACTTTATGTTTTTATCTAGGTTCTCAAATTTTTTTGAACCCCTGCTACGTAGTCTATCCCGGACGTGTGCAACCTCAGCAAAGACATCCGCCTCATTGCAAAAAAAAAAAAGTTTTCGCGATGCATTCAATATAACATCATTACATTCCGCATCGTGGATCCAAAAGGGGTCGTAACGCGGCAAAGTATGCCATTTTTTCTTTTGAAACTTATTCGAGGATATAAGAATTGGCAAGTGGTCAGAATGAGAGGCTGTAAGGTGCTTGACAACTTAAATGGGAAACAGAGATCTCCAACCGGCATTTGCAAAAGCTCTGTCCAATATTTCTCGAACTAAATTCGGATCTCTCCCATTAAGCCAAGTGAACTGTGGCCCGATAAACCCCAGATCAACTAGTTCACAATCATAAACTTCATCCCGAAAAGCTGTGATAAGATCGGGGTTACGATCATTCATCCCTTTCTTTTCATTTTAAGACAAAATTTCATTACAATCACCTGCACAAAGCCAAGGAAGTTGAAAAAGAGAATGTAAACGTCGTAAGAGGGTCCAAAAATGATGCATGTGCTCATGATAAGGATTGCCAACAAATCCAGTAAAATGCCATTTTGGGCCACCAAGACCCCCAACACTAACATCAATATGATTGCTCGAGTAACTAAGTAAATTAACATAAATAATATCCTCATACCAAAGGAGAGCCAAACCGCCGCCCAGACCACAACGGTCAACAATAATACCAGACGAGTAACCAAGACTAACACGAATACTATTCATAGAGGAACTTAATATTTTTGTTTCCATAAGAAAGACTATAGAGGGCTTATTAACCTGAACTGGGTTTTTTAAATTATGAATTGCACGAGGCTGCCCTAGACCTCGGCAATTCCAACATAGAATACTCATTGATCTCGGCGGGGCTGCTCCATGGCAGCCTCCGCCGTTACAAAGCAATCAAAAAAATCAATAGACTTAGTTTTCTTGGACGATAGACAAAGAACCTCGCCCTCCTTACCATCCATTAGCTCAATGGAAGCCTCAGTAGCATTCCTCTTCAACCCCACTGATGGTGCACAAATAGAAGAACCAGCAACTACCCCATCATTTTTCTTGGGCCGACCGCGGCGCTTAACTATGATACGACCCCTTTTTGTTTGAATTGGCACATCGAGGAGCAGGGGTTTTGAAGAACTCAAAAGACCAGATTCTACTTGCATGGGAATAGGCCCCACCGCAATGCATGGCTGCATGACAGGTATAATGGCCAAAGAGTTATTAAATGGCATACCATGCACAGAGGAAGATATTGGCTGCGTATCAATCGGATCATCCATAGTGGGAGCAGGGGCAGTGGGTGCCTTTGGCGGGAATTCGGTACTTGTGCTCGGCGGTTCCCCCATGATCAGTTTCTCACATAATGAGCCCCGCTAATCTATATTTATTTCGCTAATCTTCAAAATATGTGTCCTGATTTTAATCCGAGGTCTTCCAATACATTTTATAATACGCTAATGATATTATTTCACGTGTATTAGCATCATTGGTCCAAAGTGAATGTAAGGATTTGAATCACATTGCACCATGTGTAATAATATTATTAATATATTATAGAGTATATTAGAAGATACGCAATTCGGAATTTTTTTTGTACGGATATTAAGATTATGGATAATTTTACATAAAATTTTAAAAAAAAAATATCTAAAATATGAATATTTAAAAATGATTGAACTATTAGTTTTTTGAAAAAAAAACAAACGCAAAATAGTTAATTGAAAATAAATGTAAGATTAAAAAAAACAAACATCTTTTACATATAAGAATGAGATTACTATTTTGAAACAAATCGGAAAAAAAAGAACTAGAACATAATTTAGAGAGTATACCAATATAAGTTGGCTCAGTTGGTAAAAATTTAGCACGTCTTTACAAATGTCAAATGTTCAATTCCCGCTGCGACATGAGGGACTGTGTTGGTGGATGATCTGTAAGTACACTTGGAAGCGAAATCTGCTCCCTGGGGCCTGTCCTAACCTGTGATGGTGATCGGAATCGAACTCACTCAAACTTTATTTTTACCAAAACAAATTTAGGGAGTACCAATGCAGTGGAGGTCGTACTAGTTTGACAAACGTTGCCTCGGCCTCGAAAGAGGGGAAATTCCGATCCAGCGATCAAAAGTCCAAAAAGTTGGACTCAAGAATCTTGTAATTGGCCCAAACTATAAATTATTAAAGTAACGAATACTTTTACTGATACCCAAAATACGGCGGTGGACCAAACGGGGCCCTCCAAAGAGAGACCAATTATTCTTAAAACACGGCGTATATTTTATGCACCATTTGCCTGATATATTGGTGTGAACTCTCAAAGTGGAAACATTGATAAGATTTTTGTCGATCAGCTCCTATTTTAATCCAACGGATGAAAATTCGTTCAGCGAAATGTTCCGCACTGGAGTCGGGGTCAATTTTTGTGGACACGCTATGGAAGAAACCGGTCCGGATCCTATGCGAAACAGACTTTTTCATTATATATAAAACACTTCAGAACAAGTGTTTTGAGACTTAGAATAGGTGTTCTGAATCTCAGAACACGTGTTCGATTTAAATAAATCTTAACCGTAAAAAAATTAATTTAACGAACGAGTGAAGTTCTGCACTTGCTGAATTACCCCGTTCGGCACTCGGAGCCACGTCAAAAGAAACAGGAATGCAAATATCCACCAGAGCTGCTGGTAGTGTAGTGTGACATTCGACAAAAAATTTGCGGACTCCAATTTTTTTTATTTTTTAAAAAAACATGGAATAAAAATCTCGGCATAGTTTAGTGATGAAATAATTAAAGATAATATTTTGTTGATAATAATAGTATTAGGCTTCAAATCCTTCTCAAGAGGTTGGAAATTGACACTTTACTCACTATATATGTATATTTGAAAAGTTTTAATCTAATAAAGCATATCTCGAAATTTGCATTCCTTTACTACAAATTTAGTAACGGGAAAATAAGAGTTCTCATACTGCAGTGTTATCTAAGAAGAAAATATAGAATAATTAAATTTCAAAGGAAATTTGATGAATTATTTATTAAAACCATTTTTTATATTTTATTTTAGGTTATTTCAGGCAATATGGTTCTGATCATCAACTTTGTGGTAAATTTATGGGAAATGGTTGCCCCAGTGGAAAAGGCACCACATCCCAGGGGTAAGACTCTGGGATCGATTCCCATATAGGCCTGCAAACGGGTAGGATTTTTATCCGTATTCGACTCGAATCCGATTTTATTTTTAGGATATGGTAAGAACTCTAAACCCATATACCCGCATCCGAATCCGAGTCCGTATAAGAGTAATAAAACGGTTACGAATATGAAATATAAAAAATCGTATCCGTTAAACCCGAATCCGTTTCAGGTAAAACAATATATATATTCCCTAAAACAATATATTTTAGATGATTTATAGGATTTAAGACTTTTTTGTAATGTAAGTATTTTATAGGATTTATGTGATAATTATTTATATTGCAATTTTAGTCCTGTATATATACATTGTTAAGGGTTAAGAGATAACAAATGCTAACATCACAACCTCTTCTTCTCTCTCTCTCCCCCCCCGTTACCTCTTATACCTTCTCCGGCGCCGTTCCATTTCTTTCCTTTCTTCCCTCTTCTTCTCTCTCTCCCCGTTTCCTCTTCTACCTTCTCCGGCGCCTACTCCTCGTCGCTGCTCTTTCCCTCACCGTTACCGTCACCGCCGCAGGTATATTCAGTTGCGTGTAAAGTATTTTTCTTCCCTTTGGTTCTCGTTTACAAAGATATGTTTTTGTATTTGGTGTTCGAATTGCAGTATGGAGGAAAGGCTTTAGGCTTCTTTCATTTTATCCAAGTGGTTTAGTTGGATTTGTTTTGAGGATTCATAGTTATTCAGCGAATCTGGTAATACATATTTTGGATCCACTACGATATGGATACGGATATGGTAGAAAAAATTAAAAATGGATATAGATCCGGAATAGACAATTTCGTATCCGTTTGTAACCGTTTGCAGGCCTATTCCCATATCCCCCCACCCCATCCCTCCATCAAAATAAAAATAAAAACTTTGTGGTAAATTTTGTGCAAATTTATAAAGTTTCTTTCGGTGCTAATATTTACAAAAACATTCACTAAAATTTCACTTTAAATTTTACATGTTTCCTCTGCTGACCTGTAAACACAGGTGATTTTAGACAAATACAAGTGTTCGGGTAAAATATTGTTGTATTAACATGGGAGAAAAGCATGTAAAATTGAACCGACCTTCATTTAAAATTGATAGACGAGATTTTTTTTTTTTTTTTACTGAATAAGAAATTATCTATTAATTATAAAATAGCCGAGGCCAATACAATTAAAAGATAATCTGAAAATATAAGAAAAATAAAGGTTATACAATGGTTTAGACAATCATGATAACAGATAAAAGCCCACACCCCGGGATTGGGTAAAAACACTAATAAAAATAGAAAAAGTAAATACATAATAAAATTCTTCACGGCATCTTCTTCGTAATCCTTGAACATCGGAAGCAAAAGAAGCTCAGTTTCAACATCCTTCTTAGAAATCAACAATCTACAAGACCATGAGCGTATCAACCGTCTAGTAGATTGTCTCGAAAAGATGTAGAAAACTGAGAAAAGGCCCACAACAAGTCCGGGTTGAGAGAATCCTACAATGAGGATCGAAAGAAACTCCAGATCTGGAAGAATCTGAAGTATATCATGCATCCGAGCCTTGAATCTTGAAAACAAATGTCTTGAGAAAATTTCATCATGATTTACGGTCAAAAAAGGGGTGAAAACACAAAAAGAGAAGGAATGATGGCTAAATCCAACCAAGATCCGACCGAAAGTCGGAGCTTTTTGGTTGGATCTAGCCATTGAAGGTAAAAAAATGAAGAAAACCCAAAAAAAAAGTAAATAGTAGAGAGAGAAAGAAGAAGAATAAGAAGAAGTTCAAATTGATAGATGAGATTATATTGGCCAAAGTAAAATAGCTCAAATACCTTAAATACAGAGTTTCTTAATGACATAAGGTAACCACGATTAGGCCCGTCAATTGAGCTTATTGTGTCTAAAATATTGGGTACAGACTCAGTCTCACTAAATTGAGACCCAAGTTGGATTTCTATTGGATTGGGTCTAGATCTTTTCAACTAGAATCTGGACTCAACCACATTGGGTCTTAGATCTAATTTGGATCCGCCCCCTAATTTTACTTATAATTTTATTGATACTCAATTTTATCCGAAACGTGAATATTTTTTTAAATAAAATAAATAACGATTATTAGCGAAATATTTTGTGAAAAAACAATATGCACCGTTCATTAACATTAGCATCTCATATCCTTGGGTTCATATAAAACAAAATAAATAAATAATCTTAATTGGGTCCTTGGGTTTATAAAATTATAATTTAGACCCACAACTCTTGGGTCTCGTACTTGGTTTGGATCCTACACATATGAGTCCGGACCCAATCTAAATCTGAGTATAGAAAAGTCTATCTAGACTCAAATTGGATCTTATGAGTCTAGATCTGGATCTGAGCTTTTGAGTCCAATTGACAAGCCTAATCACGATAGAACAGTTTAAGAACCAAATTAACACGTTTTCCCCATTCCAATTTCGTAATTTTCTTGTTACCGAACGTAATAATTCCTCTAACATCGTGTTTGGTACACCAAAATGGAATTGAATGAAATTCCTTTCCACTCAGAATGCCTTTACAGCCGAAATAGTTTTGGAAACCTCTTTCCATTCCATTGTTTGGAAGACAAAGACAGAATAGAATGACGATTACTTTCACGTGTTTGGGAAAACTATTATTTAAGGTTGAAATGGAATGTAATTAAATATAATATTACTTAAATGCCCTTTAACATAAGTTTACGAGAAAACTAATTAATTGTACAATGTATAAATTTTCACTTAAAAAAATCACATTTGTACACAGTGGCGGATTTAGGGGAGGGGGATGACCATCCCAACTTTTTCAGAAATGATGATTTTTTTATAAAACTTTTACTTTTTGTAAGATTTCCTTACAAATATTGTATAAAAAAATCAATAAAAAAATTTGCCCCTGTAATTTTTTTTTAGCTTCGGCCTTATTTGTACACTAAAGCGTGTCAAACATACATTTCAATATTTAAATATATTTAATATATAAAGTTGAATATAATATAAAATAACTGCATTTTATGTTAAATTAAATGAAAAATAAATAAAATAAATAAAAATATTTATGTAATTATCGTATATAAAGTATTATCAAGAGAATAAAATATTTTTGGAGAAAATAAATAAGTTGTTGTCTAATTTGAATACTATAATAATTAAATATAGGGTATAATGGTTAATTTCCATTATTTGGTTATTCCACCTTCTCTTGAAAAGGCCATTCCATAGGTTTTGGAGAGGAGTGATCATTCCCACTTCTTTCTAGAATGAGCATTCCCGTGGAAAGGCCATTCCCGCAATAGATTGGCCCACCAAACGCCGGAATGGAAAGAAATATGGAAAAGTCATTCATTTCCTTTCCATTCCAATGTACCAAACAATATACGCTCTAAATAAAATTTGAAATATTCTAGAATCTTATGATATTTGTTATTATTAAATAAATATTCATTACTTGAAAGAGCCATAGTAAACTGGTATTCTGTTATTAGTCTCAAAATTCTGAAACTCAATTTCTCCGATCACAATTATTACAATATATATATACACACACACACTCGGGACTCGGCGAACTGGAGCAATATAAATTAATAACATTGATTCTAACATTGATGATTTGATTCAATAACTTAATCGATCAAATCAAAGTTTAAGGTTTCGAATAAACTTTTCGTTGTTCCAAGTGATGGCGAAGGAAGAATTCGGAGACAAAAAAAACATAGGCAAAAATTGAAAATGGAATCGACTGGGGAAGAGAATAATTGGTCGGCAGTTGAAGTTGAAGATTGTAGAGGCTTGAGAAGATTGAAGAAGCCCCAGATTGAACTGAGAATATTGAATCGGTAGAGTTTGAGTTGATAGAGATTTTTTTGTCTAAAATGAAAATTCAATTTTTTCTCTTAATTTTCGGGTAGGGTTGAGCTAAAACCCGACCCGAAAGGTACGTAAAATAACTAACTCGGTAGGATCGTCCGATCCTACGTTACTGAGACCGATCTCACGAGTTTACACCGATCCTATTTGAATACCAATCATACTCAGAATGTAAAACACAAGGCCCTTTAAAACTTGTAAAATCATACAACTTGCGAGTTTGACTATGTGATCCGAATCATAATACAAAGGTACTTCCTTTGTTTGAACTTATATTATCAAAGTTTTAAGATGCAATGGCTCAAATAATATGCGTTCTTACTAAAAATGACTCCAATAGTTATTTAGGTAAATGTTTAGTTCTTTTTAAATCTTAATTGTTAGATTTAGAATAAATCATCGAAATTGTGTTAGTATATACTGATCAAAAAATTGTTTAGTATAACAACAAGACTAATGTTTAAACCATTAAATAGTTGTAACCAAAGATGGATTTAAAGAGGGACGGCATGTGATAATCTTAACTTTTTGAACCTATGTGAATAGCATGCTAATTTGATTTTATGTGTTAAATGTTATTTATGTGTTGTATGTTGTCACTTTATTGTTTAAGGAGTGGTTTTATGTTATTTGTAACTTGAGGGATTTAAGTATATGAAATAGAAACATGTGGGGTGGCTTTGTAACTATTTGAATAGTTGGTATTGGTAGTTATTGGTGGAAAAGGGAAAAAGAAGGAGAAGTTAGAAGAAAAGAAAAGAAGAGAGAAAATCTGAAAAAGTAGAGTGTTGTAAGGCATTTTACATAATTGAAATAGTAAACGAAATCCGTTGAGTGATCTTTAGTGCGTTTCGAAGATGATTGAAAGGGATAGAACTGAGTGGTGACGGATTTACTTCTGGAATTTTTGTGCTTGCTTTAATTTGCTAAATATCAAGGTAAGGATCTTCACTCTTGTATTTTATGCAAAAAAACTCAGGAATTGCGTATTTAAAGTTCTGAAAATTATGATTAAGGATTTCATACATTTTTTTATTGCATTGGATGAAGTGTCGAATTTATCATTCTTGTGTGATTGACCGTCGAGTCTAAGTGTGTATGTTAATTTCATATAAACTGTTGTTGTGATCTTTACCGTTCTTGGAGTCATATTTGCTGTGTTGTTGTGTCGTTTACCCGGTCTTGAACTCTGGCCTATGAACATCTCTATTGTAGGATTCATTCTCTTGCATGTGTGTGTGTTTATCGCTGAACCCGAGAGTTCCCGTTGCTAAGTAAAGTAAAATGAACTCCAGGACTTCTCCTAATTGGGCAATTACTAGGGACTACAAATGGTCGTTGTGGAGTACACGGTGGTGGGCAATGACACAATGCGAATGAATCCTTAAATATATGGCCCCGTTCGTTCAGGGGATATCTGAACCCATGACATATACTTTGGGCCTTTCATTTCTTTAGCTATAGTAATTGCTTTAGAGTCGTGAATGGATAATTGAGCTCGGTAGTGTGTAGGGGTGAGCACCGAATTCGAATTGGCCAATTCGGCAATTTGAATTCGGTTTTTTCATTTTTTCCTACCTCAAAAAACCGACCGAATTCGAAACCGAATTCGAATTGGCCGAATTGGTGAATTCGGAATTCGGTTTCGACCGAATTGGAGGGTATATTTTTTATTATATAATATTTAATATTTAATTATATAATAATAATATTTAATTATTAAAAATTCAATAATAATATTTAATTATATATATTTAATTATATAATAATAATATTTAATTATTAAAAAATTTGAATTCGAATTCGGCACACCAAATTCAAAAATAGTCAAACCGAATTCGTCCCAAATTCGACCAATTCGAATTCGGTCTTGACTGAATTACCGAATTCAAGCCGAATTACCGAATTCAAATTGCCAAATTGAATTCGAATTCGGTCGGAATTCGGCAAAAATCGAATTTGCTCACCCCTAGTCGTGTGGATTTGATCGAGTCGTAGCATGAACCATACTTGGAGTGTCTAATGATAAGTATGTTCGTATGAGTAAAACATGATGCTCGTAACACATTTCCGATGTATAAGTGTTAGATTCGATGAGTATGGTTTATAGCTTTGTTGTGGTTTTTTCGGTCTTGTTTCTATATGTGCACATATGTTAAAAATCTACATTTTGGGTTGGCAATTGAGAATTTTAGAAATGCACTTTTTCTTCACAAAATAACATTGTTTTTGGGTTGTTCTGAATCCCGGACGACCGATTCGAACGATGGGACCAGACACCCATCGCCCGAGGCAAACTAATGGGCTATTCAGATGACTACTCTGCATTGCTTCGGTTGACCGGGGTGAAAATCACCTCGTCTGGTGCTGGTTCGGACAACCTCCAATCGACCGGAGTGAGCTGAATCTCGTCCGGACTTTTGGACAAACCTCCTGCCTTGATCTCGGATGACCCTCCGGTCGACCGGACCTTATGTCCAGGTCGTTCGGATGGCATTTGTGTCTTATATGATGTATGTTATGTTTTGGTTCCATTTCAAGTATTATGAAGGTTATTATAATTGTCTTATGATGTAATCGAGTCGAGTTAAGCCTCGCGTGGTTTAACACACTATTTTGAGAAGTCAGGAAAGTATTTTAGAGTCTTATTTTACATTTCATCCCAAGGGTTATTGATCCTTACTTAGCCTCATAGCTCATGTGTTTGCTTCTTTTCTTTTGCAGATGATGAGATAGCTGATGATGTTTATGATGGTGCCTGGGAAGGGGACTATGACGAGTGATCTAATCTGATAATAATGCAACAGTTGAACTAGTTAATTTCTTTTGAACTCTATGTATGTAATGATACATAGTAGGAAAATTCTGATATGGACCAGTGCCAGGGGTAGGGCCCTGGTCCACTTGGTCCAGAAGATGCCACATCGCCCCTTTTTCAAATTTTTTTTTATCTCTCAATTACAGTTAAAATACAAAAAAGATAGTCCTGATATGGACACAGTTAAAAGTACAAAATTTGTACAAACTTGTCACATCACTATAAAATGATGAGGGAAATATTTTTTTACTTTTAACTGTGTCCATATCAGGACTATCTTTTTTGTATTTTAACTGTGACTGAGATGATTTTTGAAAGAGGGCGACGTGGCGAACTTCGGGACCAAGTGGGACCAGTGGTCCCTACCCACTGCCCTCGATCCATATCAGAATTGTCCTACATAGTAATGACTAGTACTTTATTTCCTGAGGTTAGACTTATGTTTTACTCTGATAATAATGTAAGAATATGGTTCCTTTCTTAATAATGATATAACTGGACTTATCATTTTTGTCTTGGGTTTGGTGTTTTAATTAGTAGAAGAGGTGTTGTCATATCATCACGCAGGCACGAGATGTGACATGACCTTCTCCCAACGAATATAAATACTGCCTTTTTTATCTTATAAAATTTCAAATAAAATCTCTCCCCTCTCTCTTTTCTCAAATTAAATAAAATTTACTTTCGGTCCTTGCAATGTGAAGTTACTAGCTTAGTCCTAAATTATACCTCGGTGGAAACATTGCCGAGATTTTTGTGGAGAAGCATAAATTTATTATTTTCTATTTGGTCGAATGTGGAGAAGCATAGTTATACTTATAATGCAAGAAAAGAGAATAATCAATTTCTTTATTTGTTTTTATGCTGAATAAAAAATTATCCATTGATTATAAAATAGTCGAAATTATTACAATCAAAAAATAATTTAAAATACAAAAAATAAAAGTTATACAATGATTTAGACAAGTATGATAACAGATAAAAGCCCACATCTCGGAACGAGATAAAAAACACTAATAATAGTAAAAAAAAGTAAATACATAATAAAATTATTCACAACATTTTTTTCGTAATTCTTTGAACAACATCTTGTTCGTAATCTTTATTTATAAAGTAAAAACCTTTAATCATTGATGCATTAAAGAATAATAAAGTAATTTGTAAGTAGTACTAGTAAAATATACAAGTTGCTTTTGGGCGAGAAAAAAGGCAAAAACAAAAGGAAGAAAAAAAAAACTCTCAGCTACTGGAATCTTGATAAAAAGGACACTTGCTGTCTTTCTTCTCTCCCTCACTCTCACTCTCTCAGCTCTCTTATTTCTTCTCAAACTCAAAAGCTTTTCCACACCCAAAACTAGATTAGTATGAAGATGGATTGGAGCTCAAAAGGAGGCAAATGTGGTTTCATATTTGCTGTTCTTGTAATTTTCTCAGCTGCTGCTGCAATTGAAGATGGTATGTTTTCAATGGTTCTTTCTCTCTGTTTCTGATTTTTTACTGCATTTTTTCTTTGATGTTTCTGATTCTTTGTGGTATTTTCTTGATGGGTTTTTGTTATTGTTGCTGAGATCTGATGGGTTTCTGTATATTCTTCTATTACTAATTTTTTTTGTTCATCAATGTGTATAAATTCCTTTCTAATTTTTACTTTCTTGCAAGTCACAAATTGTTATAGGTGGAGTTAGCTTTACTGAAAAGAAGTTTTTTTGGGTCATTTCTTGAACTGGGATCTCTTCAATTTTGCAAAAGATGAATTCTTTTAACTGTTTATAAAGCAAATTTTCTTCTTCTAATACACATTTTGCAGCTGTTTTAGTGCTCTTTATTTGGGGTTTTCTGGGAAAAAGTTCACATTTTTGGTACATTTTCTAGGTGACAAAGTCCAATGGTGTAGAAATCAATGATAATCAGTAGGAAAAAACCATATCTTTGGCTCTTTTTAGTTCATTCTAGGGTGGTAGATAAATCAGACTTTGGATTTTGATTGGGCAAAAACACATTCGTCTCAGTGTTGGATTATGGAGTCTGAAATACTGAATACAGTTCCACGCTGACATCGATCCAACTAGGGTTGCATCTTTTGTTATAAATAGCCAACCATGTAACATTAACTTCTTGTATCTCGATATAGAGAAATATATTGACTTTTCCGAACGTTGTCAATTTTTTGACGAACTGAATTAACAATTTCGTGTATCTTTTATTATCGATCTCGTTTCTCTCACATTATTGCGGGTTTTTCCCCAAACACTAACCTGCATTTTCATTTGTCTTCTGAAGAAGATAGGGATGAAATTGTAGGCCATTTTCATCACTATTTAATCCCTTTGAAATTGGGGTACAATCTCCCAAACCAAGCATGGTTGAGTTTTAGGTAGGTAGATTTTTTGAGGTGTTGCAGCCTCAAATGTAAAATTAAATGAGGAGTAAAGGCAGGACTTTCTTTGATAGATCCAACAATTCTTAAAGAACATTGATACTCGCAGTTATGGTTGTTAGTACAATTTGTGTGCCTTGATGTAGCCAGTGCACCCCATACCGAGACTAGTAGATTAGTATTACCTCTTTTTTGTGGCAATAGGAATATTCAAACGTAATTATGCTTAAAATGAGTCTATAGATGATTGAAATTTCATATCTGAAAAATAATTTAAATTATGTAGTGCAAATTATCTTCTCATGTAATTTTCCAGTTTCTCGTTAAAAATAAAAAATAAAGCATAATTTTCGCTATGTGCACCTATGCATATGGCCAACCAATCCTAACTGTGACCCTACTGGGAATTTTATGAACTTGAGGTGTGGCTAGTTTTTTTTTTAGCCTCATAGGAGGAGGAGGTGGACGCTCTAGGAAGAGAGAATTATTTGGCCCCATGTAGGGGAGGGTGTCGAACCTGCAACCTCACGGCCGTGGGCAGAGGCCAGCCCCACTGAGTTGTAGCACTCTTGACAAGTGTGGCTAGTTAATAACTTAATATATAATTGTGACGCTGGCTCCAGTGCGGAATGATGTAATTTTACACGTGCAGAACTTTCCTCAGTGTTGGATTACAATTTTGATGGTTAAAATTGATTTAAAACGAACATTTTTTTCGAGTCTCAGAACACATGTTCGGTATATAACGTGAACACCTGTTCTGAGTCTCCGGACAACTGTTCTAAAACTCAACACATGTTCTAAGCCTCATAACACCTGTTTTGAAACATTCTGTATGTACTGAAAAAAACTATTTTGCATAGGATTCGTACTGTATAATTGCGTCTAACTTAGTGTTAGTAATATAATACTGCTTCAGCATGAAATTGAATATTTAATTTTTTATTGGTTTAGTTCAAAGAAAATATCCAATCCTTGACCTGAATTCATCATTAGGAGTCTAAGAGACAATGAAGTATCCAATCCATAGAATTTCTTGTTTAAGGACTTGCAACGTAATACCTTGGGAAGACTTGTTATAGAGTGAATAATACCTTGGGAAGCTTTTTTTAAATTATTGTATAATTTTTATTTTTTTGTAATTTTATTTATTTTTTGATTGGAATAGCTTCGGCTTTGTGATTAATGGAAAAAAATTTATTCAGTAAAAAAAAAAAATAGTAATAATAATAATAATTTGAGCTTAGATATTTCCCTTTCTTGAAAGATTATGTACTAAAATAAAATAGAAATGATAAAATTAAAAAATAAAAGTTTTCAATTGAATGATGGTTAACCCGATCGGCCCAGCAACAGTCTAAAAAGAGACTAAATGGGCCCATATACAGACGCGTTTTGACGCGGTTTCTTGTATTCTTTGAATTTGGGTAAAAAAGCGTTGTGGACCTACGCTTTCTATGTCTTCTCCCACTTCTTGTCAACCTTTCGAATCTCGCAGCTTTGGGTGCGGAACGAAACTTTTTGTGTACGTGAAAAATATTTATTAATTATCGAAGTAAAACAATGATAAGTTATTTGAAATGTGACGGTTGAGAATATTTATTTTTAAATAAAAACAAATTTTCTAGATATATATTCTGAATTTTTGGTTGATGGTATTACAATTAAAATATAATCCTAAAAGACAAAAAAAATAAAATTTATTTAATAATTTAGACAACTATGATAACAAATAAAAGCTCAAACCTTTGAGAATGGGTAAAAAAAACACTAATAATAGTAAATATATATATATATATATATATAATGAAATTCTTTATATATATATATATATATTTATATATATATATAATGAAATTCTTTACGGCATCTTGTTCGTAATCTTTGAAAAACAGTAGAACATCTTTCTTAGAAAATCAACCATCTACAAGACTTGAATGCAATATTTACTTCAGATCCTTTCAAATTTGGATTTCTTTTGATTCTCCTTGGAGGATTCTCTCAACCCGGATATATTTTGGGTCATTTCTCTGTTTTTACATCTTTTCAAGATAATCTACTAAACTGTTTGTACGGTCATAAATTATTTATTTAGTGACTATCAATTATTTCGAATGTACAAACAAATTCTTATTTTGTGCCAGAGCCGAGTGGTTTATATAGATTTGTGGGCCACCCGAATGGACTCTACTTGAGCTTGAATCCAAATCAGAAAAGGTTTTTGGACCGGTTGCTAGAGAAATTTGACATGATATTTTGCTGTTTATCTTTTAGGCAAAAATAATTCCGAAATGAATTTTTGATAACTTTGTTTTTAAAAATAGAAAATATTAATAACAAGATGGTAGTTACATTACTATTCCAAAAAAAAATATGTGCTAGTTTCATTTATTAAAATATACTCTTCAATCTTAAATTAAATATTTACATTTTTATTTAGGAATCAAGATATTCAATTATTCATCTGATTTATTAAAAAGTGAAAAGAAACAACAAATTTAATAAATTAAAAGTTATTCTTTGCTAAACACTACCACCATTCCTGTCATTTAGAACATATGTAGCGAAAATTAAATAAGTAAAAAAAGAAGGTATCATGTTAATTAAAATATAATTTTTTTTGCTAATAAATGATTTGTATACCACTAATTCAATTAAGAGATTAATATTGATATTTTCATTAAAAATATCGTATTTTTTGCTTTCTTTAATTTTTGCTATATGTTCTAAACGATTTATATTAAAGAAAAGAAATAGTAATAAATTAAAAATAATAAAATCGATCATTTGATTTGATTATGTTACTTGATTTTGCAGGTTTGCTGATAAATGGTGATTTTGAGATGGCACCACCAGGAGGATTCGTATCCTACGTAGAATATCAAGCTGGGCCCACATCAGTCCCAGGCTGGAGAACAAACGGCACCGTAGAGCTAGTGGAAGCAGGGCAAAAACAGGGTGGGATGATCCTCATAGTACCCCAAGGTACACACGCAGTCCGATTGGGCAATGATGCTGAGGTCAGCCAACAAATCAAAATACAAAAGGGCTCGCTCTATTCCGTCACGTTCAGCGCGGCTCGCACGTGTGCTCAGCTAGAGTCACTTAACATTTCCGTTTCACCTGCATCACAGACCATTGATTTGCAAACTCTTTATAGCGTTCAGGGCTGGGATTCTTACGCGTGGGCCTTTCAGGCTCTGGAAGATGACAGTAAGGTGGTATTTAGAAATCCTGGTATGGAGGATGACCCTACCTGTGGGCCCATAATTGATGATATTGCTATTAAGAAGCTTTTCGTACCGGATCAGCCCAAAGGTTAGTTCTGTCATTACAGTCTTTGTTGCTTTGGGTTTTTTCTTTGACCCCGCAATTGTTAGATAATTGAATTGTGGGCCCATCTATGAGTTGGGATGATGCTGACAACTATTATTCTGCTGTGGCCCGTGGGAGCCCATGGAAAACTCCTGAACATGGGCCCATCTTAGAAGAGCCAACCTGGGCTGTTTTTTTTTTTGGACATTTTCTCCCGAGACTTTTTTTTTGGGTCTAGACCGAGGGTGTCCATTACAGTGACTAATCCCTGACTACTGGAGCTCTCCAAAGAGGTAAATGACTGACCATGAAATGCATTCCATTTTCATGGGCATGAATCAAACTCCTGACCTCATTGTTAAGTGACAAGGCGAGCTATCACTACGCCACACCTGATGGTTTCTCAATAAGAAAAAGAAAACATTAACTACCAAAGAAATAGATTTTTAAGAATATACTCTGCGTTCTTCCCATCATCAACAAAGCCAAAACTTTTAGGCTGGGGTAAAAAATTATAACAGTATGCAAACTATATATAAAAATTGCAAAAAAAAAATGTTTGGGGCGAATTTGATCAAATATTTTAAACTACATATAAAATTCACTATATTTAGTAGGATTTTTAAAAATCTCGGAGGCGCTTGCCCCCATCCACCCCTGCCTTCGCCCTTACATTCTATAATACAAGTCGTTTAAGATATGTATAAAAAAATTAAAAAGCAAAAAAAAATTAGGTATTTTGTTAGTTAAAATATAAATATTACTCTTTTAAATAGAATTTGTATACTACTAACTTTAATATTGATAGGCTGATTAAAAAAATATTTTATTTTCTGTTTTATTAATTTTTGATGCATATCGTGAACGACTTATATTATGGAATGAAGGAAGTATTTAACTTTGGTATAATAATTGTTTCATTTAACATATAGCATCATGATTGAGTACTAAACTTGTAGTTAAGAGTTCGATCTTTTAAAACATTAAAGAATTTAAAAGGGTAGGAACAAAAGGCATCAATTAATTAGAATCATAAAGAAAAAGGTAAATAAATCATAGCATGTTGCTAGCTATTTGCTGCTAATGTTTTGCTAAAACTTGAGATCTAAGGCAAGATGAATATTATTTGTCTTGGACTCTACATTCAGAAAATGTATGATATTCAGATAAGAACTATATATATATAAGATGCCAAATAAATTTAAAAATAAAAGTATTTGTAAATAATGTTATCTAGAATGATGTTTCTGTTTCTGAACTATCTATGCAGATAATGCAGTGCTAAATGGCGATTTTGAAGAAGGGCCATGGATGTTCAGAAACGCGTCACTAGGTGTTCTTCTTCCAACAAACCTCGACGAAGACACATCCTCATTGCCCGGTTGGATAGTGGAATCAAACAGAGCAGTCCGTTACATAGACTCGTACCATTTCACCGTCCCTGGAGGTAAACGAGCAATCGAATTGCTTTCCGGAAAGGAAGGTATAATCTCCCAGATGGTGGGAACCAAGCCAAACAAGCCTTACAAAATGACATTTTCGATAGGCCACGCTAGTGATGCGTGCAAGCAACCATTAGCGGTTATGGCATTTGCAGGCGATCAAGCGCAAAACATCCATTACACTCCTAATTCTAATAACACGTTCCAGACGGCTAATGTCAACTTCACCTCGAAAGCTGAGAGGACGAGGATCGCGTTCTACAGCATATATTACAATACAAGAACTGATGATATGAGCTCTTTGTGTGGACCAGTTGTGGATGATATCAGAGTGGAACAATCTGGTTTTGGGAAAACTAGAGTTGCAGGACTAGGTTTGATGTTGGCTTTGGTGTTTCAGATGTTTCTTTTTGTTTTGGTTTAGGTTTTTATAGGGCTTGTCTAGCTAAATTAAGTATGTAATGGTAAAAAATCATCTTTCCCCGTATATGTCCCCATTCCCGTATCCAACCAATCACAATTTGCCATGTGTATATATAATTGGAAGAAATGTCCACATAGCGAATTCTGATTGGTTTGGTACAGAAATAGGGATATACACAGAGATAGACGATTTTCACCCGTATGTAGCTATGTTACTAGTAGTGTATTTATGTTTTGGTGTTTAGGAATGTTGGTGAACCACATTTCTAGATCTATGTTTACCTTAAGGTTTATTATGGTTTGGCAATGAGAAAAAGGAATGCAAAATCCATTTGAGCTAGAGGTGGTAAACGTGTATTGTTCAAGGGGTGGGTTGTGATAGCCCGCCTTAAAATAAAAGTTCAAACTCCTAGAAAGATTATTAAAATTAAGGGCAAATTTGGAGGGTGAAAATCCTTCGTCCCCATCACTGTCATTAACTAATCAGAATTTAGTATATAAGTATTTTTTTTAATTATATATACACAAGGTGAATTGTGAGTAATTGGGGACACATAATTTTTTGTCAAATTTGGATAAGTTTTTAATTTAAAAAAAAAACCTACAATTTTTTTTATTGTGGGATCTACTATTTGTTTTTCATAAAAATTATCCCATACCCCCACACAAAAAAAATTAACTTTTTATTCAAATTAAAAATTTATCCAAATTGAGCCTTAAGTTTTGTCTTTTTGAACGCCCGAGGGCGGAACTCCATGAACGGGGAGATAGAACAACCCCATGAGCGGGAGAGACATGCCTCATGAATGGGGAGAGAGCACTCTAGATAAGGGAGAATAAAAGGCTTTCATCGTACTGCTGGCGGAGGAGTATCGAGCCGGGGCCTCCCAGTCGCGGGCGAGACCTACCCACTGGGCCACGGCACCTGATGATCTTAAGTTTTGTCTCTAAGGATCATCTCTAAGAATCATTATAGATCATGAATTCCCAACAAATTGGGTAAATGATGTACCTGAGTGGCACCTCTTTTCGTTTGCCGACCAACGTTTCCCCCATACACGAACTCGCTACAAAATTGTCCTCCCGTCATTTCTTCCATTATTTCATGTATATGCTGGGCCCTGGAATCCCATATCCATTAGCCAACACCGGAAAAAATAACCTCGGAAAAAACTCTCCAGTGATGGTTCCATCTCCACATTAGTCCCGACGTTGCAATCAAGTCATGGGCCAAGGGGTTCGGCATCCCATGAAATTTTTAAAAATACTACTCCCTCCATTCCCTATTAATTGTCGTTTAGGAGATATCTAGGTATTCAAATTAATTGTCGTTTAAGGTTGTTTTATTAGTTGTCAACAATTTATTCCAATTATACCCTCAACATTTTCCTTTTTTTATGACAAAGAAGTGAGAGAGAGGGAGGGTGTGGGATAATATTGGAAGTTTAGGTGAAAATGACAACTTGTTTAATTTTCTCAAATTGTCTAAAAAGTCTTATATTTAGGAATGGAGGGAGTACTATTTATCAAAATTTTATATGTATTTTGAAATTTTTTAGTAATTTCGCCCCCAATAATTTTTTTGCCATTTTTATTATTTGAGCTCTGTAATTTTACGTACTATTACAGTTTCGCCCCCCAATATCAAATTCTTTACTTCGTCCCTGAATCAAGGGGTGGTACTTAGGATTCTCATTTCGCAGCTCCGTGCCCGTCGCAGGGGTTACTGTCGATGGGGTCTTAACATGGATAGTTCTGGTGTCCTTCCCGTAAGATGACGGTGATGAAGAGGCCACCTGACCCACTAAATAATGTTGTGGGTTAATATTAATTTTACTTGGCCCAACTTTTCATTTGTTGGATTAGACGGAGCACAATCGTTACCTTTTTGGGCTGCTGCACATTCCCTTTCCAAATACCGACCCAAAGCCCACATATTTGCTCCCTTTATTTTGTTGGGTCCCTTTGGGCTTGGTCACTGGTTTGTTCTTTGAGCCCAACGGCCCACTTGATTCCAGCTTAATTAGTTCAAAGTGGCTTCCTACCCGCAACTTGATCCTTCAATACCCGAACCGAAACCTCCTCCAGATCATCATCATTCATGTTGCCAATAATATCAAAGCGAGATCATTGGTTTTGATTCAGTATTTCCATCCATTTCTATTGAGGAGCAGTCTAGTATTTCTGCCATGAATTCCCAAAAATGCCATACGCAAACTGCACTTGATTCTCTTTACTGAATCCGGTAATAAAAGGATTCACACGATCTTGTCCTCTCTGATTTACAGGCGCATCAGAATGGAACTGTTGGGCGGCTTTTCCCACCAGATTGTCGTCGCCTCCCGTCATGTGTATAGCATCCACGGGCCACAGAGGCAATTAGTGATCGATCTTTTTCAATTCTTTATGTTGGCAATTCTTGGCTACAACTGCTATTAAGAGCCTTCCACAACAGCTGTTAATAAACTATGTAATAACTACTGTAAGATACAAATCCAACAACTGTTAGTAACACAAGAAAATAGCTATTAACACAATACCTAACATCTTTAAGCTTCAGACTTAACAGCTGTTAGCGAAAGGTTACACAGCTTAATACAAAAAAAAAAAAAATAACAACTGTTATCTAACAACTGTTATTGACAGATTTAACAGTTGTTCAGATAATGTGTTCATCCTCACCAAGACTATCCAATGAATTCAACTGTACATGTATCTCTCGAGTTCAAAGTCTCAATTAAAGTCTGTTCATTCATCTTGAAAGAAGAGACATTTCAGCTGTAGAGACCATTCATGTATCTCCTTTGATTGGAACAAAAATTAAAACCAGTAGCAAAATGGGGGTTGATCAGGCCCGCGAGTTTTGGTCCGGCATTCGTGTGCGCAGGTCGCGCCCGCACACACGTTCAAGCTATTTTGGTTTCGACAAACCTTGGATTCGCATCCCCCTACGCAGGCGCGCACGAGGTTCTAGAATGGGGCATAATCTTAGCAAGATATTTTAAATCCAAATGAATCACTTTTACATATAAAGTGAATCACACTTCCATATGCAATCCATGTGGGATGTAAAACCCACTAGATTAACTTTCCATTTTCCAACCACTTGAGAAACTATTTTCTCATTCAAAGTAACTCCATTTCCAACAATCCCCCACATGAATGAAAAATCGTTTTGACTCGATGTTGGTATTCATCAACTGACTCCTGCATAGGGAAAGTAGGTGTTACCCTTTGAACTTTCCCCTTGTAAAGTATATTTGCTTTACAGCAGTCCAGTATGACTTGATGTCTTTGAACTGTCCCGCTTTTAGTGTAAAGAGACCACATAAATTACACAGGAATCAATACCATATGTTCCGTTCTCATAGTTTTGTTCATTATGGCCATGAACACTCCCTGGTTCTGCAAGGGTTTCTAAATAATTAGCCTGATCAATTCTCCTTTGAAGCGGCCCCACTTCTCTCTCACATAGGTGATACCTTTAAGTTGAACTGGTTCAAACTTTCCTTCAGTATCATTAAAGCAACGAAATTGCTATCCTTTTTTCTATCACTGTTTCAAGACAGGAATGAGCTGAGGTTACCCCCACAGCGACCTTACTAAATCTTACAAGTAGGTTGTCCCTTTGAACCTAGATCTTGGGATCTCCTGTCAACTAGGTTGGGTTTTCCTTCATAAGACTTTTATCCTCCACAGGCTTTATACCCATTCCTTTTGTCAGTTTTTCAACTGTCTCTTTATTTAACCTTTTGGTTAGCGGATCCGCAATGTTATCTTTTGACTTTACATAGTCAATCGAGATAACTCTGTTGAGAGCTAGATTGTCTAATGGTGTTATGTCTACTGACGAATATGTCTAGACTTACCATTATACATTGTATTTTGTGCTCCTCCAATCGCAGATTGGCTATCACAATGTATACAAATTGACGGCACTGGTTTTTCCCATTTTGGAATATCTTCCAGAAAATGGCGTAACCATTCTGCCTCTTCTCCACATTTATCCAAAGCTATAAACTCGGATTCCATTGTGGATCTTGATATTACAGTTTGTTTAGTGGATTTCCAGTTAGCTCACAGTTGCTCCAGCTAAAGTAAACACATAGCCACTAGTGGATTTTGATTCATTTATATCAGATATCCGAGTTAGCATAAGTGTAGCCTTACTACCACTGCTTTGGGTATCTAGTATAATGCAATCCATAGTTACGAGCATAACGTAAATACCTTAATACTCTAACTATTGCATTCCAATGCTCAGCACTTGGGTTACTCGTACATCCACTCAACTTGATTACCACATAAGCAATATCTGGTTTAGTACAACTCATTAGATAAATAAGACTCCCAATTATCCTCGAATATTCCACTTGTGAAATACTATTTCCACGATTCTTGGATAGATGGAGACTATTATCTAAAGGCGTTCTAGCAATCCCAAAATCATTCTTGTTATATTTCTCAAGAATTTTTTCTATATAGTGAGCTTGACTCAAAATTAGACCATTTGATGTTCTTATGATTTTAATTCCTAAAATCACATCAGCTAGACCCATGTCTTTCATGTCAAATTTCGAATTCAACATATCTTTAGTAGATTTGACCAATTTGTCATTGCTACCAACAATGAGTATGTCATCCACATAGAGACATAAAATGATATAGCCATCTTTTGTCTCTTTGACATAGATACACTTATCACACTCATTGATTTTGTATCCATTGATTATCATTGTATGATCAAACTTTTCATGACACTTTTTAGGTGCTTGTTTTAATCCATACAATGACTTCACCAATTTACAAACTTTCTTTTCGGCACCTGGAGCCACAAAACCCTCGGGTTGCTCCATATAGATTTCTTCATCTAGGTCCCCATTTAGAAAAGCTATCTTAACATCCATTTGATGTATTTCCAAATTTCTTAAGGCAGCGATTGCAATTAGCAGCCTTATATAACTTATTCTCGTCACAAGAGAATATGTATCAAAGTAATCTAAACCTTCTCGTTCCTTAAAATCCTTTAATCACAAGTCTAGCCTTATATTTGTCAATTGAACCATCGGGTTTCAATTTCCTTTTAAAGACCCATTTATATCCTAAGGTTTTACAACCCGGTGCGAGGTCCACTAACTCCCATATATGATTCTACAAAATAGAATCAATTTCATTCTTTATGGCTTCTTTCCAAAAAGGTCCTTCAGAAGAACTCACAACCTCAGCATATGTTTGTGGTTCTTTTTCTAATAAATAAGTCATAAAATCATCACCAAATGATTTTTCAACTCTAGCTCGTTTGCTACGTCTTGGTTCAACTTCTTGAACTATAAGCGGATCAATAGTTCGTTTTATTGACCTAGAACCTTCATTGCTCTTACAAGGAAATTCATTTTCAAAAAATGATGCATTCCTTGATTCCATTATGGTGTTCTTGTGAATGTCTTTATTAATCGAATCATGCCCAAGAAATCGGTACGCAGTACTATTTAGAGCATAGCCTATAAAGATACAATCTATAGTTTTATGACCTATCTTTACTATCTTAGGCGTTGGCACTACTACCTTGGCAAGACACCCCCACACTCGCAAGTGTTTGTACGAAGGTCTCTTGCCTGTCCATAACTCATATGGAGTTTTGTCTTTTTCCTTCCGGGGTACCCTATTCAAAAGGTAATTACTAGACAAGATAGCTTTACCCCACATATTTGAAGGTAACCCTGAACTTATCAACATTGCATTCATCATTTCTTTCAATGTTCGATTTTTACGTTCAGCTACTCCATTAGATTGAGGAGAATAAGGTGCAGTTCTTTCATGAATAATTCCATATTTTTCACAGAAGTTGCTGATAGGCGCCTTATACTCGCCACCTCTATCACTCATTAATCTTTTGATCTTTTTATCAAGTTGTTTTTCAACTTCAGCTTTAAAGAGAACGAATTTCTCTAAAGCTTCATCTTTACTCTTTACCAAATACACATAGCAATATTCCATGTTATCATCAATAAAAGTAATAAAATACTTATTTCCTCCTCGTGTTTGAACTGATTTCAAATCACATACATCACTATGAATTAATTCTAGTGGTTCAGTGCTTCTTTCTATTTAGTGAAACGAAAACTTTGCTAATTTTGCTTCAACGCAAATTTCACACTTATCACTCAACTCGATTTGGAATGTAGGTATATGGTCCATTTTAATTAATCGTCGAAACGAATTATAATTAACATGACCAAGTCGTTTATGCCATAAATTAGAAGACTCAAGCAAGTAAACAGAAGAAGTATATTTATTGATAATCGTAATTACATTCAATTTAAACAACCCATCGGTTGCATACCCCTTTCCTACAAACATTCCAGCTTTACTTAATGTAAGCTTATCTGATTCAGACACCATGCGAAAGCCATGCTTGTTTAACAAGAATCCAGATACAAGGTTCTTTCAAATATTTGGCACATATAGCACATCTTTCAGCGTTAAATTCTTGCCAGAAGTCATCTTGAACAGAACATTCCCTTGCCCTTCTACAGAAGCCGTGTCAGAGTTTCCCATAAAGATCTTTTCCTCTTCAACGGATTCAAATGTGGAAAAATGGTCCTTATTGGTGCACACATGTCTAGTAGCACCAGTGTCAACCCACCACTCTTTAGGGTTTGACCCGACCAGATTCAGTTCGGAGATCATAGCAACTAGGCTCATGTCCTCCAACTCTTTGGCCATGTGACTCATCACGTTGGTCTCATTATTATTTTTCGGTGACTTACAATCAGTTGACTTATGGCCTAGTTTGCCACAGTTGAAGCATTTCCCTTTGAATTTGTATTTCTGCTTCGAGACACCACCACTTGTCCCGAGCTTCCCTTTGGACGCATAGCTCTTGCCCTTGCTTTTGGAACCTTGGCCTATGCCGTGCTCCATTACATTGACTTTAGCTTGCATATGATTTATTGTCTTGCGCTCAGAGATCCGGTTGTCCTCTTCAATTCGACGTCTAACAATGAGATCCTCCAAGGACATTTCCTTGCGTTTGTGCTTGAGATAGTTCTTGAAATCTTTCCAACTCGAAGGCAATTTTTCTATCACAGCAGCGACTTGAAAAGTCTCACTCAACATCATCCCTTCAGCATGGATGTCGTGTAGAATTACTTGAAATTCTTGCATTTGACTTATCACAATCTTGAAATCCACCATATTATAATCAAGGAAACGCCCGACTACAAATTTCTTTGTGCCAGCATCTTCCGTTTTATATTTACGGTCAAGGGATTCCCACAACATTTCTTAACACATCACATGAACTCCCGGGTTCAATAGACAGAAATAATCGAATGAATCCTGCTACAAAGTAGATCCTTGACAAGAGCTCAAAACCGGGGCAACAACTCGGTCGACCAAAACCAGATAAACAACAACGACTAACCAAATCATATGAAAGACTCCAAGCAGAATTTAATCAAGTATAATATAACAATTTAACATATATGAAACAATTTATAAACAACATAATCTAAAGAACATATGCAATGCAACACATCTATAACTTCATCCAATTTTGTATAAAAACATGTAAAAACAATTTATAATTGATAACCAAACTTAAAGGTACTGAAAATATGTAATTTAGAGTTCGAAAAGTAAGGGGGTAAGATCCTTACCTTGTTGAATTTACAAATTCAAGAAAAATAAAGCAGAAATTCGTAGCAGAAAATCAGCCACGCTCAAACATGGATATCTCTCGGCTCAGAACTCGGATTGCCTCCCCGTCAGTGCTCACTCGTAGAAAATTTCGATATCTTTGTTTTTCTATCTTACTAGTCGAAAACGGACGACGTTAAGGCCTTCAAACACTCAGAAAATTTTCTGCTCAGTTTTTACGCCAACTCAGAAAACACTGAACTTGAAACTTACATTACTCATGGAACATAACTCCAAACGCTGATCCGTCAACTCCTAGACGTAGCTTGTTTTGGCTTGATCAATTTCCATATAAGTTTCGACGAAATCCGATAAGAATTGCACACTTGAAAGTCTTCTCAAAGTTGCTAGAAAACTCCCTTTTTCTTTTGCACCACACGGCTGCCCCAGGAACCGTTTCTCCTTCTATTGCTTTTGGCACGATTTCCTAGGCTGAAGATTGCCTCTGTTTTTTTTCTTTTATTTATTTGTTCCTTTTTATCCAAAACCCACGAAACCCCTGAACCTTTCCTTTTCTCTTCATTTTTAATTCCTTAGTTAATTTTCTATTGTTTTGTAACTTCTTCCTTTATCTTCTTCTATTTAATGCTCTCAATCTCACAGTTTCTTTTTTTTTTTTTTAATTCTTTTTTTCTTATTTATTGTATTAAATCAAAATTCAATTCTACATCTAATCAAATTACTAATCTAGGTGAATTACAATTAAATCCTCAACTAGAATACGTGTGCGAAACACTCTCAATAAAAGTACACGAAAAATAACACGTAGCATGTTATATAATAAAATGGACACGGAGTCACATAACCGTAGGAAAAATATTACGCCTACATAGTTAATCGTGGAAAATTAATTTACACGTTAAATATGACGTAAGCAAAAGTTACGGGTTTTATATTAAGCTTCAGACTTAACAGCTGTTAGCGAAATGTTACACAGCTTAATACAAAAAAGAAATAACAACTGTTATCTAACAACTGTTATTGACAGATTTAATAGTCGTTCAGATAATGTAATAACAACTGTTAGAAAAGATTTTAACAACTTGTTAAATAAAGACTTAACAACCGTTAGTTTCAGATTTAACAAGTGTTATTACATATTACAACAACTAACAAAGGAAAATTGAGAGATGAACCGAGGCTTGTGTTCAACACAATTTCCTTAAAACAGATTCGCCTCCTCACGGATTAGTGCTGGAGTTTTTCGTGAAGCGTCTGTCTCCCAGAATACAACGGTAACGTAGAACTTGTTTGAACCAAACAGTTCCACCAGCGAACTAGAACTTGGACTTGTTGATGAACACCAGAAGCTTTACAAACATAGTGTTTTAGGGAGCTTTTGAAAATCAGTAGTATTTTCGAAGTATAAGAGATTGTGTATGGAATCATTGAAAAAAGCCTTTATTTATAGGCTGATAGAGTGAGTAGATACATTCAGAGAATACATTGTATTGAATTCAAAGGTCTCTATTTAATACACAATTAAGTGTGTTCATCCTCACCAAGACTATCCAACGAATTCAACTGTACATGTATCTCTCGAGTTCAAAGTCTCAATTAAAGTATGTTCATTCATCTTGAAAGAAGAGACTTTTCAGCTTTAGAGACCATTCATGTATCTCTTTTGATTGGAACAAAAATTAAAACCAGTAGCAAAACGTGGGTTGATCAGGCTCACGAGTTTTGGTCCGGCATTCGTGTACGCAGACCTTGGATTCGCACCCCTTTGTGCAGGCGCGCACGAGGTTCTAGAATGGGGCATAATCTTAGCAAGATATTTTAAATCCAAATGAATCACTTTTACATATAAAGTGAATCACACTTCCATATGCAATCCATGTGGGATGTAAAACCCACTAGATTAACTTTCCATTTTCCAACCACTTGAGAAACTATTTTCTCATTCAAAGTAACTCCATTTCCAACACTTTATTCATCTATTTAGCCACTGGAACAACAATAGTATCACTGTTTTTTCTTAACACAACCTGCAGCTTGATGATCGTATTGACCATAATCGAAACACAAAATGTGTAGACATTCATGCTCAAAGGCAATGGTGAGACCCAAAACTTATATCTTTGGAACGAGTGGTTTGTTCAGATCAATTTCAACAAAAAAGCGAGCGAATAATTCCCTTGCGAAATTGCAAGTGATGTGAGATCCGCTGTAACAATCAGACCAATATAGTTACCCATCCTCATAAGCATCGTAGAATGGTACAGTTCCAATGGAACCCGTCGAAGGTGAACCCATACAAGAGTTTCCTAGATCAGATCCAGAGTCGGTCGGAAACATGGAGTCCACTTGGTGAATGTGAGGTCATGGTTGAGCGTCCTTATACAAAACGCACTACAAAGTATCATTCCATGTCAATAATTTCGCAGCCATACTTCAATTTCCAAAGCTCATTTGTTCTTTGAATCAATACTCTGGCTTTACCAATAGTGTGCTTCTTCAAAGTTTCCAGCATTCTCAAAATTCTTCGGCCTCAACAGTCACCGAGGTCCAATGATGATCATAATGCGAGATCTTCTCAAACGTTATCTCCATGAATTTGGAAAAGCATCACATCCTCCGTTGTATCTTTTCCCCCCTCCCCGATGTACAAGGCCCCTCTAGCTGTTGTTTGCATAACAGCTGCGGTAAAAGACTTAGTGGCTCATGAGTTAGCAACGCCGCTAACCGTAACGCATATCATCATAGTATCTTCACTTTCCTTGGTTGACTCCCCATGAGAAATCTCTTTCAGCTTCGCCGAGGGGTGTCTTTTGTATTTCTTAACACTCCGTGCAGGTTGACCGGACTCCTCTTTAGAGAGAACTTTCACAGGCTCCTCCATTTTGGTCGGAAATGGATTTCTCCACTTTTCATCTTAATTTTTTTATTCAGCCGGTATAAGAATTAGTGATGTTGACTAAAATAAAATAGTTACATTCATATAAAACCCTAAACTACCCCTATATGATTCTTGTTTGAAAAAAAGCATGCACTTTCATTATGGTAATTTAAAGAGTTTAATATAACTTTGAATGTAGCAAAATATATTATGGTAATTTAAAGAGTTTAATATAACTTTGAATGTAGCAAAATATATTAATTGTGGATTTGTTCCTCAATAAGATAATGCTAAATTTAGAACTTGAGAAAAATATATTTGTCAATTAATTAAAGTATCAAATATTATTGAGCAAATAGCTTTTTCTGCCACAAAACTAGTTACGAGTGCTATATCTGTCACAAATCGTTTTTTCGTTCCTTTTCTGCCATGAAACGTTTTATGAGTGCTAAAAATGCCACAAAACAAGGGAGGGTGAAGGGAAAAATAAGTAAGAGATCAAATTAATTTCAAATAAACCCTAAAATCAAATTTTTATATTACATTGGGTACCTAATGTTATTTTATTTTTAATACTTGACCCTTCTTCCCAAATTTACCAAAACCCTCACCGCTACCTTTTTCTTTCTTCTCTTCCCACATCGAGCCGCCACCACCTCACATCCTGTCACCCAATCCCTGCCCCCACCCTTACCAAAGAGTACCAAATCTGCCAAAAAATGACTGCTTGATGATTTGGAGAGACGTGGTGAAGGTGATAGTCTAGCAAAAATGCCTAAGAACAATTAGATATTCCTATGGAAATTGGTCTGCATTTTGCATTTTATTTAGTATTTTGACTGGTATGTATTTTGTTTAATTTTTTTTTGATGGTTTTAGCAGCAAAGCGCTTGGTTAATCATATAGTGCAAATTGATTAGCATTTTTCTTATTGCTTTGACTTATATGCATTTTGTAAAGCAGTTTCTAAAGGTTAGAGCAGCAAAGCATTTGTGAAATTTGTTATATGTGTCTAAAATATAGATCTAGAAGTACTTTCATCATATGGATTGCTATTCTTGGTTAATTTTCAGGGGGTATAGATGGGTGTGGGGTTGGGGTGACGGGATGGGAGGTGGTGACAGCGGCTCGAGGTAGGAGGAGAAGGAAGAAGAAGGTGGTGGGGGTTTTGATAAACCTGGGAAGAAGGGGTCAATTGTTTAGAAAATAAATTGTGTACCCAATTAAATATAAAAATGTGATTTTAGGGTCTATTTGAAATTAATTTTATTTGTTACCTATTTTTCCTTTCACCCTTCCTCGTTTTGTGGCATTTTTAGTATTAATAAAATGTTTCATGGCAGAAAAGGCACAAAAAAACGATTTGTGGCAGATATAACACTCGTAACTGGTTTTGTGGCAGAAAAAACACGAAAACATTATTTGTGGCAGATATAGCACTCGTAAATAGTTTTGTGGCAGAAAAAGCTATTTGCTCAATATTATTTGATATTTCAAAATAGCATGTAAGTCAATAAAAAATATCATGCAACTTAAAATCACCCATGTGGGGTGAATTCGATGAAAGTTGGAATGCTTTGTGGTTCATGGGTACTTTGTTTTGCCGGATTACAAATTCCCTTTTTCCTTCAATATTTGTGAATTTGATGAAAAGAAAATTTTCATAGTTATCTTTCTCCAATGCTTTGCTCCTCCAACACAATTTTCTAAACATTCAATTTAATCTAGAATTTGGTGGTTGGCGGAAAGATGGTGTTGCAAGTCCTGGTGGTTGGCGGTAGTGGTGGAGAAGGGTGGGGCGGATGAAGATGGAGTGGGAGGGGATGTGTTTAGAGATTGTTTTTTTATTTTATTTTATTTTATTAATTTAAATGAGGTATTCATAGTTGTTTTGTTTAACAATTGAGTACCCAAAATTTTCTTGTGGGAAATAGGTTAAAATATCCGAAATACCCTTAAAAAAGTACCTCACGTGTAAGATACATGACTGGCTTGACAGAAAATTGGACGAATGTCCTTTAATGGCAGGTAAAAATATATAAAGGATAATAAAAGTCAAAATTAATCGATATGAACAATAAACTCAATCTGAAAATGCGAAAATGAGTAAGACGAATTTACCCCCTTTGGAATAGAGGGACTGAAAATATAAAACCCAAATCAAATGACCTTTGCAAATCCTAAGAGGGAAGGGGTGAATCAAATTTTTTGTAAAATTAAAAAACTTTTTCTTTTTCTAAAACCAAACATTGCAATAAAGTCCCTTAAGTTTTTAATGCTCTGTAAATGTGTTGAAGAGTAACTAAATGTGAAGACCAAAGGACACAAACAATAGCAATTAATGAGGACGCAATAAAGGGATCAAATAATTTATAATAGTTCGACTTACATAAGACTCATATTTACTTGTCTTGAGACCTATCCAAGAATTTTCAACCACACTAACATCTATTTTTATAATCAATAATGGTAGAGGAAACCAATCTTACAAACTTAGTGACTCATGCTATACGAGTTTTGCAATTCAACCAGTCCTCACTAACTCAAGTACACTGAGTAGGATCTTGATACAATTACATAGAATGAGAAATAAAGATGAAAGGGAATGCCTTGTTCATACATCTTTAGATGGAATCTTTACAGTTTTGCTCTTGCTCTTTATTTCGCGAATTGAAGTGTTATAAAAGATTCAGGAATATTTTGAAACTTGTTAGCAATATTCCATTGCGGTAATTGCTAAAAACTATATACGTGTCTAGCTTTTTATACTTTTCAAAATATTTTTAAAAACGGTCACATAACTGCTCGTGTCTGTCTTGAAAACGATAGGTTGAATCGACTGAACGCATGATGCTTCGACCGAACTTACAATTTTGGCTACTAGAGACATATTGGTCGACCAAATCTAAATCTAGGCCGACCAAGGTTTTCAAATACTTTTATGGGCGACAAGATGAACATTTCGAACTTCGACGCAATCTTCAAATCCTCGACCAACCGACTCATAAAATTAGGTCCAGTGATGTCAACTATTGTTCAACCCAATCTTAGGTTTTAAATGACTAAGAGACTTATTCCTTGGATCAAACACATTCACAAGCCGTCCATCCTAGAACCCTAATGGACTGATGGAGGTAAAGTTTATACATATTTTGTTATGTCCGGGATTAAAGTGTCAAACTCTCCTGATTTCAAGGGCTAATTTGCAATTAATCCTTTATTTTATATTAAATTGCACCTCTCAAGAATTTACCTTTTCGAAGTTTTACCCTTGATGAATTTGACCGGAAAAAGACGAGAAGAACCCAAAAATTGACCAAAAATCTTTCTACCGTGGAGGACGGTCGCTCCAGTGCGAAACGGGATACAAAATTTTTCTCGTCATTTAGATTAAAATTTTGACGATTAAATTTATTTATAATGAACACCTGTTATGAATTTAGAATACATGTTGTGTTTTTGAGTTTTAGAACATTTTTACTGAGCCTTATCATATTTTTGAGTCTTAGAATATCTGCATTGAACCTTAGAACACGTGTCGTATTTTTTAGTCTCATAACATCTATATTAAGTCTTAAAACACATGTTATGAGTCTCGTAACTCTTGTACTGAAGTTTTCCGTATGTATTGGGAAAAAAACTGTTCGCATAGGATCTGTACTACCCGTGGCCGTGGAGTAGCATTATTACTACAAATTGACTCTCCAGAAAGAAAAGAAGAGAAGAGAGAAAGAAAACAGAAGAAGAAAGAAGCGGGAGGTTTTCCACAGCATTCTCCTTTCTCTCTCCTCCTCCTCAGTATATTATTATAATATTAATATGGAGGCGGCCGAAGGAGTTTCAGTCCCCTGCATCTCTTCCTCTTCCCCGCCAGACCATGATTTTCATCCCGATTTCTCGCCCGTCGGATCTCCTGACCTCACCGACTTTCTGCCGCCGCCGGCCGATCAACTTCCTCCTGATTTGTCTGATGATCTACGCGACAAGATCATCAAGCAGGTTTCTCTTCTTTTTCACTCTCTTTAATTGGTTCGAACTTTAATTTATGTGGTTCGGACTTTATTTTAACATTAATTTTTAACTTAGTTACTTGAATGCTGAAGTTGAATCTGATTGCTTTGGAACTCTCTGACACACTCCCTCGGAATTAAGTTTTCGTTAAATAATTTTATAGTAAGATATTGTAAAATGTCAAATATAATCTTATTTAATTATATATTATTTTCTCTCTCCAACATTCGATTTATGGGGGTATGATTGAAAAAAAACAATAATTAATCAGCTATTTATTTAGAAAGTATACTGTTAATTTGAGAGCTAGTGAAAAAAAATGTGTTTGAGACGAGTACTTATATCCTTTTACTGTACTCCCTCAATTCCCTGAATGTAGGTCGTTTAAGACACTTAAAAAAAATTAAAGAACTCAAACAAACATTCATCTTTCCACCACAATTCCAATAATACCCCTTCCTCCCTCTCTTTCACTTTTTCAAAGATATGTTGAGGGTATAATTGGAATAAATTGTTGACACCTAATAATAATAAAAAACATGTAAATGACAATTAATTTGGATACATATATATCTCATAAACAACAATTAAATGGGAATGGAGAGAGTAATAAATTTGGTTCATTCCTCAATTTTCTGAATATTCCTAGGAGTTATTTTTAGGTTTTAGATTTTAATTTTTCAAAAAGGGCTTTATGCCGGCTATGTTTTGTGGTGGTAGTTCCTT
This sequence comes from Vinca minor, assembly GCA_026122235.1. Lineage (NCBI taxonomy): Eukaryota > Viridiplantae > Streptophyta > Magnoliopsida > Gentianales > Apocynaceae > Vinca > Vinca minor. The sequence goes on along the minus strand of JAOCZM010000241.1, from coordinate 4,706,637 downwards.
ATATAAAAAAAACTGAAGGAAAAGAAGTTTGAAAGCTGTTGATTTTTATTTACAATTTGAAATGGGAATTGAAGGTTTTCTGGAGTGGTTTATAATTAGGGTTGTAGTGGAGGATTGACATTCATGCTAATTTGCTGCTTTTGAGTTCTTTTTTTTATCTTTTTGGTTTCAAAACTTGCTTCGTATTTTTTGTTTTTCCTTTCTGGTACCTTAAATTGTGCTTAAAACATGATCGTTGTAGTCATTCTGCACTTCATTTTTTAGGTTGAATACTACTTCAGTGAAGAAAATTTGCCAGCAGACAAGTTTTTAATGAAGTATGTGACCAAAGACAAGGACGGCTTTGGTAAGTTCTAGAAGTTTTCTTTGCAAAATCAAGTCAACTGGGGGTCGATAATAATTTTTTAATATTCTGCTGTCTTTTTTATAATTTTTCTAGGGTGTTGCTGTCTATAAATTTTCTGCTTCGTGTACAAGAGCAATTTAGGAAACTAATATATTTGTGGCATGCAAAAGAACGAAAAAGTAACTGAATGGTGACTGATAGTTGGTACTTGGTAGGATATGATCGTAGGTTAACTGAATGGTTTTTTTTATGTCTGTTTGGTGACAGACATCTAATTTTTATCTTCATAGCTCTTTCAATTATTGTTGTTGTAAACCTTTTCCTGAAAATTTTCAGGCGTTAGATACACACTGTCTAAAATCCCTATTTAGTCTTTTCCACATGCAACTGATGGTGGGATGATGTAGGCATTTGACAATTGGTAAATTATCGGAGTATTTGTCATGCAGGACCAAAGCACTTTTTTAGTCTCGGCACAGTTATGTATATTCCGTTTGAGATTGTATTATGAGCTGCTTAAAGATTCTAGTCGTTATAGTTCAGAAATGTGGAGAATCTAGAGAAGAGATAATAAAGGAAGTATTTTTTTTATTTTTCTTTGTTTGTTCAAGTAGAGATTGTGAAGAGAGAATCAGTATTGCAAAGTTTTCTGTTGGTTTGTCTGGTGTATTGTCTTATGTTCATATTGCCTATCGATAAAATCATGAAGTCTTCTCTTGGTTTGTTTAATATTGCTCCTCTTCTCTTCCATCTGAGTCTTAACCCTTGGGGGCATTTGCATTTCATTATAGTTTTTAATTCAGTTTAATGAGCTCATTGGAAGATCCGGTACTGTAGCAGGATGGTAATTAATTTAAAAGTGGTGTAGAGAATCTCCACAGCAGTAATTTGTCTTGTCAACTGCTGATTTGATAACAAGCTACAACTCCACATATGATGGGTGAGAATTTACAATGTACCAATGTGGACAATTACTGAGCTCGATTTATCTTGCTGTTCTTGTAGCAAGTTGAGAATAGAGTGAACATGATGAACTATAGCAGGTACTTCTGACTGGTTACTAAACCTAGATGTCTCCTGGTGCAGCTTTTTTAGCGGTACCGAACATCTGTTGGTTTGGTCTGAATGATCGTTCAATCAATTGCTTACTGATTCACTCTCTGTTCAGTTTGAACTGACTTGCAATACTTACTTTGTTGTTTATGTAGTTCTTAGCAAAGCCATCACATGCATTTAGTTCTATATTTTCTTCAAGGTGGTTGCATTAAAAAAGATGGTGATATATCGCAGTTTATCATCATGTTGAAAATTGGAGAATGCCGTAGTCCTGTTCATTTTTACCATTGGGAGACCTTGTGGAGAAGGGACCTGGAAAATATGTCCTCTTAAATAATGATTCTTGGTTAATGTTGCCCCCGTTCATACAATTGTTCTTATAGGCTTTTAATTCCCATTCCTGTTTCATTTCCTATTTTTAGTTTGGTAAGTCCTTAACCTTGGATTCATATGACAACTTCGATGCCCCTTTCCAAGACATTTTGAGTTTCAACCGTGTCAAGTAAGAAGCCATGTCTTAGATTGCTTTGAATTAAAATAATGTCTGTAATCTATTTATTCATCTACTTGTTCTTACTGACTTTAATCGGCTCATTTTAACATCTTTCTTGATTAGCATTTTCATCATAGTCCTCACCACCAGATTACACTCTCTCATCTTTTCAGCTTTTCATGGAACCTTGGATAATGTCTCTTTTATTTTTTTTATTTTTTATTTTTTTTGGGCGTTAAACGAGCAGTGAGCACTAATACTGGAAAATCCAAATTCATGAGTTTGTTGCAATTAAATAAGATATGCACTTGTCTCTTCCAGTTTACTGCAGTTTGTGAGAAATGTGAATCTTTGCCATTTGCTTGCTTAGAGTTACATTCTTCCCTAGCTAAGGAGGATGGAGTGTGAGCCAAATAGGCTATTAGACTCTAAGATACTCAAATGACTCGAACTTGATGTACTGGTGCTAGTATCTGGTTTTGATGCATTGACGTAGAAATTGTGTATAAAAGAGAAATAGGCTTCGGGGAAGTAGTTGGAGAACATTGATGAGAATATTGACAGCCATCAAAGGAAAATGTCAAAATATCTAGGTAGGATAATCCGTAGGACCAGTGAGAATCACTAAAAGATGCTTTCAAATTTTGGCCATCAGCTCTTGGTTGGGGTATTTGCTAGTGTTTGTTGATTCTGATGTATAGTTATTTCTTTCTTTTCTTTTTCAGTGACCTTGACCTATTTCATCTTAGCATAAATCTGAAGAAGGCATGTGTTGAACATATTTCTTTTCTATCCCTTTTCTTCAATACTTAGAAAGGTTTGTCATGTGTTGCAGTTCCTATTGGAGTGGTTGCTTCTTTCAGAAAAATGAAGAAGCTCACAAAAGACGCCTCAGTGATAGTGTCTGCACTCAGGGAATCCTTCAGGGAATCCTCTGTTCTTGTAAGTCACTTAATTTTTTGGAGGGCTTGCTTTGATATTAGGTTGTTGTCCTTCTATTTTCTTTCTTACTCAAATTATACTTGGCTTTCTAGCATGGCTAAATTGTTGAACTATTTTCTTTTCAAATATGATTTATTTAGGCTTGTGTATTACTCCCTTCGTCCCAAATTAACTGTCCACATTTCTATTTTTGTTTGTCCCAAATTAACTGTCCAGTGTCCACTTTCTAAATAAAGTGTGTTTTAATGATAAATTTTCCAATTTTATCCTTCTTCCAACTCCTCATTGAATGCTATTAGTTAATTAAAATTATCACTTACAACACATATTTAAGAGATGGTTGAATGTTGTGTGAGAGGAAGGAGAGAGAAATATACAAAATTTAAATAGGATTAATAAAATTAATTAGGGGGTATCTTAGTTAGACTTTTACTTATATTTTACTATCAAAATCACCAAAACCTTAATACCTGTGCATTTGTCAAAGTGGACAGATAATTTGGGACGGAGGGAGTATTGTGTCAAAGTTGGTAGTCATTCGCCTAGTCTATCGATAACTGCAGGTGGTGAGCGGCAGTGGGAAGAAGGTGAGGCGGCTACATCCTCTTCTATTTTCTGAGGTCAAAGATCCAATGGTAATTTTCTATTTCTGTTTGGTGCTCCGTATCTGGTACTCTTCGCTTTAAAAGAATGTCATTCATGTAAATTTTGGTGCACTGCTTTCTGTAGTTGTGCACTGTTTTGGTGGAAAATTTACCTCAAGATCATTCTGTTGAGAATCTTCACAGAGTATTTGGTGAAGCAGGAAAGTATGTATTATCTACTTTTCATCATGTTTCTTGATGCTTCCGGTTTTGCGAATTGCTTATCAACATTTTCATTTTCGAACCTTAGCATAAATAATATTGTGATTCGTGACCCACATGCGGCAAAGGAGCCCAAAAAAGTTACAATCGCAGAGAAGCTTCTGAGTGGCAAGGTATGGCTTGAAGTTTCCTATCTGAATATTCTCTTTCCAGAATTTATCTGCCAGATGGGTTTCAATAACTTTTGATCTCAATCGAAAACAAAGAATTAAAACGAAAAAAGAGAGAAGAAAACTGCTTGCCTGTTGATTAAAAAGCTGATTTCTCTCAGACGGCGGAACATACTATCGTTATTATTATCTAGTTGTTATTTGCTTGCTCACTTCTTTAACAAACTTCTTTGCCTTAAATGTGTAATGGTAATCTTGAAATTTCGCCAACTTGCTTTATGGAATAGCCAACGAATTTATAAATTTACGGAAGGTAAAGGTGAGCAAGAGATTTTGGGATAAGAAATTCCTTTAGTTCAAGTTGGAAATGAAGCGATCTGTCTGTTGATGATCTTTTGTTTAATGCCTGTGTGGAAATAACAGCTAATTTCTCTTCATCTCTGCACTTCATCATGATCTTGCACTTCTAAAGTTGTAGGAAGGATGAATAATGAGTCATTCTGCTAAACAGATCTTAGTTTTATTTTAACCTACCGATTTATCAAGAGACCTTTGACTTCATCTTTTGCCTTTTGGGTTGCAGTTGCATGCTTTGGTAGAGTATGACACCGTGGAGGCTGCGGAGAGAGCTGTGAGTGTCAATTGCAGTCCCTTATCTTGCATTCTGCTCATGATATTCTAAATTGAGTTTATTAACAGTTTTCCTCCCATATGTTTATTTCAGGTGACCATTTTAAATAATGAGCAGGACTGGAGATATGGATTGCGGGTAAAGCTTCTGAAGAAAAAGGTATTTGATCTGGCCACTGCCTTTTAACTTAGGCAACAAGTGTTCATCTGAATTTCTGATTTATATCTCCAGACCACGTCGGAACAGAAGAAAAAAGTATGGAGGGAAGTGGAAACTGAGAAGCCCAACAGTGTACAAGTGTCATCTAATCATGCGGTAGATGAGGAGAACCACTATTTGAGCGAGCACCATGATGATTACTCACATGATGAAGAGGTAAAATGACAACTCTCTCTCTCGGCTTCTTGGAAGCTGGTCAGGTTTCTAACACAAAACTTGGCAACGCAAAAAAATAATAATTTAAGCTCTCTGGTTCTGTGATTGGACTTATCTGTGTGTGTTGCCCAAGGACTGCATTGAAGTATTGGAAAAATGAGGAAAATGGAGAACAATGGTTATGGAAAAAAATGGTGCTTGGTGCAGTAAATATAGTCTAGGATTAATAGACATAATCGTTCAATGATTCAGTGGTTCTACCCGTGGCTCTTAATTGAAACAACACACCGTTTTTTTTTTTTTTGGTTACTTCACTTGTTTTATTTGAAATCTAAAGTGGCTTATCAATTCATCGTCCAGTTGTTTATAATCCACATGGAGAAAGATACTTTTGCATGAATGATCCACATATTTTCAGTTTTGCACAATCTTGCTATATGGTTTTGCATAATCTTGCTATATAGTTTTGCATAAAATTTACCTGGAAGCAACAAACTACAGCTTTATTGGCATTTTAGGATGGAGAGCACTTGGGGAAGGATAAAAATGGAGAGCACATGCAGAAGGAAAAGATTGGGGAGCATATCCAAAAGGAGAACAATGGGAACAAGAATCGACTTCGAGGACGCGGAAGGAGACAGAAATATCATGGGCCAAATGGACAAGGTACTAAAATATAATTTCTCAAGTCTCCTTTTCCCTTTGTTTTTCTTTTGAATTCCTGGAAAGTCTCATTTCCTGTATCATCTTTGCATTACTATGGATATCACCAGGACATGGAAATCATTCTTCTGGTTACGGTCCCGGCCATTCAACTGGTCATCCTTCTGCTCATGCGGTCGAACCTTCAAAACCACCTCCTGGCCCAAAGATGCCCGATGGTACTCGGGGATTTGCAATGGGGCGAGGCCGACCTCTAGTTACCAATACATGCTAATCTTCTCCCTCCCTCCCCCTCCCCCTCCTCCCGGGGCGGGTTGTTGATTCCAATCCTTGTAATGAAAACACCAAGTGTTCTATTCTCATCTCAGCTAGTGGCTGATTTCACATTAACGTGCTTGTAATATGCTTCTCTTTGGAATTGGACTGAATTGTATAGCCTGAGGATTTCCTCAGTGCAATGAATGCTAGTATTTTCATGCGTTACTCGTGCGTTATATTTTATTTTATTTTATTTTTTGTATTCTACATGTCCTCCCAATAGATTTTTTTGGCTGAAAATGATTTTAAATTTATATAAAAAATTAAAATTACAAGTATTGGGTGAGTACCCTATACGAAGTTTCAGCAGCTTCCAGAAAAGCTCAATTCTTAGCAAAACTAGAAACAATCTCTCCAGCAACGTAGAGAGCATCTACTAAATCCACATGGTTCCTATCCACAAGGTCCACATGAACCATGAGCACATCATAATTTTTCATAATTCATATATAGGACTCTTCCTAACAAACGCTAAGATGTCAAAAAAGATTATTGCAGTTGTCTTAGCTCGTGCAAACTTAAAATAATGAATTTTGGCTTGGCACTTTTGAGTCGACTCAATTTTAAAGAAAATAAAAGATTTGAGTCTCAACCTCAAGGACTCATCACAAGGTCCTTAGTCCAGTGGGGCAACGACTTGCCCATGACCTTTAGGTCGTGAGTTTGATACCCTCCCCACGCATGGGGCATGCTTTAAATTGTCTCCCTTTCTAAGGTTATCTCCTCCTCCTCTTGTGAGGTGCTACTCTCCCCTTTGGGGTGTACGCCCGTATGTGCTTCAAAAAAAAAAAAAAACCTCAAGGACTCCCATTTCCTCGTTCTTTGAGTTAGTGCAGTAAAATCGCGAGATGTGTCTTTAGTGAGATTTTTTAGAGCTAGTGTACATCAATAACTCACAAGCAAGGTTTTGAAACCCGGACCGGACATCGACCCAAAAAGTTACTGGGTTACGGGTCACTGGTAGGCAGACCGTCATCGACCTTTAATTGACCCGGTGACGTCATAAAAATTTATAAATAAATAAATAATATATAATTATTATTTAAAATGAAATAAATGTGAAAATTTTAATCTAATATGGGATGCACAAATTCAAAACTTAAAACACCAGCTTAATGTAAACTTGAAAATTAACAAAATACTATTTAAATTCAGTCACAACCCATAGGTCCTTATAATAAAACTCTAAATAACCAATAAAGTCTCCAAACAAGATTAAATAATAAACATAAATTATAGACAATCGAACAAAACAATAACAATCTCAAATAGAATAATCAATTTTTCTTTTTTAAAAAAAAATTACAACTTATTAGACCCGGCCCGGTTGTACTAAACCCGTTCTGATTTTCGGGTTAGACGGTCCGACCGCCGGGTCTTACCGGATTGAACAAAAGATGCATGTTTTTTATCTTATTGGTTTTGGGGTCAAACCGGATCGCCAAGCATGTCAGTCGACAGTTCAACCGGTCCGGGCCGGATTTCAAAACCTTGCTCACAAGTAATTTTTGCATTTGATAGGAATCGAATCTCCATTTTATTCGTAAAAACAAGTACTACTAATAGTGAATTTGCAAGTTAAACTATGCCGTGAAAGACGGAGCCCCAACCCCTATTTTCTCAATCAGGGCAAGCATCTGTCGTAAATGGGAAAGTGTTTCTCCGTTGAAAATATCTGCCCGGGCCCGAAAAAATCCAATCGGGGGACAACGCGGCCCGCCCCTGAAACCAATCGTCACTGTGCTTCCCCCACGCGCGGTCCTTCCTCGTGTCCAGCAAACTTCTACTTCCTGTTTCCTCAAATTCTCCGAAAGTTTTGAAGGAGGAAAGATATCTCATTCATCCCCTCTACCAAAATATACTGTAGCTCCAACCTTAATCCTCTATGAATAAATCTATATAAAAAAAGAAAAAGAAAAAGAAAAATTCAAACAAAAGTTTCTGCTTATTGTTCATTAAACTGTATATATAATCCTCGCCCGCTTTGAAATGAGCTTAAAATCTTAAAGTCATGCGATATTATAGTCCTTCATTGTCAACGAGTTCCCATTTTTCTACCTTAAGATTCCTAGGATCCGACAACCACAATGATTTCTCTCGTTTGTTATATCCATTTGGTCGCGTTTCATTACATTTCCAGAGTCCGGCCGTCGGATTTCATTGTGATTTCAAGGTAATCAATTAAAAAGGATTCATAAGGCTTGCTTATGTGGTTAATTCTTCTTTAAAAAGGGTTGTTAGAATATGCAGAAAATTTGATTATGTAAAGTGTATACTTCCTCCATCCCTTAATATAAGACTGTCAGGAAATGTAGTGAAAATTAAGGAAGCAAAATACAACTTATTTTGTTAGTTAAAATACTAATATTACTCTATTTAATTTCTTAAATATGATGTGTATACTACTACTTCTATTTTATTTTAGAGAGTAATATTAATATTTTGATTAAAAAAAGGTCTTAATTTTTGTTTTCGCTACATTTCTTAAAAGTCTTAATATTATATTAAGGAATGGAGGTAGTATTATGTTTGTGGGGTTATCTGATCTGATTCTAAAATTTGTTTCTGGGCATCTTTTCTCGTCTGTGTGATTCATAGGTAGCTGCTAAATTGGATTTGGGACGATATGGGTATTGTTTACGGCGGAGCAGATTTCAGGTTGATGCATTTGATGAGGTAATCATCTCTTCTTGTAAGCCAAATGCTGGTCTAAGTTTGAACATTTTTTAGTATTTGGCTAATGGTAGATACAGTAGCTTATTCAATTCGAAGCAGTATTTATTCGATATAATGGGTACTGATTGTGGTGCAGATAAGTTGTTAGGACAATATTTAGTGTACTTACAAGTTACAACTGAGGTTGGATTAACTTGGTTAGTTTCTGCATTGGATAAGGTTCAGCCTATCTGCCTATGATGTAGTCTAGACGATTTACTGAATTTTCTGTTAAAAACTTAAAACTTGATTCCTACTAGAGTACTAGTACACCGGGGTAATGAATTTGAGAGCAGCAACTGGGATTCCGATAAGTTGTTGGGCTTATATTTCATCCTAATTCTTGAAATTCGGTCATGTCATACAATTCTCCAGTTTTTTAGCTTTATGTAGTGTCGTACTGTTTGAGTCCTGGTAAAGAGTTTTCAAGTGATGGAGGCGAGTGGCTCTTATTTTTTGTATGCCTATAGCACGTGTCCATTAGTTTTTCCAGATTCATAATTGTTTTAAGGAATGTGGTTTAAAACTGCGGTGCTAGCTGAGGGAGGATTATGGATTACCCTCCCCTATCGATCAAGCAATTTGTAAATTTATTAACCATCTGAAGTCAAATATTTTCCTTGAAAGATGTGTCTACGCATGAGTTCCCCGTGATACATGGAAATGTTCATTGATTTCATCCCAGTTCTCCATTGGAACATTTAATGTGGAGATATGGAAGCTATTATCTACGAGTCCTGGACGGAGAAATACCGCTGGTGCCTTGTGTTAAGCTTGAATAGAAGAAAATCGGAATCTTTTATGAAGCGATGTGGTTAAAAGAAATTAAGTTGAAAATAATGAATAGATTTTTTATTTTAGAAAATATAAATTACAAGCAGCAATTTTCCATCCCAATGTCCTCCATGAAAAGGAAGAAAGAATATTGCTATTCTAGTCCAAATATTTAATTCTCAATTAAGTTTATGACGACTATACTTCTGTTATTATGTTTTTTTTTATTCTTTTTTTCTTGAGGCACTTTGTTGCTTAGATTCTAAATCTTTTGCTTCTCTCTACTCCAGGGCTCTTAAGAAAATATTTATATTGGATGATGAGACAAAATTTGTAGGCTTGTAGCCCATATGGCTTTTCGAGTTTTAGCCAATATTAAAAACACAGCTTCAGAAGCTGCAGAAACCAACACTTTATTTTTATGTGTTTCTTCTTGGGCTTATTTTGCAGGGTTCATTTGGTTTTTCTTCACTGGACTGGGGAGAAAGTGATCTGTCTACAGAATATATGTTCTCATCGAGCGAAGGGGAAGATAGTGATGAAGATGTTATCCTACAACCAATAGCTGATATTGATTTGCCAACGCCTAAAGAGCATTTCCATCCAAACGACGACTCTATCACAGTGACAGCCCATCGTTTTGCGGTACTTGGCAGAGCTCAGAAGAGACAAAAGTAACTGCACTTGTATAACTCACTTCTCTTTGCCTGCAAATGTTGTATGGTTTAACAATATGGGACACATTCTCTTAGGCCAAGATATCCCTGCTCAAGACATAGAACCTGCATACTAAGTCCAAGATCTTCACATTTTTGTTAAAAGTCTTGAAGTCTTATGTCATTATCTTTGATTTCAAGATATGGGGGAGGGATGCTGTACTTCTTAGAGGTCTTACGTCATTATCTTTTATTCCTGCTTCATAGGAGGTGTTAACTTTGGCATAAATGATGCGCATATAGTTTTCGCCTCGTATTTGGTTTTTTATATTATTTTCTTATAGTATATGTATATGTGTATATGTGTCCGTAGTGCGGTGTCCGCCTGTATGTATTGTATGTATTTGTAGCTCATAATGTGGTTTTGCTTCAGAAGGCTTTTCTTTTTATTGATTCAGTTGTTGGGATCTTCTGCAGCAGGTCTCTTAATGGAGTTCTAAACAATATTGGACTACTGACATTCCTAACTGTGCTGCTTTTCCTTGTGGATTCATGTGCATGGCGAATTGTCCGATTGCCCTTGGAGCCGTTTTATTTGGTACGGCCCTTTTTCATATCAACAGTTGTAGTGTCTTCTGTAGGCTATGTCTGTGTCCCGCTGTTCCGCGCTTTGAGGCTTCAATCGATAATCAGGAATGGAGGCCCAGCTCGACAAACTTATAAGAAAGGAACTCCCACCATGGGTGGGCTATATTTCATTCCAGTTGGTATACTTGTTGCAGAAGTCCTATTGGGTTTTTCTTCTGCTGCAGTTTCAGGAGCTTCAGCAGTGACTTTTGCATTTGCCATTATTGGGCTCCTTGATGACTTATTAAGTCTCAATAATAACAAGGGTTTATCTGCTTGGATGAGAATTTTGTTTGAGGTAAACTTTACTTTCATTGAATCTCTGTATTAGTTTCTTTTTCTTGTTTGATTGTTTGTGGAACTAATAATTTGAAAGCAAGAATAATTATAAGGTTCTGGATTCAACAGGTAGCTGTGACAATTGGGTTCTCATTCTGGTTGTACGCCACGGATATATCATCACCTTACAACATGTAAATCCTCTTATATCTAGTCTGATCAACCTTTGGTTTTGATAAACTCATATATGTAATCTTATGATGGCATACTTGAAAAGGATGCCTGCTAAACTTAACCTTGTTTTTATGTTTGAACCAAGTCAATATTTCCCCCTATCCCCATACCTAGAAAGTGTATGTACCCTCTTCCTTTGCTCTTCCAGCCTCCTGTTCCTTTTGGTAGTAACAATGTTCACAGAAAATGGGCCAAGGACTGTACTTCGTATCAGTTAGAAGCAGTGTTGTCAAGGCGCGCGCCTCCTGAGGCGAGAGGCGAGGATGAAGTCGCCTTAGAATTTGAGGCGTGCCTGGATTTCGTGAGGTGAGCGCCTTTCTGGAAAAGCGAGAGGCGCAAGGCGAGGAGAAAGGCGCTGCTGAGTGTTTTTAAAAAAAAAGAAGAAGCTGAAGAGTTAAACAGGGGCTAATTATTAGGGTTAAAAAAAGAAAGAAAGAAAGAGAAGTTGAAGAGTTTAAACGGCTAAAAGGGCTAGACGTCTCTTTCAAGAAACTCAAACCTGTCTTTCATCATTCCTGCTCTCCTCCTCCGCTTCTCTCTGCCGGCTGCTGTCCTTCGCCGGCCGCTGCCCTCCGCCGCTGCTTAACATCTTTCTCTTCTTCTTCTTCCCTTCTGATTATTTGGTTAGGCCAATCTTTTTCTGATTTTTTTTTTTTTGAAAAGAAACTTTGAGAACCTTCATTGTTATTTGTTTTATTATTATTATGTTAGGTCAATTATTAGCCTTAGCTTTTTATTTGTTTTACTCTATTTGACTATGTTTTTTCAAGGAACTTTATTATTATTATTATTATTATTATTATTATTATTATTATTATTATTATTATTATTATTATGTTTTGCTTAAAATTGCATGCTCCTAATATATAATAATATTTATTCAAGGTGCGCCTTTTTTGCGCCTCAAGGCACCAAGTCCCCTTTGCGCCTTGGTGCGCCTCAACGCCTTGACAACACTGGTTAGAAGTTTGTTAAATTTAGGACGAAATCAGAACTAGATCCTTGAAGGCCGTGCTTGGCGCCATGGTCAAGTGTTTACTTGTTATCCGCTAGGTCACGGGTTCGAACTTCGGAAACAGCCTCTTTATGAAAAATAAAGGTAAGGCTGCGTACATCGGGACCTTCCCCAGACCCTGCTGATGCGGGAGCCTTGTGCACTGGGTACGACCTTTAATCAGAACTAGATCCTTGTTATGAATGCAGAATATATTGGTTTCTATGAGGGGATGTGTTAAAGGAGCTGGAAGGAAGTATAAACATAGAAACACCACTCTATTCTGCATCTAGCCCTTTTGTAAATCCCATTTGTTATGGTCACAGAGTAGGTGCAATATTTAATAGTATCTTTTTTTTAAAAAAACTCTTCTAGATGAACTGCTACTTATGTTGCACAATGATGATTAGTTGAAAAGCATTCCATTTTAGGGAACTAGAACCGAATTTGATAAATGTAAAATTTGTTCATGTTACTCCTGTTCCAAATTGAATGCCCATATTCACTTGGCACAATTTAAGTAAATATTTGACCATCTGATTTATCACCTTACCCTCAAATTGATAATTACGGGATCACATTGAATAGTGTTCTTGAAAGTAATCATTTTCTTTCAAGTGAGGCTAGTGCTAGAAATTTAGATAAAAAGAACATGTTTATATCAAGAAAATGGAAATTTGCTATAGGACAACCGGAAATGGAGTTGGTGCAAATCCAATTCGAGAAGGAGGGAGCATATATGTTAAAAAGAATAAATAATAATAATAATAAATAAATAAGTAAATAAAATAAAATTTCCAAAGTTGTTTATGGAAAATAGCATATCTGTTCGAATTATATCCATTATAGTAGTATGCTTAAAGCTTTAACCAGATTGATATTACCGGAAAGTGTTGAAGGCACAAACACATGATCGTGTCGTCTTTATCATAGAAGTACAACTTGAATACACATACCGTATCCTAATTGAGGCTGTGGTTAAACAGCATCGTAATGTTAGCTAAATATCTCAGTTCTAATGTCCTATGTGATGCAGGAAAATGGTTGTCCCACTACCAGCACCACTTGGTCTCATTTGCCTGGGTAGCTTTTATCCTTTGTGTACTTCGTTTTGCTTTGTTACCATGGCAAATGGGGTTAATTTGACTGATGGCCTTGATGGATTGGCTGGAGGAACTGCTGCTTTGGCTTTTGTTGGAATGTCTATTGCAGTCCTTCCGATATGTTCTGGTTAGTGCTTCACCATCTCACTGAGGTTGTCGGAGAGTGTTAAGTTTTTTGTTTACTTTAGGTTTTGGATTTCATTCTGTTAAGGAAAAAAAAAATTCTCTTTGAATAATCGGTGTGCTTAACGGGTTGGCATGTTTGGCATCCAAAGAAGTTTCTCTTCAATATCCATTTTCAAACTTTTTACCCTTGAAGCTTTGCTAAGAGCTGATTTGTGCCGTAAAAACCAGATCTTGCTGTTTTTGGGGCATCAATGGCGGGAGCCTGTATGGGTTTTCTTTTCCATAATCGGTACAAAGCATCTATATTTATGGGTGACACAGGATCCTCGGCCTTGGGTGGAGCTTTAGCTGCCATGGCTGCTTGTACTGGAATGTTCTTTCCACTCTTCATTTCCTCTGGAGTTTTTTTACTGGAAGCACTGTCAGTAATTCTTCAGGTATGTCATTTATTAAATTTTGACAATATTATATGTTCTGTTAAAACTTTCATTTTTAACTTTTTCCCCTGATATGTGGTTTACATGTGTTCCGAGTTCTTTTCAGTTCATTGTTTTCTCTTTGGGCCTTCTGTGTCTGTATGAAACATTTTCGATGACGGATGATAGATGAACAAGATTTGCTTCACTTGATTAATGATTGTCCTTACGCTTCAGGTTTCCTTCTTCAAAACAACCAAAAGACTACGAGGAATTGGCTCACGATTGTTTAGAATGGTACCATTTCATCATCATCTTGAACTGAGTGGAATCGAAGAGCCAACCATAGTTGCTGCTGCATACGCAGTTTCTTGTTTGTTGATCTTATGTGCAGGATACGTCGGTCTCATTTCAGCATAGCTTGCAGAATTTTTTTGTCAGTTTAAACAAAGTTTATAGTTCTGCTATCTCTTCTTGATGCTTTTTTCTTTTGTTTTGTGTAGTTTTTAGTTTTTACGTCCAATTTCTAGGGTTACCAATAGAAATCTTTTAGTGTGGATGGAACTAGTGAGGAGAAAACATTTTTATTATGAAAATTAGTTCCCTGCAATTTTTATTATGGAACTTGTTTTTTTTTGAGCAAATAGTTTTTTCTGCCACAAAACTAGTTACGAGTGCTATATCTGCCACAAATCACGTTTTTGTGCTATATCCATCACAAAACTAATTACTAAGTCTATATATCTGCTACAAATCGTTTTTTCGTGCCTTTTTTGCCATGAAACATTTTATGAGTCTTAAAAAATGCCACAAAAAGAGGGAGGGTGAAGGGAAAAAATATGTAAGAGATAAAATTAATTTCAAATAGACCCTAAAATCACATTTTTATATTTAATTGGGTACATAAATTATTTTTTAAATAATTGACCCTTCTTCCCAAATTTATCAAAGCCTCCACCACCTTCTTCTTCCTTCTCCTCCCACCTCGAGCCACCGCATGCCACCCAATCCCTAACCCCCCACCCATACCCCCGAAAATTAACCAAGAATAGCAATCAATATGATGAAAGCACTTCTAGATCTATATTTCAGACGCATATAATAAATTTCACAAATGCTTTGCTCCTCTAACCTTTAGAAACTGTTTTACAAAATACATATAAGTCAAAGCAATAAGCAAAATGCTAATCAATTTTAACTACATGATTAACCAAGTGCTTTGCTGCTAAAACCATCAAAAAAAATTTAAACAAAATACATACCAGTCAAAATACTAAACAAAATGTAGATTAATTTGTAGTACATAATTAACCTAAAATAGACGCTTTGCATCTGAAACCATCGAAATTCTTGAACAAAAAGGACTCTCGCAAAGCAATATGCAAAATGCAGACCAATTTCCTAAGAATATCTAATTGTTCTTAGACATTTTTGCTAGGCTATCACCTTCACCACGCCTCTCCAAATCTTCAAGCAGTCATTTTTTGTCAGATTTGGTACTCTTTAGTATGGGTGGGGGCAGGGATTAGGTAACGGGATGGGAGGTGGTGGTGGCTCGATGTGGGAAGAGAAGAAAGAAGAAGGTAGCGGTGAGGGTTTTGGTAAATTTGGGAAGAAGGGTCAAGTATTAAAAATAAAATAAAATTAGGTACCCAATATAATATAAAATTTTGATTTTAGGGTCTAATTGAAATTAATTTGATCTCTTACCTATTTTTCCCTTCACCCTCCCTCTTTTTGTGGCATTTTTAGCACTCGTAAAATGTTTAATGGCAAAAAAGGCACGGAAAAACGATTTGTGGCAGATATAGCACTTGTAACTAGTTTTGTGGCAGATATAACACGAAAACGTGATTTGTGGCAGATATAACACTCGTAATTAGTTTTGTGGCAGAAAAAGCTATTTGCTCTTTTTTTTTTTTTTTTTTTTTTTATGATTTACCAGTTTGTTTAATGCATTAATTCATTGTTTTCAGTAAGATTCTTTAGCAAACTGTATTTGTTTTTTTTTTTTTTCGAGGAATGAAAAAATGAATTATTTGTGAAAGATGTAGGGGTTCAACCGAGTTTTTTTATTTTTTATTTTTGTTGAAAATGTGAAAAAATTGTGCTTAAATGCATAAGTACTTATGATTATACTTTTATCCACCTAAATCAGACTTTTTCCATGTGTGCTTGATTAGTAGATAAAATCCTCTCCAATATAGACCTTCTTTATTTGTTTAATACACATAAGATTGCGACAAGTGCCATAATTTTGAAACTTTTGCCACTTGTTGCAGTTTCCCTCATTTGGTCCTCAACTAGTTGCGAGCCATGCGTGTTGCGCGGTTTTTCTTCTTTCTTTTAAAAAAGATATTATATAAATAATTTAAATTAAAGTAACGTTTAATATAAGGTCAACAAATATGTTTCAAGTAAATAAATTTTTTTATGTGAAGTGATCTTTAATCGATCTAATCAATTTAGCCCACAAATATACGTTAGTTACTTGATCATTGATAATATCTTAGAGAAAAATAAGATTATTACTCTGTTATAATAATGTAAAAAATACCATAAAAAAGAAAACAATCCTTGAAAATCATGCTAAATGTCAAGTTGATTATAACTTTTTTTTCTCGATGATAAGTGAAATAAAAAAACAAAGAGAGCTAAAAATGTTAAATATGAATTTTACCTGCAAATGATTCAAGCTTGTCTTTCACTTGGAACTTTGACTCACTTGTTCGATAGACTATTTTCGGAAACACTAATTTTCGATTTCAACATAATATTTTCCTATAATTTCATAAAAGATATATTAAAAACAATTTAAACGAAATAGATTTCAACCACACCAATTCTCTTGTCACTTATACTGATTGAAGCAAGTTGTATCGGCGGCAACTATTCTTAATTTTGGTGAGATTAGAGATTCATATGCATATTGGTGAGGAATTGGTTCACATTTGGATTTTATAGTGAAAATGGAAGATATTTGAAGTTCCCGAATTGAATAAGATTTAGAAGAGTTTTGAATTGGAGAAATGGTAAAAGTTTTCTTAAATTAAGAATGTGAAGAGTTCCCCCAAAAGTTAAGAAGATCTTTTGTTTTCCTTTCATTTAACACAAATTAAATTTATTGTGTATATAATTTATTATAACATAATAGGATCTTTAAAGGTGATAAAAATTAATGAGTTAAAAAGGTTGTGAAGTCTAAGTGTTTAGAATAATATTAAATTGTTAAAGATATTTATAATATCGTAGAATCTTAAAATGTGAAAAAAATTAATGAGTTAAAAGGGTTATGCAGTTTAAGAGTTTAGAATAATATTAAATAGTTAAAGATATTTATAACATCATAGTATCTTAAAAGGTGATAAAAATTAATGAGTTAAAAATATTATGAAGTCTAAGAGTTTCATAATGAGATCCATTAAATATATACTACATAACCATAGTCTATTCCGTTTCTCTAAAATTAATAGCAATAACTAAAGTTATTTACTTGATCTCTTAGAATAACTATATATATACTATCTAACAATGGCTGTGAATTTCATCATTTTACTAGTGCTAATAAGGAAATTTATAATTTTTCCAAGATTATAATTAAAAAGATTATATCTATTGAAGAAGGTTATGATATTCTCACGATTTTCAGAACATCTACCTGTAAAAGGTTCAATAATGCTTATTACCAAAGTATAAACTGTATTTTCTACAATTTCATTATTAAATGTTAGACAGACTCCTGAAGGATCTGTAACTTTGAATTTTGGAACTAATAATCGGAATTTATTACTAGGTAATACCTCTAGATTATCTAGATCTAACACACACACACACAAACACACACACACACACACACACACACACACACACACACACACACACACACACATATAGCTCATGAACAATAGCTAAACTACTATGACCAAATATTGAGTTTCATAGCTATCTAAAGCTTCAATTTATGTTATTAGCTAATGAGACATTGCATTTTAGAGAGTAATCAATGCTTACATTGCACATTTAAGCTTTTCATTGGACCATTAATCTATAGAATGCCAAATGTCCTCACCACAACCTTCTACCCAACTTGGCCTAACTTTATATATTATAGATTTCTTTTATGTCATGTATTCCTTTTAAAGAAAAATATGATATTAGAGCATTCGATACCTGAAAGGAAAAATTCGGATTCCCTACATAAAAGCAGCGGAAATAAAATGGGATTTCGTTCTTTTTAAGGATCTACTCACGAGAAAGAACCAGTACCTTGTGATTGGAATTATACCTTTTCGATATGACTGAAATGTTGGGAAATTAATCCCCTCCCAATTTTAGCACACAAGCAAATATCAACAGCACGACAATAAAAGGACAAAATGATTTACGTGGTTCGGTCAACTGACCTACATCCACGGGTAAGGCGAGCTCATACTCTCATTATAATGGAGAAACAAGAATACAATGGAGATTCCTCCAATCCATTAGCTCTCTTCGCCTTACTACTACAAGCCATATAAGAGGCACATATATATAGGAGTAGTAAACCTTTTGCTAAATGGATTAGGAGTTCACCTAATTAGTAATTTACCTAATTACTAATTCTTATCATAATTTATATCTAATTAGTAATCCAGTGAATATGGGCCAAAACCCAACAATCTCCACCCTGTCACGTATTCACCCAATCTCCAACTAGTACGCTCCGCGTCCCAAATGCTCCACGTCTCATATGCCCCATGCTCTGCACTTAAATCTTCAAATCAGCACGTTGAATTAAGGGGAATTTGACTAAGATGGGTTTAGTCAACTTTGATCAACGGTCAGACACGGCAACACCAATAACGGAACAAACAGCTCAACGTTCAAAGTCCACCAAACCCACTCTGGTTTGGGACACTCGATGCACCTTTGGGTCCATGCACCCGAAACATACCGGATCAATCCTCCACCCTTCCAATTCAACCGTTTAGATTTAATCATTCTTATTTGGTTGACTTGTACACCAACCACACTAGATTTTTATCTTTTTCAGCAACACATCTTATCTGCCAAACCTCTATCGGCAAGTGTGCTCCACCCCCCAATGGATCTCTCTTCCATCTCTGAGGGTCTCTACTACCATCTCTGACGGATCTCTTCCATCTTTGGAGGACATACATAAAAAATCTTTCCACCTGTGTTAACGGTTTTTGGTGACGATGGCTAGAATTGCACAGAACTCTGAGTTGACAATTGGTCGATCTTTAACTGGAGAGTAACGCCAAATTCTGGTGTAGCAGTGCTGCGTTCCCACCTTGGCTTAACCAATCGAAAGAATCCGCTTTCGATTATATCCAACACTCTCCTCCAATCTTTGGAGAACCCGAAGAACCAAAACAACTCCTCTTCTGTTCTGAACCTCGCTCTGATACCAGTTGTTGGGAAATTAATCCCCTCCCAATTCTAGCACACAAACAAATATCAACAGCAAAGCAATAAAGAGACAAAATGATTTACGTGGTTCGGTCAACTGACCTACATCCACGGGTAAGGCGAGCTCATACTCTCATTATAATGGAGAAACAAGAATACAATGGAGATTCCTCCAATCCATTAGCTCTCCTCGCCTTACTACTCCAAACCATATAAGAGGCACATATATATATGAGTAGTAAATCTTTTGCTAAATGGATTAGGAGTTCACCTAATTAGTGATTTACCTAATTACTAATTCTTATCCTAATTTATATCTAATTAGCAATCCAGTGAATATGGGCCAAAACCCAACATGAAATTGCCCGGTGCTACTTTAGTTCACTAACAATAGCCTTCAGACTCCCGTCTCTACTGGTATCCACACCGACCAACCTTGAACTTGTTCGTTGGGCTTGTCACGAAAGCTACGAACGTTGAAAACGATATTCGTGAGCTTCGTTGATATAAAAATCAAAACGAGAATTTAAAGAAAGAAAAACAGTTTTTTCTTTCTCTTTTTGTGTTCTTGAGAGTGTATATTAGAGAGCAAAAATTAGAGAATATTTCTCTCTAAATTTAGCCTATGAAGAATGTAAGAGGGAATGAGATTGAATTGTGTGTTTTGATGAACGCTTTATCAAGTGGTGTTACTGGAACCACCCACTAACTCCACATTCACACATTTCTCCCCCCACTACCCCCTTAACATATATCACTATCTCACACAAGACATGTGCCGGTTTTGACTTGGTCCACTATTCGGTCAACCGGAGAAATGGTTCTCGGCCGACCAGAGTGACAAACCGGTTCTGTCGACCCAAGACAATTCTCGGTCGACCGGATCCGGTTTTTCTCAATCCAATTAAACACTCAATCCAATTGAGCTTGCCCAGTCTAATTGAGCACCTATATCAAATGTATACTCCAACAAACTCAATCCAATTGATTATAGTGTGCAGCCCTTTAGGTATTTGCTATGTTGGTCATGACAACAATTCTCAACAGTAATGGGAGGTATCTAGCAACACATCATTAATCCAAATTCACAAATAGTCCGGTGATTCAAGTATTCACAAATGTGATATTTTTGTATTAATCCATTTGTCCTCGATATCTAGATTGAACACAAGTCAAGGAGAATGTCACACTTGTATAGTTCAATTAATCAGTTTCTTGATTCCCGGGTAGACTAATCAAATGACATTAATATCTCATATTAATTCACTTGTTCATGGCCATGAATTAGTCTCACTCCAGCAAGGGTCCAAGATATCACTCATGTTGTATAGGAGGGACAAATCTTCTATCTATCACATCTCATTCTACACATGGTTCATAAATACACTCAACATATGCCTTTATAGCCCATCTAGTTACAGACGGCGTTTGACCCCATCAAAGTATACCAATTTCCATGTAGGAAATATTGTGTGATCTCAAGTCGAAGGATTCATATACAAACAAAATCATTATAAGAACATTGTTGACATTTATACAACAATGCATGAAATGTTCTTATAAGCGGGTCAGTACATTATCAAATACCCATGTGTTTGACTTAATATTACCATATTTAATCACAACACATATTAGTCTCAACACATTATTGTTGTCCTCAAAATTCCGCAATAATGATTGACTAGGGACATTTTAGAATAGTTCAGTGTAACAATTACATAACTATCAAAGGACGTTATTACATTTGCACAGCCGTAATTAAAACACTAATAATGAAATTCATGCCTTATTATTTCATCACATTAAAGAAAATACAACAATCTCCCACTTACACTAAAGACAACAACCTTTCCTTTTAGTGTATATTGTATATAAGAACCATCTCTAAGACAAGTTCTCTTGGTATCTAATACCAATGCTACAAGTATGGCGATCATGTTGTTACCGTGTCAGGGGCTTTGTCAGTGGGTCAGTGATGTTATCGTCCGTATGAATTTTCAAATCTTCACATCTCTTATATCAATGATCTCACGGATCAGTTGATATCGCCACAGTGTATGTTTGGACCATTGGTGAGACCGTGGTTCCTTTGATTGAGATATGGCTCCATTGTTGTCACAACAGAGATCAATCAAATTCGAAATGCTAAGCACCACACCAAGTTCAGTAATGAACTTTCGGATCCAAACGGCTTCCTTAGCAGCATCTGATACAGCTATATACTCGGTTTCGGTTGTAGAATCCGCAACGGTCGGTTGCTTTGAACTTCTCCAACTCACAACACCACCATTTAGGCAAAATATATAACCCGATTGCCATCTAAAGTCGTATCTATCAGTGTAACCACTTACAACTCGTCTTCCCCACCATAGATTAAGAACGCGCCCTTAGTTCTTCACAAGTACTTAATGATGTTCTTGATGGCTATCCAGTAACGTTCACCGTATGTTGATTGGTATCTACTCGTTATACTCGAAGCATACGAGACATCTGGGCGAGTATACAACATGGCATACATGATAGATCCAATTATCGAAGCATATGAAATCTCACTCATGCGTTCTTTCTCATACATTGTCTTAGCACATTGTTGCCTTGAAAGAACTGTACCAAGTGATATAGGACAAAGCCCTTTTTGGACTCTTGCATGCTAAACCAATTTAGCACTTTGTCTATATATGTACTCTGACTTAGGCCAAGAAGTCTACGTGATCTATCTCTATAGATCTTGACTCCTAAGATGAAGCTTACTTCACCTAAGTCCTTCATAGAGAAACATTGCCCAACCAGATCTTTACAAATTCCAATGTTGGAATGTCATTCCCTATAAGTAGTATGTCATCTACATACAAAACTAGGAATACAACCGAGTTTGCACTAAACTTTTTATAAACACAAGGTTCATCAATATTATTGATACAGCCGAACTCGCGTACGGCTTCGTCAAAACGTTGATTCCAACTTCTAGAAGCTTGCTTTAGTCCATAAATTGACTTCAATAGCTTACATACTTTATTGACATTATTTGGATCGTCAAAACCTTCGTGCTGTATCATATACACGTCCTCATCTAGGTTTCCGTTAAGGAAAGCTATTTTGACATCCATTTGCCAGATTTCATAATCGTAATATGCAGCTATAACAAGTAAGATACGAATGGATTTGAACATAGCTACATAGGAAAATTTCTCATCATAGTCAATACCATGAATTTGTTTAAAACTTTCGCAACAAGCCGCCCCTTGTATGTTTGGATGTTCACTTCCATGTTAGTTTTCAATTTGAAAACCCACTTGCACCCTAATGGGGGTCACCCCCTCAGGCGCATCTACTAAGATTCATACTTGGTTAGTGTACATGGAATCCATTTCGGATCTCATGTTCTGTTAGGAAAAATCCAAAATTTTCGGGTGGTCTCCGAACTTTACTAGACCTACGCAATTCTTGTGTTTCCGGAACTGGCTCCACAATAGCTTGTGTAGCTTGTTCCAATTCCACCTGGTCACTTGTGCCATGAACTTCACCAAGCTCCGGAACTTTATTAAGTTCCACGTGGCTCCCACTTGTTTTCCCATAAAGGAATTCCTTTTCTAGAAAAACTCCGTTACGAGCAACAAACACATTGTTCTCGTTCGGGATGTAGAAGTAGTACTCTTTAGTTTCCTTAGGATACCCTACAAAGGCGCACTTGGCCGACTTTCACAAACGCCTCACAATCTCAAATCTTTAAGAAAGACATACTAGGACGCCTCCCAGTCCATATCTGATATGGTGTCGTTTCAACAGATTTAAATGGAACTCTGTTTAGTGTTAAAGCTGTTGCTTCTAAAACATATCCCTAAAAGGAGTTTGGAAGGCTCGCGTGACTCATCATCCATCGAATCATATCTAATAGAGTTCGATTTCTCCTTTCGGATAGACTATTCCATTGAGGAGTAGCCGGATGAGAAAGTTGTGAAACAATTCCACAACTCTTTAGATAGTCACGAAATTCTTGACTTAAGTATTCCCCACCTCGATCGGATCAAAGCATCTTAATACTTTTGCCAAGCTGGTTTTCTACTTTATTCTTATACTCTTTGAACTTTTCAAAGGCCTCAGACTTGTAATTAATAAGAAACACGTATCCAAAATGACTACAATAGTCAGTAAAAGTAATTAAATATAGATAACAACCTCTTGCATGGATATTGAATGGACCACATACATCACTATGTATTAGTTTCAACAAATCATTTGCTCGTTCTTCAGTTCTAGTAAAAGGAGAAGCATTCATCGTACCCATTAAACAAGGCTCGCATGTATCATATGATTCAAAATCAAATGATTCCAACAATCCATCTTTATGCAGTTTTGAAATGTGGTTTTCGTTTATATGGCTTAAGCGACAATGCCAGAGATATGTAGGATTAAACTTTTTAGTCTTTATCCTCTTTGTATTTATGTTATAAATCGGTGAATTTAGATCTAACAATTATAAACCATTCACCAAAGTAGCACTACAATAAAAGATATTATTTACCAATAACGACATTCGTTGGTTTTTAATATGAATATCAAAATCCATCTTGTCCAAACAAGAGATCGAAATAATATTCTTAGTTAATGTAGATACATAAAGACAACTGTCTAAATCTAGAACAATTCCAGAAGGAAAACTAAGACTATATGTTTCTACAGCTAATGCAATAACTCTTGCTCCATTGCCAACGCGTAGGTCCACGTAGCCTTTTGCCACCTCTCTACTCCTTTGTAGTCCCTGCACATTCATGCAAATGTGAGAACCACGTCCGGTATCTAATACCCATGAGAAAGTAGTAGTAGACAAGTTGATCTCAATAACATAAATACCTGAGTCAGAAGCAATATTTGCTCCCTTTCCAAGCTTTTTCCCGGCAAGAAAAGTAGGGCAGTTTCTCTTCCAGTGTCCTTTCTGTCCACAATGGAAACAATTTCCATCCTTAGCCACATCGCCCTTCAGTTTCAGTGCTTTCTCAGATTGGCTAGGGTTGCCCTTAGGTTTGACTAAAGGCTTACCAAAATCCTTGCCAAGTTGTTGTTGACCATATAAATGATCTTGGACTTGCCTATTTCTTTCTCGGCAGTCCTCAACGGGTTCAACAATTATGGGAAAGTTTTGTCTATCTCGTTCATGTTGTAATTCAATACAACCTGACTGATTGATTTAGGCAACGATTGCAAAATCAAGTCAGTGGATAACTCTTGGCCAAGAGGAAATCCCAACCTTTCGAGGCTTTCAATATAGCCTATCATTTTTAGAACGTGAGTTCCGACTAGTGTTCCATCTGCCATTTTGCAATAAAAACAGAGACTTCGACACATCGAATCTCTCCTGGAGGCAGTGGCGGAGCCACAGTGGGGCAGTTTTTTCTTTTTAGTTTTAGTTTTGTTTTTGTAATACCTCGTTTCGTGAACATTGTTTATTTTACCCATTTTTAATCACTTTATGATTTAAAATTAAATTATTTATTTATTTAGTTTTAGTTTTGTTTTTGTAACACCTCGTCCCGTGAACATTGTTTATTGTACCCATTTTGAATCACTTTACGATTTAAAATTAAATTATTTAGTTTGTGAATTATAGGAATGACACCACTTATATTTTAACAATTTTGGTTAAAATGGTAACAAACTTAAGTGTGTAAGAGACTAAAAAATAAAATTACTAATAAAAAATCCACAATGGGCTCTCTTGTAAACTATAAAAAGTTCACAATAAAAAGTCCATAATATGAAGACAGAGGACTTGGAGGTTTATGAAGCACTGATCAGTAGAGTGAAAAGGGTGAACAAAATGTGAATAACTCTAGTCTATAAGATTTCATCAAAAAAAATTTTTTGGCTCCGCCAATATTTATATGCTTTTATGAATTTATTTTGTCAATGTTAATTATGCCCCCCAAAGAAAAATTCTTGCCTCCGCCACTGCCTGGAGACTTGACCCTGAAAAAGTTGTCTTAGATGATTAATCATATCGAAAGCTCTAATTTCCTTATATTGCTTCTGAAGCTCAGGGGTCATGGTCACTAACATAAGACTAGACACATCTAATGCGTCATCTAAGTGCTCAGGGTGCATCTCTTCCCAGTCTACCTAGGGAAGATATAGCAAACATGCAATTACCTCAACAAGGACGGACTACCTCAGACCTTGACTGAAACATTTAGTATAGGTTTTTACTACATTAGATGAATCAAATAATTTAGTTTTACTATCTTTTGCTTCTTAGATTTCATGACTGCACCTAATAATAATTCCTTGTTCATGCTCTAGTATTCATTCGGAAAGTTCAAAACTTTATAGTAGGACCAAGATCCATATTCATCATTCTTAAGGCAGCTTTGGCTACTATACTCAAAAAGACGCTTTAGGTAAGCAACACGTGCTAATTACATCAATTATGTGACTCTTGGTTGGTTAAGTTGGTAACAATTACCCTCAGTACATAAATGCACATCTTAACCCTTTTTGCCTCCAGATTCTCAACCATTGAGGTAATCCGGGGTTAAGTATGACCCAAGGTTGACCGACATATATCACTAACTTATTTTTTGGGCCTCACCAGAATAGACAGGCGCTATTCCACCCGGAAGTTCACACTATTGTCGATCTAGGCCTTGACGAGGGCCCTGCTTAGAAGACAATAGAGTTAATATTTAAAATTGAGGGATTTTTAAATTGTCTCACCAAACGGTGTATAATCTGATTATACTCCTGAATAAACATGTTATAAAATCTTTAAATCATGTAATAGGCATCACGTGCAAAGTGCATAAAACAGTAAATAAAACCGTGACATAGTAATAGTCCATATACGGATTATCCGAGCCAACGGAAAATCCTAGGTCAATCTAAAGGTAGAAATGCAATAAAACATATATATTGTCTTCCACCTCCTTGTGGTTTCCTCCATCTGACGGACGTTTTTCTTCATCACTTGTTACATATGAAAAAATATAAAATCATATTCTATACTTTTACATAATTGAAAGAATTCTCGAGTTACATTCGAGATTAAATTACAACAAGAATGAATAGATAAGGCACGACACACATGCCGTATTATAATAAAAAACCACTGGGTCAAAGGCTATTACTATGCACCATGCTCAAATAACACGACAATCATGCTAAAAGCGCAAATACACACTGCCTGCCCCTTTTCGGTCGACCGCGATAAGGTAGTAACCAAAAAAAGTGTAAAATTATGCTACCTCGGACGGCCCAGAACAATTCTGATCGACCTGCCTGAAAACATACTAGCCTCGGTCCACGGTGATTGCTCACTGGTTGGCCGAATTTTAGGCAGTGACAAAATCCCATTTTCTAGATCATATTCGGTCTGTCGCGAACCTCTTCCGGTCGACTTAATTATTTCCAGAAAATAGAAAACAACCAAAAACACGAATCAAAAATTCGTTAGGGGATTCGTTTGACACTTAAACGACTTCCCAGAGGATTTACAAAGGAAAATAACATCATATGACATGCATTATCCGTCTACTAAAAGCACTATAACACATAAACAAAATAATTGTGTTCTCGTGATAGGCTATGATACCACTTGAAAAGAAAATTTGGAATCCCCACATAAAGGCAGCGGAAATAAAATGAGATTTCGTTCCTTTTAAGGATTTACTCACGAGAAAGAACCAGTACCTTGTGATAGGAATTATACCTTTTCGATCTGATCAAAATTGCCCAGATTCTGCTACTTTAGTTCACCAACGGCAGCCTGAAGACTCCCGTCTCTGCCGGCATCCACACCGACCAACCTTAAGCTTGTTCGTTGTGCTTGTGATGCTAGTCACGAAAGCTACAAACGTTGAAGACGATCTTCGTGAGCTTCGTTGATATAGAAATCAAAACCAGAATTTAGAGACAAGAAAAATAAATTTTCTTTCTCTTCTTGTGTTCTTGAGAGGTATATTAGAGAGCAAAAAATCAGAGAATATTTCTCTCTAAATTTCGGCTAGGAAGAATGTAGGAGGGAATGAGATTGAATTGTGTGTTTTGATGAACACTTCATCAAGTGGTGTTAGTGGAACCACCCACTAACTTCACACTCACACATGTAGGAGGGAATGAGATTGACTGTTGATGAAAGACTATAAATACAGGGCTTGAAGTACACTTATTTGAATTTGAAGAAATTCCGTCAAATTTCTTGAAAATTCTTCAATCCAATAGCACATAAAATCTCAGTATTTCTAGAAATAATTCATTCCTAGAATCTGAACTGCGATAAAGTTGGTTACCTTTTAGAATTGAGTCCTTAGATATCCTTTTTCAATTGAACTTTGATTTGGAAACATGGAATTATATTTGAACTTGGAAACTCTAATGATTTGATGTTCTCCTCATTGTTCAATTGCATTTGGAAATTGATAACTGAATTGAACATGGAAACCTTGAGTCCACCGTCTCAATTCTCCGATATAAAAACCATATTTGCTCCTACGTTAAATCATTTTTCTCACACTTCATCATTATAAAAATCAAAATCAAAATGAAGGGACAGATATGAGAAAGAAAGGATATGGGAGTTGGGAATCAGGGGATCAGAGAGGGGTTCAAGTGTTTTTTCAAGTGTATCAAATATGTCTTTTCCATTTTGACACTTGTAAATTTGACAATAGAGCCCTTCTATAAGAGCACAACATAGAATGTGCATAATTTTGAAATTGAAGGTTATAATTTTGGCCATGTCATATTCATCGAATTCATCATTTGATTTAAGCACATAGAGTTCATCCACAAAAATTGAATGGAACAAAAGGACCATTTTCCAAATTGTTAGCAAATTAAAATTACGAGTGCATAGGTAGGTTTGAACCTGATTTTCCATTTGCTGAAGTTGGTGCCATAAAAAATTGGGGGTTTCCAGATAGGTAGATCTTCATCAAATCCAGAGTCATAGTCTCCACCCATGATCTTTGCTTCAAGCTGTTAAGTTTATGATATGAAGACCACACACTGATGCCAATTGAAATACCCAAGAGGGAGTGAATTGAGTGTTTAAAGTTTTCTTCCCTTTTTCTTGACAGGGTATGACATGTTGAGATCAATCAAACATTGTGACCGAGAATGAATAGAAAAACATAAAGCTCAAACACAATTGTTAGTCCTTAGGGTTTACTAACTCAGTTATGAGTATAACAAACAATTATGTATTGGTTACTAATGTTTATACTCAGTGTGACAGTGCTACATAAAAAAAAATCCTAAGGTCTTCTTACAAGTTCTATTGAAGATGCAAGTGTAGAATCAATGAAGATGTCAAGATTGACTTGCTGCAGAAGATTGAAGATCTTAGTTGTTAGGGTTATAATTTATGGGTATATCTTGTAAACCCTAACCTTTTCTCACTTAGTTTGGATCACTTAGAAATGGCATCGAGCTTAACTGCTTATAACTTGGAATGATTTTTGAAGATCACTTTCAAACTTGTGGTCATTGTGATCAAATGTGTTTTAATCTATTATAAAAATACATTAAAAAGATTTTGTTTTTCAAACTAAGCTTAAATTAAAAGGGTATCTGGTTCAAGAACAGTACTTGAGTGAATCAAATTGTTTTCAGACTTGGGAGATCGTGCCAATATAACAGAGAGAGAGAGAGAGAGAGAGAGGCAGCTGCCAGTAGGGTAAGCCGCAAGACATTGTGAGTTCGCCAATATTTTGGGCAGTTTTTGAGAGATCACCGAGGGAGCGTTACTCGTCCCTTTTCGACCCATAATATACCGATTCGAAGGCGTTTAAGTTAGCTTTGAGTGAGCGCAGACGGATCGTGATTCGAAGTTCGGGGTAGAAAGTTATAACTCCGAGAGTAAAACTGATAGTGCATATTTCGAGATTTCTGTTATCAATTACTTCCGCGTGAGGTAGGGACCCCATCCTTACGCTATTTTCTGTTCAGATTATTATATATATGTTGGGTACTATTTCGTAAATGTTTAAAGACTGATTATACGTGATTTTTGTGTTTATCGTATTGTTAATTGGCTTCCCTATCTTTAGTTGACTATGTTACCTATGACATAACATGAATTTCTTAAATGTTTATCCTATTCGTTACATATAAATGTTATTATTCAGATATTCATGAACTGTTATTTGGTTAATTGTTTAACATGCCTATTTGGTTAATTGTTTAACTAGGACCGTTGCAGTTATTGTCGTAGAGTCGTGATTAGATACCTGAGCTCGAATGGTGGGAAGTCGTATCATAGAAGTAGATATGCTCGGAGTGTCTATGCAAGTGTGTTATCGTGCGTACCGTATGAGTAGAGCATGGTGCTTGTCGTACATTCGGTTGTGTAAGTGCTTGGACATGAAGAGTATGGTTATCTCGCTTACTTATTGTTTTAACTTATTTATTCATGTTTTAGTCATATTTGATACCTTGTTTGAGTCTTTTAACTGGTATTTTGGGTTGGGAAAGAATTGGTGCAAGATGGTACACGTTTTGCACTTAAAATTCGATTTCGCGCAGTGTGCGGACGAACCATTCGTCTTTGGTATCGTCCTAGGTATAGTCTGCGCTTGAATAGACCCTACTGTCTTCGTGCGGACGAAACTGCAGACGAACTTGCGGACGAACCATTCGCCTGTGGCTTCCTGCGGACGATTGTGTGGACGAAGCATTCGTCCGGCCTTTCGTCTGCGACTCTGCTGTGTTCAGTTTTCTATTTTGCTTCTTTCCGTGTTCGTATCTCGTGTATTGAGGATACCGTGGTGTGTATTCCCAGTGTATTTATAGCGTTGTGTCAATATTAGTGCGTAATATTTATTGTTATTCCATAAGGGGTATTTTGGGAAACGGGAATGTGCTTACGTGTTTAATTGTGTTTATAATTGTGATTATCGGTCCCTACTGAGCACCAGAGCTTAGTCTATCCGCTTTACTGTGCAGGTGATGATGATGTTGTTGAAGCGTGGGAAGGGGACAATGAAGAGTGACTCATAACCGGCTTCTATTAAAGAACTTAGATTATTCAATTTATTTATTTATACTTAGAATAATTTCATTATTAGTATCGTTGACCAATTTCATTTGTAATACATTATTCCGCTGCTATTTCATTATTGGATTGTTGTATTATATTGGACATTCCTTTAGTAATCTTTGTATCGTAGGCTTTGGTGTCTCATCGACCAATGAGGCACTGCCATGTCACCATTCCGGAGACCGGGTGTGATACATTCTGAGTGAATTCCAACATAATGAGCAAAAGTTATGGGTACATGATATACATATAATACCAACTTAATAACTAAGCAATCTTCAATTTTCATGGTGCAAGTCATTATTGATATCTTCGGAGTAGATAATCTTGCTTCTTTTCTTTAGCATGCATGAAGGGTTTTGACTTCCTTTTATGATAAGATCACTATCACATATATCATAGACATTAGATACCAATCAATGTTTATTAAACTCAAAATTGAGTGAAAATTGTGCAATAAATATAATGCATGCTAGTGTCTATTGGTTTTGTAATGAGTAGGACTTAAACAATGCTGAAATTCATGTTTGGGGTTTATTAAAACTTTATAATAATATTAGATACTGGTTTATTTGATATAAATTTGTGGCTGATCAAGAAAAATTCAAATTTCTCAATACTACGTTTTACTGCCAAGATTTTCTTGAAAGTAGAATGATAATGTTTCTCAGATTCTTTGAACCGACCGCTTTGGTAAGCACATATCCTTCTCTCTCCATCTAGATATTCTAGGAGTACCACTCTCCAAAAGTCGTCTGAAGTATTCGGACACCAGAGGAAGGAATTTGTAATGGGGGAACTTGACCAACAAGATCTTTGAGCCTTCTGATTGCTTCAGCATGTTTGGATGTCCAAGGAGGAGGATTCTTCTTAAGTCTGGGAGTAAACTACGGGAATAGAAATGGGGGATGAGAATGATAGTGGCTAGTGGGAAAACATGGACATGTGGGAATGTTTGAAAAAAATGAAAGAAGAAAATTTTTAGCGGATAAAGTTATTTTTATATAATCACTTCTCGCTCTTTCTTCTCCTGAGAATTGTGGGAGATTACACTGCCTTTTATAGGCAAAACTTTACATGGCGGATTTGAAATCTGGACTAGAGATACAAACTAAGTACAGTAAAAGCAAATAATTGAAATTTTACAAGGAGGATTTGAAATCCGGACTAGATATACAAACTAAGTACAGTAAAAGCAAATAATGCAGACTTAAAAAGAGAAAAAACAAATGCAACCACAGAGAAACAAATAATTGAAAAGGTCTTCACACTAATTTTTTTTTCAAACATCACGCAAGACGAAATAGCAAGGTTGTTTTTTATAATGAAATATAATAACTAATTTACGGACTTGTATGATCTTCTGTTTTAGAGTCATAATCAGAGTTATTATGCGGATTCCATGGTTCATCAAAAGGGTAATCATCATTTGAACTGGGCGGCTCATCCGAGACCTGTACTGAAGCTGAAGTTTATGCGAAAAATTGGATTCTTGTGGAAGTATGTTCATTGACATGTATTAATATTTCAGCAAAATATAAGTGAGAAGACCATTCAGGTGTGAGTGGAATATTTGGGAGTTCATACTGTCTCATTCAAGTGATGTACTCTGAGTCTTCGAACTGTGTTCCATTTTTTATTGCCATTTGGTGGAGGATATCAAGACGGACATCTGCGTGTTCTCTTTGAATCATAAGAGTGGCAATATTGAAAGAGTACCATCCTTAAATTTCTTCTATTGGGAAGTGATACAATCTTGGAGGGTGAATGTGGTATATGAAGATTCATTATTGACCTGTGTAATCAGAGATCCACATAATTTTCATGCCTACCACTTAGGAAACGAAACAATCCTTTGGGGTAAATAACCATTTCAAAATTTTAAACATGATAAGTTTTTCTGGAGGAAGATATTGGCCCTATCGCTACACCAGAGATAAGAATATAGTTTTGTAGCGTTTAACACAAAAGCTATTTTGTGTGCCTCAAGGAGATACCAGAAGTAGTAGAATGCTAATTTTGGTAGGGACCAAAGATCACAGATATGAAATATGTTAGCATAAGGGCAGTCTGGATGATTTGCGATTCCACGAAACACTGAAGGGCCATGGTTTCGAAGAAGTCTATGAAGCAGTTTATAGTTGAGGGTGCTTCTGAGAGGGAGAGTTGGATCTAGGATTGATTCAACAACTTCATAGGGAAGACAAGACGTGTCAAGTGTAGAAATACATGGAATTATTGTAGACACAGATTGCGGAGGTCTTGGCTTTGGAGGTCGACTGAGTAAATCTGCAGTACATTTGATTTTCCTGTGATATGCTCAACAACGAATGTGTATTGAGAGAACTATTGTTTCCATCTCAATAGCTGTGCATCAGGAATCATTTTCTGTTTGAAGTGTAGCATTCTGGAAAAAGTGGAAATGTCCATTTCAATAACAAATTTGTGGTGGACCAAGAAGAATTTGAATTTCTCGATACCACGTTTTACTGTCAAAATTTTCTTGAAAGTAGAATGATAATGTTTCTCAAATTCTTTGAACGGACCGTTTTGGTAAGCTCATATCCTTCTCTCTCCATCTATATCTTCTAGGAGTACCGCTCCCCAAAAGTCGTCAGAAGCATCTGTCTGAAGTATTCAGACACTAGAGGAAGGAATTTGTAATGGGGGAACTTGACCAGCAGGATCTTTGAGTCTTCTGACTGCTTCAGTATGTTTGGATGTCCAAGGAGAAGGATTTTTTTTAAGTCTGTGAGTAAGAACTGGCCTGTATTGGGCAATCTGGTGGATGAAATTACTGATATAATTAACAACTCCAAGGAGTTGTTGTGTATAAAATATTTCAATAGGAATGTCCTGCAAGTTTTCTGCAATGTGGGGTTGTGGAGTATAATTGCCATTATGAAGTTTCATACCTTAGAAGTCAATCTCGGGAGTGCTTAAAACCTTTTTTTTTTTCCTGAAAGCATGATGCCAACTTTTTTTACCAACTGATGAAATTGATTCAATAAAGTAAGATGAGATTCAAAATCTTTTGAAAATAAGAGAATATCATCTATATAAATTAAAGAATTTGGAATCAGTGGTTGTAAAATTTTAGTCATGGCCTTTTGAAAATAAGGAGCCACTTTTAAACCGAAAGGCATAACAGTCCATTGGTAATAGTGATTTGGGATACAAAAAGCAGCTTTGTATCTATCTTCAGGGGAAATTCCAAGTTGCCAAGATCTTACTTTAAGATCAAATTTGGAAAATATTTTTGCCTCTGATAGATACTGGAAAAGGGAATTTTTTCGGGGGAGGAAAAATTTGTCATCTTTCAAAAACTTGTTTAAAGATTGGAAGTTGATGACAAGGCACATTTTTTCATGAACTAATTCAGATCTCTTATTGACATAGAAAGCCTCTAAAGCCCACGAGGAAGAAGTGGGTTCAATAAGCTTCTCGTCCAAAGGTTGCTGCTGCAACTCACTTGTAGCTAGTTTATAGTGTTCTGAAGGCATTTCACCATTACTTGCTTTTTTGGGGTTACCTGTTTGATCAAATGGAAATGTTTGGATTGACTTGAGAAGGCTGGACTCACAAGACTCAGGAAACTGGAAGAAGTGAGAATTCTTTGTCTAGGGAAAAAGTTGTCCTTTGTAAACAATTTCATTTAGGGTGAATGAGGGATGGGGAACCTGGCTTAGGAGGTCAAGTCCTATAACAAGATCTTTTTGTGGGAGTTTTGATCCTAGGACTTGGTGAGTGATTGTTAGGTTTGGGAAGAGTTGGGTATTTATGGGTTTAATAATCTTATCAATGACAAAGTGACTGCCATTAGCTGCTGTGAAGATCTTGAAATATGGACTCCAAAAGTCGTCTGGGATATATCAGGGTTCATGACAGTGACAGTTGCACCAGTATCCAACAAAGCTATCACAGGAATGACTAAAGATTTGTGATGGGAGATGATCTGTATACAGACTAAAGGGTATGGATTTGTTATGGATATGATGGAAGTGTTGGGAAAGTTTTTGAGATAGCGAAGAAAGGTTCAAAAGAGTTTGAATCAGAATCTTCATCAGAAGGGCTGTGTTCCTCATCTGTGTAGGTGATGACCATTAAGGAACCTGGTGATGATTCGTCAGTAAGATTCAACATTAGAATAATCTTCTCCTTCAAGATGAAGGCTATTTGTCCATGAATTGTTTCTTTTTTTATTTTTTCGGAAGTTCTTGGTGGAGTGGCCTTTCTGTTTGTATAGGAAACATCGATCAGATTTCTGCTTTCCCCTCTTTGATCTTCTCTTTAGAAATCTCCATTTTTTTCCGAATCCTCGAAACTCTCTTTGGCCATTGGAAAAATCAGCTAATTGCTTATATTTATGTGACTTCTTTTTGTTGGAGCAATCACAGTTCTTTGAATCCTTTCACTTAATTTACAAGTGTTTATCTGAACACACTGGGCCAAGGGCTTTGACATGAGATTGATATTTTTGCCAGAATCTTGTTTGAACTTTGAACGCACATTTTTTTTAATGCTTGTTGCATCATCTGTCACAGTTGACCTATCGTGATGGTTTGCCAATCAATGCCTGAGGCACGGACTTGCCTAATTGTTTCATATGCTAATTCTTCAGAAACAGAGTTCACAAAGGCTTGTTTTAGGCTAATATCATCAATTTGGTTAATGGTATAAAACTTTTTGCACATTCGATCGAAATATTTTTCCAAATCTTTTACTTTGATTTAACAACACCTCATTTTAAGGAATTCAGTTATGGGAATGTTGATGTCATGATCTTTTTCACCCAGGAAGTGTCTTCTGAGTACCGCGATCACTTCTTCAGGTGAATTGAGCTGGAGGAATTGAAGCTGTCTGTAATCTCCTAAAGAGTTCCAGAAATATCGAAGGCTACATTCTAATCTGGTAACAAATCTTCTGAGGAC
The DNA here is from genome assembly GCA_026122235.1 of Vinca minor. Lineage (NCBI taxonomy): Eukaryota > Viridiplantae > Streptophyta > Magnoliopsida > Gentianales > Apocynaceae > Vinca > Vinca minor. The sequence goes on along the minus strand of JAOCZM010000241.1, from coordinate 4,671,541 downwards.
ATCATTGAGGGGATGTTGCATATCAGTAGTGAGCCAAACTTATAGAGATTGAAATCTTTCACGCCACTTAGAAGGTAGAACATCATTGATGGTGAACTTATAATAGTAATCTCCTCAATTGAGTTGGTGAACTGTGGAGAGGTATCATCGTCCATAGGAGTTTCAACAAGTTCTACAACTGGTTCAGGACACATCATGAAAAGATTTTCAAAGGCTTCAAAATAATCTAGGTCAGATGTATCTGTTTGAGAGATTACAAGAATCGGGTTATGTGGTGGTGAGCTCTGGGAGAGTTTTTCCAAGAAGGAAGTGATTGGGTTTTGTTCTTCAAAGTTGAGCATTTCTGGTATGGAGATAGCTCCAAGTGTGGGGGTGCGGTGGTGGAGTATCTGGTTTTTCTGTCAGCTGTGGAGTAGATTGTGTGGGTTAAAGTATGGGTGACTGATGTGAGGCGGGTCTCTTTTTATGGTGGGGTAATTCCTTCCATAAAGCTAAAGCCGGAGAATAAGTTGTGACGGAAGCTGGGTTCAATGGATGATATTGTGTTGCCAAGGGTGTTGGTGTAGGAGATGATTTGGTGAAATATGAGGGAGGGTAAAATAGGCTGGTTTGGGACTGGTCTAGCTGAGATTAAAGGGATCTGAGTTGATACTGTAAAAACTCTTTTTAGATAATAATTTGGACATTTGCGGGGACCATTCTGTAGTGTATTGGACCAAGTAAGACAGTTGTTTGTACCAAGCTTCTACTTTGTTGCGAATATTGGAAATATTTTGAACCAAGAAAGTAAGTTCGAATTGTGTTTAGACATATGCTATGTAAGAGTTTCTTGGTTACAAATGATTCTTTGAAGAGTTTGATTTTGTGCAACCGCATTTTCTGCTTGCCAATTGAGGGCGGCTTCTGCAACAGAAACTGTCTTTTGTTGTCCCTTGTCATCAACTGCTGTGGGATTTGTGATTTTTCAGGCATGCTTATTTTTTCTCCTTTTCAAAGGTATCTAAAGAGGGAAACATAGTATTATAGGAGTTGGAAGCCTAATCGATAATTTTGAAAGGGAGTGGTGAAGAGGAAGGTGGAGGGGGAAGGGATTCAACAGATGTATGATTTGGTAGAATCTTTTGTGGATGAGGTGAGGATGGGGTTTGATACTGAACATAGTAATAAATTTTTTTGACCACTAGGTTCTCCTAAAAGACCATCCGTAGGGTCACCTGCTTCATATCTTGTACGAAGAAGTTGTTGGGTGCTTTTAGATTTTTTAGATTTGGTAGGTAACTTGTCATCCGATGAGTAATCTAAACAATATGGGAAAGAGCACACATCATGGGTGTAGCCTTGTTTAAGCCATGTCATTGGGAATTCTTCAGGGATTTGTAGAGTGGCATACTGTTCTTCTTTGGTTGAGGATAGCTTGTGGGGTAGAAAAATGGGATGCTTGGCAAAAGTCTTTTGCAGAAGTAGAGATTGAGGTTTTACCGAAGACCTGTTTTAGACGGACACCGACACTATTTTTTGGATTTTTGGTAAATACTATAATAATTAACTACTGGATAAGCGGATAAAGGATATTTACTATCTTCTAAAACATAATCTAGTTCGTAAGCATTCTAAATATGGGAAGATGAAAAACGGGGTAGATCTGGAGAGTAACTAGACTTGAGGATGTATTTATAGACATGATTAATGTGTGATGACCGAATCTGAGAGAAGAGTATTTATGACCATAAATTAATTTTCACGATTTATTTTGAAGAAAATCCGCTCAAGATCATATTTATACTATAACTTACGTTATGCCACACAATTTTCCTTCAACAGGGGCATCTTTCGGTTGCCTAGCATAAATTTGATTCAGGAATGTATACTAGAAGAATTCTTATAAAGTGTTCAATTACTCAATTATGTCTTAGTTTTCTAATGAATTTATTTACAGAAGATTCGATATTAGGCAACTGTGATATAATTCAGAGCATACTAATCAAAGACTATTGAGCAGTGTTACTAATTAGAAGAATTAAACTAGTACTGTGTTACAAATCTTGAAATAATAAGTTGTCATAAATTTCTCCGTTCTCAGATTCAGTAAAAAAAAATTAACCGACCATGGCTCTGATACCAAAATGATAAAAATTTCAGAATAGGATTAAAAGCATACACTTGTTTTTATCTTGTGCTTTGCACTTTCAGCTTCAGGCCATATACTTATCTTTTTTGCAGTTTTGACAGAAATACTTGGATTTTATTTCTTTCATGTTATGATTAATCGGTATTTAAATACAATTCGGGACCTGAAGATAATATCTTCATCTTAAATGTCATATCATGATGGAGATCAGATGTGTAAATAGCAGGCAATCTATTTTTTATTCGCTGGTGCTGCTAGCAACTTTCTTCTTAGGATGTTCATGAACACTTCCAAATCTTGTTTAAATTCTAAGTAATTTCAAATTTGATTGCATGGTGACCCCTTTCTTTTGCGTTGTTTTTGTCAGAGGACGTGACTCCAATCCCAGCTGATAGCACCCGTAGAAAGGGTGGAAGAAGAGGAAGAAGGCTGTAAGGTTGATATTCATATCCAATCAATGTCTGCATCATTTTGATTGTTGATTTTTGGGAATGATACTATATCAGCTCAAGTGAAAGAAATTAGGCATTTTAGTTTTCTCATACTTACTACTTTTTGTTTATTTTAGTAACATAGTCAGAGAGGACTATTATTTTTAGTTGCCTACATTTCCGAAAAATTCTAATATGGGCCGCTCCTTGTGGGATTTGCCCCACAATCATCTCACATGATTTGAGGCGGGGGACCTATTTTGCAAGTAGGCTCCACCTCAACTCACGTGAGATGGTTGTGGGGCCAGTCCCACAAGATCGGTCCATGCCAAAGTGACCCCTGGATTTCCAATCTTCAAGTTTCTAAGCCAGATATATATATATATATATATATATATATATATATATATATATATATGTGTGTGTGTGTGTGTGTGTGTGTGTGTGTGGGGGGGGTTGAATCTACTGGGATATTAACATATAGTTTCTCCTCGGGGCAAAATTCAGCATCTATTTTCTTCTTTTCCTCATTAGTGGAAGGTATGAAATTTGGACAAGAAAGAATGTGGCTATCCTGCTTGTTTCCTAAATTATCAGAGTGGTAGAAGAATTAACCCTTATGGCTATCCGAGCTTGGCCAAGTTTGAGTTCGGCCCGATGTATTTGGGTTAAAAATTATGGCCCAAGCTCTGCTCACACGAGCTCTGGTTGTCCGGCTTTTGTATGTAATTAAAAAAAAAAAAAAAAAAAGACTTTTAACTTTGCATATTTTGTAAAAAATGTTTTATTTGTACAATAAAGATTTCAAATGTTAATTTCTCGAAGAAAATGGTTTATCATATACTATGAAAAATTGCAAAGTTATGTATATAAAATGTAAATCGTGTTGTAAATATATAATGAATGACTATTCTAGTAATACTAAAGTTTTAGAGGTCTATGAAATCTTAGAGTTTAACATCTATAAATAGAGATTTTTGGTCCACATAATAACATATATAGAATCAAATTGTTCTCATTTTTTTCTCTTTATATTATAAAATGTTATCAGCCCGATTTTTTAAATATGTCACAATTTTTTGTATCTTACATGATTCTCTGAATTCTACTTGATTATCTATATTTAACACGAATCTTGTATGTGATATACAATTTGATTCTCAATTTGAATCTAGTAGAAAATTTTAAAATCCGGCATGAACCATATGTGTTTGATCCAAGACTCTCTACCTTCAATTATGGAAAGTACCGTGGGAAAAGGATGAGGGTTGACTATTTCCATGTAGCAGAAAAACTTCAAGACGTAATAGTCTCATGTGAAATGCATATTGACGGTATAAATTGTGATAGATTTACAATAGTACTCTTCTATTTTATTTATTATCATCGATTATTTATAATACCAATATTTTCGAAGAATATTGAATTATTACTTCTGAAGTAGTAATAATGTAGATTAGTAACATGTAATATTCTTGAAGAACGTCATATGATATTTTTGAAGAATATCGCAATTATTATAAATTAATTATTTACTCCTGAAGAGTACATTATAATCTAAATATTCTTGAAGAATATCGAAATATTATTCCTAAAGTAACAATCATTTAAACAAAATTATATTCGTAAGTTTTTCTTATACTCTCGAGGTAGCATTTTGTCGTGAAAATAATTGGTTATGTTAATACAATCATTGTAGGAATATATGTCATGCTGACGTAATTTATTATTTTTGGTAGAATTACACATGTTAAATATCACCCATGACTACTATGGAAAATCTGAAAGAAATGTTTGATCACCAAAAGATGGTTGTAGTGCCAAAATATCTCATTGTAATTGAATATACGACCGCTAGAAGATGGTTGTAATAAACAGATATTGTTATTGATTATACTTATAAATATAATCTTATTTTTTTTGCTAAGTTTATAAATATAATCTTCACCACCAAGAGATGGTTGCAATATTGAACACCAGAATATGGCTACTTTATTATTTTGGTAAATTCTTATTATTTTATATATTATATATGTTAATATAAATTCTTATGTGATGAATCTCGGAGACTTATTACCAATCAAACTCTGAAGGTTTTATTTATTTTTAAACTCTTAAAAAAGGTAGAACACCAGAAGATGTTTTACCAAAATCCTGACTTATGGCTAAAGTATCACGAAATAATGATATAATCTTAAGAATTCTTCCGCGATGAAATATTTATAGAGAAAATAGTGCCCTTTTCTCAAATGGTCGAATATGCTCCTGCATAAAAAATATCAAGAAAATTTTAATGTTATTGATCTCATGTCTCCTTGAGACGAAATAAAACAAATAAGTCATTGATGAAATTAACGAATGATTATCACCAAAAGTGATAACATAATAATAAAGATTTTTCTTTCTCTTGTAGAGAATATATGTATGAGATAGATTTTTGAGATAAAAAAAAGCATATATTGACATTCAATTTTGAGGGACACGTTTATATTTCGAAAAAACGCAAGCCTCACTTATGTTCATGCAGTAACAATTAATGAGTAAATAGATTCCAAAATTGCTATTCTCACATCTCCTTTGTTCTAAGTAAGACAATTATCCATGAAATTTTGTGAAATCGAGTATGAATGATTATCACCTTAAGTGATAAAAAAAGAAAGAAAAAAAATGAGTAGTATCTTATTTTATGTTTTGATGAACTTTTATTTAATAGTTTTGAAGATGCATTAGAAATTTTTAGATTGCTATTTTATTTCAACTATTTTGAATTTTTATAAGATTATATTTAATTCTTGGAGAACTATATGCTCTTAGAACCTCCAGTAGAGTTTGCATGTTGGAAGTTCCAGAATAACTAATTAATTAATAACTCCAGAAGAGTTAGTTAATTAAAAGCTAAAAATACCTTTACTAAAGAGTTATAATTAATTGAAAGAACTCCAAAAGAGTTAAGTATATTGAAGCGTCAGATGAGCTTAACTCTAATTGGAATTGTTGATTGAGAGCTCTGTTGGAAGTTCCAGAATAACTAATTAATTAATAACTCCAGAAGAGTTAGTTAATTAAAAGCTAAAAATACCTTTACTAAAGATTTATAATTAATTGAAAGAACTCCAAAAGAGTTAAGTATATTGAAGCGTCAGATGAGCTTAACTCTAATTGGAATTGTTGATTGAGAGCTCCAAAAGAGTTAGTTGGCATATGTTTCCTAAAAGGAAACAAAACTTGAGTAAACCTGAAGTTTATTGACTCAAAAATATTATTAGTTGGCATGATGGATTAGATCATCTCAGATCATTAGAAATAAAAAATATTGAGAAATTCATGAAAATATTAAACCAGAAGTTTCCCGAACTAACAAATTCTCTTTGTTATGCATATTTTCGAAGGCAAATTACTTATATTACCTTAATACTATATTGTATGGTTGAATGTATGTTTGGGATGAATAGATTTTATTCGATGCATCAATGTATGTATATCTTTAATGCACAACTTGAAGTTTGCGTTTTTCTTGATAAATTAATGAGCTCATATCTATAGATTCTCCAATAAATATAATTTGTCACAAATGTACTGTTGATATTATATGTCAACTAGAATAAAATTTTAATATCATGAAGAATATGTTCATATAATAAATAATAATGTAGAATCATATATTGCCTTGAATTTATTATATATTTTTTTGTATTTTGCCAACTATTAATTTTTTAGTGCTCCTCTTTCTAATTGGTTTATGGTTGCATGCCCAGAGATTTCCATCTCAAGATATAATGTACGTTCATACTCCACCACAAGGTGTTGAGATGGGTCCTCAAAACAGGATAAATTATATATTAGTTATCAATCCTGATAATTGGTTTATGGTTGCATGCCAAGAGATTTCCATCTCAAGATATAATGTACGTTCATGCTCCGCCACAAGGTGTTGAGATGAGTCCTCAAAACAAGATAAATTATATATTAGTTATCAATCCTGATAATTGGTATATATATGTTGTTCCAACATAAAGAGGGGAAAATATATAGATGAACAAGATATTTTTATTCGTGTCTCTTGTTGATCCTCAAACAAATTGGTTTGAACCAGAAAGTCAAAAGACGAATTGTATGAACATTTTAAGACTAAAATTCAGCTAAAAAGAATTCTATGATATTTAATGTCTTTGAAGGACAAGTTACCAATATTATTAAATTCGAGACATTGAAATGTGATAGCCTTATGAGTTCTAATAATAAAACTTCTCGCAAATTGAGTAAATATTTATAGATAGTCAAGTCGAGAAGATGAAAATTCTAAAAGAATTTTTCCAAAATTATATTATATCATTTCCAGAAGAAATGTAAGTACCTGACAATTTGTGAGGATTATGAGATATCAAATGTTTGGGATTTGATGGAATCATACACATAACATTGTGCAAATGTCGGCATTATTTATGTGCACGATAGAATGAAGATCTTTAATACTAAGTCTTCATACTCAAAATTAAAAGTTTAGAGAAGACTGGTCAAAATAGACCATTGAGTTCATCACAAATTATGAAAAACATGTGCGGAGAATCAACACACTTGAAGTGTAAATGCATTTCTTATAGAAATTATACACTTGAAGTGTAATCCTAAAAAGATATCCGTTTAAAATAATGCGAACATCATAACCTCATAATAAATATTAGTCATGACTATGACATGAAATTCTGAGGTCTACCTGACATTGAACAACAGATAAAGGAATTAATTTTGTGACGATTGATGATTTCGGTACCAATTTAAAGGTTAGTATTATATTGTCTTTTCACTTTATAAGGTTAGACATGCCTTTAAAAATTAATATTTAGGGGTGAAATAGTCCAAACAATAAATTGGTCATTCTATTAGAAGATAAGGATATAATAGTCAATTAACTATTAGCTAATTTAAATAATAATAATAATAAATAAAATGAGCAAATTTTACTTGGAGCCAAGAATTATACAAATAATTACATAAAAATCCTTTTGAAACACTTAAATAGCAAATTAGGTCCAAAACCCTACTATACATAGAAGGAAACATTAAAGCTTACAACAATCCCCAAGCGGCAAAATGACCTAATTAGTCCTTTATGTATTTACTATTCAATTTTAACATTCTTTATATTTAATTTTAACTTTTATCGTCCTGATTGTTTTTACGATCTGTCCTAAAAGGACTTCCGCCCAATTTTTCGTGATTTCCCGGTTTGTCTAGTCGTTCTGGTCAACTATTTTGTCTTATTACCAGGGTTATTTATGTCATTCCATCTTACCCATTTCAGTAAAAAACATGTGGACTCAATTGTTAAACAAAATATCTATGAACACTTAATTTGAAATAATAAAAAAATTCAAACTCATCTTCTCCATCTTCATCCTCCACACTCTTCTCCACCACCACTACCACCACCTACAACACCCACCTCCATCCACCTCCGCCAATAAATCATCTCCAAAGAAAACAAATTTACACTAAATTCATCAAGAACCAAACTCAACAAGGAAGAAATAGATATTTCAAAGTTTCTGTCATTTTATTATTGATGCTAAATTCATCAATTGATTTCTATGATAAAATGGGAATGAAAATGGGAAGCTGTTGTTCATGCTCCAACCCTCTTTCTGTCCGATTTATTGCTCTTAAGTATTTTTTTTTGGAGACTAACCTATCTAAAAACACCATTTTTTGGTGGGTTTTAATTCAGATTTCTTAGGATTTTGGTCACGGCTTAAAGCCTGGGGGATTTTAATGTTACTTATTGGAGCAAAGTTATATATTTCCTTCCATTTTGTGTGGACCAGGCTAGATTTTAAAGAGTTTGTATGGGTTTATGCTTGGTCTCTTGAAGCTTTTTGGGGTATTAGGAGGAAAAAAAATATTAGAACTTGCTGGGTTTTTATATCAATGTAGGCGTTTAAGGTGCTTCTGTTTCAGAATGTTTTATTTTGTGTATCTTGGTCCTGATATCTTATAATAATCATGATCGGCCATGGTTGATGTTTGGGGATTTTCTACATGTTCTTGGTTTGTTCTTGCTGAAGAAGGTGAGTTTCTCCACGTTTGATCCATCTTGCAAGATTTTCTTTTTGCATGTATGTTAGTGGGACATAGTGGCTGACTAAGCGCCGGCTCCAATGTGAGACAGTTTTGTTCTACAAGCTGCGAAACAATTTTGGACCGTCAGATCAAATTGTTTAGGTTAAGATCATTTGAGTCTTACTGAAATTATGAAGTTGATTTTCAATGAAATCATTGCAGCCGTCAAATATTAGATCTGACGGTGAATAATTGTTCCGCACCGTATGGAACAATTTTGAACCACACTGGAGCCATCTTCTATCTCTTTCTTCTCCGTCAATTAAGAGTCCAAATCCAATTTTAATGGCCACCTCCTTCCACCATGCCCAGAAAATCTTCATCATCTGATTTCAAATGAAATGTTTTGATCGAAACTTGGATGAATTTAGCATCAATAATATAATGACAGAAACTTTGAAATATCTATTTCATCCCTGTTGAGTTTGGTTCTTGATGATTTCAAATGAAATGTTTTGATCGAAACTTGGATGAATTTAGCATCAATAATATAATGACAGAAACTTTGAAATATCTATTTCATCCCTGTTGAGTTTGGTTCTTGATGAATTTAGTGTAAATTTGTTTTCTTTGGAGATGATTTATTGGTGGAGGTGGGTGTTGTAGGTGGTGTTAGTGATGGTGGAAAAGAGTGTGGAGGATAAAGATGGAGAAGATGAGTTTGATTTTTTTTTAAATTGAGTGTTCATAGATATTTTGTTTAACAATTGAGTTTATATGTTTTTTACTGAACTGTGTAAGATGGAATGACATAAATAACCCTGGTAATAAGACAAAATAGTTGACCAGATGACTAGACAAACCGGGAAAATCACGGAAAATTGGACGGAAGTTCTTTTAGGACAGATCGTAAAAACAATCAGGATGATAAAAATCAAAATTAAACATAAAGATATTAAAATTGAATAGTAAATACATAAAGAACTAATTAGGCCATTTTGCCTCCCCAAGCTCTCAGTACAAACTACATCAATATTACAAAACATAAATATCTGTTCTTAAATACATAACCAAACTACGAATTTGCTTCTTACTATTGAAAGCCAAACCAGTACTACTACTCCCTCCGTTCCCAATTATCTATCGCCTAGACATACTTTATCAGTTTTTTAATTATCTGTCACTTTATAAACCAAGAGAGTTTTAAATGTATGTTTTCCAAACTTACCATTATCTTTAATTAATTCAATCAATAACTAATTTGAATTGTCCCAACATAAACGTATTAATTGAATGTTAAAAGTGTCTATCTATCTTTAAATTAATGTATCTCAATTATTTTCTTAATTCGGGTACATTATCTTAAAACGACAAGTAAATGAGAACGGAGGAGTCTTGGCTAACCCTACAATACCAATTCTTGCTTACTACTGTACACAAAACCCAAACAATATTTACTACTATTACCACAATCCGAGAAAAGGATATACAGGTAATCATGTTTCAATTCTCTTACTCCACTCCTGCACATCACACACATAAACACATAAGTTTTAAGAATTTAAGGGTGTGCTTTTACAATTTTTGACTAGGAATTTTGAGTTTGGATTTCAAATTAATCTCAAATTCAAATTGGGTAAAAAACTTGCAACTCATTCATTACTTGTGGGTATTTGAAATATCAATTCAAATAGATTAACCTAATAACCCATAATTCAATAACTCACCCAATTCAAATAAAGATTCCAAATTCAATTTTTTTTTTTTAAAAGTCAATTGATTTGACCAACAAAAGAAAAAGCAGTACGTCTGACATGTCAATTCGAGCAACTCCCAGTTTTGTTTGTTTTGTTTTTTTTTAGTTTTTTTAGTAGGACCTGTATTGGTGGCTTTTTTTTATTTAAAAAAAATAAAAAAAATTACGGAATGTTGGTAGTATTGAGACATTTGAAATTTTGTCACCGAGTTATGTGGTTCTCCCAAAGTGATGTAGTCATTGCACCCATTCACTCGATTCTTCTTGAGCATTTCCCCACTCAGTTTCTATATTATTTCCAATTGTATTATCTTCATCCACACATGTTTCTTCCTCTTCAAAATTAGTAAAATATTGATCATTTGAGTCGTTCTCTCGAATGAAGTTGTGCGCAACACAACAATCCGTTCACCAAGAATGACAAATCTTTTTTTTTAAAAAACAACAAACGAACGCTCAATGACATTTCTTATAGAGGAATGACGCCTACTGAATACTTCACGAGGTCCTTTGTAATTGGTAGGGATGGCAATGGGGCAAATCGGATCGGATATCTGTCTGATCCGATCCGCTCCGCATTTTCCAAATTCCGATCCGATCCGATCCAGATCAAAATTTTATGATCCGCTCCGATCCGTTCAGTCCTTTTTTTTTTTTATAAAAAAATCATTAATTTTACCATAAAAATCATTAATTTTTTTTTAAAAAATTCATAAAAAAAAACCTCCAACAAGTATAATTAATAAATTTTATGCTAAATCAATTTTTAAACAAGTACAAATATTATATTAAAATGAAAATTAAACATAATTAAGCCTAATAATAACAATATTATAATAATTTAATATATATGGGGCAAAAGCAGAGCGGATCGGATCGGAGCAGGGACACAAATACCAAATTTGATTTGCCCCTGTCCTCGGATCGGAGCAGATCCGCTCCCAGTATTCTATACTGAGGGCGGATCGGATCTGCTCCAAAAGACGTTGGATCAGAGCGGATCAACAGATCACGGATCAAATTGCCATCCCTAGTAATTGGTAACGCTTGCAAAACTATTTATGTGATAATTCTCTCATTTATACGGAGCTAGTAAGCTTTTTGCATTGGCAAATCCAGCATCAACCAACAAGTACTTGCATGTAATATGATTTTTTTTATTCAAGTATCCAAATCTACATAATTCAGATCATAATAAGAAATGTTATTGAAAAGCAAGAAACAAGTTACAAATAAATTTTTCACAAACGCATTAGGTAATTAAATTAAAATTATTTCAAGCCATTCAACAAACGAGGGGTGGTCTAGGAAAATCAACATTTTCCTCTGTTAATGCATTTGTCAGCACTCTTGAATCGGGGGTGCTTCTCTCCCCCCCACCCCACGCGCGTAAATGTAGGTGAACTTCATGTCGTGATCACATGCTACAAGTACATTTTGAGTTATTTATGACTTCCTATTTCTAAAAGTTTATATAGTAGAACCTGAAACGTAAACGCAAATATGTGCTCCGTCCATTTATCTTATGCAATCCTAATGGATACAAGATGTTAAGTATATCATCCATTTTGGTATGGAAAAGAACATTCAAAATTTATTAGAACGTAGGGTTGAGTACACTTACGATGAATCATGGAAAGAAACGACCATCACCAATCATCTTTGGGTGTGGCACTTCGATGTTCTTTAATGTTATATGATATCGAGCAAGCTTTGAAAGAAACCGAGACATTTTCTTCATATGTCTTGATATCGTCTCAGCTGATTGTTGGAATCTTTCAGCTTCATCTGTATGTTTGTTGTATATGTGACGGTATTCAAGAAAATGGTCAGGCTTTCGCGGACGTTCACGCGTTGTTGTGGTTTATTTTTCCAACATTTGCGTTCCACTAGTTCATTGCATAGTTTTTTGAATGTTAGCTTCCCCAATGTAATGCATTCCAAAATCACTTATGATGTCCATTAAGCTACTCGTCGACCTACATTGGACCTCTAAGAATGAAATCGTAGCAGCGCATTTTTTCTGGTTGGCTCTCTGTGGCAATAATTGACGCACTTAACATGCATAGCACAAATCCATTTCGGTTTTGATAATATTCAATTTCGTCCTCCGATGAATCCATACTCCATACGGATGAGTTGTATGTCATGAACGTTTCTTCTATGCTGATTTTGTTTTTTGGACAAATGTTTTTCTTTTAGAATGCTACTCTGAAACCTCTCTAAGGTTTTGATATATAAGTAGTTAGTACTGTCAAAACGGGAATGCCCGCCCGCCCCGTCATGGGCATGTCTTAAATGGGGATGGGCGGGCATGCTCGCTTTTTTCACGGGCCATAAAAAGGGATGCCCGTACCTGCCCGTCGAATGCCCGTGGGCAAATGGGCATGCCCGCAACCCTTATTATTAATTTTGTTTAAAAAAACAGATTAAATTCGAAAAATTCAACAAAATGTAATTCTTTCTCATTCATTTGCAGTTTATAGTCTTGTAGAGGGTAAATAAATATCCAAAATAATTCAAGAACAATCAAATAAAAGTCCACGATATCCAAAATAGTTATAAAAAAACAATCAAAGTCCATAATTTCAAAAATAATTCAAGATCAACTATCCAAAATTAACAAACATATTGCTGAAGTCAAAGCAATAAAAAATAGATACGTTTTTTTTAATAGCCTCTATCTATTGATCTAGATCTTGAACAGTAGAATTATTATTTGAATCCACCTTAGATAATGTTGATACCTCCTCATCATTTCCACTTATAAAACACACACAACTTGAGAAGTTAGAAGTTAGAAGTTAGAACATTATAAATGGTAAATAATAAATCATAAGTTAGAACATAATTTAGTTACCTTTAGAGATGAAACCGTTAATTTGTGGGTAATAGAAGTATATAACGGCTTCAAGGGCTTTGCCCAAAATATATAGCACATCTCAACTTTTATCTTGGGCTTTTAGGAGTTTTTTCGTCTTCTTTTGTCTCTCAAGTCTCAACTGTGAAAATTAATCCATATCCAAAATTTAAAAAAAAACAAAGCGGGCATGCCCGGTTGCAACCCGCCCATATCCGCATTGCCCGTTACCCGAACGAGTAATGCCCTTTCCTGCATTTAAATGGGCATGAAATTCATAACCTCGTACCCGCCCATTAAGCTCACGGAGCCCCATTTTGACAGCTCTATAAGTAGAAGTTTCATGTCTTTTATAATGATTAATTGGTACTTGAGTCTTCCGTGTACAAGAACATCACGATGCAGAGAATATATTCTTTGTAACTGAAGGAATATCATGATGCAAAAACTATTTTTTGTACAACAAGAATATACATTATGCAAAGAATATCATGATGCCTGTACATTCTGATTTTGATGATAAAAAAAAGCATGGTGAGAATCTTTAGAACCAATGGTCAATAACTAAATCCACTGAATTTCATGCATTGGGTGCGGATGCAAGGACTACTCGCCAATCGAGAACTATCTTGGTTTCCTGGACTAAGCCACCCATTGGATGTGTCAAATTTAACGTCGATGGTTCGTCTTTAGGGCACTTCTACGGCTGATACCGGAATTTAGTATTTCACATATCTACCGGGAAGCCAATGCATGTGTTGATTGGCTCGCAAAAGCTGGAGTACGCCTTTCATCCTCTGTTTATTTTACTTTTGACTCTTTACCCTCATTTGTTAGCCACTTAGTGGCGGGGATGACCGTGGAGTTTTTTGTGCTAGGACTATTTCAGATACCTCAATCCATATTCAACCTTTTGGTTAGCCTTATAGTGGCAGGATATGAACATGAGATATCGTTTGATAGGACTTTTTGTAACAACTTTGCCCCTATCCCTACGGGCTAGGGAGTATTTGCATTTATATATTTCTCTTTAAACCAAAAAAAAAAATGGTCAATTAAATTTTATTATCCCTTTGGCACTTATAGTTATTGATTGATTAAAATGTCTTATTCTTTATGTGTAAGATTTTGGAAGAAAAATACTTCAGAACGAGAAGTGTAATCCTGAAGAATATTGCAAGATTGCCTTTGACATTGCAAGCTGACTCACTTTGAAAGCTGCTACGGACATTCAAGATGAACAAAAATAACAACATTAAATGGAAACAAAGCGTAGAATAAATTAGCACGATTAAGGTTTACAATTTTCACATAGATCATTCTAATCGTCTTGAGAATATTTAGTCGAATACAACATCAAATAATCGATTACACAATGATATAAATGTAATGAAACTATTACAACATTCTACTCTCAATCACGGGTTGGATAGATCTTTACTTTCAGGTCCAGCAAAAGGCGGTGTTGATGGTGTCCTCGGTGGTGGTTCAGGAGTCATGGTGATTGTGTTGTGTACAATCCATGGTCGTCTCTCTTTTGGAATTGACATCCAACACTCTCTCCAATCAACATTGTTCTTAAATGAGTTTGCAACCTTAGCGTATTCTTCATGGGACAAATAGCTAAAGTCAGTGTTAAGTATATCCATGCACGCAGGGACACTAGCGAATTCAGTTGTTTGATTATTGCGAGCAGAGGATTCAGCTTTTGATGTCATTTCATTAACCCTTAGTGCCATCATTCGCATCCACTGGTTGACCATATTGTTCAAGCCTTCTTCAATCGGACTATTAAATTCAGAACAACCGCTCCTTCCCTTACGCTTCGAACCAGATGAGGCACTATTACCACTTTTGGGAGTAACCAAGACCTCCGGGAAAGGAACCTGTTGTTGCACATTATCATTAACCATCTTCAGTGTGACCTCTTCGGTGGTCAAATGAATTTGCAAAACTCATACTTTACCTTTGTCAATATTTGGAGTTCAAAAAGCAGAATTTTCATCTTATAGCAATAAAGAGCAAACTAGAGAAAATCCTTCTAAACTACCCCATTGAAATTACAGTTTCACTTGAGTTCTGAAATCTTTCTTAAACAGTTTGTTATCCTTCATCAGGAGAAAAAAAATCAGTTTTTCTACAATCTAATGACTTCTAAATGAGTTTATTTACAGTATTCATCAAACCATATTAACAAATAGCTTTGAGAAATCACTTGCTTTTGGTAACAACTTCATAAAATGAATGCAAGATGATTGATGCAACTAAAATGTCATTCAATATTTGGATAAGACCAACCCTGAAGGTATATTATGTTAATCAAAAATTGAAAAAAAAAAGAATGATATGTTATGCAATGACTTGACAAACAAAGAGATGCTCTATACGTCCAAGATTGTACTCAAAAGATAAAAAATTAACAAGGTCTCACTGAAACATTGACAAATTTGATTCCCCGACCAAAGATCGAAGTTTAAACATCATTTTACATTCCAAACATATTCCCCAAAACCTGAACTTCAAAAGCAAGAAAGAGAAAGCTCAAAGATGTCATGGATGCATGACTCTAGACTATAAAACCTACTGCTTTTGGTAACAAATGAAAAAAAAAATGAATGCAAGCTATTGATGCAACTAAAATGTCCACCCATATTTAGATACTACCACCCATGGAGGTATTATCTAAATAACTCGATCAAGACGAGAAACCGACAAAACTCAAGTAAAATAGCGATTAATGTAGTTATTTCACGACCCAAACATGCTCTTAGCAAGCACAAGACCTCAAACCTAAATATGTTCTTAGCAAGTACAAGACCTCCGACCAAAACTTGTGAATAAACAGGAAACAAGCCTCTTAAACAACATGGTCATCCATAGAGATTAAATAATCAATTATCCCAAAAATTACTAGAAAAAAATTCTTCGACTTTGATATCATGAGGATTGAAAAAATAAATATACATATCCTTACAAATAGTTTTCTTCATGCTAGGGGGTTTGTATAACTATTTGATTCGCTAGAGCTGACCATGTCTTCGAGCTCTGTGACAAGTATATTCTTCGAATCGATCTACAAAACGCAAACGATGAATATTGTTTAAGAAATATTTCATACTTTGGTAATTTTTTATACCATTTTATAGTCTATAGTAGATGGGATCTGATCTCATACCTTTTCAATCGGATTTTCTGACCGAGTAGCTCCGTCGAAATTGGTAGGAGTGGCGACTTCCTGCACGAAAATTTGTTTCGTCATTGCAAAAAATGGTGGAATTATGCTGAGAATAGAGGAGTTTAGATCAAAATTGTGAAATCTTATAACACAATTGCAGAGATAAATAAGAAATTCGTGGGAACACCCGTTATGCCTACCAAATGGTAGAGAAGTACTAATTGGACTTTTGCCGGTTTAAGTCGGGTGACAAGAGGAATATAATCTTAAATTTTCTTGATCCAATTAGCATAAAGGATATGAATTTGGGGAAATCATATTTGGAGTTAAAATAATAATAAAAATAAAAATAATAGCAGTAATTCATACGAAGGTGACAAGAACATATAAACATCAGCAATAATAACAGTAAAAAGAACCTAAAATATTTGTTGGGGAAAACAGGGTGGTAATGGTTTGAAAATAATAGTAATAATAATAATAATAATAGCAATAACAGTGAAGAGAAACTGAAATCAAAGGAAAACATAATCTGAAATTCAAAATAGAAAAATAATAATGATAATAGTAGTTAATGATGAAGTAATGAATAATAACAGTACAAAATATAAAGGTAATAATAATAATGATAACAATAGTAACAGAAGCAAAATTGCAAGAAAAAGAAAGGGGAAACCGGGATACCTGTGATGTTAGTTGCCGGAGTCAGAGTCGGAGATGGTGACAAGTTCTGTGAGACAGTGGAATTGGAGATTTAGGGAAGTCTAGGAAATTGATAATTAAAATAGCGAATAGTAGAAGAAAAAGAGAAAATAAATAAATAAATATTGATACCTCGACGGAAGCTACGCAGAGCGGCGGCGGCGGAGATGGCAGCGAAAGGAGGTGATGACAGAATTAGGGCAAAAAGAAAAAGGGAAATTAAATCTGGGGGATTTTGGGTAATGAGATTTGGGGGAAAAGAAAATAGAGGAGGAAGAGGAAGTCGAGGCTAGCGTGGGTCAGCAAGGTTACAGGCGACGGAGATGGTGGTGAATCTGGCCGGAGCGAAGAGGGAGTAGAAGGGGGTGGCGACGGGTTCAAAGGAAGGAGGAGGAAAAGAAATGTGGGGTTGTGGACCACTTGGTCCACAATCAACCACATCACCTGTTTTGATTAAAAATAAATAAAAACGCCTCAAAAAACCCACAAAAAGGGGAGTATTTTTATTATTTTAATCAAAATTGTGATATGGCTGAATGTGGACTAAGTGGTAGTCCAGATCTATATCAAAATTGTTCGGAGGAAAATATTAGTCCTTATAATTTATGTTTTGTTGTAAATGAATGACCAGACAGCCCCAACCCATTTAGTAGAGGCTCATAGGCCCATGAACCAAAGGTCTTGATCTCTATAAATAGAGACTTTTGGTTCATTTCAATACATACCTAATTCATATTCTTTTCCCAAATTCTCCCCTCTCTTATATATTTATAACACGTTATCAGCACGAAACTCTGCCAATTTGAATTTACGTAAGTTACAAAGTTTATTATATAATTTTTGTATATCTCTATTTTATATTGTGGCTTCAAATCAATTTGGAACTCGCAATAGATCTAACATCTCCACCAAATTTTTTTTAAAAAAAATGCAATCTAGAAATACGTACCCAAATGACTACACCTTTTATTTGTGGTTCGATATTCGTAGATCTGTTTGTTTTTTTACGAATCGCTTTGATTTTAGTTCGAAATGATATTATATTATATAGTATACTTTAGAAGCCTTCGATTCGTCTAGTTTTCTAGCGGAATCAGACTTTTTGTCGAAATTATTCATTATGTGCGGAATCAAATTTTTGCAGATTTATTATTTATGTGTTATGTATGATTACACATGTTTATTTCTGATTCATCTTTATAGATTTATTATTTATATGTTCATAGCCTTGATCTGTTTATATTATCATTCTATTGCGCGCATAAATAATGTCGACTTTTGCACAATTTTATGTATATGGTTCCATCAATTCCCAAACATTTGAGATCTCATCATTCTCATAAATTTTCAGGTATCTGAATTTTTCTGAAATAATATTCATGTTTGAGAAAATTCTTCTAGAATTTTAATCTTCTCGACTTGACCATCTATAAATATTTACTCCATTTACGAGAAGTTTTATTATTGGAACTCATAATGCTACCACATTTCAATGTTTCAAATTTAATATTATGGGTAGCTTGTCCTTCGGGAACATTAAATTTATGGAGTTTTTTCTAGCCGAATTTTGGTTATTAAATATTTCTAAATATTCGTCTTTTGAACTTCTGGTTCAAAACTCATTTATTTGAGAATCAACAAGAAACATGAATATAAATAGTTTGTTCGGCTATATATTTTCCCCTCATTATGTTGCAACAATATATACCAATATGCGGGATTGATAACCAACATATAATTTATCCTCTTTTGAGGACCAATCTCAACATCTTGTGGTGGAGAATGAGCGCACATTTTATTTTGAGGTGGAAATCTTGTTGTTTGCAATAATAAAAACCAATTAAAAAGAGGAGAAATAAGAAATTAATGTTGGAAAAATACAAAGAAATATCTAATAAGTTCAAAACAATATATGATTCTACAAGACCATATATTATATGAACATATTCTTCAGGATATGCAACTTTTAATCTAGATGACATATAATATCACTAGTACCTTTTGAACAAATTATATTTATGGGAGAATTTAAAGATATGAGCTCATTAATTTATCAAGAAAATCGCAAACTTCAAGTTGCGGATTAACAATATACATATTTCGATGCATCGAATAAAATATTCATCCCAAAAATATACATTCTCAATATTTATAGTACTAAAACAAATATAATTGTTTTGAAAATATGTACTTAAATACAATATATATATATATATATATATATATATATATATATATTAGGAAAACTTCTGGATCCATAAAAATATTTTCACGAATTTCTCATGATTTCGTATTTTCAATAATCTGAGATGGTCTAATCAGTCATGCCAACTAATATATTTCTTTAACCAAGTAAGCTTCGGGCTTAATCAATAATGCATCTCAATACAAACATTTACGATACAATATAATTTACAAGAGATAAACAGTAATCTCTTTAATGCAATTTATTTGTTAATAACAATAGCAATGATTGAAAATGCATTTGTCCACTATCTAAATTAATCTTTATAAGAAAATTATAAATAATAATCGATGTATCTCTTCAAAAGTCTTTAATCAACCAGCTCTTCAGGAGCTTTTAATCGACTATTTATGCTAGAATTGTACAATATTATTTATATTGTGGACATTTATGCTTTTCGAAGCTTTTCATCTACCAGTTTGACTAGTTATAGTTCTTCAGGAACTTTTATAAAAGAAGAGTTGTTTCAAATTACTTTATGAACTAACTCGTCTGGAGTTGTTAATATATTGGTTATAGTATAACCATTTAATATGCAATCTCTTATGAATTATTAATTGATTAGTTCTGCTGAAACTTTTCAACATGCAAAACTCTTTAATTCTGCAAGAACTAAATATATTCTTATAAGTAAAAATTTAAAACAGTTGAAATAAAATTACAAAAATCCTAATACATCCCTACAACTATTAAATAAGAATTTATCAAAATATAAGATACTACTTATTTTCCTTATTACCACTTCAAGTGATAATCATTAATACTGATTTCAACCTAAGGAGTGGTACTTCCACAATAATGGTATAGTCAAATCATCTTTCTTATAGATGATGAATTTTTAACCACATTCAGCTTCAGGGAATGATTTAACAATAAATGTTTGGGTTTTATATTTCATCAATAACCTGTCCTTTTTTTCTCTCTTCACAATTGCTACTACAAGAGCAAATTCCAGGTGTAAGAAAAGGGATAACCCTTCTTTATTAGAGCACTAACTTTCTCCATATGATTTCCATTGCAGATGAATTCCATATTTTGTGATCTTTAAGCCACAAGATGGATTTTCGGCAAAACATCTTCTAGTGTTCTACATTTGTTTCAGAGTTTAGCACAATAACAACATTCAGGGTTTTATTATTAACAACGTCTGCCAAACTCATTACAATAACATGTATAATAAGATAATAAAATAATAAAATTTGACAAAAATAATAAAATAAAATACGATAATATTCTTGATTTAACCATATCCCGGTGGAAAAGAATGAATTGGATATCAATATAAATGAACCAAAGGTCTCTATCTCGATAAATAACCTTATACATTATCCCTTGAGTGAATCTGTTGAACATCGATGTCGTCACTTTCGCTTAGATATACATAACATGAAGAATATGCCTCGTTAAAACCTTACTAGTAAAAAGAAAAACCCTGTGGAAAAAATACACCTAGTTAAGGAAAAAGAGTACATTAATCTTATGTCAAATTACTTCCCTTTTTAACATCATTGGACCAATGCATATAGATCTTCAAGATCAACCTTTCAAAATTGCAATTAGTTATATCTTAGTGAATAAGTGTTTAATCTCACATCATGTGTGCCTCGAACTTGTAATCTATAAATTTGCAAATTTTCTCTATTGAACTCCAAGTTCGTTAAATCCACATCATTCATTGCTCTCTCCCTCTGATGTGGATAACTTATTCCATTTGTCTTGATGTTTTATATTCTTCAGGAAGAAATACTTATATGCTTCTGGCATATCAAGTCTTTCAAAGATTTCCTACAAATGTTGTTACTAAATTGCAACACTGTGTATATATCAAGTGTTTGTGCGCTATTCATCCACCCTCAAAGTAATTTATTTGTTCGTTATTCTAAACTAATATCTTTATAAGATTACACTTATGGTGTATAGTACATGTAACGAATAAATTTGCACTTCAATTGTATTAAAATTTTCGTACATGCTTTTCACAATTTGAGATGAACTCAATGGTCTATTTTGACCAATCATCTCTACACTTTCAATTTTTCAGTCTGCAGACTTTATATTAAAGATGCTCATTCTATTGCGCGCATAAATAATGTCGACTTTTGCACAATTTTATGTATATGGTTCCATCAATTCCCCAACATTTGAGATCTCATAATTCTCACAAAGTTTCGGGTACCTGAATTTCTTCTGGAAATGATATAAAATTCATGTTTGGATTTCTTCTGGAAATGATATAATATTCATGTTTGGAAAAATTTCTTCTAGAATTTTAATCTTCTCGATTTGACCATCTATAAATATTTACTCCATTTGCGAGAATTTAAAATATCAATATTCTTGAAGAATATTGAACGATTACTCCTGAAGTAGTAATAGTATAAATCAATAACATTAACTGTTCTTGAAGAACATCGTCTAATATTCCCGAAGAATATTTGTTTTCATGAAGAATATTATAATAATAAATTATTTATTTATTCCTAAAGAATATCATTATTATAAATTAAATTGATATGGATAAAAAAAATCATTGATGATGGATTCTTGCTGAAATTCATTTTAATATAATGGGTTTTTGAAGACCCCCTTAATAATGATTTTATTTTGATCATCTCGTTTAGAAAACCCTGAAGGTTGACCATGGACTGACTTATTTTGTTACCAAATAAAAATAATAATAATTAAAAAGACAAAATACAACCACCAGAAGATGGTTGTATGATAAAAACAATTTGATTATTATTGAATATTTATAATTTCAATATTCTCAAAATATTAAATTATTACTCCTGAAGTAGTAATAGTGTAAATTAGTTCTTGTAGAACAACAACTAATATTTCGAAAAAATATTACACAATTATTATAAATTAATTCTTTACTTCTTAAGAGTATATTATAATTTAACATATTCCTGAAGAATATCGAAAAATTGTTCTTGAAGTAACAATTATTTATTCGTAAATTTTACTTATGCTCCCAGTGTATCAATTTGATTTGAAAATATTGGTTATTTAATATAATTCTTAAATGAATATATGTCATGTTGACATAATTTATTTTAGTTATGACCACCAGAAGATGGTCTCTCTCTACCAAAGAACTTTTGTAATTAGTTACCAAATATGCTTTTACCAAAAGTCTGAATTATGGCTAAAAGTATCACAAAATAATGATATGGTTTTTAGAATTGGTTTTTAATTCGCTCCTGTAATAGCGATAAATAAAAAAGATTATTGATATCACGTTTCATTGAGACGGAAACAAAAGATGGGTTATTAATGAAATATAAGAGAAGCCCAATCAACAATTGGTATATCATTCCCGGAAGCGAATGTGGCTAAAAATTCATTGTCTGTGAGAAAGACAATTTGATTATACCATTATCGTAGAAGTAATACTCCTTATGTTGAAATTAGTATGAATGATTATCACCTGAAGTGGTAAAAAGGAAAACGAGTAGTATCTTATTTTATATTTTGATAAATACTTATTTAATAGTTGTAAAGATGTATTAGAAATTTTGGACTGTAATTATATTTCAATTGTTTTGTATTTTATTTCAGATTACATTTAGTTCTTTAAGATTCATTTACTATTTAAAAAAAAAAAAAAAAATCTCCAGAAGAGTTTGCATATTGAAGAGTTCCAGTAGAACTAATTTATTAATAACTTTAGACAAGTTAGTTCATCAAGAAATTTGAAACAATGTTTCTTTTATAGTAGTTCCTGAAGAATTATAACTAGTTGAATTAGTATATGAAAAGCTCCGGAAGAGCTAAAGGGTTAAAAGCAGTTTCAATACTTGTAGTTGAAAGTATAATTGTCCACGATACAAATAATATTGTATAATTCTAGTAGAAATAGTCGATTAAAAAGCTCCTGGAGAGCTGGTTGATTAAAGACTCTTGAAGAGATTTATATAATCGATTATCTATTATTATTAATTCAGATAGTGGACAAATGCATTTTGAATCATTACTATCATTATTAGCAAATAAATTTGCATTGAAGAGATTACTGTTTATCTCTTATAAATTATATTGCACTGGAAGTGTTTGCATTGAGATGAATTATTGATTAAGCCTGAAGCCTACTTGGTTAAAAAAAATTGTATTAGTTGGCATGACTGATTAGACCATCTCAGATCATTGAAAATACGAAATCATAAGGAATTCGTGAAAACATTTTTTTTTATGGAACCAGAAGTTTCTAAAATAATATTTGTATTTAGCTACAGATTTCAAAGCAGTTATAATTTTGTTAGTGCTATATTGAGATTGAATATATTTTTGGGATGAATATTTTATTCGATGCATCAAAATATGTATAATCCGCA
Source organism: Vinca minor (assembly GCA_026122235.1). Classification (NCBI taxonomy): domain Eukaryota; kingdom Viridiplantae; phylum Streptophyta; class Magnoliopsida; order Gentianales; family Apocynaceae; genus Vinca; species Vinca minor. The sequence continues at coordinate 4,647,850 of JAOCZM010000241.1, read as the reverse complement.
ACTTGAAGTTTGCGTTTTTATTGATAAATTAATGAGCTCATTCTCCCATAAATATAATTTGTTTCAAATGTACTAGTGATAATATATGACATCTAGAATAAAAGTTGCATATCCTGAAGAATATGTTCATATAATAAATGATCTTGTAGAATCATATATTGTTTTGAATTTATTAGATATTTCTTTGTTTTTTCCAACTATTAATTTCTTATTTCTCTTCTTTTTAATTGGTTTTTATTGTTGCAAACAACAAAATTTCCACCTCAAAATAAAATGTGCGCTCATTCTCCACAAAAAGGTGTTGAGATTGGTCCTCAAAAGAGGATAAATTATATGTTGGTTATCAATCCTGCTGATTGGTATATGTGTTGTTGCAACATAAAGAGGGGGAAATATATAGCCGAACAAACTATTCTATTCGTGTCTCTTGTTGATCCTCAAACAATTGAGTTTTGAACCAGAAGTTCAAAAGGCGAATATTTAGAAATATTTTATTACCAAAATTCGGCTAGAAAAAAAAAACTCTGTGATATTTAATGTCTCTGAAGGACAAGCTATCCATAATATTTGAGACATTGAAATGTGGTAGCATTATGAGTTCCAATAATAAAATTTCTCGCAAATGGAGTAAATATTTATAGATGGTCAAGTCGGGAAGATTAAAATTCTATAAGAATTCTTCCAAACATGAATATTATATCATTTCCAGAAGAAATTCAGGTACTTGACAATTTGTGAGAATTATGAGATCTCAACTGTTTGGAAATTGTTGGAACTATATACATAAAATTGTGCAAAAGTCGACATTATTTATGCACAATAGAATGAGGATTTTTAATATAAAGTCTGCAGACTGAAAAATTGAAAAATTGAAAGTGTAGAGATATTGGTCAAAATAGACCATTGAGTTCACCTCAAATTGTGAAAAGCATGTACGAAATTTTTAATACATTTGAAGTGCAAATGTATTCGTTACATGTATTATACACCAGAAGTGTAATCTTATAAAGATATTCGTTTAGAATAACGAACAAATAAATTACTTTGAGGGGGGAAGCAAATGTATTTGAATAGCGCACAAACACTTGATATATAAATAATGTTGCAATTTAGTAACAAAATTTGTAGGAAATCTTTGAAAAACTTGATATGTCAGAAGCATATAAGTATTTCTTCCTGAAAAATATAAACATCAAGACTAATGGAATAAGTTATCCACATCAGAGGGAGAGAGCAATGAATGATGTGGATTTAACGAACTTGGAGTTCAATAGAGAAAATTTGCAAATTAACTAGTTAATATTTTGCTAACTCCACATGAGCAAATTTATAGATTACAAGTTCGAGGCACACCTGATGTGTGATTGAACACTTATTCACTAAGATATAACTAATTGCAATTTTGAAAGGTTGATTTTGAAGATTTATATGCATTGGTCCAATGATGTTTAAAAGGGAAGTAATTTGACATAAGATTAACGTACTCTTTTTCCTTAACTAGGCATATATTTTTTTTCCCCCACAGGGTTTTTCTTTTTCCTAGTAAGGTTTTAACGAGGCATATTCTTCATGTTATGTATATCTAAGCGAAAGTGACGACATCGATGTTCAACAGATTCACTCAAGGGATAATGTACAAGATTATTTATCGAAGTGTTGCCAACATCAACATTCAGAAAGTTGATACATTAGATTGGAATATGTCATCTTAAAGACATTCAATGACCAGGGGGAGTAGTCGTACTCTTTTTCCTTCGTTCAGGTTTTGTCCCACTGGGTTTTCCTGACAAGGTTTCAACGAGGCGGCAATTAAATACTCCAACATCAATTGTACTCATTTTCTTAGTTTGGTATAATTTTTCCCAGTGGGTTTTTCCCAAATAAGTTATTGTGAGGCAATTGTTGTATAGATTAGTCATTCAAGGGGGAGTGTTGTAAATGAATAACCAGCCAGACCCAACCCATTTAGTGGAGACCCATAGGCCCATGAACCAAAAGTCTTTATCTCTATAATTAGAGACCTTTGGTTCATTTCAATATACACCAAAACTCTTTTTCTCTCCCAAATTCTCTTCTCTTCCTAATATTTATAACACGTTATCAGTACGAAGCTCTACCAATTTGAATTTACGCAAGTTACAAAGTTTATTATATAATTTTTGTATATCTCTATTTTATATTGTGGCTTCAAATCAATTGGAGCTCGTAATAGATCTAACATCAATTGTACTCATTTTCTTATTTTGATTTAATTTTTCCCACTGGGTTTTTTTTCAAATAAGTTTTTGTGAGGCAATTGTTGTATAGGTTAGGAAGACCCCCTTAATAATGATTTTATTTTGATCATCTCGTTTAGAAAACCCTGAAGGTTGACCATGGACTGACTTATTTTGTGACCAAATAAAAATAAAAATAATTAAAAAGACAAAATACAACCACTAGAAGATGGTTGTATGATAAAAACAATTTTATTATTATTGAATATTTATAATTCCAATATTCTCAAAATATTAAATTATTACTCCTGAAGTAGTAATAGTGTAAATTAGTTCTTGTAGAACAACTAATATTTCTGAAAAATATTACACAATTATTATAAATTAATTCTTTACTTCTTAAGAGTATATTATAATTTAACATATTCCTGAAGAATATCAAAATATTGTTCTTGAAGTAACACTTATTTATTCGTAAATTTTACTTATGCTCCCAGTGTATCAATTTGACTTGAAAATATTGGTCATTTAATATAATTCTTAAATTAATATATGTCATGTTGACATAATTTATTTTAGTTATGACCACCAGAAGATGGTCTCTCTCTACCAAAGAACTTTTGTAATTAGTTACCAAATATGCTTTTACCAAAAGTCTGAATTATGGCTAAAGTATCACAAAATAATGATATGGTTTTTAGAATTGGTTTTTAATTCGCTCCTGCAGTAGCGATAAATAAAAAAGATTATTGATATCACGTTTCATTGAGACGGAAACAAAAGATGGGTTATTAATGAAATATAAGAGAAGCCCAATCAACTATTGGTATATCATTCCCGGAAGCGAATGTGGCTAAAAATTCATTGTCTGTGAGAAAGACAATTTGATTATACCATTATCGTAGAAGTAATACTCCTTATGTTGAAATTAGTATGAATGATTATCACTTGAAGTGGTAAAAAGGAAAACGAGTAGTATCTTATTTTATATTTTGATAAATACTTATTTAATAGTTGTAAAGATGTATTAGAAATTTTGGACTGTAATTATATTTCAATTGTTTTGTATTTTATTTTAGATTACATTTATTTCTTTAAGATTCATTTACTATTAAAAAAAAACTCCAGAAGAGTTTGCATATTGAAGAGTTCAAGTAGAACTAATTTATTAATAACTTTAGACAAGTTAGTTCATCAAGAAATTTGAAACAATGTTTCTTTTATAGTAGTTCCTGAAAAATTATAACTAGTCGAACTAGTAGATGAAAAGCTCCGGAAGAGCTAAAGGATTGTAAATGTCCACAATATAAATATATTGTACAATTCAAGAAGAAATAGTCGATTAAAAGCTCCTGAAGAGCTGGTTGATTAAAGACTCTTGAAGAGATCTATGTAATCGATTATTATCTACATTTTCCTTACAAAGATTAATTTAGATAGTGGACAAATGCATTTTCAATCATTACTATTGTTATTAGCAAATAAATTCCATTGAAGAGATTACTATTTATCTCTTATAAATTATATTGTACCGTAAATATTTGCATTGAGGTACATTATTGATTAAGCCTGAAGCTTACTTGGTTAAAGAAATATATTAGTTGGCATGACTGATTAGACCATATCAGATCATTAAAAATACGAAATCATAAGGAATTCCTGAAAATATTTTTTTTATGGAACCAAAAGTTTCTAAAATATTATTTGTATTTAGTTACATATTTCAAAGCAATTATATTTTGTTTTAGTACTATATTGTGATTGAATATATTTTTGGGATGAATATTGTATTCGATGCATCAAAATATGTATAATCCGCAACTTGAAGTTTGCGTTTTTATTGATAAATTAATGAGCTCATTCTCCCATAAATATAATTTGTCTCAAATGTACTGGTGATGTTATATGTCATCTAGAATAAAGGTTGAATATCCCGAAGAATATGTTCATATAATAAATGATCCTGCAGAATCATATATTGTTTTGAATTTATTTATATTTTGCCAACTATTGATTTCTTAGTTTTCCTTTTTTTAATTGGTTTTTATTGTTGCAAACAACAAGATTTCCACCTCAAAATAAAATGTGCGCTCATTCTCCACCACAAGGTGTTGAGATTGGTCCTCAAATGAGGATAAATTATATGTTGATTATCAATCCTGCTGATTGGTATATATGTTGTTGCAACATAAAGAAGGGGAAATATATAGCCGAACAAACTATTTCTATTCGTGTCTCTTGTTAATCCTCAAATAAATGAGTTTTGAACCAGAAGTTCAAAAGACGAATATTCAGAAATATTTTTTAACCAAAATTCGGCTAGAAAAAACTCCATGAATTTAATGTCACTGAAGGACAAGCTACCCATAATATTCAATTTGAGACATTGAAATGTGGTAGCATTATGAGTTCCAATAATAAAACTTCTCGTAAATGGAGTAAATATTTAGAGATGGTCAAGTCGAGAAGCTTGAAATTCTAAAAGAATTTTCTCAAACAGGAATATTATTTCTAGAAGAAATTCAAGTACCTGAAAATTTGTGAGAATTATGAAATCTCAAATGTTTGGGAATTGATGGAACCATATTCATAAAATTGTGCAAAAGTCGACATTATTTATGCGCGCAATAGAATGAGGATCTTTAATATAAAGTTTGCAGACTGAAAAAATTTAAATTGTAGAGAGGATTGGTCAAAATAGACCATTGAGTTCACCTCAAATTGTGAAAAGCCTGTACGAAAATTTTAATACAATTGAAGTGTAAATGTATTCGTTACAGATATTATACACCTGAAGTGTAATCTTAGAAAGATATTCGTTTAGTATAACGAACAAATAAATTAGTTTGAAGGTGGATGAAAGTGTATTTGAATAGCGCACAAACACTTGGTATATACACAATGTTGCAATTTTGCAACAACATTTATAGAAAGTCTTTGAAGGACCTGATATGCCAGAAGCATATAAGTAATTCTTCCCGAAAATATATATAAATATCAAGACTTAGTGATTAATGTTTTTTGAAATCATTATGGAAAGATAACATATTTCCATGTATAATGAAATAAGTTATCCACATCAGGGGGAGAGAGCAATGAATGATGTTGATTTAACGAACTTGGAGTTCAATAGAGAAAAGTTACAAATTAACTAGTTAATATTTTGCTAAACTCCAGAAGAGTTGCAAATTAAATGTTCATAATATAGATTATCTTATTTTTCAAAAGGAAATATTTTATGGATTACAAGTTCGAGGCACACCTAATGTGTGATTGAACACTTATTCACTAAGATATAACTAATTGCAATTTTGAAAAGTTGATCTTGAAGATCTATATGCATTGGCCCAAATGATGTTAAAAAGGGAAGTAATTTGACATAAGATTAATGTACTCTTTTTCCTTAACTATGCACATTTTTTTCCCACAGGGTTTTTTCCTAGTAAGGTTTTAACGAGGCATATTCTTCATGTTATGTATATCTAAGCAAAAGTGATGACATCGATGTTCAACAGCTTCACTCAAGGGATAATGTACAAAGATTATTTATCGAAGCGTTGCCAACATCAACATTCAGAAAGTTAATACATCAGATTGGAATACGTCATCTTAAAGACATTCAATGATCAGGGGGAGTAGTCGTACTCTTTTTCCTTCGTTTAGGTTTTGTCCCATTTTTTCCTCTCTTTCTCTATTCTTATAACACGTTATCAGCACAAAGCTCTGCCAATTTGAATTTACGCAAGTTACAAGGTTTATTATATAATTTTTGTATATCTCTATTTTATATTGTGGCTTCAAATCAATTGGAACTCGCAATAGATCTAACATCTCCACCAGATTTTTAAAAAAAAAAATGCAATCTAGAAATATGTACCCGAATGACTACACCTTTTATTTGCGGTTCGATATTCGTAGATCTGTTTATTTTTTTACGAATCGCTTTGATTTTAGTTCGAAATGATATTATATTATATAGTATACTTCAGAAGCCTTCGATTCGTCTAGTTTTCTAGCGGAATCAGACTTTTTGTCGAAGTTATTCATTATGTGCGGAATCAAATTTTTGCAGATTTATTATTTATGTGTTATGTATGATTACACATGTTTATTTCTGATTCATCTTTATAGATTTATTATTTATATGTTCATAGCCTTGAACTGTTTATATTATCATTCTGTATAAATTTATATTTTTGTTTTAAAAAAAAATAGCGATCCAGCATGTTTTTTTTTATGGTTGATATGATATTGTGATGATTGAACATGAACTTGAATTGTATATATTATGATAATATTGCCTTTGATAACATCTTTTTTTTTTTTTTTTTTTTTAACAGCTTGATTTACGTTGGTTTTAATATGATTTATCTTTTTCTATGTTGACTTTCCGTATTAACCATTTCAGTATATATTTTTCATTTATTATTATTATCAAGAATTTAAAATATTAATATTCTTGAAGAATATTGAACGATTACTCTTGAAGTAGTAATTGTATAAATTAATAATATTAAATGTTTTTGAAGAACATCATTTAATATTCCTGAAGAATATTATTTATTCCCGAAGAATATTATCACTATAAATTAATTAATTATTCCTGGAGAATATTATTATCCATTAATTATTTACTCCGGGAGAGTATATTGTAATATAAATATTCTTGAAAAATATCTAAATATTGCTTCTGAAGTAACAATTAAAATTAATTATTTACTCCGGAAGAGTATATTATAATCTAAATATTCTTGAAGAAAATATTGTTATAGACAATGTCTTCGCATTTAATATGGCACTTGAGATAATGGAAAATGAGGATCTTGAACCACAGTCCATTGAAGACTGTAAAAATAGAGATGATTGGCCAAAATGGAAAGAGGCTATACAAATGGAGTTAAATTCCTTAGAACATAGAAAAGTGTTTGGACCTGTAGTTCGAACTTCTGAAGATGTTATCCCTGTAGGATACAAATGGGTTTTTGTAAGAAAGAGAAACGAGAAAAATGAAATTACGAGATACAAAACAAGACTTGTAGCACAAGGTTTCTCTCAAAGACTAGGAATTGATTATGAGGAAACTTATTCTCCAGTAATGGACACTATAACATTCAGATTCCTAATAAGTTTGGCTGTGTCACAAAGGCTTGATATGCGCCTTATGGATGTAGTTACTGCATATCTATATGGTTTACTTGATAGTAACATATACATGAAAGTCCCTGAAGGATTAAAAGTGCCAGAAGCAAATGAGAACTGTCCCAAGAATATGTTTTCAATCAAATTGCAAAGATCATTATATGGATTAAAAAAATCTGGACGTATGTGGTATAACCGTCTTAGCGAATATCTGTTGAAGGAGGGATATAAAAATGACGATGTCTGCCCTTGCGTTTTCATAAAGAAAATAGATATAGGATTTGCAATTATCGCAGTTTATATTGATGATTTAAATTTAATTGGGACTCCTGAAGAGCTCACCAAAACTGCAGAATTTTTGAAAAATGAGTTTGAAATGAAAGATTTAGGAAAGACAAAATTTTGTCTTGGTTTGCAAATTGAACATTTCCCTGAAGGATTATTTGTTCATCAATCCACATATACAGAAAAGGTTTTAAAGCGATTTTATATGAACGATGCGCATCCATTGGCATCACCTATGGTTAATAGGTCGCTTAAAGTTGATAAAGATCCATTTCGCCCACTTGAAGATGGGGAAAAGATTATTGTTCCTGAAGTACCATATCTTAGTGCAATAGGCGCATTGACTTATCTTGCAAATTGCACTAGACTTGACATAGCCTTTCCTGTAAATCTCCTTGCAAGATATAGTTCTGCACCTACTCAAAGACACTGGAATGGCATTAAACATGTTCTTCGATACCTAAAAGGTACAATAGATATGGGGCTATATTATTCACAAAAGCCTGAATCGTCTTTAGTAGGATATGCAGACGCAAGATACCTCTCTGATCCACATAAAGCCAAATCACAAACAGGCTACTTGTTTACATGTGGAGGGACTGCAATATCATGGAGATCTGTTAAGCAAACTCTAACAGCTACATCCTCAAACCACTCAGAAATTATTGCAATACATGAGGCAAGTAGAGAATGTGTATGGTTAAGGAATGATGCACAAAATCCTAGCAAGTGAACTAGTGTTCAGTTGAGTATATAAGTAAGACAAGTGTCGTTCCCACAGAGATTATAATTAAGTACCAAAATTGTTTATTATCCTAATTTAGACCTACAAATATTTTTTAGAGTTTTATTAACTAATGCTTAAAATTAAATAACAACTAAATGAAACAAATAAGAAAGAAGATATCAAATAATGAGAGAAAGGTTGATTAGGACATTGATCCAACTTGTTTTCCCAATGATTAGTTTAAAAGATTCCCTTTTTAATGTGTCAAATTCCCCTAAATTTATCCTAATTCATTAACGGTAAAATTCCCTAATCTAGGTTTTATTCAATTCCTTGCAATAAACCCCCTAATCTCAATTAACAAAAACCATATGTCTATGTGAAATTGATTAATGAGACAGCATTAACGATTTATGGAATTCCCCAATTTCAATCCCCGTAGTTATCTACTTTTGGAAACCGCTCAATAGAAACCGAATCTATTCCTAGTCAGTTTTACTACGAGTTATTATTACTTAGTTCCTAATTAATTACTTCACCTCCCGATCCTTCGCAATTAAATTATGAGATCATGTATAGAGTGATCAAATCCATACAAGCATTAAACACACCATAATAATAATTAATAAAATAGGGATTAAGGGAATATTGAACACAATATTAAGGGAAAAATAATAAACTAAATCATTATTCGAACAAATATAAATCAACCATAACAATTAATTTAGACATAAGAAAAATTACGAATCAAGAAAATAATAAAAAAGAATATTACAACTTGATGTCGAAATTTATCTCCACAGTTTCAATTGGAATAAGATAATGATGGCAGTGATTGGTGGTGTTGATATAAGTGATGATGAAGATGATTGGTGACTGCGGCTCCTGTGATGGTATTTTTGCGGCAGCTTTGGGGTCTCTGTTATGCGGCTCCTTTTGCTGCTGATCGGGGTCTCTCTCTTACGACTTCATGCCTTCTTTTTATAGAGATAGAGATGTGAGTCTTTGTTTCCTTTTCCATATCAACTAGTATCTAATTAATACGATTTCCTGCCAAATAAATTTAAGAAAATATAATATAATCCTAAAATAAAGATTCTTAATAATATACTTCTATTTAGCATATGAAAATACCTAAAATATATCAATCAAATCACAATAAATATATTAAGAAGTTGACATTAAATTGACTCTAAAATATGGAAATATAATATTCTTTAGGTAAAAACTAAGTGAAAATGTAGTATAATTTATATAGAAAATATGAACTTATCAAGGAACATGATGCACCAAATTCAATCATCATGCGGATTAGCATCAATAAAAGAGAGTCCAACCGTACTATATGAAGATAATACAGCTTGTATTGCACAACTCAAAGGAGGATACATCAAAGGAGATAGAACAAAGCATATTTCTCCAAAGTTCTTCTACACGCACGAGCTTCAGAAAAGTGGCGACATCGAAGTTCAACAGATACGCTCAAGTGATAATGTGGCAGATTTATTCACCAAGGCTTTACCAACATCAACATTCAGAAAGTTGCTACATCGAGTTGGAATGCGTCGTCGAAAGACATTCAATGATCGGGGGAGTAGTCGTACTCTTTTTTCCTTCGTTCGAGTTTTTGTCCCACTTTGGGTTTTCCCTGACAAGGTTTTAACGAGGCGACAATTAAATACTCCAACATCAATTGTATTCATTTTCTTAGTTTGGTTTAATTTTTTCCAAAATAAGTCTTTATGAGGCATTGTTGTATAGATTAGTCATTCAAGGGGGAGTGTTGTAAATGAATGACCAACCAGGCCCAACCCATTTAGTGGAGGCCCATAGGCCCATGAACCAAAGGTCTTGATCTCTATAAATAGAGACCTTTGGTTCATTTCAATACACACCTAATTCATATTCTCTCCCAAATTCTCCTCTCTCTCTTATATATTTATAACATGTTTTACTTTTAAGACCCTTTTAATGTTTATTGACTATCCCAAGAAATTTCATAAGACTAATTGGTAAAACCTATGAGATATTTTTATCTTTAATTATCGTAAGGATAAATATTTAAACTTTAGTCCCTATAAGTTTATACTTTACCTTTAAGGCCCGTTAAGATTTATAAACTATTTTGGGCAATTTATAAGACTAATAATAATACATACAATATAATCATGTCTTCAAAATATCAGAAATGTCGCAGGATAAATATTTATATTTTAGTCCTTAACTTTAAGAAAATTTCACGAAGAGCCCAAGATTGTCGAAAAAGATCTATAAAATATTTTTAAAAGAACTTTCTTGCTATAAAATAACTATCGGCAGAGAGTATAGTCCATAATGACCTTTAAGCTAATATTTAGTTATTTACACTTTAGTACCTACGTTTAAAAATGAAACCTATATGCATGACAAAAATAAAATTATAATGTAATCCTAACTATGAAAATGATATAAAAAAATATAAGAACATAAATTTTTTAGTAGTTTATGGAAGTTTATAGAATTTTTCACTTTGGTCCTTGAACTTTAGGAATTTACACAAAAGACTCTGATAGCTTAGAAACTTCTTCTGAAGAGGTTTAGGCATATTAAGGCTTACATATCAATAAGAAGATATTTCTAGAAGTATTTTCTTAAATATTTGATATTTGCAAAATAGGTATACACACGGAAGAAATTACAAACAATAAAAGGCTAAGGTAAGTTCCCTCTCAAAACCGGAGAACTTATTTTAAATGTGTTTTATGGAAATTGTTTGCAAATGACAAGTTACACTATTACTGAAATAGAACGCTGAAAAGTATCTATGAAAAGTAAATGAATGACAACTCTAAAATGTATTGGATTTCTTAAAAGAATCTCAAGAAAGTAAATGAAAGCATATGGAATTCCGATACTATTGAAAATGGAGTTTACACTGCACAAGGGTAGCCCCTTGTTTGACCATTAGGGGCTTGCACTATGCGAGATTGATCACCTGTAAGAGGGCATCTCGAACATTTGGTTTTGGACTTCTGTTTATTTCATGGGATCCCAATCTGTGTGGGAAGCGTTAGGGGTAGGGAAAGCAACGGGCTGACGTATCCCCTAGGTGTACCACATGGGTCTTAATAGCAATCTGACTGTTGACATATTTCCGGGGTAGGAAATTTAACTCAAGAGCTGTTGGTCTCTAGGACCGGGCTGGTGGTACCCCAGACATTGGTTTCAAAATCTGAATCGAGGGATAAGGTAGATAAATCATGATCATGTCTGAAGTAAGGTGGGTAATTGACTAAAGGGTTAATGACTTGGTCAGTCAGGCGTCCATTTGACTCTGAATCTGATATGCATAATGATCTTCTTATTTCGGAAGGTTATTTCTGAAATTGAATCGAAGAAAGAATATTCCTGATAAAAAGATTTTTTTCACAAAAAGAAAGTATTCCTAAAATGTTTTTGAAAAGGAAAAGTATTTCTGATTAAAGAAAATTTCTCCGTGTCTTCAAAAGAAAATATTTGCGAAATATAAACGAATTTCAAAACACTGGCACTCACTTCACTGGGGACTCACTGAGCTATTTATAGCTCTCTTTTTTATGTTTTCTGTTTTAGTTTTTGCAGGATTGGGCGGAATAGAACAAGAACATTCTAAAGTATAGCGTTGGATCCAAGATAAAGAATTGAGACAAGGTTAGACACAAACCAAGATTAGAAGACTTTTGAATCCAGTCGAAGACCAAAGTCAACTTACAAGACATAGAATATAATATTGTTTCTTAGTATAGAATTTTTTTTATCCACATGTACTTTGTATTGTAAAAGATAGAATCAAGTGCCGAGAGGCACGCGACATTCTCGACTCGAGAGGGTTGGGGTGTCACAAATTTGATGGTGGATGCAAGTGTATTTGAGTTTTGTTAATATGTAAATAGCCAAACAACGAGTAAAAAAACATGAAGTCATGCTTGACGATCATAGTTGACAAAACAAAAAGTGTTGATGAAACAAGAGAAGTTTCATACCTATTATGCATGTTAAATTCAAACGAGATGTTAAGAAAATTCATACCTTGTGTGAGATCATTAGTGTGAAACTCCAATCCCATATGGGAAAAGGTCCCATATTAGATAAGAATGAAAATTGAGACTGGTATATATGGTGGGTCTAAGTACCACTATCATCTCGGGATATTCTTTTTGGCATAGCGAATTCGGTTGCCAAGTAGATGATCGTGGGCACTGCCAGGCCCATGTGTTGCGTTGCGGGCCCACGGACTCGGAACGTGACATTTTATGGTATCAAAGCCGGTGACTAGGTAGACGTGTGTGAACTAAGTGCCACGTCGTAAGCGTTGGGGGCCACCTCTAGAATCCCAAGGGAAATAAGTGCCACAACGTAAGTGGTGGGGGCCACCTCTACAATCCTGCACACCTAGTTGATGATATGGGTGCTGCCGGGCCCATGTGTCACGTTGCGGGACCGCGGGCTTAAGGCGTGACAATTAGAGTTATCCAAATATTACCAGATTACTGCTTCGTCTAACTCATCTTTTGCGTTGAATCAAACATCAGATCCCTCCAATCTCTACCAAATAAGCCAGAGGGGCCCAATGGCAATGTATTTGTTATGGATTAAAATTCTAATAAGCTAAATTCGCAGTGAACTATAACGTGAATTGTGGATTATGGCAGGCCTTGAGGGAAATATTCAGAGAATTGGAACAAATAGTATCATTTGTACGCTGCAAAATATACTAATATAGGAGGTTGTATCATATATGCGTGTGGATATGATAATATTGGAAGAGATGATGGGAGGCGGCGGCCGGAGACGAATTTGTGGGGACAGCAAAAAGAAACCCTACTATTCAGAAGGTTTTCTCTTATGATACTTCGTGTGTCAGTCACTTAGAAAATCGTGACAGATCAGAGTATCGTCCTGATAACGTGTTATAATATGAAAGAGAAAAGAGATTTAGAGAGAATAGAATATTATGTATATTATGATATGAACCAAAAACCTCTATTTATAAAGCTTAAACCCTTTGGTTCATTGGTCTCACACTTCACACCCTAGGGCTTTATGGGGGCTTTGCATTAGACTAATCATGGTTTAGCAGAAAAGGCTAACCATGGCAGTCAAATTTTTGGGATAACATTTTTGTCCAGGACGAAAATGGGACTTCCGTTTCCAAACCAACCCTAATAAATTTCTGATACCTTACAAACCCTAAAAAAATCCGTGACTTGAGGACGGAATTGCCACTTCCGTCCTCAAATTCCAGGCTTTTTGCAGTGTCTAGTCTTTTCTCCTTTTACTTTTGAATAATTGAACAGAAAATGTGAACGAAATTGGCAATCCCGTTCTCATTTCTGACCAATTTTTAGAGACTAGTCAATTCAAAATTTGTATTTTTAAACACACCAATTTTATCTATGAATAACCTCACCACACTCTACAACATTCACCACTTTCAAATATTAAATTTTCTTACCCTCTTCAAAATTCATAAAATTTCCTTACCATCTTCAAAATCCATCATTTAAAATGACAAGCTTACCAAAATTTATTCAAAAAGAAATGGTTAACAAATTCAGGGATGTTGATTTTACTAGAGAATGGTATGAAGAATACAAACAGGCGTTAGTAGAAATTTGTTTTGAATTTGATTCACAGGATCACAGTGATGAAAAAAATTGGTCTGATCTGTACAATGAAATTGTGTACGCCATGAACTCCGTCACCGACGAATATTTCACAACGGAAATGATTGATGAAGGCTTAGCAAAGTTGCGCAGGAGGTTTTGGGATTTTGAAGCACTTTGGCACCAAGCGTGGTACAAATACGACGGGAGGCAAATACTGTAGATTTTAATGGTGCTGAAGCTCAGTGGGTGGATATGTGAAGGTAAGTTACATGTAATTACGGCAAAATATTATAATATAAGTTTTTCAAAACTTACATTTTTGGTTATTTTAACTCTGCATTAGACTAATCCAATGGCTAAGCGGTACAGAAGGAAAGGCAAACCCTGGTTTTACCTACTATGCCATATTTTTGGGTCTGGAGGAAGAACATTTGTGGACGAAACCGGTCACTGTTCAAAATCACTGGAAGAAATAACTGTTGAGGCTCCCCCGACTACCCGATGTCGGATGGATCGTCCAACAACACTTCTATGTGGGAACGGATTGCACCTAAATTTCGAAAGAATTAGGGTTTGAATGATCGGGAGTAATAATTTTTTTCCCATGTAATTTTATTTCTAGTAATTGAATTTAATTGAGAGCTTATTATTTTGTGTCAAATTCTTACTTTTATGATATTAAAAAATACAGAAATGCATAATATTATAAAAAAGATTGTCGATAAACTACCGTGAAAAATAAGGTGGGCATCCCGTGGAAAAGTTTCTGCCACTTGAGGACGGAAGTGGGAATTCCGACCTCAAGGGGCAGAAACTTTTCCACGGGAGGAGCTTTTGTGGCAATATTTTTAGGGATAGAAAATCTTATTCCTTCACCACCAAAATGTCTATAAACTGCAGCAACCTTCACTCTATTTTCTCACATCAACAAACCGTTCAACTCATTTAAATCCTTCAAATTATTTCTTACAAAAAAACTCTATCTTCCCTCATATATTTTTTCTCTAGAAAAATGGCACTTGAATGTCCGATGAAATTGTATTTAGTGTACGAAGTCGGTGGTTTTTCTCGTTTCGTAGAGCCAAGTGAAAAAGATATGGAATTAATACAAAAAATTTCATTTCGACAACTTTGCCACCGAATATGTCAGCGCAAAAGAGTCGATCTTTCTAGTGTGAATGTTCGTCTAATAATGATTCGTCCATTTTTCATGCTCGACCTACAGCATGATGTCGTAAATCTCAACGACGAAGAAGATCTTGAGAATTTGCGGGGGATCCAAACCGATTTCAAACTACAAGGGATTCATGTTGGTGCTTTGTTAGAACCTGTGCAGAGACGGATAGATAGTTTTGTTATCCCGACAACAGATTTTTCTAAACAATCACAATTTGTTTCGAAATATTATTTTTCGGAGTCAAATCTAATACCAAGTATGCCCCCACCGTCTAGTTACGAGCCTTCCTTTTACAAACCGACTGTACCGAATGATTCTCATGTAACTAATGTTACACGGTTGGCATTTTCTGATCCACCAACAATACACAATGATAATTCGGTAATGGATTCGTTAGGTCCAACATCTGACATTAACGGTGTTCTGGAAACGGAAGACGATGAGGGTGATGATAGTGCTGGAGACCACAAGGATAACGGGGTCAAGGACGAGTTTAATACCGAAGAAAATGTTGTCCCTGAAATTCCCCAAGAAATCCCTCAAGACATTCCTGGACCAAGTAATGACGAGACAGTCCAAGAGACTGAACCTGCACATACTACCTCCGTTATACCGGAATGGAATATGTCATCATATGGTAATTATGCTAATTTTTCATGTTGGAACGATATGGGTACCATGCAACCTGTTCTTGAACTGACTTACATGAAAAAAACCCATCAAAAAATGGAATCTCGATTTCCATAAAATATGTTTGTGGATGCAGTTTAAGGATAAGCGGGAGGCAATGTTAGCTGTTAACACATGGCATGACCAGGTTGCCCTGAGGGAGTGGAAACAAGACATGAGTATCAAACAATGGTTCAGCGGGGTGTGCAGAAACTCAACAGAATCCAGCCGATGTAGTTGGTATATTTGCATTAACCATAGCAGAGTGGATGGAATGTGGAAGGTTAGCAGACTCAAAGAAAACCAATATTGCTTGATGGATCAAAACAAAAAACGCAAATGTCATCCTGCTACATCGGAGTAAAAATTATGTACCTTATTCAGGCTGACCCGGAAATATCTGTTAAATTGATTAATGCTGCATGTGTGAATAAATTTTCTTTAACCTGTACATATAAAAAAGCTTGGTATGCCCGCTGACACGCTATTGAAATCCCTATTTGGTACTTGGAAATCAACTTTCCAAGTACTACCACATTATATGCTGGCACTACAAGATTCTAACCGGGGTATAAAAGTCAAATTTCTTTACCATCCAAAACTCACTGTTGATGGCCCTAAGGTGTTAAAGTCATTGTTTTGGACATTTAAACCGTTAGTTGACGGTTTCAAGTGGTGTCGGCCTATAATTTCAATGGATGGCACACATTTTAGGGGGAACTATAAAGGGGTACTTATGGTTGCAAACACTATGGATGCTAACAATCAAATTTTACCCCTTGCTTTAGCTATTGTTGAATCTGAGGCAACTTCAACGTGGTCTTGGTTCCTTACAAACTTAAGGCTTCATTTTGTTCAAGACTTACAAGTTTGCCTGATTAATGCAGCATTGGACTTTGGCCTACGATGGTGGGAAGCGCTTCGGGTGCATGACGACAAACATGTCTGAAGCGCTTAACAGTATTTTGAAACAGTCAAGGGCGATGCCTTTGAAAGGTCTTGCGGAAATGGTTTTTTACAAACTTGTTCACTATTTCGACTTGCACATGCAAGACGCTAATACTTGTAAAACGCCATTCCCTAAGAGAACATGTGATCTGTACTTCTCTTACGAACAGAAAGCTACAACTTTGACTGTGCATGGACACCACAAAGACCAAAGAATCTATAGGGTCATGTCTCGACATAAAGGACCTGGTGAAGGTGGAAAAATATACACAGTCAACTTATCAGTTCGTGATTGTAACTGCGATAAATGGTATGCTTATACAACTCCATGCACGCATGTAATTGCAGTGTCCAAATCAGTCATGGATGATGCTTTTAAGTATATCCACCATGTGTATTCTCTGGAGTACTACATGAATACCTACAAGTCCATTTTATATCTTGTACTTGATATGACACATCACCCTTCTAACATGAAAGGTTCAAAGGTGGGGCGACCTCAAATGCGGAGATTTGAAATGCCTATGGACAGAGAGAACCGGGGAAATCCAAGACCGAAGAAGTGTGGCAACTGTAAAGAGATCGGGCACAACCGGAAGACTTGCCCCAACCAAGAAAATCCTAACCAACCACTCTTAATTAATTGTATTTAAATTTTGTAACTTGTAATATTTTAGAATGTATCAATTATCACTTATTTTGATTGTCTGCAATAAAATCAACTTATATTAATTTTATTTAATTCAATAAGAAAATATTACAAATATTACAATGATGTATTATTAAAGTTAATCAAATAAAGAATTGAAAGCATCATTTCCGGGCCTATAATCAAGGATGTCGTAAGGAGCTGGATGGATTTGTACATAGTCACCGGGTTGCAACCTCGAAAACTCAACAAAATCAGACCACCCCAACAAAAAGTAATCGTATCCATCTAGAGCCACGCTGAGTGTCAATTTTTTCCCGCGACTATTTCCCATATGTAGTACTTCAGGGATTCCAAGTAGCATTCTAACGCGTCATTTCATGTATTTACGACATATTCGCTGTACAAATAGAAATAAGTTACAATAAATAACTTGAAGAGGAATGAATATTTTTCCAAAAATTTAATATTAAAAAATGTACCGATTTTGAAAGTCCCAGAGTGGGTTTTGTCTATATCTATTCGAAAACTCTGTCGAAAAAAAGCCCCGTCGGAAGGATACGATAATTCTCCCTTCAAGTAACCGATCCCAGACCTTATCAATAACCCTCCCTTAAAATAAATATCTAGTAGGTTCATCGGAGAAGGGATAAAATGAACTGTATCTGTCAGCCGAAGATTGTTGTCACGCAAAAATTCTTGTAAACCACCGTATAGGTAGTACTTGTCATCTATTTTGCTTACATAAACGCATCATTGATTCCTAATGACGTCCTTCAGATAGACACAACTTGCTAAGGCGAGACCAGTTCGCTCCAACCAATTTGTGTACGTTGATGGAAGACGCTACAAAAAATCATACTAGTTAGATAATATATTACCATTTTCTATTGGTTTGATTTCCGACAAAAAATTTTAAATTGGTGTCTGAAATACTCTTCCAAGACGGGATCCATTTCGCTATTCATTTTCAAAATGCTAAGTTTGAGAGTAACTACCTAAGTTTGGAAGGAAATATGGAGAGAAATATGAATATTGTTATGATTTTAGAAGGATAAGTATGTATGTATATATAGAGGATTAAAGGTTTATACATGACATACCCACTGGAATTTGAGGACTGAATTGCCACTTCCGTCCTCAAGTCACGAATTTTGTAGGCTTTGTAGGGTATCAGGAATTTATTAGGGTTGGTTTGGAGACGGAAATCCCATTTCCTTCCTGGTGGGAAGACGGAAGTCCTGAACAAAAATGTTGTCCCCAAAAAATTGACTGCTATAGTTAGCCCTTTTCTGCTAAACCATGGTTAGTCTAATGCAATGCCCGCTTTATAGACCTCTAAAAGTCATTCATTATTTACAACAAGATTATAAATATAGAGGTATAAAAAGAAAGCACAATGTATAAATAATTAATTTAACTACACTAACTTTCTTAATCTTTGTTAAAAAAGAAATAAACACATTCCCCCGTATCAAAATAAAAATCTTTCTAAAAGTTGTTTTTCTTGGAAAAATAAGTACTCCCTCCATCCCTAAATAAGGTTAACATTTGACTATTGCACATGAATTAAGAAATTCCTAAAATCTATAAAAAAAAGTTAAAGGTAAAAGACTAATATATCCTCATTAATTACATCTTGAAAATTAAAATAGTGTTAAAAAAAAAGTAAAAAGAGGGTAAAAATGGTAAAAGTTCATTAAACTCTCATTGATAATCCAAATGTTAACCTTATTTTGGGACAAAATTAAAGTCTCAAATGTTAACCTTATTTAGGAATGGAGGGAGTATCTATTATCAAAATTATGCATCAGTTAACTAATTTACCCCTACATCAATTCTTCTCTTATATTTATTTTGGTCGAAATGTGTTATTTTCTATGGACCTCAACCTTAATTTCACTCTCTCTAAAGCTACTAATAGGTCACAAGATTATTAATTTGATGAAAGTTTGAAGAGAGTAGATGTATGATTGGAGTTACAAAATATTGATTAGAGGTATTTTATACATTTTAATTAGTATCTTAATTTGTGTGAAAATTCTAAAAGTATTTTTATCTTGAATTGGAAGGAAATAATAAATTTTTTTTAAAAAAATCCACCCGTCTTTCTTCTCTGGGTTGCAGATTCAAGAATCTGCTTCCAAGTTCCAATCACTTCTTGTTACTGGTATTTATGTATGAAAACCTTATACGCTGCCAATCTTTCAGAATTGGTCTGCCCAAAAACCTTTTCTTTCCCAATTTTTGTACAGACACCAGAAGCCCCTCAACCTCATTTTGACCATTCCATCAGGGACAATTTACTTCCCTAGAGATTTTATAAAATACTATTAGATATAGTAATATACAGTAATTTTTATATATAGCTCAAAATTTTTTATCAAGTTTGCCTTCCCAAATTTTCTTTTACAGCTTTTATAGATAAATTGACATATAGTTCAATTTTTCCCCCCAAAATATAATTTTTAACTTCGCCCCTACATTTCATCATCCCACTGTTATATATACAGTGAAAAGGAAGACATATAAAGAGAAGGGGAAGAACATGGCACTGGAGTATGTGTGGGAAATCTTGAAAGAATGCAGCCCTTATATTATCTCTGTTGTAGGTTTCTTTCTCCTTTGAAATTTTTTTAAATGCGAATTGAATAAATAATTTGGTGAATGATGGTAAAAGAGTATAAACACAAATATCAATCTAACAAACAATACGAAGAGGAGGAGAAAATATTCTATGCATCAACTCACTCTCAAATTCACAAGGATTAATAATTCTAACAAAAATACAATTCTACTTCAGACCATACTCAAAGCACAAGACACACAAAATACATAGACCAGCCTCATAATTATATAGAAGTCAAACCCTAATAAAATCTCTAAGATATCTAGGAAATCTAAATTGACTAAGAAACTGTTAAAGCAAACCTAATACAATAAAACTACTCCCTCCGTCCCAAATTATTTGTCCACTTTGTGTTTTGCACGGAGATTAAGGTTTCATCAAATTTTATAGTGGAATATGGTAAAATGTCAAACATGATCCCTATTTAATGTAGTCATAATTTAATTCTACCTTCTCTTCTCTTTATATTTTTCTCTTTCCAAACAATTAATGTAAGGGATAGTATTGGAAAAATCACCATTAATTAACCTTTTATTTAGAAAGTGGACAAATAATTTGGGACAGATTAAAATGGAAATGTGGACAGATAATTTGGGACGGAGGGAGTAGTACTCCCCCCATTCCTAAATATAAGACTTTCATTACATTTTGCGAAAATTAATGAAGCAAAAATTACGATGTTTTTGTAATTAAAATGCCAATATTACTCTCTTAAATATGACTTGTATACTACTAATCCTATTTAAGATAATAATATTGATATTTTGATTACAAAAACATTTCAAATTTTGCTTCCTTAATTTTCGCAACATGCAATGAAAGTCTTATATTGAAGAATGGAGGTAGTAATTAACAAAACTAAATATTCTCCTAAATAATAAGCTTATTTAATAATTCCAACCTTGCCTGCTTTAAATCAAGGGAGGTAACAAATCCGGCCAATTCCATCACGAGCCAAAATCTCCATTGCAACTTTTTTAGATGTGAATAATTTATATAACACCAATTTGGAATTAAATTTCCTCATCACACGAGGAAACGATAAAATACTGTACTTCTCAAATAACTTCATTGCTAGCTCTTCCTTATCAAAGAACTTGTCATATTCACCCATTCCGATTCTACTTTAGAATAACTCTTAAAAATGTCGATCTTACTCTTTCATAATAAAATTTCGACTTCAACATCTATAAAATATTCATCTTTTCCATCAAATGAAATTGCAACTTCATTGCTATTAGAATTGTTCATCCAAAAATTAATCTTGAAGATTAAATGCATCTTTCATAGTGGAAGATGTTCCATTCTACTCCCTCCATTCCTAAATATAAGACTCTTTAGACAATTTGAGAAAATTAAGAAAGTTGTCATTTCCACCTAAACCTCTAATATTACCCCCACCCTCCCTCTCTCTCACTTAATTTCTAATATTAAGAAAGGAAAATATTGAGGGTATAATTGGAATAAATTGTTGACAACTAATAAAAGAACCTTAAACGACAATTAATTTGAATACCTAGATATCTCCTAAATGACAATTAATAGGGAATGGAGGGAGTATTAAATAACATATACATCTTCATCATAATTGAAAGTATCATAAAACATTACCTTGTTGAGATGATACTGATCACCGAATTCAAAGAAATAATGTTTCTCTTGATTTTCAATAACTTGTAAACCCTTCATGTTCATCTCATCATGTACTCTTATTTGATTAATCAATTCTTGATCTTCGTTAACCAATTGAGCAAAAGTTGTTTCCCCATTCTTCATGCCCTTTTCATCATTCTCATCAACTTCTTGATTCTCCTTTTTTTTCAAATAAATTTTCAACACTAAGATTATCACAATTATCTACCAAATCAATAATTTATTAAGAATTTTGAATCAGCAATTCATCATCCATTGTAGTACTTACCAAAAAGGCTATGTCAATTTCTCCCTAAAGAGAATCTTTGGAATAAATATTTCCACAATAATTCAAATCAATATTTTTTTCAACCTTAATTAAAGAACTATCAATTAAAGAAGAATTCTCCAAATCAAGATATTCAACTTCATCTTTAATTATTTTCTCAAAAAAAATTTCTTCTTCTTGAGGAGATAAACTTTTAATCTTTTCTTCATCAATAATCTCATCATTTTTTTCAATTTTTTCTTTTCCAACAATATTTTTAGAAAAAAAATTACTTCCATAAGAAGCAATCAAATGAGTCCAAATCTCCTTTACCGATTTAGCATACACAAATTGTCTTGCAACATCTAACGTTACCATAGTATTGAGGCGATGTCTTATAAGGTAATTTTCCCACCTCTTCTTCTCACCTTCATCAGTAAATTGATTGCTGGAAAAAGTTTCTTCAAAACATTCTTCTATAATATTCCAAACTTGAAGACGTTCAAAGTAATTTTGCATATGTTGTCAACACATATCAAAATTGTTTTTGCCATCAAAGACAAAAATATCACAAGGATAGAAACAACGTTCATCCATCGTGAACAAAACAAACTAGTCTTGATACCAATTTGAAGAAATTTTTAAATGCGCGTTGAATAAATAATTTGGTGGGTGGTGGTGGATTACAGCACACAAAGATAAATCTAACAAACAATACAGAGAGAAGTAGAAAATATTCTATGCATCAACTCTCAAATTCATAAGGATCAATAATTCTATCAACAACACAGTTGTACTCCACACCACACTCAAATCCACAAGCCACATAGAATACAAGCCATATGTATATAAAAGTCAAACCCTAATAGAATCTCTAAGATATCTAAGAAATCTAAATTGACTAGGAAACTATTAAAGCAAACATAATACAATAAAACTAGTAATTACCATAACTAAATATTCTCATAAATAATAAGTTTGATTTAATAAATACAACATCCTTCTTGAACAAATCCCTTACCTCAAAAGAAAACTGGGAAAATGCAAGTTTCGTCATCTTTTATTATTATATGAAAATTTTGACCACAATTCTTTTTTATTGGGTGAGAAATTGGAAAGTCATGATGCGAATGTTGTAGGTGGTGGTTAGTGGTGGTGGTGGAGAAGGATGAGGAGATGAAGATAGAAGAGAGGGATGAGTTTAGAGATTTTTGGTTAATTTTAATTTTAATTGATATTTTTAGTTATTTTGTTTACGATCGAGAATTTAAATTTTTCTTATAAAAAAATAAGTTGAAATGTCTGAAATATCTAAAACAATACCAATGTGTAACGCATATGATGGATTTTATGGTAATTTGATAGAAAAATGGACGAAAATCCTTTATTGGTATGTCGAAAATATAATCAAGACAGAAAAAATAGAAATTTTTTTGAACAGGACTTAAAGCTCAAACTCAAAATAATAAATGAATAATATGCGATTTTGCCTGCAGTTCAGATATCGAATTTTGATCAACAATTAAGTTATGAATTAAGAGGGAGTTAAGTAAAGTTTAGAACGATTTATTTTTCTATCCCGTATATTTTCAGTAACACGCTCGCACTTGTTAAATTTGGATGGAAACTATTGCAAACCGTTGCGGCTGTTATAAATATCAAAATAGGTAATAACTAAAAATAAATAAAATAATTTCCGCTCCTCTTTCTTCTCTGGGTTGCAGATTCAAGAATCTGGTTCCAATCTAGATTTATGTATGAAAACCTTGTAGACTTGGTCTGCCCAAAAACCTTTTCTTTTCAAAAATTTTGTACAGACATCAGAAGTTTCAGTTGACCCTCAACCCCATTTTTGACCATTCCATAATCCCACTGTTATATATACAGAGAAAAAAAAAAAGGGAAGAGATAGACAGAGAAGGAGAAAGAAATGGCAATGGAGTCTGTGTGGGAAATCTTGAAAGAATACAGTCCTTATATTATCTCTGTTTTAGCTTTCTTTCTCCTCCTTGAACAATTCTCTTACCTCAAAAGAAGACGATTCTTACCAGGCCCAACTCTGGTCTTTCCTTTCATAGGCAATGCTATTTCCTTGGTTACAAACCCCACAAAATTCTGGGATCATCAATCTTCTTTGGCTAAATCAACCCCTCTTGGAATCTCCACAAATTACATCATAGGAAAATTCATTGTTTATATCTACTCAACTGAACTTTGCCACAAAATCTTTGCCAATGTCCGCCCTGATGCTTTTCACCTAATCGGCCATCCCTTTGGCAAAAAGCTCTTCGGTGAGCATAATTTAATCTACATGTTTGGTCAAGCCCATAAAGATCTCAGACGCCAAATTGCCCCAAATTTTACTCCTAATGCTTTGGCTATCTATACCTCAATTCAACAGAGGATTATTCTCAAACACTTGGTGTGCTGGATTCAAAATTCAGACAAAAATCAATCTATCCCTCTTCGAATTGTTTGCCGAGATATGAATTTAGAAACTTCCCAGACTGTGTTTGTTGGGCCTTATTTAAATGAAGAAGCCCGTGTCAGATTCAATGCCGATTACAATTTCTTCAATGTGGGTTTGATGAAACTCCCAATCGATTTCCCGGGTTTCGCCTTTAGAAATGCTAGATTAGCAGTTCAAAGACTGATTGATACTCTTGCAATCTGCGCCCAAGAGAGCGAGAAGAAAATGAAAATTGGAGATGAACCCACTTGCTTAATTGATTTCTGGACACGGGAAAATTTGGTTTCTAGCCACGAAGAACTGGGAGGCTATTTATTTGATTTCCACTTTGCAGCTCAAGATGCTTCTACATCTTCATTGCTCTGGGCAATTACTCTTCTCGATTCACATCCCGATGTTCTTCAAAGGGTTCGTTCGGAAGTGGCGAAGTTTTGGAACCCAGAATCCGATGAGCCCATCACGGCGGAGCAGCTGAGGGAAATGAGGTTTACGGAGGCGGTGGCGAAAGAAGTGGTGAGAATAAGAGCTCCGGCGACTATGGTCCCACATATTGCCGGCAAAGATTTTCCGTTGACGGAGAATTATGTTATTCCAAAAGGGACAATTATATTTCCGTCGGTTTTTGACTCTTCTTTCCAAGGATTTACTGAACCGGAACGGTTTGACCCGGACCGGTTCATGGAAGAAAGGCAGGAGGACCGGCTTTACAAGAGGAACTTTCTGGCTTTTGGTGCTGGGCCCCATCAATGTGTGGGCCAGAGGTATGCTATTAACCATCTTGTTCTCTTCATCGCCATGTTTACATCTTTGGTGGATTTCAAGAGGGCTAGAATGGACGGCTGCGATGATATTGCGTATGTTCCTACCATTGTTCCAAAGGATGATTGCAAAGTTTTTCTTTCTCAAAGGTGCAGCAGATTTCCCTCTTTTTCATGACTGAAATGCCCATCTTAAAATTTGGTGATGTGGGTTTGCTTTGACAAATAATCGTGTTTGTCGTGTATGTGCTAATTTCTATACCCAATCACTGATAATTCGTCACGTATATATATAATTGAGAAAAATATATGCATGTCAAATTGTGAGTGGTGGGTACATGTATGAGCACATATACGATACAGATGGTTTACACCCGTTTGCTTTGTCTCTTCATCTCAACTGATGAGGGTAGAATGGTCAATTCCATACTGGGGTTTGGGGGGAGAGGGAGTTTGGACTAGTTGTTTATTTATTGTGGAGTTATTTTTTTATTGAGTGTGAATAGATGGTCTTTGGGATTCTTTGTAAAAGTTTGTATGCCAATTGATGGAGTAGAAAAAAGAAAAGAAAAATATTGGGGTTTGTATTGGGACATAAATTTTGATGGGGCTTTATAATTTATTGAATTTTTAATTCTTTGTCACTATTCTTCTTTCTTATTTATTTTTGCAAATCAAAACAAATATTATTGTGGAGATTCTCTTGCTATATTAAATGAGATTGGGATTAAGTGCATAATCATTGTGGATTAGTTTTAGTCTACTAAATATAGTGATGTTGGCACCAAAACAAAATCCAATTGCTGTTTTAAATTAATTTTTCGTAAATACAAAGTTATTGGGAGTTTGCATTAGACTAATATTGATTTAGCATAAAATGACAAAACATGCCAGTTAAAAAATACTGGCTAATATTTTTGTCCAGAACAGAAGTACCACTTCCGTCTTGATCCCAGTGGCAAAACCGATTCCTATGTTTTTGTACAACTTTGGAAATGACTCTGCTGGTAGTCTCTGTAAAATAAGTTTGGTTTGGTTTGGTTTGCCAGTTTATGAAACCACCAATATGGATATCATCAAAAGAAGCACTGCCATTTCAACTTGATAATTTCCTTTATTTTATTTATTATTATTTTTTTTTTTGGATTTATGTTACTCGAAGAGGTCGAGGTCGCCGGAATCGTTTCTCGGGTGGTGGATGGATTTTTGGAACATTTTCTCAGGTTGGTGGTTTGAGGGAAGTCCTACTAGGGACATGGCTACCTAGAGTTTTGGTTGAGTATTGGAAGTGGCCTTAAACACAAGTAAATAAATGTTTTATTTACAAGAAGAAGCATAAGGGATTTTTGGTACTTAAAATGATTTGATTGTGAGAGAGTGGTGGTAAAATAAGATAGGGTCACTCACACTCTTATAGCAATCTATGGAGCTTTCAAGGCTCAATAATTATAAGGTTTGGGATAAGATGCACTGTCTCATCTTTTGTGAGCCTCCAACATCTGATATGTTTAAAAGATTTAACCGGTATATAAATATGGATCTTATAATTTATTATCATCTCGAAATATTTATTTTGACATAACGAATTCGATTTCCAAGTAGGTGACTCTCGAACCCCACAGACACAAGGCTTTACGTCTTCTATTTTGGATCATAAATTTTTTTAAATATTTCATTTTTTTGTTAAGTTAAACGTCTGTCATATATTATAGTATATATTTATTTAAAGAAAATATTAACATTTAGGTTTGTCTCCCTTCCATCCCCGCACATACCCCCAATTATTGGAAATTTAATGGGTTATGTTGTTGTTTTCTTTACCATGCTCATGCTTTGAAATCAAGATTTGATGTAATATGTTGTGGTGAGCAATGAGAAGTTGTATGTCCTTGGATTCTTTAATTAATGCTTTGTCCAACTCAAAATATTGTTAACCTTTAAACTTTTCAAGCTGATTAAAAAAAAATTAAAATCAATAAGACTCAAAGCTATACATTTTAAAATCATTTCGGAATATACATTTTAACATAACTCGTGGGACTTCCGTCCTGGATAAAAATGTTGGCCAGTGTTTTTTAACTTTCATGTTTTGTCATTTTTGTTAAACTAATGTTAGTTAATGAAAAACTCAAGTTATTGGGTCTTAAATGAGTCACTAACAACGTAATCCTCATTGCTTTGACTAAAATTGGATTGGTCTCCACTCCCACTCATAGTCTTTTTTATTGATTTATTGATCTAATAAATGCAAATTGATTATTGAGAAGCTTTTTGCTCTTTCAAGCTGTCTGAAAATGAATCTTTGTCTTTCCCTATAGACTAAGCTATCACAGCTGATCCCGTGACTCTAGTTATTCATCATCCTTGGGTTTTTTTCTCATAAATTTTGGGAAAACATTTCATGAGGAGAGTCCCAGCCAAAGTAATTATGAATACAGAAATAATTTTGATTTTCGTATTCGTAATCATAATTAAAAAAATTGAACAACATTTCTTTTACAATATATCATGTGGGGGGGTGGAAATATGAACCATTTTCTGCTAAAGGTAACCAAAGACTGACCTATCCCATATATTGGCAAAAGAGAAGAATAAATAAAATTTCTCAAAAAAAAAAAAAAGGAAAAGGATAAATAAAATTTAGTTGTGGATTCGGAGAAAATAAGAGAAATGAGGATAAAATTAATTGAAGTAGAGAGCAACTTTATACCGAAAGGATCTTTATCTCTGTATCTAGTATCGCGTCTCAATGATAAGAAGCTGACATTTGTTAATTTTTTAATTAAAAAGTTTATAATTTAAAAAAAAAAAAATGCAGTGTAATCGTATAGAAAAGTTAACACATGACAATCGTCTATTAGGATGATAGTAGATGTGACAAAAAAAAATTTCCACTTTATACTCTTTCCATCTCAAATTGAATGATTTTCTATGTTAATTTGTGTCACACCCCGTGGTGACATGACGGTGCCTCTTTGGATAATGAAACACCAAAGCGCACAATCAGAAATTACTAATAAAAGAAATGTTTCTAAGTTATTACAATTGAAATTGTTCGGCAATACAATAAATGAAAATGAACTACTTATTACATTAATAGAATAAGTCCAAGTGTTCTAAATGAAATAACTAGAAGGAAATAAAGTCCAGTAGCTATGTAGGCTATGATCACACTTCGTATTCCCCATTCCAAGAATCATCAAAGTAAGGTGCAACGTCTATATCACCTGCAGAGTAAGAAAGCGGATGGACTGAGCTTCGGTGCTCAGTAAGGACCAATAATAATAAATGAATACGGAACAGAATACAACAGAAATAGACTCAATAGATTTCCGTTTCCCAAAATACCCCTTTTTGGAAAATAATATGAGACACGACTCAACTCAAGCCTTACAGGACTCGGGACACAAGTCAAAACAGTACAGAACATAACTGAATAGAGCAGGCGGAACAAAATACTGCATAACTTCACTGTGACCTTCCGGTCGACCACACCCTTAGTCCAATCGACCGGTGATATCCCAGAAGCACACAAACAGGAAACAGAGGCTCTGATCGACCAGTACACAAACCGGTCGATCGAAGGGACCCGCGAACGAGGGGATCGTCCGCGGTAAGATAGTAGCTAATTGTCATTCTACGGACAAATGCGAGGACAAATGGATCGTCCGCGACCTGCGATTTTCAGAAAAATAAGTGCAAAACTCGTGCACAAAGGGACCAATTCCGCACCAACACTTCCCAAACCCATAAATGACCAAAACAACTCAATACCAAGTATCAAATATGACCCAAACAAATGTGCGATTATACTTATCAAATCTGACACCACATATCGGAATTCATGTCACGAGCATCCCATACTACTCATGCACTACAAACCAACACTTATGTCAGACAATCGAGTATAAAACGAACAAAGACCAAACAAGTTAAAAACAACAGTTAAGCTAAACAACTATATTCCTCACGTCTAAGCACAGACATAACCGAATTCACGACAAACACGTCTGCCATACAGTATTCACGATTACACACTTCACTTAGAGATTACGAACATAGTTATCACTATGACACTACAATCCCATAGTCAATCTCAATTGTCCAATCAGATCCATAATCACTGTTGACAGTCCTCAAGTATTAACCCACTGAGAAAAGGCCACACAAAACATAATCCAGCCGAATCTTTTTCCCGAATAAAGGCCAAAAATAAAGAATACGTCCATTGTGTCATCGCTCACACATGAGCTCCACAATTTACTGTTAGCAACCCTAACTTGTTTATCCCGCAAGGGTCCAGGTCCACACATGTCCACACACAGAAGTATCTCGAACACCAAGTTCCAATGATATATAAAGTGGACGTATCCTGCTACAGAAACCTTTCGTAAACAAGAGTTCAAATGGGACGACGACTCCTCCAAATAACGACCCAAAAGAGAAAAATACAGAAAGGACCCCAATGATCCACAATACATAACAGATTATATGTATATAAAAATTAAATAACGATAACAGAAATCATATTAAATTAACAAGTATAATTAATTCAGTTCACAGTTTATGCAAATTAATCGCCCAAACAGTTATAAGTCCATCTAATATCAGTACCCAACATGAATATATAAATATGGGTAGAAATTAACAGGGATTGTGGGACATTACCTCTTACGAAAGGTATAAACACAGAAATCTCGTAATCAGTCATGGCAACTTCACTATCAGAGCAATAACTTTTCTGCTCCGATTCTCGAATTACGTTTCGTATGCGCTCACTCGAAGTTCTTTCGATTATCTTCGATTTGATATGTCTGTGAGTCGACAATTTACACTTGTAACCCATCAATAAATGTACACAAATATAACACGTAACATGTTATAAAATTAAATGGACACGTAGTCACATAATCACACGTAATAAATTACGCATACACAGTTAATCACGCCAAAAATTATTTACACGTCAAATACCACGTAAGCAAAAGTTACAGGTATTACAATTTGTCTCAAAATAAATATGAACAAACGGCAAAAAATCCCCTGTCTCAGTTCCTGTCCCCCATCCCTGTCCCCAACCAATCACAATTCACCTTGTGTATATATAATTGGAAAAAATATTTATGTAGTGAATTCTGATTGATTGAGAATAGGGATGGAGACAGGAATGGGGACAGAGTATTTTCACCCTGAACAAACTACTATTGATACAATTACTAAGAATACTATGATAACTCACATTTGGTTAAACTACGTTTTTATTTTATTTTTTGTTAAGAACATTTCCTAACTTTTATAAAAGTCAAATGTTGATATTGAAATTGAGACAGAGAAGTGTAATTATAAGCCATTTGAGGTGGATTTAGGAGAAACAAATATGGATTTATGTCCTCTTGTATTAAAAAAAATAGTGTGTATTTAAGCCATCTTTTATTTTTTATGATATTTTTATCAAAGAGATGTCATCGAATTCATTTATAGGTATTTTCGACATGCATGTAATAATAATAATAGATCAATATAAATAGATCACAGTATTATTGACAATCTGAAACAAGCGCACTCCAACATTTGTGTACTAAACAAATAAATTTTATTGTGTACTAAACAAATAAATTTTAAACAAGCAACAAGTAATTTTCATTCCATATATTATTGTGTACTAAACAAATAAATTTTAACATGTTACTCTTTCGCTACTATTTAACTTCACTTCCTTCTCATTTTTCATATTTCAGAACTTTTGAATATATTTTGGAGAATAACAATTATAATATAATTATAATAATTTATTTATTTTTGTTTTATTTATATAAAAGTTCATATTTTTAGATTATATAGGAATCATATTTTTTCGATTACAGTGGACTTTATTTTAAAATTTTAATAGTGGCCTCCAAAATGATTGAGACACCTTACAATTAGTTTTTTAGGGGAAAAAACGGATACTTCAACTTCTTTGCACAAAAGCAGAATAATTCTAAACCGTGTCTGAAATTTACTTGATTTGTAGAAGAAATACCTAGGCATAATCCAAAAACGATTCGTGTATGTATTTCACATAAACATGAAATCAAAGTAAGCGATAAAGTAGCTGAAATACACAGAAATAATGGTATCATTTCAAAAAAATTGCCTAGACAAGATATGTCTTATTTGCAAGACGGAAGACCCGTTGATATGGTCTTCAATCCATTAAGAGTACCTTCACGAATGAATGTAGGACAAATAGCGCATTTTAAATGTTCACTACTCGGGTTAGTGGGCAGGGGAGTCTGCTAGATAGGCATTATCAAATAGTGCATTTCGATGAGATATAAACA
This sequence comes from Vinca minor, assembly GCA_026122235.1. Classification (NCBI taxonomy): domain Eukaryota; kingdom Viridiplantae; phylum Streptophyta; class Magnoliopsida; order Gentianales; family Apocynaceae; genus Vinca; species Vinca minor. Next base: position 4,616,333 of record JAOCZM010000241.1, on the reverse strand, counting down.
AGAAACTTCGAAAAAATGAATGTTTTCTGAATTATATTAAGCTAGTAAACAAACATCGAACCCATAGATATTTAAACTCGAGTATCTAGAAAAAAGTTGAATATTTGACGGAACGACGAGAAATCTTTTTGAACAAACCGTTCAAACAAGAAAGTCTTATATATTAAAATTAAGTTAATAGTAAATAGTTAAATAGGTTGACTGTGCTGCTTCCACTATACTTGGACGAGGTGTATTCAATTTAGATTCTATAGGAGTTTTAAAGTCTACATGTATTCAATTTAGATTTTAAAAAGTTCATTAAAATCTAGAGGTATTCGATTTAAATTTTAAAAAATCCATTAAAATCTAGAGGTATTCAATTTAGATTATAAATTATATGTTGAAATCGATTGGTATTCAAAACTCTATAGATTCTCATAAATTTCATTAATTTGAGGATTTTGATGGATTTCCTAGGCCTAAATGTGTATTGAGAAATCTCTTCTTTTTCCTCAAGATTTTTAGTGATCTCATTTCTTTAAAATTAAAAGAAAAAATAAAGAAATGTCCAAACTCAAAAAATATGAAGAAAAATTTCACATCGTTAGAAAACTCAATATGAAATGTTTATTTCCCCAAAACAATATATATTTTCATAATATCCAAACAATTTTCTTTATGATCATCTTCAAACAGAAATTAAAGAAAGCAACTAACTTATTTTCTATCTAACCGCAAACTTCTATTTTCCAAACATGGATTTCATTTCCCTAAAAGAGAAAAATCAAAGTGAAAAAAGAATTCCAACAAAATCCATCAAAAAACATACATTAATTAAGCCAAAGAAAAAATATCAGTAAGTAAATTATACAAACCTTTAACAAATAAATCAAAAAAGACAGTAGTTTCGTGATCTCCAAAAAAATTAAGGACTCACCACCAAACTTTTTAAATTTTTAATAAAATGATTTGATCCAAAATAAAAAAGATTGATAAACATATGTTGACTTTTAAAATTCAACACCGCTAGATCTGTATAATACACTACTGAATAAGTCTTTTCTTTATTTTTGAGTATTATTTAAATAATCTATAGACTTTATAAATCAAAAGAAATATAAATCAATATAATAGAATCTGATAAAATTTGCGTAAAGTTTGCATAGGGTTAAAACAATCTATAAGGTCAACAGAATTCATAGACTTTTTTAAACACTACAACAAAAACACATTTTTGCGACGTTTTTGTACCAACATTTTTATCAAACGTTGCTTAAAACAAAAGAGAGTAAGTTAAAGCAACAATTTTTGCAAACGTCGCAATGTTTGAATTTTATACGACGTTTCATAGCGTCGATTATAGTAATTGTTGTTCAAAACGACGTTTTTATGTTGGTTAGCGACATTTACATTAAGTGTTGTTATAAATTGTTACTTTTTGTGACTCATATAAAGATATTTATATACTATGTCGTTAGATCTTGTGACTTTTCAGACAAACATCGCTAAATTTGAATTTTATACGACGTTTCATAGCGTCGGTTATAATAATTGTTGATAAAATCGATATTTTGATGTTAGTTAGCGCCGTACATTAAATGTTGTAATAAATTGTTACCTTTTGCGACTCATATAACGACATTTATTTACAACATCATTAAATCATGTGACATTTCATACAAACGTCGCTGTATTTGGATTTTATACGACGTTTCATAACGACAGTTATAATAATTTTTGTTTTTACCGACAATTTGATTTTAGTCAGTGACATTTACATTACATGTTATAAATTGTTACTTTTTTGCGACTCATATAGCGACATTTATATATTTTGTCCTTAGGTCTCGTGACATTTTCAGACAAACACAAATGCAAAGATAATATGTCTGAAATATTTTTTTTAAAGAAAAATTAAAGACATTTAATTATTAAAATTTTAACGAGAGTGTATTAATTTTAATTTGATTCATAACAAAATCAAAACACAGAGAAATTGAAATAAGTAAAGGTACAAAATCCAAAATTCTATTATAATAACTATAATAGGAGGAGAAACAAATAACAAATGATCATTTAGCTCAGCGGCCCATTGCACGACATACATGCAGGAGGTCGCGTGCTCAATTTTCATATCTTTGAGTAGGGAGAAAACTTATTATATATTATTCAAAGGTGGCTAGACTCGACGGCTCGACTTGTCTCTAAGCTCCGACTCCGGTTATTCAAAGGTGGCTAGACTCAATAACTCGGACTCGACCAGCTCTAGTTTCAAAATTTACGAATGTCGGAATAGGTATTTTGTTGCGACTATTTAAAAACGTCGGAATAGACAACTTGTTGCAATTATTTACAAATGTCGGCAAAAGTACTTTTTGATACACTTCAAAATGACGCAACAAACGTCGTAATAGATAGATACGGTGCTTGTAACAAGTGTCGTAAAAAACATGACGACATAGACAAATGCGACATTTACGCGACATTTGTAATAAATGTTGATATACATCTATATCGACGTTTTTATGCCTTATTGCGATATATGACAAACGTCGCATTAGACTTTTTTTTGTTGTAGTGAAATTAGTTAAAATCTAAATTGAATTAACTCATGTTGGTTTTGCACATTGACTAACTAGATAGGCATTTGTGATGAGCTAATATTCAGTAACTAATTTTAGGTACATGTACACTCATTTTGAACATTTCTCCTATTGATAATAATAATTATGTCTCATTCCAACTAAAAGAGAAAAGTGAAATATTTGAACAAATCAAACATGACAACAACAAAAAGTCCTACTCAGAGACGATAACTTTTATAAGTATTACCTTCTTAATTGTCATAGTTGGCTTCATTACTTTTCCACGTTAAACAGCCTGACTTTTGAAATAAAATTCCAAATTTATTTTAATTGCATGCTTTAGTTTCCATTCCCTTTTATTGACCCAAACCAATCGTTTTATTAAACCCTCAAGCGCATGCATGCAGCTCGAATTCTCAGTGATATTTCTTTTCAATAAAAACCTCTTTATAAAAAAACAAAGCTAAAGTTGTGTACATCGATATTTTTTCCATACTCTGCTAACGCGGGAGTTTTATGCACTGAGTACGACCTTTATTTTATTTTCTTTCAATAACGAATTTAGAGGATACAGAGTGATGGTCACTCAAACACCTTTTGAAACATGATGTTTTCTAGGGAAAAAAATTAGTTCTGAAGAACCCATTAAAATATGCATCTCTGCCCTTCAAAAGTTTTTGAGATTTTCTAGCTTCGCCCCCAAACGCTCAAGTTCTAGATCTGCTTATGCTTTCAGTGACACTTTAATTAAAAAAAAAAATCATTTATATCAGCCAAACTAAAATGAATAAACCCAGGAGTGAATATATAAACTTTAAGTATGAAAAATATTATAATTAGAAATGTCACATGAAGTGTCAGAGAGGATATGGTATCAGGCGAGTGACATAAAAATTAGTCGATTTTTAGATATTTTGATTAGTGATTATTACCATTAATGATGGAGAAGTTTGTCAAAAATTATAAACACTAAATTAAATATTGTTAAATATAAAAAGGGCGAAATTTTGTTAATTAAATTTTCAAGTCCAAAATTTCACCCCAGCAATTAAATTTGTTTTTTTTTTTTAAAAAGTGGAGAGTAACACATTTTGTTTTTGTATATTGGTCTATTTTCACCAATAAACACGTGTACCATGTACTGTATGAGGGGAAAAAGTCAATTAGTTCCCCAATGTTCAACTAAAGGACAGGTTGGGTTATGGTGCAGAACAATACAAATTCATTATATATTGAACGTTTTTTATTGTTCAGGATCGTTTAATAAAAAAATTCAACGGTCCATTTTTTTTTAAAATACACATGTTGTGATTTTCAAATATTTATCAGATAAAATATATTTTATATGTCTAAAGACAGATGTTAATAAAATACATATTGCAATCTTATGATAGGTATTCATAAAAAATAAAATAAAAACAAGTGAGATTTAATATATGTTCATAAGTATACCATACTTTTTCAAAATATATTTTATATATATTAAATTTAAGCCATTCCACCTATAGTCGTGGGCACACAAAAACAAACTATCATTAAACAAATCAAGTTCTTCTCTCGAAAAGAAAGAAAGAAAGAAAGAAGGTTCTAAAATAGAATAGTCCATTCAAACAACGACAGCAAAACCAATGAAAATTCAAAACCTCAAAATTAACATATCCTTTTGAAGGAGACAAGAAGAAGTTGGATATGAAGAGTCCAATTCAACATGATATATGTACTAATAAACCGTCAAGATAAGGTTAATACATGTTGTAATCAAATAAAATTAATCATCACATGTAAAAAGGACATTGACTATGAGTACGATGTCTTTGGTTTTCAATTGTCATTGTCCATTTTCTAACATTGTAAATAAAAGTCTACCGAAATTCCAGACAAAAACACCATTTTAATATCGCATTTCTTTCATTATCTTCTAGAAAAGTACTTCACCTATAGTTGTAATTTCAATGACTTTTAGCTGTAATTCATTCCTATTTTTTTAGTTAATTAAAAGAGATAATCACTATTTATACCCATTATCTAACTTTGAAAAGCAAGTTATACCCATTATCTTTTTTGCGTGCCATAAATAGCCAGTATAATTTTTGAGGTGCCATTTATACCCAAAATGAGGATTCCGTCGTGCCGTAGAAGCAATTAATCGTCTCTCTGGTTTGCCGGAGATGAAATCATTCCAACTGAGGAAGACGCAGATCGGCTTTCATCGAGGTGTTTACTCACGCCTCTGAATCCTGCTGTCCGATTCGTCCTCTTATCATTCGATTCCGCCTGTTTGGGTATAAATGGCACCTAGAAAATTGTATTGGCTATATATGGCACACAAAAAAGATAAAGGGTATAACTTGCTTTTCAAAGTTAGATAATGGGTATAAATAGTGATTATCTCTAATTAAAATGATCTGTATTTTTACTTAGATTGAGTTATAAGTAAATGAATTTTTCAGTAAGACAAGTAATTATCGTTGGGACGATTTTTACCCTCACTTTATTACTTATTGATATTTGTACATTTGCAAATTCACATCACTATTCGTGAGCTATACGTGAGTTGAGTTTGAGTTGAGAAAACTACCTTACATAAAAAATGAATTGAGGTATAAGCTTAGCAAAATTAAGGTGGGCTGAGTCTGAGTTGAACTTGATTCAACTCAATTCATTTTCACCCCTACCGACATACATTTCAAATAGTAGTGTTAAAAATAGTTCCATCAATAAAAGTATATATTCAACTAGTTTTCCCCAGGCTCTAGAGCTTCGTACAACTTATCACACATGAAGCCTATTCGGAGTCAAACAGACTATCTTGAAACTATATTTTTGTTATTGGGAACATATATCCCTCATGCAAGAAACATAGTTTAAGGGGCTAGATTCAAATTTAAGTATGTGTTATTGGGCAAATATCCTCATGCTGAAAGCCTAGATGATTTCAAATTGTCAAGTCTAATATAACTACATAAATTTAAATGTAGAAAGTTGTAAAAAAAATATGTAAATAAAAGATAAAGACTATGAAAAAATAATGTTTGATGTTGCGTTGAAGAGGCATTTTCATCCACTGGGTTTCTCCCATCACCTTGCCAATCAATTCCAGATATATAATTTGTGTTATCTTTCCATGGGTTAGAGGCACTCCAAGGTAAAGTCATATATGGGGAATTCCAAATTGTTTCACACTTAGTTTCTTGGCCTCATCATCTGCTATGTTCTTTGAGATATACATATTGAATTAAGGGTAAAAGGTGCTCACGCCCCCCAAATTTTTCTTGATTTTGATTTTTTACCCTGAATTAAAAAACGCAAAATTTTTTACCCTGAACTTTTTAGGAGTGTTAATGTTTCCCTTTTCATCCAATTCCACCGTTAAATCTAACGGAATAGCAACATGTGAATCTCACATGACTTAACCTAGGGGCATTTTAAGAAAAAAATAGATTATGGCCTAAAAACATTCAAAATGGGATAAGAAAACGGTTAAAAAGTAATCAACTTACTCTATTCTAAAAAGTCAGTGAACAATCTAAAATACATAGCACTTCGTCCAAACATTTATCTTGATATTTTTTGCTTAAAGAAAAATATATTATCCTCTTCTGTCAACAAATAATATATAACATACTACTAGTAAATGTATTTGGTCCATTTTCATGTTATTTGATTTTTTTTGAGAAATTCATAATAAAATAGGTTTACCAAAAAAACATGAGGAAAATTTAGGCGCATTTCTCTTATCCCATTTTGATTTTTTTTTATGTCAGAACTTATTTTTCTCAAAATGTTCATGAGTTAAGTCATGTGAAAGTCAAATGTTACTATTCCGTTAGATTTAATGGTGGAATTGGATGGAACCTAATGTGTTTTATTTTATTTTCTTTATTTTTTGGAAAAACCAACAATTTATCCACCATCGGACGCTAATGTCAAAATTGACAATTGGTATATAAATAAAACAAAACAAAACAAACATCAACTATCTCTCAAACAAAAACAATATCTAGAATATAATTAATAATATACGGGTTGGGGGGGGGGGGGGTAGAAAAGGCTTTTTGGAGTGCGCTTGTTTTCACATTGCCAATAATATTGTGATCTATTTATATGCATGTCTTGATTTCATTTTTGTCTTACCGCGAGATGTTTTAGCTGACTTCGATTTTTTAGAGACCATATTAAATTAATCTCCGCTCACATTGAATCGGCACATAAAGAGATAAAGTGATGGTCGAAGTAACAGCTTCATACGTGCGTGGGGATCGATACAAATAAATGACTTCGATGCCATCTCTTTGATAAAGATATCATAATAAATAAATGATGGCTTAAATCCATACTTGCCAAAATAAAATTATAATTAAGAATGTAATATGGAGTGTAAGAGAGAATTCGGTGTCATACGGCAAAAAATCATCTGTCCCCGTTTTGTGTCACCACGAATAGATATTTTCCACGTGTATATTTTTTTCCAGTGGGTTCCACTATTTTTTTAGGTTATAATTTTTTAATTAAAAATTTAATAAATGTCATTTTTTTATTAGTGGGACAAATAAGGGGACACCGAATGAGGATAGAGGATTCCTATCCGTGTCAAACGCATGTCATAAAATTAGTTGACTTTTAGATAGTTTGGTTAGTGAATTATTACCATTAAAGATGGAGAAGTTTGTCAAAATTATGAACACTGAATTATATATTGTTAAATCTAAAAAATGCGAAATTTTATTAATTAAAATTTCAAGTCATAATATCAAGTCCTAAAATTTCATCACAAGCAACTACATTAGTTTTTGTTTTGAGGAGAGCGACGCATTTGGTTTTTGTATATTGGCGTGAGTTCAATTTTCACCCATAATTTATTGGCGGACCTAGGGTGGTTTTTGTATATAGTTTTAGTTTTATTGTAACATCCTGTTATGTGAATATTTTTTAGTGTATCATCCATTTTCGATTTGAAATTAGATTTTGTGGTTCATGAATTATAGGAATAACATCAATATCTTAACAAGTTTGGTTAAAATTTTATCAAGCTTAAAGTATGTAAATGGACTATAATGTTTATTAAAAAAAATTAACAAACTTAAGTGTAGAAATTTGAAATCTTGTGAAAATTTTATTATATGGTGATTATTAAAGATATTGGTGATGACTTGTTTTCTGTTCTTGTTGATGAATCCCGTGACTTATCAATGAAGAAGCAAATGTCGGTAGTATTTCATTATGTGAAGAATGGGCGGCGGGTATTGGAGCATTTTGTTGATGTCAGTTATGTATCAAGTATTATCGCAAATGAGGTAATTATAGAATATTGTCAAAATATGAAAAACGTGTGGAAAACAATTGTAATGAAATATTATATATGCTTTTATAAATTTGTTTTGTCAACGTTGATTGTGCCCCTTCTATCTTTAAAATCTGTGTAAGCCACTGCCAATAAACAGGTGTACCATGTATCAGGCAAAAACAAAATCAATTAGTTCCCACATTTTCAACTAAAGACCAACAAAAACAAACTACTATTAAACAAATCAAGTTCTTCTCTCGAAAAGAGAGGAAGGAGGTTCTAAAATAGAATAGTCCATTCAAACAAAGACAGCAAAACGAATGAAAATTCAAAACCTCAAAATTAACATATCATTTTTAAGGAGACAAGAAGAAGTTGGATATGAAGAGTCCAATTCAACATGATATATGTAATAATAAAACCATCAAAATAAGGTTATATATAAGTCCTCAGTGACGGATCCAAAGAAGGGTGACCCCACTCAAATTTTTTTTATTTTTTTTAATTATAATGGTGTATTTTACTCCATTTAAATAATAAATGTATAAATAATCCCAGTGAATTATTATGTATATTAAATAACCCCAGTGATTTTTTTAATTATATATGATATATTTTACTCCATTTAGATAATAAATGTATAAATGACCGCAGTCAATTGTTATATATATCAAATGACCTCAGTGAAAATTTTTTTTTCTGGATCCATCACTGTATGTCCTAATCAAATAACGAATCAGTCACATGTAAAAAGGACCTGGACTATGAGTACCATCTCTTTGGTTTTCAATTGTCATTTTCCATTTTCTAACATTGTAAATAAAAGTCTGCCGAAATTCCAGACAAAAACACCATTTTAATATCGCATTTCTTTCATTATCTTCTAGAGAAGTACTTCGCCTATAGTTGTAATTTCAATGACTTGAAAATTACATTTCCATAGGATGGTGATAATGGATAGTACAAATAGTCTATGGAACGTTAGTAAATATCCAATCTAAAATGAACACCAAAGAATAAAGGTGAAAAATTCTTGGAAACATTACTGTTGACTTTCACACATTATTGAAGAAGAAAGCACAAATTCACAGAGAAGAAAAATGAGAAAGGAGGGAAAGATATTTGTGGAAAGTTTTCTATTTCTGTTACTGGAAAAGTGAGCCTTGCTCAGTATTTATATAACATAATTAACAATATTAACTGTCTAATCTCAGCCATTAAAATCTAACTGAATAGATGAACTATTTACAATTTTGCCAGAAAATATCTGGGCTCTTTATGTCGACATTGGGTTGGCGAGCAGCCTGATCCAGGTAAAGCCTTATTTCTGATCGGGCCTAATTTCAATTCCTCTTTCTCTGGCCCAACTCGTGTATTTCTTTTATCCAAAGGCTCCAGCCCAGTTCTTCACTTCCTCATGCCTTTCACCATATTTCTTCATGCAATGCATATATCCCTTTCTCCTTACTCTTTAATTCTTCTTTGCATCCTGCTTGATCTTCAAACCTTCTTGCTATCTTCCCCCCACAAGCTGGAGCCTTGTACGAGTCAAAGAGCCCTAAACTTTGTATCATACTGTGCAATTTTGCTCCAGACAGAGGTTTCGTAAAGGCATCTGCCAGCTGCCTTTCAGTACTGATTGGCAATGGCTTGATCAAGCCTGCCATAAATTTTTCTCTGACTATGTGACAGTCTATTTCAAGGTGTTTAGTTCTCTCATGGAACACAGGATTTTCTGCAATGTGTATTGCACTTTTGCTATCACAAAACAAGGGTACAACCCTCTTTTGTTTCACTCCCAAATCTTGTAACAGATTTACAAGTCACTGCACTTCACATGTTGTCAAGGCCATGGCTCTATATTCAGCCTTTGTTGAACTCCTTGACACTGTTGCTTGTTTATTTGACCTCCAGGACACCAATGCATCTCCAAGAAACACACATATACATGTCACATATCTCCTAGTTTCAATGCATCCAGCCCAATCACTATCTGTGTAGACCTTTAACTCCAATGTATTTTGTACTGGATAGAACAATCATTGTCCTGGTGAGGCCTTGATGTATCTTAATATCCTATGTGTTGCTTTCCAATGCATCACAGAGGGCTTGTCAAGGAACTGGCTAAGTTGTTGAACAACAAAGCAGATATCTGGTCTTGTAACTATCAAGTATAACAGTTTTCCTATCACTCTTCTGTAAGAAGTGATATCTTGGAAAGGTTCTGTATCATTGTGTGCATACTTTGTCACATTATCCATAGGTGTATTAACTTATGAACAATCCTCAAAACCTTTCTCTTTAAGCATATCTAACACATATTTTCTCTGAGACAACATAAAGCCTTTCTTGATTCCTTATGATTTCAATGCCTAGGAAGTACTTAAGTTCACCTAGATCCTTGATCTTAAACTTATCATGCAAGAATGCTTTCACCTTATCTATAGTCGAAAGACAATCACTTACCAGAATAACATCATCAAATTATACTAACAAAGCAATGAAGGTACCTGATACAACCAAATTTTTCTTGATAAACAAACTATAATAATGCCATGACTGCTCAAATCCTAACTTCAACAATTCAGAAGTCAGTTTGGCATTACATTCCCTGCTTGCTTGTTTCAAGCCATATAAAGATTTTTTTAATTTGCAAACTAGATTTCTTTTAGGAGAAACATAGCCAGGTGGTGGGTTACATGTAGATCTCTTCATACAATTCAGGCATTATTGATATCAAGTTGATGGATTAACCATCATTTTGCAACTATCAAAGCAAGTAAAGTTCTTACATACGTCATTTTAGCAATAGGAGATAAAATGTTTAAGTAGTCTATGTCTTCTTGTTGTGTGTATCCTTTTGCAACTAATCTTGCCTTGTATCTTTCCAATTCACCATTTGACTTGAATTTAACCCTAAATACCCATTTATTACCAATAACATGCTTCCCTTCAGGTAATGATACTAAGGTCCAGGTTTGGCTCTCCTCTAATGCTTTAATTTCAGCATTCATTGCCTCCCTCCAAACCTGAGACCTGACTGCCTCAAAAAAAGTACTAGGTTCTTATTCAATGGCTAAGTCATACACATAAGATTGATGCTGAGGTGAAAGAAGCTCATAAGTGATAAACTGAGAGATATTATGAGGTGAAATGTGATGACCATGTGCAGCATGAGGAAGTGTAGGACATTCAAAGTCCTGCAAATGGGAGGGAGGGTGTGATGTTCTAGCAGACCTTCTAACAGGATGTGTTTAAATAGAATAATGTGAATCAGATGAAGGATCATGAAAAAGTGGATCAGAAACAGAATAATGAACATGTGAAGGATACACAAGAGGTGGTGTATCAACCAAGGCAGGTGTATGGGGGAAAATAGACTCAGAAGACTCATTATCTTGAAAAGGCCTTGAAAAAGGAAATATGTGCTCTATGAAAATTACATGTCTAGATATGAATAACTCCAATGACTCACTATCCAACAAAATATAACATTTTATCTTGATTGAATGACCTAGATAGACACATTGTCTTTCTCTAGGATCAAATTTGTTCATTAAATTGTCTAAAGTGCATGCATAAGCAAGGCAACCAAAGACTTTTAAATGAGAGTAAGCAGGTTTCCTTTGATAGTGTCTTTCATAGGGTGTAACATTGTTCAGTAAAGGTGTAGGTGTGAGATTTATCAAATGTGCAGCATGCAATACACAATGTCCCCAATAGATGATAGGCAAATGAGATTGAATTCTTAAAGCCCTAGCTACATTCAGGATGTGCTGATGCTTCCTTTCCACTATTCCATTCTGCTAAGGTGTATAAACATAAGAGGTTTAACGTAAGATACCCTTTGCATAATAAAATTCAGGCATGTTGAATTCCCATCCATTGTCTGACCTATTTACTTTTAAAGAAGCTTGGAATTGAGTGTGAACAAATGTCCAAAAGTTTTGCAATGTAGTTCTAGCATCAGACTTGAATTGTAAAAGGTATACCCCAAGTATACCTTGAATGATCATCACCCACAGTAAAAAAAATACTTGTGTTAAAAAATAGTAGGCTTAGGAAAATACCCCCATATATCCACATGAACTAAATCAAATGTACATTGGGAAACATAACTGCTAACATGAAAAGGTAACTTGTGCTGTTTTGCTATAGGGCAAACAGTGCAATGATCATCATGACTAGTGCCTTTACACCTAGGAACAGAAGACGGGTCTTTAATACACTGTAGTCTAGAAGAACCTAGATGTCCTAACCTATAGTTCCATAACAATGAATTTATTTCATGAGAAGTGACAAGAAGAACAACATTAGAAACAGTAGTAAAATATGTAGGTGTCTCAAGAGGCTTAAACTGAAACATATAAAGTCCATTGCACTCTTTAGCTGTCCCAATTGACCTCTTTGTAGTCAAATCCTGGATATAGCATTGATCAGAAACACAACTCACTGAACAGACATTTTGACTAGTTAACTTGAAGATGGGGACAAATAACACATTCTTAAGGGCAATAGAACTAGTAAGTTTGATAGTTCCCTTCTTAAGAACAGGTATCACACACTTGTTAGGCAGATGAACATATACTTGAGTAACAGGCACATAATCAGTGAAATAAGCATCAGTCATAGAAATATGATCTGATGCACCAGAATCTATAATCCAAATATCCTTAGTGCAAAATAAGGAGATACTTGTTGATGCCACATTGGCATCAAAGTGTTCCTGCAGGGCATGTTGCTCAGAAGGAGCTCCAAAATGAAGTATTAGCAACAACTACACTCACGGTGGCAAACTTAGGATAAAGTATGCCTGCAGTTCCTCCATCATTCTGCATCTTCTGAATGAGATACATTAAATGACCTTGCTGCTCTGTTGTAAAACTTGTAAAAGGTACACTAGGAGCAGCAGGAACATGGTTAGAATACTGTTGATATCCAGCTTGATATCCTCCATATGTATCATTGTCAGAAACATTGCTTCTAACATCTTGAATTGGAATTTCAGCTATATGTGTCACTGCATTTATAGGTTTAAAATTCTGTGATTGCACCATGTTTTGATTTCCAATTCCAAAAGACCTTAAGCCTTGCATACTAGTGGTGGTTGATTGAAAACCTCCAGGTTGTGATTTATATTGATTTTGCTATGGATACCCAAGTTTTGTGTAGCATCTGTCAAGTGTATGACTGATTTGCCACAGTAATTGCAAATTATTGGCTTCCTACTAAAATTTCCCTTTTCAAAAGTTCCTCTCACAACATTAACATGACAATTCTGAATATCTGATTGCATTGTGGAATTTGATGTTGAGTTGTTGGAAATATTATTGGAGCCTCTCTCACTGCATAGAACTTGTGGCACTGAATGTTGAGAAGCATAGTTTTTCTCCTTCTCATGTTGGTAAGCATCATTAAAAAATTCATTTATAGAAGGAGTTGGTTTCTTTATAAGAGCATGAGACATAACTGTGGCAAAACTGTCATTCAAGCCTTTTAAGAATTTTACCACAAGGTCTTGATCATAAAACTTTTGTAATGTACTCCACATATACATTGGCCACAAGTACATTGTGGCAAAGGTCTAATCAGCAAAAACTCATCCCATAGAGTTTTCAATTGTGTGTAGTACTCTGTGACTGAAGAGTTACCTTGTTTCAGGTTGTATATTTTATCTAACATACTAGAATAGCTGTATAAGTCACCATGTTGATATCTCTCTTGAAGATCCTTCCAAGCCTCATGTGCAGTGTTGAGTAATTGGATACTTGGTCCAATACACTCACTTACATTGTTTAATATCCATGTGAAGACCATTTGGTCTGCCTGTTGCCATGCTGGATATAACAACTCTCGCTTGCAAAGCCTAAACCAAGTATAGTCTCAATGAAACAAAGTTTATTTTTAGTAATCAATGTCCTCCTAGCTGCTCTTTTCCAATTGGAATAATTTTCACCACCAGTGAGGATTTTAGTACACAATTTGAGGTTAGGAGTTTCATTAGGATGTATATAGAATGGGTGAGAGACATGAATCTCTATAGTTTGTAGAAAATTAGGCAAATCTTTGACATTTGCTACAGAAGCCATAAGGAAATCTTAACAAAACTAATAGTGAGGAAATGTATTGGTAACACGGAAGAAGAATCTAAGAGTGATCAATGAACGATCAGAGAATGAAGAACGATCACATAATCCAAGGAGTACAAATTATAATCCATACAAACAGAATATATGCTTGATAAGAAAGGAAACCCTAAAAAGGAATCAAACAGAATTGTGATTCTAATGTTCACAAGTGACCAGCATTATGAACAATAATTTTTCCAGAATTAGTAAGTAAATGATCAACTCAACAATAGAATCAAACATAAACTGAACAAGGATCAACTAATTGTAAAAAGAAAAAATTACGAAGCACTTTAACCAGATTTGTGCAAAGCAACAACAAGAACTACGAACAAAAAAAGACTTATAGAAGAACAATGAGACTCAAAATTGGAACAACCTAGTTCATAGCCTTGATGCTATGAAGCTCTGATACCATGTTGAATTTCACACATCAAGCCATGATCAAGCTTTATTAAAGAAGAAAGCACAAATTCGCAGAGATTAAAAATGAAAAATGAGGAAATGAAGGGATTCATGGGCGGAAACTCGTTCCAAACACCCATGGATCCTCCCCTGAAGGATCCGCTCATACGTAAACGAATCGAAAAACAGCGGAAAAACTTACGTTTCTTGGATTCAAGAAGCTACTTCTTGAATGGAGGATGATGTTTCTTGGATGTGTTGCTGCCACCAAACGGAATTCCTCTGCGGAATATCCCTCTACCGGGTATCCACGCGACCAAAGCGGGCGGCGAGTGCTAGCTCTTCGTCTTTCGATTTTCGGAAATTAGAGAAAAAGGGGAGACCAAAAGCTGAAATCGATTTCGGGAGAATGGCAAAGGTTGCGGCTGAAAAATCCATACCCTAGGGTTTCGGCCAAGAGATAATTATATAGGGTGTGAGTGTTTGTTCCCATAACCAACTCTCACATCCCCAACTCCTCTCGGCAGTGGGAGTCTCTAACTCCCACGTTCCCTAGAATTCTGCTGGTAGTGGGAGTCTTTATCGGATAATGACTCCCACGTAATCCCAACTATACCGAAAATGCCCCTTATCTCTAATTCGAATGATAACGCTTTATCATTCTCAGAAAGGTGAATGTCGGATACAATGAACCTAGACACATTCTAGATTCATTGTATCCCGGACATGAAGCTCGTTAGCCTCGTCTATGCGTGTGACTCGTGAGGTTCATCTCACAGTGGCAATGAAAACACACTTAGTAGTAGTGTGAGTTCATAAATCACAAGCGGCCCCTAGCAGGACATTGTGACTACCCAAAGTGAATGAATTTACAACGGAACCTAATATCAATCTACTATTTAATCCCTTTGTCTCGCGATATCCTAATTAAGCATAAGGCATGGTGGTCGTCACCCTTATTAAGCTTAATTGTATTTATGCTCGATCTCCGGGTAGATCTGTTTTCGACAAATAGCATTTGATAACCACTTTATCAAATACATTTGAGCTACGGCCATGCATTTAAACAATCTTTCCCTATCGAGGGGCCCCATGGATATCTCTCTCAATAATAGAGAGGGACAAATTTCTTACAATGTCTCTCACATTCAAGCTATGATAGGACACTACGTCCGATCATCGATCGTATTGATTACTCTGTTACAAGTAACGTCCGATCGAGTCAAAACGTGGCTCCATTCATACTAGAATCAATGAAGACATAAGGTCTAAGGATTCTAAAATAGTATTGATGAAGTAATACTTATGACTTAAGACCATGAAGTATTACTTCTCTGACGGATCACGTCCAATACAATGTATCCCTATATATTGCATCTATGATGTGATTTGTATCCATTACACTTGATCAGTAAAACAAGATCATCAATCAACAATCATACTAGTTTTATTTCATAGTAATTAAGTATTACATAAAACTAGGGACTTCTAGAATAGTAATTACATAAGCTAATGAGTTTTACTATCAAATCACACATTTGATAATCAAAAGCAAAATTAACTATTCAATTACATGCTCAAAAGATAATAAAACGCACATGTGCTAATGGTCCTAGGGCACTACTAACAATCTCCCACTTGCCCTAGGTCCAATCATACATGATCCTCAAACCCATTGACCTAGTATGACTCTCATGTTTAGGCTGTGGGAGTGGCTTGGTCAATGGATCTGCAATGTTGTCGTCTGTATGAACTTTGCAAATACTAACGTCTCCTCTGTCGATGATCTCTCTAATCGGATGGAAAGCGCTTTCGAGAATGTGTTTGGATCGTTGGTGAGATCTAGGTTCCTTAGCTTGTGAAATGGCACGAGTACTATCACAATAGAGGTCCAGCTGGGTTCGCAATGCTAGGGGACGACACCTAGTTCATCAACAAACTTCCCGATCCAAACGAGCTTCTTTAGTGCTGCGCGAGGCAGCTAGATACTCGAGCTACATTGTAGAGTCGGCCACGGTTTCTTGCTTTGAGCTATTCCGACTCACAAAGCACCTCCATTCAAACAAAACACAAAACCCAGATTGCGATCTAAAATCATCTACGCTCGGTCCGGAAGCTTGCGTCTGTGTAACCATTTACTACCGGACTTCCTTCCCGACCTCCGTAAACTAAGAACATATCTTTAGTCCTTCTCAAGTACTTAAGAATGCTTTTGATCTGCGATCGATGTGACTCTCAGGGGTCAAATTGATATCTCGCTAGTCATACTTAAGGAAAGTGAGACATCCAGGCGAGTGCATATCATGGCATACATTATAGACCCAATGACTGAAGCATATGGGATCTTACTCATGCGCTCTTGGTCCTCCCTTGTGGAAGGTCCTTGAGTTCTGCTGAGTTTAACGTCATGTGACATGGGCAAGAATCCCTTTTTGGAGTCTTGCAAACTGAACCGTTTCGATACCTTGTCAATGTATCCACTGCAGCTCAAGCCAATCATTTTGTTAGATCTATCTCTATAGATTCTAATACCCAAAATGTATGTAGCCTCGCCTAAGTCTTTCATGGAAAAGCATTTCCCCAACCAAGCTTTTACGCTTTGTAATGTGGGGATGTCATTTCCAATCAGTAGGATGTCGTCCACATAAAGCACAAGGAACACTACTGCATTATTAGTTACTTTCTTATAAACACAAGGCTCGTCTTCGTTTTTGATGAAACCGAATTCTTTAATACGTTCATCAAAGCGACGATTCAGACTTCGAGATGCTTGCTTCAATCCATAAATGGACCTTTGAAGCTTACACACTTTTCTAGGATTTGTTGGATCAACAAACCCCTCAGGTTGTGTCATATACACATCCTCGAGAAGGTTTCCGTTAAGAAACGCAGTCTTAACATCCATTTGCCATATCTCATAGTCATAATATGCGGCAATGGGAAGTAAAATCCTAATTGACTTTATCATCACGACAGGGGAAAAGGTTTCGTCATAGTCAATACCATGAACTTGTCTATAACCTTTAACTACTAGTCGCGATTTAAAAGTGTGTACATTACCATCCATGTCGGTCTTCTTTTTTATAACACCATTTGTTATCAATGACCTTGCACCCTTTCGGGTGGGTCAACCAAAGTCCATACTTGGTTGTCGTACACGGATTGCATCTCGGACTTCATAGCTTCTAGCCACTTATCCGACTCGGAACTACGAATTGCCTCTTTGTAGGTAGTGGGTTCATCTTGATCAATCGAGTTCAACTCTGATAATCATCGATCACGAGAAATCCATATCTCTCGAGTCGTTGATGTACCCGACTCGACCTCCTTGGGCCTTGTGTCAAAGATTGAAGCTAAGTATCGGCACGTGAGCTTGCTTGAACTTCTAAAGTTGGTTCGAGATGTTGTTTGGGGATCTTGAATTTCCTCAAGATGGATCTTACTCCCACTATCCTCTTTGGAAATAAATTTCCTTTCAAGGAATAAACCATTACTGAGCAACAAACACTTTGTTCTCCGATGGAAGATAGAAGTAATATCCTTTAGTTTCTTTAGGATATCCCACAAACAAACACTTGTCGATTTAGGGCGAGTTTATCGGATAACAAGCGTTTTACATACGCCTCGCATCCCCAAATTTTTGAGAAAGGACAAAGCTGGGTCGTTTCCCAGTCCATATCTCATATGGAGTTTTCGAACCGCTTTAGAAGGAACTCTATTCAATATAAATGCAGCAGTTTCTAGGGCGTAGCCCGAAAAGGAAATTGGAAGACTTGTTTGACTTATCATAGATCGAACCATATCTAATAAGGTGCGATTCCTCCGTTCGACACGCCATTCCATTGTGGTGTGCCAGGGAGGAGTTAATTGTGAAACAATTCCACAACCACTAAGATGTTCGTCAAACTCTTGGTTAAGGTATTCGCCACCTCGATCCGATCGAAGTATCTTAATACTTTTACCAAGTTGATTTTGTACTTCATTTTGAAATTCTTTGAATCTTCCAAAAGATTCGATTTATGTTTCATTAGATAGGCGTAGCCATATCTACTGAAATCATCTGTGAATGTGATGAAATATCGAAACCCTCCTCTAGCACTAGTGTTTATTGGTCTACAAACATCTGTATGTATGAGGCCCAACAAATCGGAAGCTCTCTCACTTTGTCCAGTAAAGGGAGCTTTAGTCATTTTGCCCAACAAGCAAGATTCACACGTCTCATAAGACTCTAAGTCAAATGATGTTTAAATTCCATTTGTATGGAGTTTTGATATGCGTTTCTCGTTTATGTGGCCCAAACGACAGTGTCAAAAGTAGGTTTGGTTTAAGTCATTTGATTTAAACCTTTTAGTATTAATGTTATAGATGGGCCTTTTAATGGAATCATCGAGGTTAAGAATATAAAGCTCATTCATCAAAGAGGCATCTCCATAAAAGATACGATCTTTATGAATGGTGCAAATCTTATTCAAAATATTAATTTCAAAACCTTCAATATCCAAAGAAGAAACTGAAATAATATTCCTACTCAAAGTTGGAACATACAAACAATTATCCGAGTTCTATAATAAGGCCACTTGGCAAAACTAAATTAAATGTCCCGAGTAGCTACAGACAACAACTCTTGCTCCGTTGGCTACTCCGAGGTCCACTTCGCCTTTTGCAGTGATCTACTCCTTTTTGAACCCCCGCACATTTGCACAAATGTGAGATCCACAACCGGTATCTAATACCCACGAAGTAGGAGCGGACATGTTAATTTCTATAACATAAATACCCGGAGAGGCAGTCAAACTGGCCTTTCCCTTTTTTCTTCTCTTCCAAATAGAGCTTGTAGTTCCGTTTCCAATGACTCGGTTCATTGCAATGGAAGCAAACTCCTTCTTTTTGGTGCCTTGGCTTTTAGGGTCGGGGCTTGGGCTTGTCATTGCCTTTGCCTTTGCCTCTCTTGACCATGGGCTTTCCCTTGCCTTTCTTCTTGAAATTCCCTTTTTTGAACCATTAAGACTTCGGGGGTCTTCTTAATGTTCAATTCAGCTCGCTTGAGCATCCCGTGTATTTCATGTATGGTCTTCTCCATGGCATGCATGTTGAAGTTCATAACGAATTGGTCATACTCCGGTGGGAGTGAGCCCAAGATCATATCTGTGGCCATGTCATGACCTACGGTAGCTCCAAGCTTCTCAAGTTGGTCAAAATAGCCCTTCATCTTAAGAACATGTGCACTGACAGAGGTTCCTGGGGCCATTTTGCAACTATTTAACGCCTTAGTTGTGAGGAATCTTTCATGACGAGCTTGCTCTTGGAACATTTCCTTGAGCTGGCCCATCATCTGGAAAGCCTCAACTCCTTCAAACTGTTTTTGAAGTTCAGGGCTCATTGTGACTAACATGAGGCAAGTCACATCGTTAGAGTCATCGAAATGCTTCTTCCAAGTATCTCTTTGAGCTCTAGGGGCGTTATTTTCAGGCTGTTCAGGAATGTCCGTTTCAAGAACGTATGACTTTCTTTCTTGCTTAAGGACAATCCTTAAGTTGCGGGCCCAATCAAGGAAATTGGTCCCGCTTAGTTTTTCCTTCTCAAGGACGAATCGCAGTGAATTGTGTGATGAATTGGTTGCCATTATCTACATTAAGTTAATTGCAAAGTTATTAGTTTTTGAGCAAAAAATATTTTCCACAATTTCAACACTTGATAATGGTGGGGAAAAACATTTTACAATAGTTATAGGAAAGCTTTGGCTTAACACCCACAATTAAAGTAAAATCATCTAATGGGAATGACATCTATATGTCCCGTGCTATTTCCCATTTTATGCCCTAGGCCCAAAACTATTTTGATGGCCTAGCTAAGTCGAACCATGTCTAAGCATATGGAAATCACTATTTTCCCATCTCCTCTTGCCTAGATAACCATTTATCTGTTGCTTTGGCAAGCAGACATAATGATGATCCAAGCTCATGGAGTGCTTAGGATATGGTAGGCACTTTTAAGACTTAATTAAAACCATTTGATGTGACGTTCAAAATTAAATCCATCCAGACATAAAATAAACATCACACGCAGGATATGGAGCGAAAATGTAAATGTGATATAGCATGGCCTATTCCTATAATGACTCCCACGAGCCTTGTGGGAGTCAAGGGTCAATCCAGGTCAAAATCCATCTCATGGATAATGTCTTCGATCCAGCACCTCCAGCCTTGTTACATATTTGCATGGACATACCCAGCCTTCAATGTAAAGCAGTAAAGCTAATCTAATAAAGCGATTACAATTTTACAACATTGAAAAACGACTCGCAAGTCGTATTATAAAATTACAACCAAAATATGTAAAACAAGGGGTATAGTTGGCCATGCTATTCACCATGCTAATATCACATAAAACATGACATAAATAATTCGCGGATATAAATACAAGTTTATATGTGTTGCCACTACGCAGAGCTGGCGGAAATCTGATTCTACATCTGCTCATCGAATGAGTTTTTCTGTCCCGGTTTACCCCTCAATTGCCTTACTTGCATAATCGGATTATGCATTGGTTAATCGAATTAACGGCAAGAGACATACAGTTTATACATAATAACCGAATTAATACAATTAATAATTGATTAATCAGAACAGTTTATGTAGAATCAGATTCACATAAACAGTTTATGCAGTATACAGAATCGAATTCACAGCAGTTTATGCATTAGCAGATTCTCGATTCTATGGCGATTCATGCATTAATGACCACGGTTAACATAAACAGTTTATGCAAATATCATAATCACAGAAACATATGATAAGCAGTCAAAGAAACAATCTTTTCTGTTTTTTTTCACATACACACATACCAAATCGAATTTGATATATGTTAAGATGTGATTAACAATATCGAATCCGAATCGTATGAGCAAGGCTCTGATACCACTGAAGGGATTCATGGGCGGAAACTCGTTCCAAACACCCATGGATCCTCCCCTGAAGGATCCGCTCATACGTAAACGAATCGAAAAACAGCGGAAAAACTTACGTTTCTTGGATTCAAGAAGCTACTTCTTGAATGGAGGATGATGTTTCTTGGATGTGTTGCTGCCACCAAACGGAATTCCCTTTGTGGAATATCCCTCTACCGATATCCACGCGACGAAACGGGCGGCGAGTGCTAGCTCTTCGTCTTTCTGACCTACGACTTCATTTTCATTATCAGCATAACATTAATCCATGTTAGTACGACAACGAAGTGCAGCTCATGCGGTAAGACGCTTCACTTCCAACTGGTAGGTCGGGAGTTCGAGTCATGCCGGAGGGAAAACGGGGAGCCACTATTGATCCTCCTTAAAAATACATGTTAGTACCTTAAATTTTACGGTCATGATAATTGAGAGACCAAACTTTTTCATATAACAAATAAGAGATAAAATTAGATAGAATCTGTCTAACCGCGAATGAAAAAGTGTAAAATGATGTGCCCTATACAAAATCTTACAGGTCCAACTTTTCTCATACACTGGGTTGTTATCCCGCGTGATGCACGAATTATTTGTGTTAGTATTGTTATATCGTGCTAATCAGAAAATAGAGTTAAAATTACATTTATTCATATAAGTTAAATTTACATTTACATTTAGTCATGTGTTAATACTCCATCTCTCTCAATCCTCGTCAATGGTTCACCATCCCCGTTTTTCACACCTTCCAGGGGCATCTGCCAGGGTGACCCAGTCTCTCCATACCTGTTTATCCTAACTATGGAATATCTCAGTATTTTAATTACTGATGTTGTTAACAACAATTACTGGGAGACTGTTAAAATTTCTAGGAAGAACTTACCAATCTCTCACATTTCTTTTGCGCATGACTGGCTCCTTTTTGCCAAAGCTGATGCTAAAAATGTTGTTAACATAAAAAATGTTAGCCCTAAGGGCGATCGAACTCGGTTTTTGATAATGGATAAACACTTGATGTTGTGTCTAATGTTTATATCTTTGTGATAGAATATTGGAACATATTTGTGGAAGCTCTAAGTACTTCAATCAAGCCATGATCAAGATTCAAAGTCGTATTATTCAAGGCTCATCTTTCAAGATTGAAGATTGAAGACTTAGGTTTGGTTAGATTAGCTTTGTCGTTATAAGTCTTTATCTTATATAGCTCTAACCAAAGCTCTCATGAACATAAGCTCTACACTCTAGTCTTGCATGTTTTCATAAACACGTTTTCAAAAGGCTTAAGTTTCAAAATGATCTTTACATGTGTTCTTATCCAAAAAGCCTTTGATTTCATAGATAAGTCTTTTAGAAAAGTTTTCCAAGTGTTCTTACTTGTTATCTTTTAGGAAAACCTTTTAGACTTCAAAAGATTTCAAAACGTGTGAAAAATCAGCTTGGAAGTTCGGTCAACCGAGCAGAAACTGAGACTTGGAAGAGTTCACTTCGGTCGACCGAGAAGGGGTTCGGTCGACCGACCCTGGGCAAAGTGTATCCGAAGTGCTCTGTTCGGTCCACCGAACTCTGCTTTTACTAGCCGTTTTTTGACCGTTGGAGACTCAATTTTCAGCCTATTTTGAAATGTATTTATACTCCAAAGCTAGAGAAACATTCTAAGGCTTGTATATCAAAGTTTCATTGATTTCTTATCAAGTCTAAACACCTTCAAAGCAAAAACACTTGATCTCCATGATCTAAATCATTCAAAGGTGTTCTTTCAAAAAGCAAGACAAAGAGTGGACTTCATATGTTCAAGAGATGAAATTGTTTGTGCTTCAAAGGTATACATTCTCACTTATAAGAGTGATCAATCTTTGTATTTAAACAATTCATTCCCTTTCTAAGTGATTGGGTAATTCTTGTAAAAGTCCTACTTTGTGTGGGCAATTTGTAAAGTCCTACTTAGTGTGGGCAAGCTCTTAGTGAGTTTTTCATTGTGTGGTTGTGTTGTAAAACTCTTAGTGAGTTAGCCACATTTGTAAACATTCTTCTTAGTGAAGTTGTTTGAAATCCTTGGGTGCGGCTCAAGGTAGTGGATGTAGATTCTAAGTGAATCGAACCACTCTAAATCCTTTGTCTTGTTATTGGGTTTTACTTTGCTTTCAATCATCTTGCACAAACTTACAATAGCATTGCAAAGAATCTAAAAAGTTGCCAAGATTAGTTAAAACCCAATTAACCCCCCCTTCTTGCGTTTTAAAAAAAACATTTTAGATAAATTTTGTAAATTTTCTGGTCATAGAATTAACTTTAATAAATCAAAAAATATTTTCTCCAAAAACACTCTTCCTCAATTAGCTAGTTCTATTAGTACTTCCTTGAATATTAGAATTTCTTCTCATATAGGAAGGTACTTAGGCTCCCTATTAATAATGATCGTATTAATCATGATACCTTCCAAAAATTAATAGACAATATGACTTCCAAATTGGCATCTTGGAAAACAAGCTTTCTCTCCTATGCAGGAAGATGCACATTAATTAAATCCACCATGTCTGCTCTTCCCACCCATATCATGCAAATATATAAATTCCCTTCTAAGACCACCAATCACATGGATAAATTAGCTAGGAAGTTTCTTTGGGGCTCTAGCCAAGACAAGAGGTAATTACCCCTAATAGCTTGGAATCAAGTGTGCCTGCCATATAGAGTTGGTGGCTTGCAAATCCGCAAAGCTAATCTTTATAATCAAGCCTTATTGGCTAGTCTGGCATGGAGGTGCCTTATTGATTCTCCTAATTCCCTTTGGGCAAAAATTATTAAGCTTAAATACCTCAGTAAGTTGCATGAACCTCCTCCTAAGCCACCCCCGTATTCCTCCCATATTTGGAAAGCAATAAGCAATGGATGGAACCTCTGCTACCAAGGCCTTCAAATAAACATTAATAATGGGTCCAACACTTCCTTTTGGAATTCTAAATGGTCAGGGCTAAGTATTATTAGAAATCTAGTTCATGGCCCCCTTGCTTTTAAAAGAAGAAAACTTAACAGTTCGAAATTTCTTCATTAATCTTAGAACTGATCAAAACCTCTCTATTAACCTCCCTCATAACATATAACAAATCATTCTTTCCACTCATCTCTCTATCAGACCAGAAGTTATGGACACACCATTTTGGAACAAATCTCATAATGGCCTCTTCTCTGTTAAATCTATTTATCAACTTTTATCTAATATCTACTAGATTTGGAAAATTCCTAATTTACCTACAATAAGATTTTTCTTGTGGCTGAGCATACATAATAGAATTCCTCACATTGTTCACCTAGCTAATCGTAACATTAGCCCCTCTAGAAGCTGCCCTGTCTGCCACACTGGTGATGAAGACTCTGAACACTTATTCATTTCCTGCATTAATGCACAAACCTTCTGGACCTGTATCAGAAAACACATGAATCAAGATATAGACCACATCCTTACAAAAAAATCTGATTTTAAGTCTTGGTTTAAGGCGAACCTCACTACCACCCTTTTAGATGACTACAATACACCATGGGAAACCATTTTCTCTTTTAGCATGTTGCCATCTTCGGCTAACCATAAATAACATCATTTTTCAAAAAAGAAACCAATCTTAAACTATCACCAGGGCTAACCTTAAATCTGGCCAGAGAATTTAGTTATGCCAATAACAATATTGTGAACAGAAAGGTACCTAGATCAATTCTTACCAACTAGAAGCCTCCTTTAAAGAATTGGCTCAAATTAAACATTGATGGCTCCTGCCTTGGAAACCCATGAAGAGGGGGTGTTGGTGGTGTCATTCGAGACGAATATGGTAACTGGATCTTCAGCTTCTCATGTTCTGTTCCTCACACCACTAATAATGAAGCCGAAATCTTTGGGCTCCTCAAAGGACTTGAATTAGCATTATTTTTTAAGATCACAACACTGGAAATCAATACGGATTCTAAGTTTGTTGTTAATTAAATCCTAAACCCTAACAACCCCAAATTTCATAACCTAATTTCCGTTGTAGATACCTCATATCTCGGCTTCTAGCCCAATCAGTCTGTCATGTTTGGAGGGAAGAGAACTAAGTGGCTGATTTACTCGCCAAAAGAAGATCGACCATGGTTGCTGGTGAAGCCCGCAATTTTCACCTTCCGCCGAACTTCGTTGCTAATCAGTGGTTAATGGACAAGAAATGAACCTGTTTTACTAGAATTGTATCCTAATGTACTATGTTCTTTACTGTTTTACCCATGTTGCTTTCTTCCAGTTGTACTCTGCTTGTACTTTCCTTTTCATTAATATAATCCTTTTCTCTACCAAAAAAAAAAAAGTATAGATTTGTGGGGAAAAAGAACAATCTCTCTTCCTCCCCAAAACCTATCAACCCCGCCTCTAAGCCGCCAACCCCCACCCATCGTCAACCCCATCTTTCCTCTCGCCCCCACCACTCATTTCCTTTAGTATTGGAATAGGGATCATATTATCAACCAGTTACATTCAGTGGCGGATCCAGAACTTAAAAACAGTGGGGTTACAAGCCGATTCACCTTATTTGTGTGTTTTCACTTATGAACTTATTTTCTAAATAAAGAAAGAATACACCATATTTACTTAAAAAGATTATTTTTCAGCGGGCAGAACACTGATCCGCAACAGTTACATTTAATACATCTTCAAGCTCTTCATCTCTTTAACCCCAAGCAACCTGACTCTCAACAGCATCCCCCCATGGGAAGCCTAAGGATACTATGCACGTCTTCTTCCCCTAACCTAAGGGGTAGTGATATTGCCAAGGTAGGTTTCCTCCTACCAAGGCAATTTGTCTTCAAATGACCAACATACCCTTTTTGTCAAGATTAACATCTCTCAATTAATTTAATTCAAAATATTTTCTTTCCTAATATATTCACACCCAATCTCTAATTTTTTCTCTTATTAAAATATCAAGTCACTGTGTCCATTTTTTTCTTCCATAATCTATTATCACTCAATCTCTAATGTTTCTTTCTTATAATAGTAGTTCACAAAAAAAAACAAACACTATCAATTTTTATTTTTCTTTAATTTTTGTGTGATACTTATACATTGAACCATTTTTTATGGATGAAGTAGAGAAGACAATCAAAGTCGTATTGCTCAAACACTATAAATTTACAATATTTTTTCTTACTTATTAGTTGTAATGAATGAAAACCTTAGACCACAATCTTTTTTTGGTTTATATCGATTTTTGTGTTTGGTTTTTTTTTTTTGGGTGAACTTCTAGCACTATAAAAGAGAGAAAATTAAAGATTGAGTGCGAATAGATTAGGGAAGAAAATATTGGATTGTGACCTGATATCTGGGATAGGAGAAAAAAATATTGGAGAAAAGAATTAACTAAAATTGTAAATTAATAATTTAAATGTAAATTTTTAGGAGAAAATCTCTCTTTGACAATATCACTAGCCTAACCAAAATAGCTTCCCGTGAACTTCAAAACCCTTCTTCGAGCCATTGTACCAATCAATCAATCAACCAACCCAACAACTCGTAAGATAGATTTAACTTGTTCAACCTTAGAATCTTTTCGAATCCCAAATCTATCACCACTTCATATATATTACATGCATCAAAGCCTAGTTCGTCAGAAAAGTACATTTCAATTTCATTGGAAAAATTCAACCTACATCCCTCATATTTTGCCGTTATCAGCAGTTGTTTAAATTTTAATTCATCATCAAGTATAATTTTTAACATTGCTGGACTAACAGGTTATCATATAGGATAACAAATTCTAACTCACCACAAAAGTATCATCGGAATACATATGCCCTAGCATAGCTTTAGGCGCACATAAATTCTTTGGATGCTAAATAAAAGAAGTATGATAATGTTCACATAAATCAAAATGATTCTTGGGTCTGCCTTCTTTGATGCTTTTTGTCTTTGATTTGAATGTATGATTCCGTAACAAATGTGACGGTACTATTCCAATGGTAGTTGAACAATCACTTTGTGAATTTATTGATGTTAGTCTCTAATCCATATGTTTCAGCGGTATTCTAAAAGTGGTGTAACCAATTCTGTACCACATAATCCAATGGACTTGTTCCGTATCAGAAATATACTTTGAAATTAAGCATGTTGGAAGCACAAAAGGTTACTAAAAACAGGTATTTCATTACATCAATACAGAGACCAATATACAGTATTTAAAAAAAACATGGAATTCAGATACATTTGTGATGCTTTTTGGAGCTCAATTTGAATGGAAAATGTGGGTCTGTCCAAACTTATGATCCCACGTTTTATAAACAGTAAAACATAACTTTCCTTTTTTGTCCAAACTACTTCCAACTTCACCTTTATTTCGCATAGGCAAGAGGTTGGAGGTTGGAGAAATTTTTTTCTCCCACCTTGTTTTTTCGAAGCCTTGGGGGCTCCCTTGACGTTTCCACTTCGTAGAGGGCATGCCCGCGTCTTCCTTTTGATCTTTTATAGTATTTACATTTTATCCCCAAAACATAGTACTGACAGTCTCGATCTTGTGATTTGGTACCATTAAACTGGTCATATTTCCTGGTTGATAAAAAAACCAGAGTTACTTCCCAAGTGCAAAATAATACCTGAAAAATAAAAGATTTGCATAAGCAGAGTGCTAAGATTAGGAAAACCAAAAAAATGCAACTAATAATTGGCAGATATAGAGGTGGAAATGAGCTGAGTTGAGCTAAGACTAGCTTATGCTCAACTCACACTAATTTTCTCCAGCTCATAGCTCAACTCATATTTGATGTGAGCTAATTTTCTCAGCTCAAGTTCAGCTCATCAGTAGCTCACGAGCAGCTCAGCTCAACTCAACTCATTTATCTACAAATATTTTTGAAAAAATACGGTTACTTATAATATGAGTTTAATATCTAACTTATACAAATAAATCAAGAGATTTTTTTCTTAGCACAATGACATATAATCGAAGTTTTATAACTCTACTAATTATAATATGTAAAGACTCCAAAATCTTAACAATTAAACCAATGTAAACTAACAAAAGTCCAACTACCAATTTTTTTAGTCCGTATTAATAAATAGTAACAAAATCTAAAGTTTTCTTATATAAGCAATTTAATTTGTGTGCCATGTTCTACCACCTGAAAAGATAAAAATATAGTATTGTCATAAAAAAATTATTCTGTAGACTAATAATTATTTATTATCAATAATAAAATACAAGTAGTAATATACGTTAGGTTTCTTCTAAATGTCATAACTGACTCGAGTCAATCTCCTTCACAACATGATGCTTGAACTGTTTCCAGGCAAAGAAGCTCGATATGAATAAATAACTCTTCCACTTTGAGAAGATGAGGAGATTATAAGAGATTTCTAGAGTTTTCTTGGTTTATTTTCCTTAAGAAGATGTGCAGCTACTATTTTTAGGGGTACGAGGCTTTTTGTTATATATATATATATATATATATATATATATATATATATATATATATATATATATATATATATATATATATATATATTGAATTAGCTCATGAGCCAAATGAGTCCAACTCTATCTAGCTCAAGCTCGACTCATATTTTAGATGAGCCACAAATCTTGGCTCGTGTATAGCTCATTTAGCTCATGAGTTGGGCTGGTCAAGCCGAATATCGAATCGAATCGTGAGCTACTCACAAGTCGGCTCAACTCACTTCCACCCTAGGCAGATAAAAGAGATAATTATCAAGAGCAGAAACTAGGAATTCTGAGCTTAACTGTTGGATCAAAATTCGCAGTAAAAATCACAACCCTATTCCCCTTCGGCAAATTAAGCTTGTCAATTGAGTCTAAAATATTGGATTCAAACTCAAGCCCACTAAATTGAGACCCAAGTTGAATTTCTATTGAATTGGGTCCAGATCTTTTCAACTAGAGTTCGGACTCAACCACATTGGGTCTTGGATCTAATTTGGCACGCTTACTAATTTTACTTGTAACTTTATTGATACTCAATTTTATCGATCAAAACGTGAATATTTTTTAAAATAAAATAAATAACGATTATTAGAGAAATATTTTGTGAAAAATAATATGCATCGTTCATTAACATTAGCATCATATCCTTGAATTCATATAAAACAAAAAATCTTAATTGGGTCTTTGGGTTTCTGATCTCTTGGGTCTATACAGTTATAATTTAGACCCACAACTCTTGGGTCCCATACTTGACTTAGATCCTACCCATATGAGTCCATACCCAATCTAAATCTGAGCATAGAAAAATCTATCCAGACCCAAATTAGGTCTTATGAGTCTGGATTTGGATCTGAGCTTTTGAGTCCAATTGACAGGCCTATCCGGAATGTATGATTTTCCAGATTCCGAAACACACTATGTTGGTTTATAATCATCTTCCAAATTACATGTGAACAAAAAATCTTGGTATATTAAACTTAGTTCCTGAAAAAAGTTAAGCACTGAAAGACCATCACATGCAAGAATTGATGGCGTGCAAAGATATTCAACGTTGAAGGGGCCATGAAGTATCTCAGAATGAGTTTAATAACTAGAGACGACTTAACGTCTTGATATCTCTTTTAAATTTGCTAAACTACATTTTCTATCTTCTTCTCTTTTCATTAATGTTCAAAGCAATCCCAAATTACTAGAAGAGTAAATTGGGCAGTATTAGAAAAAAGTGCATTACATTGTCATAGATATCTGCAAAACGACTTATATTTTGGAAAGAATCCTCCCCTCTAAAACAAATAACGGCTTATATTACAAAATAGGTAATATTTGTGCATAATCATTATTTGCCATGTCAAAAGTGTACTCTGTTTTCCTAACTATCATCTGTCTATTTTTGCATCAAGAATCTCTTAATTGTATATACTTGCATTTCTTGTGAGAATTCAGCTAAATATATTGGAATTCCTCTAGAAACAAAGAAAGGTAGAGTATATCTTTGGCGATCTACCGTTAATCTAGATTCTGTTTGAAGATTAATGAAATTCCTTAGAATTACATGCTCTTCTGTATGCCTCTAGAGGGGCCAAAATGACATTCATAAGAAGCAAAGTTCTCAAAATTGGTTATCGAATTAACAGAATCAAATACCTCTTCAAAACTGAAATTATTTATGTTACGTTTAACTACGAACAGTATATATAAAGCACACTGTTACTAAGATATAAACAGTCATCTAAAGGTTACTCAGGAGATTCCATTGCTACTTACTTGATGATCTCAATTTGCTGGAAACAAAATGTAGGTTGATCATACTTCACGGGGATCCTTACCAATAAGACGTTTTATATTAGCATCGTACCTGTATAGACAAATAAAAATTCTCAACAAGAAAATGAATATCAATTCTGCTGATAAATTTTATGATGGAACATCAAGAATGACATGTTGAATAAGGAAATGAATACAATTCTTTCACAGCTTATTTTGGGCAATACGTCGAACACAAGAGAGCGGAGCAATTCATAGGATCTAAATGCACTCAAGACATATTCAATATAAATCTTAAATTTCCCGAATTGGAACTCGAAAGAAAGTAATGAGAACTTATGAACTGCACATAAGGATTGAAATGGAATGACATTAAGTACCAAGTGCTGTAGTACTCCCTTTGAGCAACAATTTCCTTATACACCAATTCATCAGCTATCCTCCCTCCGGTCACGCAAATCAGGCTTTCCGTGTAGCTGCAAACTTCAAACATGCCCTTCACCGAATTATCAATTGAAACGGATCTAGTTCCTTTAGTCCTCGTGTCATAGAGGATTAATTTTCCATCCTGATTCTCAAGCACAATCTCACCATCACTAAAACATCCGACAACTCTCTCGACGTTCAGAATTGGCCCAACCTTGAACCTCTTGCTCCAACTATTTTCATCATCCGTGATCCACACATCAAAATACCGCTTCTCGGACTCATTCCAAACTATCATAGCAAGATAATCATTCAACTCCACAATGCATTAACCAGTTTCTTTATCAATTCTTGGCACTAATGGTATCCTACTGAACATCTCCGTAACCACATCGAAGTATACCAGCGCATAGCGCTTTCCTGAACAATCATCTAATAAAGCAAACCAGTAAGGAACTCCCTTAACCACGACATCACATTTAGTTCCTAAAAATTGAATCCCTTCCACACCACACATTATCTTCCACAACCCTTTATTCACCGAATAAATCTCCAAGCTGTTAGGAAATTTGCATTCGGGTTTGCGACAAGAAATACTGAGGAAATAGAAATCATTTTCCTCTGGATGAAAACCAAACCCCATGGACACTGTAATAGTAAGTCCCTTTATAGGAGTCCTCGGCCCAGGCGGTAAGAATTGGGTCTTTTTGGTTGCCGGGTTCCAAAGGAAAATGCAATCGCCCAACGGAGGATGGGAGAGGCAAACCAGGCCATTGATGGACCCAACAAGGTCCATTTCTTTCAAATAAGAAGGGAAACTGTGATCTAGTAAGAGAGGGGAGTTGGGGTTCTTGAGAAGGGAAATTAACTGGTCAGAAGTATGAGATTGGACGCCATGGATGAGAAGAGATTTGGGGGAAAAGCTCAAATGGGAAGAGATGAAATTGGGATGGAAGATTAAAGATTTCCATGGCTTGCAAACGCACCTGAATCTTAGAAGGGATTTCACGGGGAGACGAGAGAGAATGTTGGAAACGATTTGCCTAGGGAAATTGCATAGGGTTTCTGGTGGATTCTTGGGTTTGTTCTTCCTGGATTTCTGCTTTCCTTTTCCTTTGATTTTCTTTCCTACTTTAGCCATTTTCGAGGGTTCTGAGAAGAAATCAGTGAGAAAAAGGAAAGACGGAGGAAGACCGAGGGAAAGGGGTTTGAAGAGGTTCTTGGAGTTTTGTCTCCGAAGAGGGAACCGCAGCCAGGGACGATTCTAGGTGCGGGAGACCAGTCCTGAGATTTTTAAAAATATTATTATATATGATAAATTTTTTATATAGTTTAGAGTATTTTATTAAGTACGCCTCCAAAATTTTTTTACAATTTTATATGTAGTTTGATATACTTATAAAGTTTTTCGCCCCAAAAGATATTTTCTGACTTCGTTCCTGACCGCAACGGTTCTATATTGGTAGGTAAGTAAGTTTAAAACTTATATTTAAACCAATTAATACAATACGCATAGATTAGAAATGTAAACTCACAGGAAAAAAATTGATTTTTTGTTTTACGTATATTACACTCAATTTTAAAATTACTTATCTATCAAAATAAAACTATTTCGTACACCTAGCCAACAACGACTTCTCTCTGTGCGTTTTGGTTTTTTTTTTTTTTTTGGTCAGCACCTTAATTCTCACCTAGAGAATTTTATTTGCCTCATGTAGGAGGCGGTTGTCGAACCTAGACCTTATGGTCGCAGGTCAAGACTTGCCCCATTGGGCCACGGCCTTCTTGACCTGTGCGTTTTGGTTTAGAAGTCACTAATGTGGTTATTCCTGAATATGGTATTATATATGCTCATCGACGTTAGATTGCGTTGATTAAATGTGATTCCATAACTGTTTATTAGTTGTTTGTAATCAGTAATTTTTAGAAATACTTTTAATTAGTAAAAAAATCATTTGATGTAGTTTTTTTACTTTTATTTTTTGTCCCTCTAAAATTTTAAAATAAAAAATGTGAATGAATTAATTTATTTATTGAAGAAATAAATTGCAAAATGTCCCAAATTAATAATAGTGAAAGGTAAGAATATGAATAAGTGCAACAAAGTCATTTTTCCACTACTTTTAACGGAGATTTAACAAAATTTCACACAAAGAATTATTAGTGCATTAATTGAACACCCTTAATTTATTGTTAACTTATTTAGTTGTAAACTTGTAATACTCACTTCATCTCAAAATAAGGTTAACATTTGAATTTTTCACATAGATTAAGAAATTCATAAAAACAATAAACGTTAAATCTAAAAGAGTAATATATCCTCATTAACTATTTCTTGGAAAATGAAATTGTAGTTAAAAGAAAAGTAAAATGAGGATAAAAATGATAAAAATTCATTAAATTTTCATTGATAGTCTAAATGTTAACATTATTTTGAAAAAAAAATTTGAAGTCCGGCTCAACTTGAATTGGGTTCTGGATTCGAATTTTTGGTAACTAGACTTTTGTTGGTTTACATTGGTTTAATTTCTATTTTGTTAAGATTTGTTTTTTCGAGTCTTTACATATTATAATTAGTAGAGATATTAAACTTCTATTAATGACATTGTGCTAAGAAAATCTCTTGATTTATTTTGTATCAGTTGTATATTAAACTCACATTATAAGTCACTCGTACATTTTCTAAAATATTTGTATATAAATGAGCTGAGCTTGAATTGAGAAAAATAGCTCACATCACATATGAGTCGAGCTAGAGCTGAGCAAAATTAGTGTCAGTGAGTCTGAGCTAAGCATTAGCTCAGCATGCCCGACTCATTTTCACCCCTAGAGATATACTCCTTAGAAATATTGTAGTATATTATAAAACTAATTCACTTAGAGCTATTCTATATTACTCTACTAACACCGCAGATTGTTTTTAAGCTGTATCTGAATTGGTTTTTTATTTGTGATTTATCTCGTTAAATTAAAAATTAAATTGTTTGTAAAAAAATATACGAAATAAAATAGTGGAAATTTTATTGGAGAATGAACTAAATCTGTTATGTAAAATAAACAAAATCTTTAAGAGATTGATTACACAAGTTTAAAACTTAAAAGCATCAAGTGGGCGTGCCGGAGTGGTTATCGGGCATGACTTGAAATCATGTGGGCTTTGCCCGCGTAGGTTCGAATCCTGCCGCTCACGTTTTTATATTTGATTATAGGTCCGTTAGCTTTTAGGTGAAAAGCAAGCTTTTCGCTTAATTTTTCAAGCAATTATGAAGAATAGATTTATCCTCACCAATAAGAGAATTTGAATTTGTTAACTCTTTAGCCCTATATTACGGGTATATTATCCTACCGCTCACGTTTTTATATTTGATTATAGGTCCATTAGCTTTTAGGTGAAAAGTAAGCTTTCCGCTTAATTTTTTAGGCAATTATGAAGAATAGTTTTATCCTCACCAGGAAGAGAATTTGATTTTTTTTAACTCTTTAGCTCTATATTACGGGTATACTTAGATTGTTTCTGATTTGGGGTTTGAAATTCATGCTTATACTCAAACTCAACGAAACTTCCAACACTAAATCGAGATGGATGTACCGAAAGCGCTGCTCTCCGATAAAGCAAATACAAGAGTTGAGTCTAATCGAGAGGCAAGAAACTCACCTCAATCAAATCGATTTATACCCCTATTATATTGGCGTAGGACCAATCACTAGTGAGTTTTAGAGTAATCCATCAAATACGAAACCTGATACCCAAAATATTTCCTTACAGAAACCAGCAAGCTTCCAGGTGCAACACTAGAGGTCCTCCGACGATCTACCGATCAATAAGCAGGTCACCAAATGCGATGACAGTTTATGAGCAAATTTTCCCTCCAAGTCCCCCAACAACTTGGACCAGCCTAATAGGCCCACACAGATGGAGTATGCTAGACACACATATATTGTTTACAAGGCGGGAACAGGTTTATTCGGAGCCTAAATTACTTGGGACCACTGGGGGACTGTCCATTGGGATCTATCACAATATGGACCAACCCAACAACACTGTCTCTAACAATGGATCTCGACCTGACCCAACTACTCAAATGGGTAAGGGTAAATCAACAAAGGGCTCAACAAAATCAATATCCAACGCAGAGAAGTCCCATCAATCTGATGAGAGAATCAACTCGACCAATCTGAGGGAGAATCAGACATGGAGGTCAACGATAACTCAGCTGGAACAACCGGCCAGACCTTCGACAAGACAGAGACGCAAAAACGAAGATGTCTCAGTAAAACCAAGACGCGAGACAACATGGAACTCTTATTGACTAAGTATACATCATTTAAAGTTGAAAATGCCAAATGTAAGAAACATTCCAATAACTATTCAGTTGGTAAACATAATCAGGAGGTTCAGATTATACATAGAACGATGGAAGAACATAATCAACTTCAACTACACGGTGAATTTGATACCGGGGTGGACAAACAACGCTACTCGACGCTGCCAACGGGATGGATACCGAGGGAAATTCTGAGTCAATCCATGCACCCTTCCATAATCCCAATGATAATTCTTGTATGTAATGTGAGAGATGTTGCACATCCGGATTTTTATGACCACATTATGGAGTTGATTAAGATGCACAAACATGGAATTGTAGCATTATTGGAGACCAAAGCGAGTGGTGTAATGAAAGAAAATATTTGTCGTATGCTGCCTTTTTTTACATATTCAGAAAGAGCCGATTTGGAGGGGCTGAGATGAGGTGTGTGGCTGCTGTGGAATGAGAAGATTGAACTCAATGTGGTGACAAAGAATCTACAATACGTTAATGCGGTGGTTAAGGTGAGAAAATCTTCTAAACTTTGGGCCTTTAGTGATATGCTAGTCCTGATCAATCACTTAGATTTGAATTTTGGAATCATCTTAGAAATCTAACTAATAGTCATGAATTACCTTGGTTGATTATGGATGACTTTAATGAAGTCTTATATCAATCGAAAATTTTTGGTGGTCGGGCATCTAATCATGATCGGATTACTTCGTTTAAAAGCATGCTTGACGATTGTAATTTAATTGATATTGGTCATGAGGGTCGCGATTTACTTGGACCAACAAAAGGGTTTATGGGGTTATGATATTTCAAAGGAGCGATATGGCTATTGCTAATCCGGAATGGAAGGATTGTTTTAAGTAAGCAACTTTGTTCAATCTTGTTATAACCAGATCAGATCATTCTCCTATTTTGTTCCATTTAGAACCCGATAATCATACTCATAAATATAAACCTTTCCACTTCGAACCAATATGGCTAAGTCATTTTAGCCTTTCTTCTATTGTCCAACAGGCTTGGGTAGAGCTGGATAATAACTTTGAATTGGCTGCCTATAACTTCAAGAACATGGTTTTAGAGTGGAATAAGTCGGTTTTGGTAATGTGTTCCAGAAAAGAAGAAAAAAAACTCATCGCTCATATTAGTGATCACCAAAAAGCTCTTAAGCTCAACCAGTCACCATTTTTTCTAGATTTGGAACGTGAACTCTTGGTTGGACCAGACAACATCTATAATGAGGAGAAACACATTTGGGGTGGTAAAATCTCGTCTTGACTTGATTTTGTGGAATGATCTCAATTTTAAATTCCTTAAAACTCTATCCATCCATAATAGAAAGTGTAAAATAATTATTTCTCTGAAACACCCTAACGAGATTCAGGAATTTGATGTGGCAGTGGTTAAAAATATGGTCTTCAAGCATTTTCAAGCTCTCTATTCTTCAAATAAAAGTTTTGTCGACCTTGCACCCGAACTTTTTCCCTTTTGTTGGTCACCTTCTATGTCCAAATATGTCCTACCTCGAGGAGTTACAGTCCAGCCCAAAGATCAAGAGAGTTATGTGGACATTTAAACCGTATAAGAGTCCAGGACAGGATGGCTTACATCCGATTTTCTTTCATAAGTTCGGGCCCACCTTGCAGCCCTCAATTACAGTGTTTGTTCATAAAATTTTCAACTTAGAAACGATGTATATGGATGCAAACGCCACCTTTCTTTGCCTTATCTTAAAGGTTGCTAATACGGAGAATGTCGGTCAACTGCGACCTATCAGTTTGTGAAATACGGTATTTAAAATGATCTTTAAAACCTTGGTGAATATGATTAGACATATTCTTTCGATTATTATATCTCCACACCAAGGCAGTTTTATTCCTGTCCAGAGATGTACGGATAACGTTGATATGGTTCTAGAAGTTGTTTAATCTATTAACAAGAAAACAGGCAAACCTGGAGCCATTGCAGTCAAAATTGACGTAGAAAATGCCTATAATCGAATGAAATTGGATTTTATTTTATATGTCCTCGTATTCTTTCAGTTCCCGAAGAAATTGATACAACTTACCATGAAATGTGTATGTTCTCCAAAAAGGGCCATCTTGATTAATGGATAATCTGTAAAACACAAGAGGGGGGGGGGTGAATTGGGTTTTAACTAATCTTGGCAACTTTTTCGAATCTTTGCAATGCAAGTGAAAGTATAAGCAAGATGAACAAAGGCTAAAGCAAAACCCAATCAACAAGACAAAGGATTTATAGTGGTTCGATTCACTTAGAATCTACCTCCACTACCTTGAGCCGCACCCAAGGATTTCAAACACTTCACTAAGAAGATGCCCACACAAAGTAGGACTTTTACAATTGCCCACACAAAGTAGGACTTTACAACCAAAGGATGCCCACACAAAGTAGGACTTACAATAATAACCCTATCACTAAGAAAGGGAATTAAGAAAGGTTAAGTACAAGGTTGTTCACTCTTCTAAGTGAAAGATATAGTACCTTTGAAGCACAAACAATTTAGCTCTTGAACATATGAAGTCCACTCTTTGTCTTGCTTTTGAAAGAATACTCTTGAATGCTTTAGATCATAAGGATGAAGAGTATTTTGCTTTGAAAGTGTTTTGGCTTGATGAGAGATCAATGAATATTTGATATGCAAGCCTTAGAATGTTTCTCTAGCTTTGGAGTATAAATACATTTCAAATATGGCTGAAAAATGACTCTTTAACGGTCAGAAAACGGCTAGTTTAAAACAGAGTTCGGTTGACCGAACAGTACACTTCGGATCCACTAGCCAGGCTTCGGTTGACCGAGCATCACTCGGTCGACCCGAAGTACCCATTAGGTCGGCCAAAGTACCCATTAGGTCGACCGAACCTTCTCAGTCAAACCTCTCAGTATCTCTTCGGTTGATCCGAACTTGAGCTCGGTTGACCGAACTTCCAAAGTGATTTTTCACACGTTTTGATATCTTTTGAAGTCTAAAAAAGGTTTTCCTAAAAGGTAACAAGTAAGAACACTTGGAAAACTTTTCTAAAAGACTTATCTATGAAATCAAAGGCTTTTTGGATAAGAACACATTTGAAACTTTTGCCTTTTGAAAACGTGTTTATGAAAACATGTATGCAAGACTAGAGTGAGAAGCTTATGTTCATAAGAGCTTTGGTTAGAGCTTTAAAGATTTCGACTAATGACGACAAAGCTAAACTAACCAAACTAAGTCTTCAATCTTCAATCTTCATAGATGAGCCTTGAATAGTATGACTTTGAATCTTGAACATGGCTTGATTGAAGTACTTAGAGCTTCCTACAAGATTTCCAATATTCTATCACAAAGATTAAGATCATTAGACACAACATCAAATGTTTGTCCAATATCAAAAACAGAGTTCGTTCGCCCTTAGGGCTTACATAATCGACTGAGTCGTTCTTACCGTCGAGAGGGATTCGACAGGGAGACCCCTTATCATCGTACCTCTTGGTTATATGTATGTAATATCTTACCATCAGTATTAAGAATTAAGTGAGATTAAAAAATTGAAAACCAGCAGACAAGGACCGTTGATCTTTCACTTTGTAACACTCACCTCTGAATACTGGATTTTGGAGTCGCAATAATTTGACGTCTTAGAATCGATCGTAAAATTGTCTTGTCGTAGTTCAATTACACGCCTAATTAAATATGTAGCTTTGGCATTTATCGTATCAAGGATAATAAAATTAAGTTTAGCACGTATATGAACTAAGATGAAAGTGTGAGGCTCGTCTTAATTTCTTCTTGGACGAATTTACAATTTTGAGAACTTTATGGACTCATTTAAACTTTTAATAAAATTTAAGGACCTTTTAAGCTATTTATGATCCTAAAACATCAATAAATAGACCCTTTGGGGGTTCAAAATCAGCACTCTTTCTTTTATCCTTGTTCTACACGCCTAACACCAAAAAACACCTAGTATTCCCTTTTCTTTCCATTTTTGTTGCTTGGTCGTATAACCCCCACCAGACATCGGGTTTTCTTTGTGATTTCATATACAATTCTAATTATTAAGAAAATATGGGTTGAACTAAAGGCAAACCAGACCCCTACTTTATAATTATTTTGCTGAAGCTTTATCAATCAAAAGAATCCATTTTGATGGAACTTTACTTTTCTCTTATGAATCTTCTCCATATATATAGAAGTGGGCCTTTTGGTCATCATCAGCGTTGTTATGGCTTTCTAGAATCATAAAGTGTTCGATGTTTGGCCTGTGTGAGGGGATTCCCCATTAAAGCCACTAATAAACTATTCTCCTACTTCACTATAAATCAAGATCTCCTACATGATACAACTATCTTATTTCACAACAAATTAACGGCGAAAGCAATATATTAACTATCCAAATCATCAATTTAGGCCTAAT
This sequence comes from Vinca minor, assembly GCA_026122235.1. Taxonomy (NCBI): domain Eukaryota; kingdom Viridiplantae; phylum Streptophyta; class Magnoliopsida; order Gentianales; family Apocynaceae; genus Vinca; species Vinca minor. Next base: position 4,576,643 of record JAOCZM010000241.1, on the reverse strand, counting down.
TTTGTGCACAAAAAAATATTCCTAATTAACTTGCTGCTCCATGAGATGTAAAATGGTTCTCTAAAGGCCTTAAATGATTAGTCTTTCTTGATATCATGGAATCAAAAAAACAATTTGTTGAATTGAAATGTCACAAGAAGTTTGGAAAGATACTAGTATCTAGGTATACAAGCTCATTTAAAAATGCGAGGATAACTTTAAAATGTGATCCTAAGGATTATATAGACTAGGTTCAGTTGCAGGCTTCTAATAATGAAAGATAATATGGAATCAAAATATTATTGAATGAATTGAACAAGGGAAATTACCACCCAATAAAAATACAAAGAGAGTCCTAATCAAAGAAGGAAGTTACTTAACAATGTAACTCTAAATAGAAAAAGGAAATCAAATAACAATCTAACTCTAGAATGTAGTAAAGACTAGAATAGGTAACTACTTTCTAATAGTATAACAAGTCTATTCCAATACTCCCCATCAAGTTGGAGTGTGGAAATCAAGAACACCCAACTTGCTAACCAAGTAATCAAATTTCTTCTGAGTCAAGACCTTGGTGAGAATGTGTGCCAATTGTTCATGTGTACCAATGTGACAAGTCACAACATCCCCTTTAGTGATATTCTCACGAACAAAGTGACAATCAATTTCTATGTTCTTGGTACGTTCTTGAAAGACTGGATTAGTGGCAATATAAAGGGCTAATTTACTATCACAAAAGAGTTTGGCTGGGCCTAGTGGCACACCGAGAAATCTGAACAATTCGCGAAGCCAAGTTAACACACTAGTTGTGTTTGCCATGGACCGATAATCCGCCTTCGTAGAAGAACGTGATACAACTTGTTATTTCTTGGACTTCCAAGAGATATGAGCATTGCCAAGTTTGATAAAATAACCTGTATTGGATCTACGAGTCATTGGACAAACTGCCCAGTCATAATCATAATAAGCAATCAAATTCAGATCTGTATTATTTTTAGGCATTAAAATTCCTCTGCCTGGATTGCTTTTGATAAATCTAACTACTTTTATTGTTGATTCCCAGTGTTTTTCTCTAGGTTGTTACATAAATTGACTTAGGCTGTTTACCGCATAAGTGATATCAGGCCTTGTAACAGTCAAATAAAGTAATATTCCAATCAATCTTATGTAAAGCCTCGAATTACCAAAAACTTCACCGTCTTCATAAGATAATTTATTTTGTAACTCAATTGACGTGTTAATTGGTTTTGCCCCAGATAAACCACACTCAGTTAGAATGTCCAGTGCATAAATTGTTTGACTTAGAAATAATCCTCGTGAAGAATGAGCAACTTCGATTCCCAAGAAATATTTAAGAACTCCCAAATCCTTAATTTTAAAATTGGCATTAAGAAACTGTTTCAACTCGTCACATTTTTGCAAGTTATTTCCAGCAATAATTATGTCGTCAACGTAGACCAAAACTACCAAGACAAAATTTCCTTGTCTGTAAATAAAAAGAGAATGATCAACTAGTGACTGCTTAAAACCAAACTTTCGCAAAGTATTGGTTAATTTGGAAAACCAATTTCTTCCTTCCTGTTTCAATCCATAAATAAACTTCTTAAGTTTGCAATATAAATTCGTCTTAGAGAGATGAAGACCTAACTGTGGATCCATATAAATTTCCTCCTTTAAATCACCATGAAGAAAGGAATTATTGACATCCATCTGATAAAGAAACCATCATCGAGAAACTGCTAAAAGCCAAAAGACAGGGAACATTGGTCATCTTGGTAACAGGTGCAAAGGTCTCAATGAAATCCTCCCCCTCGACCTGAGAGTAGCCCATTGGAAAAAAAATCTAGATTTTGGTCATTCAATGGACTCATCTGATCAATAATTGAGACGATAAACCCAACGACTACCAATAAATTTTTTATCGGGAGGAAGGGGTGCAAGAACCCAAGTATTGTTACTCTCAAGGGCGGCTAATTCATATCTCATGGATTCACGCCACTCCGGATATTGTATAGCTTTGAAATAATTTTTAGGTTCGAACCCAGAATAAATTGAAGCTATAAATAATTTATGAGGATAGGAAAAAATTATCATAATTGATAAATTTATTAAGAGGATAAGAAATATCTGAGGAATTTTTTGATAAAGTCGGTGCCTGTGAGAGATCAGCTGCTGCGTAGCACTCAAAATTTTGAAAGTGACTTGGTGATTTGATTTGCCGTTTGGACCGGCGAAGAATTGGTGGCATCAGGACATGAGGACTGGGCTCGGCTGAATGGGAGTTGTGCTGAACAGTAGGTGTTAGTGGCGGAGGCGGCTGGACAATAGGAATGGATTGGGATGGGCAGCTAGGCCCAAGAGTTATAAGGGGTAGAGAGGGAATTGTATGGGCCTGGCCCAGTTTTTCCATTTCAATCATGACATGGCACCCGAAAATGGTGGACAAACATTTTTGTCCAGAACGGAAGTCCCACTTCCGTCTTGGGGCCATAACGGAAGTGGGAGTTCGGTCCTGGGTGACCTGGCAATTTTTCCCACGCGCGTTGCCGCGTGTCCAGGACGGAAGTGGGACTTCCGTTCTGGTCTGGCAGTGTGTTTGCCTAAAAAACACTTAGTTTTTTTTTTTTTTTAGTTCTGCGGTTTCAGTGGTTATTTTTCTGAGGTGTTTGTATTACAACAACCAAAACAATATTTCCAAAACACATTGCTTACTAAAATTTGCGAAAGAAAATGAATAAATTGTATATTAATATAAAAAAATTAGAATAATCGGAATAATATTTTACATTGGAAAAAAATTAACATTCTTCGTAAATACAATGAACAAAACGTAAACAACGTAAATGAAAACCTATCTATGGCGCCGAAGGCGTGTATCGAACGGTGAGTCTCGGGTCCGGTCGCAGGAAGTAAATGCGGCCATCTGTCACACGCAAGGCGCTACCAAAATTGGTTGTGATGACTTCCGCGCCTTCGTGGTCAATAAATATCTGCTCCTCGGGGTTTAGCGGCATCGACAACGGATTATGATGCTGCGTCTCAAGGATGTGCAGGCTGTACGAAGGAGACCCTCCCGAGTAGAAGCCCGGCTGTGCAGATGTAGAGGGCCCGGCACCAGGATCCCCTCCCGTCTGAATACCCGCTAAATTAGTACCGGGTGATGCAAATTGGTATTCAAAACGGGTGGGTACGTCGGTCTGACTAGGAAACTGTGTCTGTGCCGGATCTGTCGCCGGTGCAGCCGGCTCCGGTGGGCCGCCGCGCTGTCGTTGTCGCCTCGCCGCCAAGTCCTCCCGCGCGGCCTCCCGGTGCCTCCGCGTACCTTGCCTTCCCCTTTGGGACCTGGCCGGAACAGGCTCCCTCGGCTGCGTCACCGGTTCCAGAACAGCAGACTCCGCCACATCCGCAGCTCGCGATCTGTAGGTCAGGGACTTCCCGGCCGCCACGAACGCCTCTTTGATTTTCTTTGAAGCCCAGTAGACGAGGGATCTGTAGTGGCCGATTGAGTTGAATGCCCATCGGGAGTGGATCGGCATCCCTGTTGCTTGAGTTTGTAAGGAGGTGCACGGTAATGCGATTGTACCAATCCATGTACTCACGGGTTGGTAAGATCACATTACCGGGGACCGGGACAGCGTTCGCCAGTGCATCCGCTCGCTCATCCCACATCTCTATGTAGTCTTCGTGCTTTTTCTCCCAGTTCATATTCGGTCCCGCCGTGTGGGTGTGGACGTCCTGGCCCTCTGTCGTACCCTCAGCCACCGATGGGGTTGTATCACCTGCTGGAACCCGAATTGCCTAGTAACCCGGTCCGTCATGTGAAACTCAACCAACTCGAAACACACGAGTGGCGTACGGGCCCGACAGGTGGACAGGAAGCCCTCATTGCGAGAGGCCCGTACGGCAATAACCCAGTCGGGGTACGACCTCCACATGAACTGTCAAAAAAAATTGTCCATTAGTATAAATTAATTGCGAAAATTAAAAAAAAAATAAACGAAAAATACGATAAACCTTACCCCCTGAGCGTCCGTTAGTCGGTCAAGCTGGTCGCGAAACACCGTCAGCTGAGATTTGGGCGCGTTCTTGAAACTCCGGGCGGTATTCCAACGCGCCCCGTACGCTCGGTCGTCCGCGAGAATTTCATGCATAATCTCTCCCCGGTTCGCCGGCCGGAGAAATGATATGCGCTCCCACGCCCACAACTGGTACAAACAAACACAGATTAATTATCAAATATTTAACAAAATGCATGAAACCAATAAAAACGCATTAAAACTTACACAAACCTGGATCGAAAGGCAACACCCAGCAATGTCCTTAGAGACGGCCTGTGCAGAGATGCACATCTGGAGGTACTGAGTAGGGACAGGGGACGCCGCCGCCCCGGGGAATGCTTGGTCGAGGGCGAGGTCTCCGTCGCTGATGGGCAGGAGATAGCGCATGTTCCCGCGCGACCCGGATTTATCCGGGAAAAGGAAAGTGGTGATGCAGAGGAAAATCAGGGCCCGGGCCCGCTGGTCAACCGCGAGCTCCGTGGCATCCTCACCTAGGGGCTCGGAAATGTGGGCGTACACATCTGCAAGCTCGATGGCGTTACCCCTAATTGACCCGGGGGGGGGGGAGGGAATCCTAGGCTCTCGTGGACACGCTCAATCCACTGACCCTTGGTCATGTTGTAGTCCTCGTTCCACGTAACCACGTTGCCCCGGGTGGCCAGTCTTAGGAGGCATCCTACGTCCTCTAGGGTGATGGTGACCTCACCGCATCGTCTCGGGGCGCCACCGCTCTACTAATGCGGTGACCAGTGCGTGGTCTATCTTAATTTTACCTATCCTACAACAACCCCCGAAAACCTATACGGTCAATGAGTTCTAGCACTCTCGGGTTGCCCTCGCGTTGGTAGGCCTCAAAAAAACTCCCGTCATAGCTAATGACCTTCAAACCTCTGTCTAGGCCTACATCCCCGCCCCAAATCCTAAGTGATCTATGTAAGGTGTGTTTGTTCAATACACTAGGATCGTACGGACCGGGCATAAGGTGGGCCGAAAAAGCCATCTATAATAAAAACAGTGAGATTTTATCAATAAAATATGCGTAAAATAACAATTCGCTCTTAAATCATAATGATATCAAATTCACAAAAATTGCAATTAAAATACATAAATATCAAATTCAAAAAAAATTGCAATTAAAATACATGGATATCAAATTCACAAAAATTGCAATTAAATACATATATATCAAATTCACAAAATTGCAATTAAAATACATAAATATCAAATTCACAAAAATTGCAATTAAAATACATGGATATCAAATTCACAAAAATTAAATTAAAATACAACTATATATATCATGTTCACAAAATTGCAATTAAAATACATAAATATCAAATTCACAAAAATTGCAATTAAAATACATGGATATCAAATTCACAAAAATACATAAATATCAAATTTACAAAAATAAAATACATTTTTAATCGACAATTGAATTTTAAAACTATGGAAAAAAACTAAATAAATTAAAACAAAAAAAAAATACCTCCAAATTTAAAAAATTTGGGAGAGAGAGAGAGAAAGTGGTGGTGGGGAAGATTGATAGTGGCAGCGGCGGCGGCGGCGGTGGGAGGGAGGGAGGGAGCTTTTTTTGGGGGGAGATTTTTGCTTGCAAATCGCGGTGGGGAGTGTGTGGGAAGAAGAAGGGTTTTTAACTAGGAGGCTGAGACGGAAGTCCACTTCCGTCCTGAGGCCATAACGGAAGTGGGAGTTCCGACCTGGGTGCGTTGCCACGTGTCCAGGGGACTGAACTCCCACTCGCATGTCCCGAGACGAAAGTGGGACTTCCGTTCTGGACAAAAATGTTTCTCCTACTTTTTTGGGGGCCATGTCATGCCCTTTATGAATTTCTTGGGCCATACTAATGCCATTCCCGGGTAGAGATGGGCTCTTTGGTGGGCTGGGCCCAAGAGTGTTATGTAGCAGTGACTGGGTGAAGGTCTGACCCGTGACGGCTGATGGATGACCCGCAATTGAGGAAGCAGGTCTTCTGTGAGTGGGCTAGCCCGCGACTGGTGAGACGGGCTGTCGCTGCTGACTGGGCTGCTTGCTGGGATTGGGCCATCGCTGCAGACTTGGCTGATGGCTGGAATTGGGCTTCTGGCTGGTAAGGACTCTAGAGTTGGACTGCCCCATGAAACTTCTGAATTTAGGGGATAAGGTCCATCAACAGGGAAGCCAGTTTGGGTTGGAAATAAAGAATCATGGTCATTGGTCAAATTACGATCTTTCACGGGAAAAATATGATCGTAAAAGTAAACGTCTCTATATATGATGATTTTTTTATTATTGTAAATCGTAAATTTTTTTATCCCTTTTGCCCCATGGGATAACCCAAAAAGATACATTTAAAAAACCTCTCACTAAATTTTTCTTTGGTAGAAATACGAACATAACAAAGACATCTATAAATACGAAGATGAGTATATGAAGGTAGTTTTCCAAAAAGTACTTCATATGGCGTCTTCTCTTTATGCAAGATGCTATGGGTTCTATTTATGAGATAAGTGGCGGTAATAACACATTTCCCCAAAAACGAAGTGATAATCCTGACTCAAATTTGAAGCATGAGCCATATGTAAGATGTGGCGATTTTTTCTTTCTACTCTCCCATTTTGTTGGGGGTACCAGCACATGATGTTTCGTGAATGATACCCTTATCTAAAAAATAATCTCGTAACCCAATAAACTCTAGGCCATTGTCACTCCGAACTCTTTTAATTACCCCATTAAATTGTGTTTGAACCATTTTATGAAAATCAATAAAGGCTTGGCTAGTATCTGTTTTGTCATGAAGCAAATAAACTCAAATAGCACGTGAGGAATCATCTACTAAGCATAGAAAATAATGTTCTCCTGTGAGAGAACGAGTAGCATATTTCCCCAAAGATCACAATGAATGAGTTCAAAAGACTTATATGCTTTGTTAATACTATTTGGAAAAGAAGAACGAACACGTTTGACTTTATGACAAATATCACATGGATCAATTGGTTGACAATAACTAATTTTATTTTCTAATGGTAAATTAACTAGAGTAGAAAAGAAGGATGGCCAAGTCTCCGATGCCATAGTTCAGAAGTGTCGCAGTCAAGAACTGCCCCTGCCATTGCATTTTGAGATGCTACGTCAGTGAGCCGATAAACTCCATCACAAACAACACTCTTGGCAAAAGTATTCCTCTGGATTGGTCATGTATAAAACAAAATCCATCAATGCACATAAAGTGAAATTGTAATTGATTTGTCAATTTCGAAATGAAAACAAGATTACAAGTGAAAGATGGAGTGTAAAGGACTTTATGAAGTATCATATCCGGACTAAATTTGTCTGTACCATGCTGATTTACCATGAAAACTGTTCCATTTGGAAGACAAATATTGATAGGTGGATAAAATGCTTGTAAATTTTCAAATAATAGATTTGTCATAGGTCATGGTGACTAGCACCGTTGTCTAAAATCCATAGTAGAGTAAATTTCTTACCAAGCATCGAAAAGTATTTCTTGCCCCCTTTTAACAAATTTGCTACCTCAAACGCGATATGTGAATTTGGACCTGGCCAAAAGATGAACCTATCAGGCCAGATTGACTAAACGGAAAAGCTGAGCCGCCAAGTTGTGCGCCTGAGCCGCCAATACATTGACTGTGGGCGCCGCAGCCATTCTTGAGATTGGTAGCCGCCACTTGATGGCTATTGGTGGCAAGGTTGTCAAGATCGCAAATTTGACTCAGAACAGAAGGATTCTAAAAAATCGTGAACACGAGGATCGTAGCACGGAACGGAAGATCCGAAAAAAAAATTAAAATAATATTTCATGATAAATTTATGTCAATAAAACATCATTCTATATGCTAATGAGCAAAAAAAATAATATAACAATACTTCAAGGGAAAAAAATGAGAATACTAATAGAACTAAAAAACTGAAATCAAACCACAAACTAACAAGTGGTAAACTTCGAAAGCAAACCAACATTCATAAGGTCTTTTAATTCAACAAATTTCATAGCAACACATCTATCTTTCTAATATTCTAATCTATCAAACCATTCAAGACGTTATCATTATCCTCCATGTAATCTCCACATCCACTTACATCGATGATGAGCGATGAAGCTGGGATTTCGAGACTTGAGAGTGTTGAGAGGTTGGATTGAATACCAACGGATGTTTTTTTATTTGAAATAACTCGGTACCGATTCTACGATTGCCTCTTTTTATTTGAAAAGAGGCAAGATTGAATCGCATCGGATCGTACGATTCTACGATTTTACGATCTAGATCGACGATCCTCTACCATTCAATCCTCCAACGATTTTTAGTACGATTTAACTCGATTTATACCCTTAGGATCGTAGAATTGTACGATTCTACGATCCAACTCGCTATTTTGACAAACTTGATTAGTGCCACCAAAAGTATCCTCAAAATCCTCATAATCATTTGCTTTGACATGATTAGCTAGGGAATTAGAATTGTTTGAATTGAAGGAAGGTTGTCGGCTCCCTTGGCGACCGCCTCTTGGACCTCGGCCACCACGGTTCCGTCCGCCTCCGCCTCATCTTCCCCTTCAATTTTGACTCCAATGGCTTACCATAAATCTGCCAACAACTCTCATTTTTGTTACCATTTTTTCCACAATAACCAAAAGTTGGTTGTGAATTGGAGGGATGATTTCGGAAATCTTTTACAACGAAGGCGGCCACCTCTATTTTGCCACTAGTTTCTGTATCGACGGTGCTTGAATGGAGATTTTATTCCTGTAAAGCACTTGCAAAAACCTTATTTAAATTTGGCAATGGATCTATATTCAAGGTTTGACTCCTCATTGTTTTGAAATTTATTTTCAATCCAAGTAAAAATTGTATGACTTTTTCAATCTCGTTGAAGAATTAGGGCGGCCGTCGTCTCTTCGCATCCACACACTGGAAGCGGAATATAGCGATAAAGTTGCTTCCATAATGTCTCAAGTTTTCCAAAAAATTCTGTTACTCCTATTGATCCCTGTTTGAGAGTTTAAATTTGATTTCTCAACTGATAAATTTTGGGTCCGTTTTCTTTGAGCGTATTGTGCTTTCAATATCGCATACATATCTTTAGGAGTTTTTGCGTGTGTCAATATACTCCTGAATCTTGGTTCGACCGACGCCATTATCCATCCTTTAGCGAGTGAATTTCACATATCCCATGCTTGAGCCATATTTGAATCGAAAGGTCGAGCCAATGTTCCTTCAAAGAAGGCCATTTGGGTTTTGACTAAAAACTATTCTCAAGGACGGAAACCCATGAACTGAAATTATCTCCGTAAAAAAGAATAGGAGTAATTGAAAAACTTGGATTGTCATCAGTGGATATTTAGTATGGAGAGTTGGGATTGGTGAGAGACATTGTCTCTTGCTGATTCTTTTTGGTTGGGGTAATTTCGGCCATGTGTAACAAAAGGCACGAAGAGCAGAATGAATGTTTTGAATATCAATGATTTTTTGCTTTGAATTAGAAAGCACAACTAAATACCAAAAGAAAGAAACCTTTAAAGCCATGTAAGCACATTATTTGTAAAAGGCCATTTAAATGAAAATATGAGTGGCCAAGAGACGATGCTTATCTAAAGATGAATGTAAGCTTTAAAAGAGTCTTTTGAAGAAGTTTTAAGCTTGGTTGATTTCAAAATAGGGAGAGCACATAATGACACATAAAATCTAATATGGTCATATTGCTCAAAAATGAATATACAACTCAAGTTAAAGCATGAGGAGATGAAGGAAAAAACCTTGAAAGCATAGTCTCCCTTTTTTATCAAAATCAATGTTAGCTATAACAAGATGAAAGCAAGTTATAAAGCTTAGCTAACAAAGATAAGATGGATGTGATACTATGAAAATATAAACAAATGAAAGGCATATGAATCACAATCCAAAAACAAACCCAAAGAGGAAGTGTAAAGTTAACACTTTGGAGAACATTCCTCTCTGAGACAAAGGTTAGCCAAAGAAGTATAACAACTAAGGCAATGAGATATCAATTGAGATCAAAGGATATAAAAGAGAAAAAAATCACATGATCTCAAATGATAAGGGATGTAGTACAAAAGATAAGCAAGAAAGGACATACTACTCCCATGAAATTTTCACAAGTTGGCTCAAAAGATATGAAAATATGAAACCAATGCTAACTTGTGATGTGATGAAGCATATGCTATGACAAGTGTAGGCAGACATCACATAAATGAGGGGGTAAGGAATATACAACAAATAAAAGCTACCCCCCAAAACAGTGCCCAAATAAGGAATTGAAAAAACTAAAAAGAAATAAGGTATAAAGCGTACAGTTTTGCAGAAACATGACAGGTTCGGTCGACCGAAATTCTGGCAGAGAGCAATAAAGAGACTTCCATCTTCTTCTTCACCTTTGGATGCTTTCCATGGTTTTTGGTGAAGTGAGATTTCTAGTTTTCTCTGTGTTTGGCTAATGCATGGCTCTGCTTCCAACATTGTTGCTTCCTCTTCAATTGACTCTGCTTCCAATATTGTGTCCTTATTGAAGAGAGACACACCGAGAACTTCCAATCTTCCCTCTTCACCTTTTAACTGTCTCTTCTAATCATCATCCCTCAAGATCATCATCAATGGCGAATGGATGAGAGTAGTTGTTGGTGAAGGGAGATTTCTCGTTTTCTTTTTGTGTGTGTGTGTGTATGCCTTTGCTTGTGACATCGTTGCCACTTCTCTCGTGTCCTAATAAGACATTATTTACAAGGCATATGCAAACAACAACAACAAAAACTTATGTGACACCTAGAGGAAGACTAAGAGACTTTTTTTTGAAAAACAAAACAAAACGAGTCTCTTCCTCAAGTAGTTGGTTAAGAATATAGTTCAAGGATGAATTCAAACCAAGCTACAAAGGTGATAAACAAAAGCACCTAAACACATAAGTTTGAAAGGAAAGTTATGAATCAATCAAGGTGAGCACAAACTTCCCAAAAATGGATAACCAAAAGAGATGGAGGTTTTGAAATTTTTTTAAAGACAAGCCATCAAAACTAGTGATATAAAAATATAGCATATAAAACATATCACTAGAGAAGGAGGATAGGAAAATATGCAATTTGAAAACACATCATTCCTTCAAAGCATGATAGAATGTGAAAGAATGCAACATGTTATGTAAGACATTCCAAGGAGACATGACAACCAAGATTTTAATACGCACATTTGTCAAGGGGTACTTCTCCTATGAAATTACTCACCATGTACAAACTATCAACAAACGAATCAAATGCTAAGGGTTATAATATCAAAGAAATTTCAAGGAAACATGACAACCAAGATGAAGAGGCACATTTATCATGTATTATATCCAAGTAAACATACTTATCAAATTATACTCGATCAAAACAAGGCTTAAAGAGCATAAAGCTCAAAACACTCTCCATCATCTCTAAGTATTCACATAAAAGGCACATATAAAGATAAATCTTTGAATAGTGCATAAGGCTTTTTTATAAAAATAACAAATAAGAAAGCTCCCCCTTACGATGTGCCGATTTTGTTTAAGATGTTTTGGAAAAACTTGGAAGGTTTTAAGAATATTTAACAGTAGTTCTAACTTCTAATAAATTTGAAAATAAAGGTATAGAAGCGAAAAGATCAGAAACATAGCATTAAAAAGATGAAACAGGGCACTTCGGTCGACAAAATGTGAATCTCGGTAGATCGGTGTCCATGCCCTTTAGTCGACCCAAAACATCGGTGGTCGACCGGGGTTATGACAGACAAGTATTTTCTAGTTTCTGAAATTTAACCAAAAAGCCTTAAATAATTTTAAATTACTTCCAAAACATCATGAGCAACTTTGAATGAGTAAAAACAAGTTAGAACAAAGGTTGAACCTCATAAAAACATTAAAGTGCTCAAAATCACACCTTAGGATCTTTGAAGATGAAAGCAATGAAAAACAACTAAGGTGCTCATATTTTTAGGCCCTTTTGAAATTGGCCAAATTGTTTTAAAACAATGTAAAGCATAAGAAAACAAAGTTGTTGGCTCATATCATTGTCCAATAACAACTTCAACAAGATAGTATGACAATAATCAAGAATATGCCATAAAAGGCTAAAATGAAGTCATACCTCTCAACAAAGGTGGCTCAAAGAGGCACGCCATACTTAGAATGATCAAACCAACCATATGACATAAGGTAAAATCCAAAGCAAGGTTGGTTGCACTCATAAGTATAAAAATTAAAACCAAAGGATATCAACATCTAGTTAAAATAAGATTTAGGAAGCACAAGATTGCCATATACCCATCAAAGTAAGGTTTTACAAAACACTTTGAGCAACCATAAAAGGATGAAAACTTTTAAGATCAAGTTGCTACAAAGAGGGATAAACCCTGTAAAATAAAGACACACCTTAGGTTCTTTGAAATCTTAAAAACCTTTTAAACATAACTAAGGTGGTCATTTTGAAAATGCCTTTCTAGAAATCATGAAATGCAACACAAAGGCACATCAAAACAAGTTAAAGCTAAACTCATAAGATAAGAAAGAAAAGCGCGTGAGATAAGGCAAAAACACATAAAAGCAAGAGCAAGCATATGTAATCATCAAAATTAAAGAGCTAAACCAAGAGAGAGAGAGGGGGTTATAGCTACCAATTTTATTTCAATGATGATTCTAGAACCTTTGGCTTCTTTTGCTCTTACTTGACTTTCCTCATTGAGATCATCTTTTAAGTTCTTGAGGATGTCTTTTGGGGGTCACTCAAATCTTCTTCTCTCATCTTGAGATGGTTGCTTCTTGGATTGATGTATGCAACTTCATTGGCCTTGTAGACTCATCTTCCTTTGTATTGTCTCTTTTGGCCTTGTTCATTCCACTTTTGGCAATTTTTCTCTTCTCCCCATTTTCTTCTTCTAGACCTAGCCACTTTTAGTCCATTTCTTTGCATTTTCTTAAAAGTGTGGCTAGTCTACTTTTCATCTCCTTGAAGTTGAGCTCTTCTTTGAAATCGTGTCTTGCTCATTTTCTTCAAGGATGAAGTGTCTTCTTAATATGATCGGAGAAGATGGATGATCTTATCTTCAAGTATCCATTTCTCTTTTCTTTGCATTTGTTTCCTACATAAGAAGACACTTGTGGTACCCATTTATGTTTGGGTCCTAGAGGGTTAATGATGGGCTTTTTACCACCAACTTGGTTAGTTCACCTCTATTAATAATGTCTCTAATATGATGCAATATATTAACATGATGATCAAGGATGGTAAAGATCAAGCACATCATGTTAAGAATATATAAAAGAAGTGAAGGCATCAAAGAGATAAAAGAATGTGCATACTTGTGTTTGTGTTTGTACTCTAGGCAATTAAGATCATGAGATACAAGTAGAGCACAAAACACATTATCAAGAAAATAGAGCAAATGCACATAACAAAAAGAGAGTTTTAAAGAAACAAGTTTATACTTTTAAACCATCATGCTTGACAAGTTTGGAATAAACAATAACCACATTGTCAAGAAAAACATGAAATAAATAAAAGCATCAACAAAAAATCACATACTCAAATGACTAGAAATATATCCTAAACTACTTGCACTAAGAATCTTTCCTTAACGTGAGCAAGCAAGTTTGAAAAACAATTAGGCACATACTCATCTCATCATATTTCTAGGTTAAAGCGCATAAGGATAAAAAACGAAAGAATGATCACTAGCTAAGGATGAGTTAAGCTTTTGTACCTCAATGTTCAAGGAGCTTGTACTTTTTACCATTTTGGTTGATTGTCTTTATCAATAAGTCCATTGAGGCCTTTTGTGTGATCTTTGTCATGATCATCACTTTCATTTGAAGCTCTTGGAGAGGTTGACATGTGATTGCTTCTTTTTCTTTGTTGTTCATCCTTGGTTGATGAGATGAAAGCAATCCCCTCTTCTTTTTATGTCAATTGTAGAGTCATCATGATCGATGTACTTTCTTTTCTTGATGAACCCTCTACAATCTTGCAGTTCTTGGCATTTGACTATTTTCTTGGAGTTTTAGCTCACTTATGCCATTCCTTGTAGTTGTAGTTCATATCTTCTTTGTGAAGCTTAGAACTATTTGTACCTACAAGGAATTATTTTCTTTCTTACCAAGTGATGAGGATAATGGATTGACACTTTGACTCTTGTCATCATCACTTGATGCTTTACTCTTTGTCTTTAAGCAACTTAGTTCTCCAATTGATTGTCATTTGAGGTTTGAGAATCCAAGTGATAAAGAGTGCTTTTGAATTTCTTTGTTTGGCACATCTCCTTTTATCTGCCTCAATGCCACTTCTCTTTGAATCTATAACATTTGGAGCTATGTGGCATACTTTTCCTCTTCCTTGAGACTCCATTTTCTCTTCATGAATTTTATTTTTGTCTTTGGCATCTTGACACCTTGTTTGTTGATCAAAGGAATACGAATTCCTATTTCTATAAAGCTCAACAAGGTAAAATCATTAATAGACAAAAAGAATTTAAACATTTAGTCATATAGGGAAAATGGAGTCATCACAGAGTGGTTGGGAAGAGTCTCCTAAATAATAGGTAGAAAAGCGTATGACCATAGATCCTCCTAGGGTGTTAATACTAAAACCTTGGGAGAGTAGGCTCTTTGACCAATTGAAATACCCGTAGGGCATTGGCAATACCCGAAGGGGAGAACCTTAGAGGGGAGGGGGTGAATAAGGTTCTCAATTTTTTTTATAATTTTCTACCAAATTATTTTCCTAAGTGATCACCTTAATAACAATTATGTTCATTAAGCATACAAGGTGAATTAGAGTGTTATCACTTAGATGACTTGTGTGTGTATATGCAACACATAGTAATACAAGACAAATAATATGATCAAGGATTGTCTAGGTCCAGATTCCTATATGCAAATCTTGTAAGAGCAAACACACAAGTCACGAGGAATAACATTTAGCAAGAGATATATAAAGGTATAAGGATCTCTAAATGCAAGTTTTATGCCGAAGCCAAGGGAAAATATGACAAGTAATTAGTTTAACTCCATATAAACAAGTAAAGATCATACAACCAAGTTAATGTGAATATAAAGACAAGTATAATGTAAGAACTTGAAAGTAAAGAGATAGAGTTAGAAGATCAAACACAAGGATGTAGAGTGGTTCGATCACAAAAGATCTACATCCACTACCTTGGGACACACCAAGGATTATGGCAACTTTACACTAGCTTGTCTTGAGATATTACAAGGATGGACAAACCAACTAATGGTGTTTTACGCACTCATATAACCTTCCACCCTTGGGAACTCTTTCTCTAATCTAGTCTACTAAGTGAGGAGGTTTTACAAACAAAACCCTACTTCTATTTCGGGTTCACCATTCACTCTAGTTCCTAAAATTACAAGAAAGATACACTCCAACTAATGGAGGCCCAAACCATCTCTCTCACAAACAAGCCTTGTCACTCAACCCATTACAAAGAATGTAATATCAACACATGAGATTTTACAATTAAGCTCAAGAAAGAAATCCCTCTAAGGATTGGATATTACACTTGAAGCTCTAATTCGTATTTGAGAATTAAAGAATAAATAGATGAAGCTATTTCTCAAATAGAAAAGTTTTGATGAATGATTGGAAGAATTAAGCTCATGAAAGTGTTTGATTTACTTGTTTAAAATATATAATATAAGGCCCCTCTATTGACTTGAGCAAAGAACAAAAATAACCAGAAAAGGCTATTTATAGGGTAAAAAAATAACAAGCAAATCGAGTTACTACGGCTATAATTTTGCCTTGACAAGACAACTTCGGTCGACCGGACTAGGAAATTGGTCGCCCGAAGTAGTTACATAGTAAGTTCAAAAGCTTCTGTCTTGATCTCGGCAGACCGTGATAAGTGGTCCGGTCGACTTGGGAAAATGTCGGTCGACCGACCTGAAGTAGGTCTTCCGAGATATTTATAGCCGTTGGAGTCTTGGAACATTCAAAAGTGATAAAGTACAAAAGACATTTCGGTCGACCAGACAACACGTGTCGGTTGACAACTTCATCAGGTTGCCCGAGGTCTAGGACCCGGACGACCGAAATTCAATCCATAAGGGA
Organism: Vinca minor; assembly: GCA_026122235.1. Lineage (NCBI taxonomy): Eukaryota > Viridiplantae > Streptophyta > Magnoliopsida > Gentianales > Apocynaceae > Vinca > Vinca minor. The sequence goes on along the minus strand of JAOCZM010000241.1, from coordinate 4,560,492 downwards.
ATTTTCCACTTGATCAACTTTCTAATGTTCTCAAACTCATGCCTAAGTGTTTTTGAAAGATATTTAAAACATTTGAAAGATCTTAGGCATTAACCAACACTTAAAAGATGTTTTGCAAAACCTTTGAAAGATTAAATCAAAGTATGATATATGGTTTTGAAAACATGCAAGAGTATGAGCTTGATCATACTATAAACTTTCATTCATCAAAATAATTCTTTGAGCTTGGACTTGAGACCTTTGATCAGCCTTCTTCTTGAGTGATGAAGTCCTATAGCAATGATCTTGTAGAGTATTGGACTTCACACTCCTCCTAGGTCAAAGAGCATACCACTTGATTCTTTATTTGGATTGAGTAGCTCTTGACTTGTTCATCTTCTTTATTCTTGACTTTGCAAATCCTTCTATGGCATGTGGATTGATTTCAACCTTGTGCCATTGGAGTCTTTCAAAATGTAGCTTTCTTTGTGTATATGATGATACCTTTGTGTACACAAGGATCTAACTTACCATTTCCATCAATGTAGGTGTGAGTATATTATCCTATCAATGAAACATAAGCTCACACAGACATTAGAACTTCTCAATGTCTTGTTATCATCAAAACAAGATTGAACACATTAGCCCTTAGGACTTACAAAGGGAAACCAATCTTGGTTTATTTTTAGCTGTGAACATTCTCCCTTCGTTCGTAGGACTCTCTGGACCCAGTTGTTAAGCTCATATTTGATTCTTTAGGTCGATTCATTGCCCTTAGAAATACTGAAATTTGAACTTGATATAGGGCCATGATATTCACATCATTCCCCCATTTTCTTGAAAATGATTTGTCCCCAAATCTTGATTCCCGTATACTTGTCTTTTAACCTTTAGTTCTCCATTATCAATCAACCATTGCAGCTTGTACGGATGAAGATATTGTTGTTTTACATAACGAACAAGTGTGAAAAATATTCTCCTGCTCACCTTCTTCCTATTTTTTATCTTGGCATTAAGCTAGTGAAAGAATCTCACAATTTTAAGCCTCAAACTCCTCATTTCCCTTTGAATCCTTTTCTTCCTCTTCTTTATCTTTACATGGGAATAGTGACAACAATTCACCATTTTCAGCCTCATACTCATCCTCTTCCATAGGATCTTCTTCATCCTCAGATTCTATTTAACCATCTTTCCGGATCACTATAACCCGCTTGTTTGGACATTGACTAGCTATGTGTCCTCTCCCCTGACATTTTAAACACTGAATGTCACTATAATGAGATCAAATAGGGGAAGCTTTACCTTGAAAATGTGTGGATGTAGTGGCTAGCTTCGGTTCAAGTTCTATGGTTGGATAGTTTGACCTCTAAGGTATTGCACTCGGTTTTTGTAAAGCTAGTTTTGGCTGTGTATTTCCCTTCTTGAGTTGAATTAACATATACACCTCTTTTCTTGCTTGATCATATGCTTCTTTCATCATTCCTATAAATGCTTGCGTTTGTGGATCTAGGACAATTGGTGGACAAACCTCTACGCGTGCCATTCTTTCTTGATTGCGAGCCATAACAATTTTTTTTTAAAAATTCCTGTCCAAGAATTTTAATAGTCCTGCACATGCATTTTTCTGCCAAAAATAAAATAAAATTTAAAAATTTCCGGGCTTTTTTTTTGCTCTTCGCCTTTTGCTTTACAATAAGGATTCTGCAAAAACTCGAATTTTAGAAAAAGTAGAACAAAGAAATCCCTATCAAATTCGAATTCAGATAAAGGAATTCTTGTCAAACTAAAACAATAAAATACTTCCCAAAACTGAAATTCTAATAGGATTAGAAGACTAAAATCCTTAACCAAAGCATAAACAAAAAATAAAGCAGTAAAGATAATCCTTACCAGATGAAACTCGGTTCTGATTCCAAATTATGTGAAACTTCGCTAACGATGTGAACGAGACCCTCTTCGATTTGGCAACAACTCTAAAAAATTTGCCCAAGTATAAGTTTAGACGGGGACCTTCGACCTCTAATCAACCAATAGGAATTATCTTACATCTTGACTATCAACCTAGGTAGAATCGACGTATGATGGGTGGAAACCTCGACCTCTAATCAACTTGTGATTATCAACCTCGGTATAAGGAAGATGCCAAAAACGAAGGTGAATAATTCGTTTGATAAGTAAGTTTGAATGCCACAAGGAAATCCTTGATAAGTTCGGTAGGTCCTTTCGAGAACTCAAGATGAAAACAAAAGTTTATATATATATATATATATAAAACAAAGTATGCCGAATGTTCCTTTTATATGGAGATTTTCGGCCTAAGTTTCCAAGTCCTAATTGAATTAAAATACGACATAGTTTTTAGGTCGAAGACAAAGTCTAATCCTTCTTGCACTGAAATACGAAATAATGAAACTACTAAATAACTACTTTAGTAAACTGAGTAAAATACTAGTTATGGACTCAAATTAGGAAACTAAGGGACAACATATTCTAAGTCCATAACACAAGAAATAAAAGCAACTAAACATAATATGAAATCCTTGAACATATCATGGATGGAAGTTTAGCCCACATTTAAACTCACATTGTCCATTCCTGCCAAGTCGGCCCATGCTATCATCCACGTAAACCTTGTTAAGGGAAACCAATCTTGGTTTATTTTCAGCTGTGAACATATGCCCTTCGGTCGTAGGACTCTCTAGACCCAGTTGTTAAGCTCGTCTTTGATTTTATTAAGTCGATTCCTCGCCCTTAGAACAACTGAATTTTGAACTTGATATAGGGCCATGATATTCACATTATTAGTGTTTATTGATCCATTCGTATTGTGTCATTGCCCAATACCGTGGACTCCACAACGACCATTGTAGTTCCTAATTTGTGTCACAGTTAGGAGACAGCTCAGTGATAGTGACAAATATTGAGAACTCTTGGGTTCAACGACAACACACTCACAATGCAAGATAATGAATCCATGAGATGGAATCGATTATAGACAAGAGCTCAAACCGGTGACGACTCCAATTAACACATAACATATATGATTTCCAAATGCAATAATACTCGGCAACAACCACATCAAGATGAAGAACGAAATTAAAATACGCAATTACATTCAATGATATCAACATACAAGAATGGACAATTCAACATTTCATCAAATGCATTAAAAAAATGCTTTTATATCCTTCCAACACAAATTTCCTTAACTTTAAAGTAAACATTTCATGATTTTTAGGGCAGAAAATACAAGGGTGAAGATTCTTTCTTGGTATTATAAGCAAGCAAAGATAAATATAGAAATCCCAAGGGTGACGATTCTTTCAGGAAGCTTCGAAATGCACTAAAGAACACCCTAAACGGAGTTTGTTTACTACTTCAATTATGGATTTTACTCACAGCTCTCCTGTTTTCCAATTTTTTCTTCTTCCCTTCTTTTTCTCTAACCTCTCTTTCTTTTCCAACTCCAAAATCCCCGCACTAACTACCAAGAGACACACATTTTCAAAAGGTGTCAAACCACTCCCATAAGTTTTCTAAGCCACACACTTAAGTCTCCCAAGTTACACATAATATCAAAGCTACAAACGTACATAGAAATTAACATTTAATAATCACATAACCCATAAAATCAATTAGCATGTTATCATTAAACGACAAAAAGTTTAGGTTATCACAGATAGGTCCATCAGGGCCCGGGGAGGCTCATTCATGCCTGCGGATGCAGCCTGCAGGAGTTTTTATTCCTGATAAACATAGATGTAGATTTATTCATGAGTATCCTGCTCAAGGAACGAAAAGTCAGGTATAAAAAAAATACAAGCCCTTACATCGCGCTGAGAAGTTTACATCTCCACGTGTGCTAACTCGATATATTCTTCAAGAGGATGCTTGTCCAGGCTCTCACTGTTCTTAATTACTCAACACGTCCAATGTCCCGAGAAGCTGTAACATAGGCAATTGCAGCAACTTCTCCTCTGGACGAGCTACCACGACTTAAGAAGGTGGAACGGGTAGTCACCTCAGGTATAATCACCGCACGAGATGCAGAGTGAGATGTGGACTGACCCATGAAGGATGGAGGAGAGATAAGACGAGGCATCCACTTCATCGTCATGAGAACCAGAAATATCTAGAATGACTAGACTTGGTTACAACAACATATACACTAGAAAAAGAAGTGACAAATAAGGGTAAAGGTAATATATATTGCCCACCGATAACTACTTACCTGGCTTACGCATGCATGATCAGCTCGGGTAGTTGTGAGTTTTTCTCAAGGTCCAGGCGATGTTGCCCTTGACCTCACACGCTTCTTCAGACCCCTTGCAGACGATGTGGTGTTAGTAAAATATTCCACCATCCCAGTAGGAAACTGATCACTAAAGAGTAGGAAGAAGACATTATGTATAGATACAATATTTTAATGATAAGATAATGCAATTATACATGACAAATGAAGATGTCATACCCGTGAAAGGGTCAGCACGCATCGAAATGATGCCCTCGGGAAGAATGCCAACCCGAATATTGCCCCCCCTCCTCTCCCCGAGCTTGTCCCAGCTTGGGAAGGCTCTTGTGTCCGGAACACCTGTCTGACTCTGGCTGCCCTCATTCCCTTGGTCTACACCCTATCCAAGAGAGAACCTAACAAGCCCATTCCTGATAGAAAAGAGAATACAAGTTAAGATTTAGTATGGCACGAATCTTGCAAATAAAAAAGAAAACACAAATTAAAGGCACTGGCGCAAGATTGGATAATCATATGAACACTGATATATGAAATGCCATAACACCGGGCTCCATGATTCTTTCACTATCATAATGAAGACATTCAAATAGACTAATGGGTTGGGAATTATGTTCGATAAGTCCCACATTCAGGTAAATCCCGCCAGAGCAGGGCGAAAAAAGAAAGAATTATCCTCCCAACCTTTGAAGGAAGAAGGACCATGGAAAATTAATTTTTCACTCTGGCCAATCACGTTGTGTTTATGGATACACCAACCTAAGCTCTTCTTTACCTCGGGAGGTGAATCATCCTGTGTTTTACTCGAGGGACTATCTCAAAGAAACGCCTAATGAGTTCTAGATTGGTCGGAACTCTAAAAGCATACCACAGAAGGATGAAACATGTGATAAACCTGACATGGTTGTGGCTAAATTAGCTAAGGTTTATCTCATAAGAACTACTTAATTCTACGAAAAAACTATGGGGGACCTGTTAATCCACCCCGGAGTTGCTTGAAGTATACATTGGCTATCATCGGGGAGGAGAACAAGCTCTCTCCCCAGGGATTGAGAATTACATACTCCACACTAGAAGATATGGGAAAACTATTCCAGAGTTTCCTATGTCTGGATTCGTCTCGTAATGTTCAACGCTTCACATTCATCTATTCTTTTCCAATTATACAATGTCCTACTAGGGTATGTAATGGACTGTTGAGTTCTAGCCTGGTACATCATATTTTCTAGTTGTGCAAGTTGGTTTAACATTTTCCGGCTTCAAGATCTTTGGGATTCTTGATCTCGTGCCTCTACTAATATTAGTTCAAGACCTCAACTTCAAGAAATGTTACCTAAAGTTTTGGGAGGCTTATGGTGGGTTCCTGACTAAGATATGTATTGGGCCCCCTAGGTTCTCCCAACCCGCACCGACACTTAATTACATGTATGAGTTAGACATGTCTGGTTTATGTCAACTACTATAAAGTTCGACTCCTCATGGGATTGTGTTTCCCTAACCTTATTCGACTATAAGATGTCTGGTAAGTATAATCCGAATCGAATTAGTAACATGTCTGGTAAGTATTCACTTGAGAAGTTTCCATCTTAGCGAGGGCCAACTCGATCAAATCTTCAGGAGGATGCTTGTCCAGGTCCTCTGAAACGACATCATGCGTACATGGATGGTCTCAAAGCTACCATTATGTTTCTCACTATTCTTAATTACTCTAACATGTCCCCTGTCCCGAGAAGTTGTAACCTCGGTAACTACATGAACTTTGCCTCGGGACGAGCTACCACGAGTTAGGACGGTGGCACAGGGAGTCACCTCAGCGATAATCACTACACGAGATGCAGAGTGAGACGTAGACTGGCCCAGGACTGCTGGAGGAATGATAAGACGAGGCATCCACATCATCACCATCAGAACCAGAAATATCTAGAATGACTACACTCGGTTACAACAACATATACACTAGAAAATGAAGTGACAAATAAGGGTAAATGTTACATACACTGGTAAAAGATAACTATGTACCTGGCTTACTCATGCACGATCAACTCGAGTAGTTATTCTCTCGGCCTCACACGCTTCCGCAAACCCCTTGCAGATGGTGGGTGTTAGTAAAATATTCCACCATCCCAGTAGGAAGCTCATCACTAACAAGTATGAATAAGACACTATGTATATATACAAACTCTTAATGATAAAATGGTGCAAGTAAACATGACAAATGAAGATGACATACCTGTAACAGGGTAAGCATGCATCGAAATGACGCCCTCGGATAGAACACCAACCCGAATATTGGCTCCCCAGAGCTTGTCCCAGCTTAGGAAGGACTTTGTGTCCGGAACTTCTGTCTGACTGCCCTCATTCCCCCGGTCTGCACCATATCTAAGATGGAGCCTAACAGGCCCATTCCAGACAGAAAAGAGAATACAAGTTAAACTTCAGTGTGGCATGTATATTGCAAATATACAAGAAAACATCGGGCTCCATAATTCGTTCACTATCATAATGATGGCATATTTTTTCAAAATTTTAAAGCCTTCGGATCGACATTAGAATCGACTAATGGGTTGGGAATTATGGTGGATAAGTCCCACACTCGAGTATATCCCGCCAGAGCAGGGCAGATAAAGAACGAATTATCTTTCCAACCTCTGAAGAAAGACGGACCATGGAAAATTAATGTTTCACTGGACCATTACCTTGTGTTTATGGATAAACTAACCTAAGCTCTTATTTACCTCGGGAGGTGCATAATCCTGTGTTTTATTCAGGGTGGAGGGCTATCTCAAATAAACGCCTAAAGAGTTCTTGATTGGTGGGAATTCCAAAAGCATAACACAGGAGGATGAAACATGTGATAAACCGAACAAGGTTGGGGCTCAATTAGCTAAGTTTTATCTCATAATAACTACATAATTCTACGAAAAGCGTATAGGGGACCTGTTAATCCACCCCGGAATTGCTCGAAGCACAGAATGGCATATCCTCGGGGAGGAGAACAAGATCGCTCCCCGGGATTGAGAATTACAGACTCCACATCAGAAGATATGGGCAAACTATCATAGAGTTTCCTATGTCTGGATTCATCTTGTAATGCTCGAGGCTTCACAGTCCTCTATACTTATCCAATTATACACTGTCCTAGTAGGGTATGTAATGGACTGTTGGGTTCTAGCCTGGTACATCATATTTTCTATAGCAGTACAAGTCGGTTTAACATTTTCCCGAGCTTCAAGGTCTTTATGATTCTTGATCTTGTGCCTCTACTGATATTGGTTCAAGACCTCAACTTCAAGCAACTTCACCTGAAGTTTTGGGGGGCTTATGGTGGGTTCCAAACTAATATCTATATTGGGTCTCGGGTTCTCCAAGCCTGGGTCGACCATCACCGACACTTATAGACATGTGCGAATTAAACATGTCTGGTTTATGTCAACTATTATAAAGTTTGACTCCTCAAGGGATTGTGTTTCCCTATCCTTATTCGACTATAACATGTATGGTAAGTATAGTCTAAACCGAATTTGTAACTAATATACTCATGGGATTTTATCTACTATAAATATTAGATATCATTTACTGCATTGATTCATTCAGATTACTTGCTTTTTGAACATTAAGCTTTCTCTCTGTGTCTCTTTCTCTCTTAAAGCGAACATATGCATCAGAGAGTGGTTGGGAACATCCCCACCACCATTTTGATCATTTTTTTCTTGTAGGTCACTATCATAGAGTTTCCTATGTCTGGATTCATCTTGTAATGCTCGAGGCTTCAGATTTCTCTATACTTCTCCAATTATACACTGTCCTAGTAGGGTATGTAATGGATTGTTGAGTTCTAGCCTGGTCTTTATGATTCTTTATCTCGTGCCTCTACTGATATTGGTTCAAGACCTCAACTTCAAGCAACTTCACCTGAAGTTTTGGGGGGCTTATGGTGGGTTCCTGACTAATATCTATATTAGGTCTCGGGTTCCCCCCAGTCTGGGTCGACCAGCACCAACACTTATAGACATGTGGGAATTAGACATGTCTGGTTTATGTCAACTACTATAAAGTTCGACTCCTCAAGGAATTGTGTTTCCCTAACCCTATTCGACTATAACATGTATGGTAAGTATAGTCTGAAGCGAATTTGTAACTACTATACTCATTATTGTGAGGACGGAGTTCAGAGACGAAGCCCGTTTGTCCAAGAAACGTCATTGTTGTACATGTACTAGGTTTATAGTGAATTGCTCTAGAGATTGGGTAATTTTTACGGCAGGACACAGAGAGGTGTTCATACAGGATCAAGTGACGGAATATATAGCTAATTTATTTATTTTTAATTTCCAAATCCCTTTATGATACCCATTGAAACATTTAAATTTGCTCATTCATAACTATTATCTTAGATAGTAATGTGTGTAAAAGAAAAAAAACAAATTGATGACTCGACGTAGTTATCATTGAAGCTATTTTATACTTATGAGGTAGTTTGGCTGAACAATCTAATGTGGTATTAAAAAAGTGTTCCAACGTAATAACCCGGCGTAGCTACTATTGGAGATGCTCTAAGTTAGAGGATTGACATGGCGAATGTGTAACTATGTGGAACTATCTGAGTCGTTTACTACACCACACACGCTCCGCTGATGTTGTGCAGCGGCTGCTTGGAAGATTTTTTTCGCCATGATAACCACTCCAATGTATACATCCACAATCTTTCACATTTTATTAGAAATATATGCAATGAAATTGAGAAAATAATTTGTCTTTTCAATTGGTTCTGGTGAAGGTTAAGTAAAGACGTATTTGAACATTCTCTCTTTGACAATCAATTAATTTCTTTTGTTCTCCAAAACAAATTTTAAATCAAAGCACAATCCAAATACACTCGTCGCACACTTCATTCTACATTGGGGTAGAACTTGAGGGTGGAAAATAGAGGTTACCCCAATATTTTTTTAAAATGTTATATTTTGTATAAAAATTAATTTTTAATTTGATGTACACTCAATATATCTTCATTCTACATCGTGGCAGAACTTGAGGGTGATGTAAATTCTTCGTTTACCATCCGAAATTTCCAAACAAATATTTAAGTTAATGTAATAATATTGACGTACACCCTTACAATGTGGATTTACTTTAAACAATCTCCACAGAAAAACACTTGGAAATTCATGAGTTTCTCAAAACCGTTAGTATCCTAAGTACAATAGTCCTTCTTAAACTTGTATAAATAGCCCCTAAACATTCTTGTATCCATAGGCCACCCTTCTTTTTCATCGCCATATTGTTCTCTCTTTCTCCCTTCAAAAAGAAAAAAGGAAAAAAAAATGGCCATCAACTTTAGGGTTATCTCAACTCTTGTCTTCTTTTTCATTCTCTCAATCTTCACCGGTGAAGCATCCACCATTTCAACTCCTCCTGCAGGTACACAGCAGCAAACCCCAAAGGCCCCGGAAAAACCGTTGACTACTCAGGCAACAAATTACACATGTGATGTGCCCTACATTAAATCTCACTTGGATGGCTTAACCGTAAAAACCAAAGCATTTGTAACAGAAAAAATCCAGAATCGTTTGCACGACAAAACATTCCCACAATCAGACAAGGGTTGTCTGATGAGATGTTTCCAGGCATACCATGCAGCCATGTTTTCCATACAGAAAGCCACACCTGATGTTTCTGGAAACAAGTTTTACGATTCTATTGTTGATGTTGTTACATACTCATCATTCATTAGATCCACCATGAAGCTTAATTGTACTAGCAACATTATTAGGCAAAATCCCGAGTTTGCAGGGATGCAACAATGGGCTGAATGGGGTGCTCAAGATATTCTTGCACGATTGAAGGTTTGCTATAAATAATCTCACCCTCTTCATTATTGATCATCGTTTTACTGGAGATGATATCAAGGTGGAAAATTCACTAACAATTGTTAGTTTTGTTAGAACTTATTTATAGACTTGATGGGCTAGAATGCCATTGTATTTGAGTCTATAAGTTGTGGATTTGTGACCATGATTTTGAGAATTTATAACGTTATTCTTTTTTTTTCCTGTAATAATTTTGATAGCAGAAATTGTGTTTCAGAATTTTGAGACACATAATAAAATGCCATTTTGCTATGACTCTTTCATGTGATTAATATTTGTTTAATACTATCAAATACAATATGATTCTTAAATGTTCAGATTTCATCAAAAAAAATTAGGAGAATACTGAAATTAATTAGTATTTTTTTAAATTAAGTGGGATATACGATCTGAATTACAATCCTACGATCCTTCCACGATCTTCCGATTCTACGTAGGATCTCGAGTTTGACAGTCTTGGACCCCACATACTATATTCAAACACATGGACGCTTGATATGATCACAAAAGCAAAAAGACCAATATTTTGAAAAGACGAACCCAAAATTCTTGAAATGAGAATGTTTTTCTTGGGAAAAAAATGGACTTTTATGTATGCAAAATAATTTTACCGACCAGTAAATCATTACCAGAAAAGAAGGATGTTATCATAAAATCACTTAGCTCTCTGAAAATTTAATGTCCCAGGCGATGATAAAGATTTTGTAGTTAAAAATGGATCTAAAAAGCAACCACTGATTTTTTTTGGAAAAAACAAAATATTATTTTATTTTATTTTATTTTATTTTTAATGTAATTTGCTATTTCTGAGTTGTGGGAAATTTGTACAATAGGCTATAAACACGTTGCTTAACTGTCATATAATCAATAATATTTCTTACTCATGCATTAAAAAAGTATGAAAGAGAACCATAAATATATTAGATGAATTGTAATTTAAGTAAGCGCGATTCAAGGCTTAATTAAACTATTGAAGCTTCAATGGTAAGAACAAGGAATGAAGGACCACTTGAGGTTTAAACGAACTAAATTAAAATTAAAACCTGCATATATAATTGTTTACACAAAAAAATCGATTAAATGTCGAGCTAAAAAGCTAGGTTGGTCGAACCTTGTATCCACGCTTGGAATTTATTCCCTCAAAATGATTTACATTTGGAGAAGGGTAACTCGACCAAGTATGCATTATCAAAGACCTCATGCAGTAAATATGCGTTATTGGATATAAAAAAGACCTCATGCAGTAAGTCTGGATGATTTCAAAAATCCAAGTCTAAAAAGGATTACATGAATGTAAGTGTGGAAAGTTGTCAGGAAAGCGTGTAAATAAAAAGTAAAGACTTCGAAAAAATCATGTTTGATGTTTCGTTGAAGGGGTTTCGATCTTCAAGTTTTTTCCTATTTCTCAATGCGTCATTGCTTTGTAAATATGCCAATTTCATTGTAAAGCACCACTATTGTCATGATGTTGCATCATCTTCCTTGCATGTTATGGAAGTAGTGGAGGTTGTAGGGTGTTCAATCATTCATTTGCTGGTTATTGGTTATCATCTATTTTCTTTAAGAACAAATTCCCCCTGATTTTAGCATATCAGCTGAATTATCTCTAAATATCCACCATATTTTACATAAGTGGGTAATGATAGATGGCTAAACATTAAGTCAATTAATTTGTTAATTTAGGGCAAAATGTAAATAAACGGTCGAATCTCTTATACCAACAGTGGTGAATGATATTTATTTTTGGATTTTAACCAATTTTAGTCAATTTTGCTTAGTTATAAAGCATTACCCTTTTTGGCTTCCAACGTATGAATTTCAAACTTTTTTAAAAAAAACGTTTCAAAGTACTTGCATTACCTTTTTTGTATTTTGAGTACATAGAGCACATTCACTTCACTGACCTTGTTACGTATTTGTTTACTCAAACTTTGCTGAGTATTTTTTTAATCTTGAATATGATTTTCTTATATTTGGTTTAAGTTTATTCTTTTGTTAGGAAATGTATTGTGTTTGGCCTAATTTTTGAAGATCTCCTGAGAGGTGTAGTTTGTTATGTTTATTCTTTATCTTACCTCTCCATATTTTGGGTGGACTTAATGAGATTGAACATATTCTTTAACTGCATCGAGGAACTTATGTGTTTAATATAGAATGTTGTGAATTAGCCCGAGCTGAATGCGGAAGGCATGGAATATGGTAACTTGTAAGCAGGGGCGGCTCAAACATATCCGAGGCCCTGTGCCGAAAAAAAAATTAGGGCCCCAAATTTTAGGCTAAGCATATATATAAACAAAAAAAAAAAAAAATTGGGGCCCCGAATTTTTTGTTAAGTATATATATAAAAAAAATAAAATTTGGGGCCTCGGATTTTTTGCTAAGTATATATATATATATATATATACAAAAAAAAATTTGGGGCCCCGAATTTTAGATTAAGTATATATATATATAAAAAAAATTGGGGCCCCGAATTTTTGGGGGCCCTGTGCGGTCAGTCACCTCGCACATGGCCTTAGCCGCCACTGCTTGTAAGATGATGAGCAAATAATGTTGTTAAGTATTATTCTGAGTAGAAAACCGTTGCAACATTTTCAGTTTAATGCAAGAGGTCAAGACTCAAATTGCGCTAACATAAATGACTAGGTTACAGAAGTAAAGCTAATTATGGGTTTAGGATATCTTGTTGCAGCAAAACAGAAGCATTTTGTTGATCGAATACGTCAAGACAGAACAAATATGATTTGTTTGAGTTTAAATAGGCATGATATCTATCAAAATATTCATAGCTAGCTAACTAGAATCTTGTCGTAAATACATGATAGATAAAAAAAAATTACGGAGAAATCCCCCTCAATTGCATACCTTGACATGATTAGGACCATGTAACTCCAGAACAAAACTCTTAAAGTGAAGCTATAAACCACCTTATTAATTCCCAATTTGGGACAGAAGAATCGATTGTAAAAGTTAAACCCTGATCCAGGAGGAGCTGAACCTCTAACGACTAATCCCTCCGCCAGGAAGCTTTTGTATCTCAACCAATTGTGGTTCTACTTCCACCACCTCCCACTCTCATGTTTGAACAACCTGGCAAAACATGATTATCTCAACTCTCTCATAATAATTACTTAAGTTGTTAACGATCCAAATTTAAAGATTTCTCTGAATTGGGTTCCTAGTAATCAATGCATTCGACCAAAAGAATCTGGCGAAAAGGGCTATTTACCAAGATGTCATGTTTAGTTGTGAACCAGTGATACCCGGGACTTTTTGATCAAGGTTTAATATTAGGTACAGAAACTAAGTGGAAATTAGGCATTGTTAAAGTGAAATTTGAATGTGAGTCACAAATTTCAAATATGAGAAAATATTCATTCATGTTTCAGTTTCCAACGCGTTTGTTTAAAATTGGCATTGCCTCTTTCCATGCATATTTTGCATATAGGTATGGTATTAGGAAGTAACTAATTTACAACTGGTTTCAAGATGTTGAAGAATAGTTTATGGAACGGAAGAAAGATGCATCCATGCAAAGCAGGGACGAATCTAGCTACCTGTGACTAGGGTCAAATGACCCCAGTAAAAAAAAAATTAATTATATATGATATATTTTACTCTATTTAGATAATAAATGTATAAATAACTCCAGTGAATTATTGTGTATATCAAATGACCCCAGTAAATTATATTTCTGAATCTGTCACTGGTGCGGTGCAAAGGAAATACTAGTACTTCTCTTTCAGTTCTTAAATGTAACGAGATCATCATTCGTGGTTCTTTTGGAAATTAAACGTTACCGGTTTCTTTGGTTCTTTTATGTTGGATTAATGTTGTTAACCACACGAGTTAATACGTAGAATCGCATGATTTTACGATTTTACTGAATTAAAAGGTGTTGAATCGCAATATGGTAGAAATGAGATAGAAATCGTAAAAACGTAAAATTAGACGTTTCTATCGATTCTACTTGTATGGCAGGTCGAGTAACTATTAGTTCGGGTCGATTACTGAGAGAAAATACTTAATTCAATATTTGTTTTTCACCAATTCAATTTTGTTGTTGTTGAAGAGGTTTCACTTAAGATGATTTCATAACCATCGCGGAGATAATCCATCCATTCTATTAGCACTTAGCAGTTGCAAGAACATGTCACCTACCCGCACTCGTACCTCCGTCCCTGGCCGAGGAATAAATCGCTGAATAAACAATATTTAACAACAATGATATGCAGGATGATGATAGTGATGTTGGTCCGAAATTCAAGTCTTTGAATGACTTGTTTGATTAAATCATAGACTCATTATGTGCTTTGTTTTATTTTGTATGTTCTTTATTATGAATTTTGTTGCGTTATTGACTTTTGAAAAACTTCTTAGACTATGTTTGATGTATTTTTTTTCATATTGTTGGATTATATGATATGATTTATAGGTTACTTATTATTATTTATATATAAAATATATATTTTAACTTTTTGATACATTCCTCTTCCATTTCTACGGTAGAATCACGTTTTTAACAACCTTGTGATGTATATCTTACTTCATCATGTTTAATATGATTTGAACCAGATTGTCTTACCTTTGGAAAGGATTTTATCTCCAAAAATTGATTGACTGATTAAGAATATAGAATGTCGCTTAGTTGCTTGTGCCAAAACAAATTGTTTGGATGACATTTGCTTTTTTAACATGCTTCTTGCCATCTCGACGGTGATACAGTTCTTTCTTTCTGCTGAATTAAGGATCTAATTAGATAGTGTTCTGTGTCCGAACATAATATAAAATTTTCAAGTTCATAAGCTATATCTCCTTTTACAAATAATTCAATTGTTATGAAATTTGAGAGTTTTATTTCAAAATCAAACACTATCTAACTACATTCTGATATTGTTCTATTGAGTATTTGAAACAACGAGTTGTCTCTCAATTCTGAATAATTCTGATATGGACCATGTGGTCCATAATTGGCCACATTACTACAGAATGAGGAGAGAGACAATTATATAGTGATGTGGCTAATTCTGTACCACATGGTTCATGTGGACCTGATCCATATCAGAAAAATCCCTCCATTCTCTTCTCTTTAATGTTGGGTTGGGTCATTTTTGCAATTGACTCTAGATGGAAAGCTGTTCATACAAAACTTATGACCATTGACCTGTAGGATTGGATAGGGGAAACATATTAAAAGAATTGAAGGAAAAATATATATTTCACTTTTACAAAATAAAGAATTAGTACAATAATATTTATATATGTGTGCATATACTATATTAGTTAACTACTAATTATACCACACTACACAATATTTAGGTAACTACTATACATTAGGAAGAAACTAATAATACATATGTCCTAATTAATTAAACTCTAATTAGGCAATTCATAATTAATTAGGTATTTCCTAATTAATTAAGTAATTCCTTAACAATAACTTCCAATACCCCCTCAAGTTGGAGTGTGGATATCAAGAGCACCCAACTTGCTAACCAGATAATTAAATTGTCCTTGATTTAAATCTTTGGTTAACATATTGGCGAGTTGCTCCTTTGTTCCCACGTGACTAGGATCCCATCTTAAACACTTTCTCGAATGAAATGACAATCAATCTTGATATGCTAAGTTCGTGGATAAATAGCCATTTTGGTCACTAACCTTTTTTCGTACTGCCACTTTGGTCAAAAATGAGTTTTTTTAACTTTTTTCATCACTAAAGTTTTTTAATTCAGTCATTTTGGCCAAAATGAGTTTTTTTAACTTTTTTTGTCACCAAAGTTTTTTAAGTCTGCCATTTTGGTCACTAAAGTTTTTTAATTTTGCCATTTTGGTCACTAAAGTTTTTTAATTCTGCCATTTTGGTCACTTAAGTTTTTTACCAAAATGGAAGACTGAAAAAACTTAAGTGACCAAAATGGCAGAATTAAAAAACTTTAGTGATGAAAAAAGTAAAAAAAAAAACTCATTTTGACCAAAACGGCAGGACGAAAAAAGGTTGGTGACCAAAATGGCTGAATTAAAAAACCAAGGTTTTGAAACCCGGACCGGGCATCGACCCGGAAAAGTTACTGTGTCACTGGTCGGACCGTCATCGACCCGTTCATCAACCCGGTGATGTCATAAATATTAAAAAAAAAATATAATATATACTTATTAATAAAAAATAAAATTAATGTAAAAATTTTCAAATAAACATCTTGTTGATATAAACCTGAATATTAACATTTCTTATTTTTAGATATCTAACAAAATTCTATGTAAATTAATTTACGTACAAAATTTCTACAAAATGTGAATAGAATTACACTTATTGATCAAGAAAAAGAGGAAAACTTTCATGAAAATCACAAAGAAAAAATCAAATCCACTCCAACCTCCTCAATCCAAGCAAGAACAATATTTAACATTCCAAATTTGATTAATAATTAGATGGGGAATTGGAATTGGAATTGGAATTGGGATTAATTAATAACTTTATTTGTATTAGGAAGGTTAACATAATATAAATAAAATATATAGAATCACATTAAATATAAAAGGAATAAAATGGATAAGGAATAAAATAGAAAATAGAAAATAAAGTAAAAGGAAGGAATAGTAACAGATTCGTGGGAGGGAAAAAAAAAAGAGAGACAAAAAATAAAAAGGAAATAGAAAAGACAAGGACCAATCGTGGTTTTCTTCAAAAAAAAAAAAAAGGGCCAATCGTGGGTAACCGTGCGTAAAGAAGAAAAAGGAAGAAAAATGTAATGGTCGTGACCCGGACGGTTTCCACAAAACCGTTCCGGTTTTCGGGTCGAATGGTCGGACCGGCCGGGTCAAACGGGTCAGTAAAATTAGAGCGATTTTTGACGTGTAAGGGTTTTGGCACCTAACCGAACCGCTCAGAGGTCCGGTCGACAGTCGGACCAGTCCGACCGGACGGTCCGGTCCGGGTTTCAAAACCATGTAAAAAACTTTAGTGATGAAAAAAGTTAAAAAAAACTCATTTTTGACCAAAGTGGCATGACAAAAAAAGGTTAGTGACCAAAATGGCTATTTATTCCTAAGTTCGTTCATGAAAGACTGTATTTGATGCAATGTGTAGCGTCGACTAACTGTCACAATACAACTTAGCGGTCCTAAAATGACTCCAAGAGATTTGAACAATTCCCTTAACTAAACTAGCTCATTTGTTTCATTTTCCATTTGTGTATTTTGCTTCAACTTAAGATCGAGAGACAACTTCTTGTTTCTTGGTTCGCCAAGAAATTTGAGTGTTTCCTAATTGAACAAAGTACCATGTAAAAAACCTCCTAGTTGTGGGGCAAACGACTCAATCAGAATCACAATAAGCTACTAACCCTGCATTGGAATTGTTTCTAGGTAACGAAAAACTCAAAGTGCAACATCTTGATGTCTTTCTCTTGGGTTCTGCATGAATTGGCTAAGACTATGGACTGCATAAGTGATGTTAGGCCTCGTTATGGCAAGATAAAGTAATCGCCCCCACTAATCTCTTATAGCGCCTTGAATCTCTAATTAACTTTCCACTAATCCTTCGTTGTCAACTTGAGTCGTGTTTTCATTGGTGTAGAACATTATCGTGAACAGATAAACCACATTATGTTAGATTGTCAACAACATACTTGTTTGGCACAAAAACCGACACTTGGGAGAATGTGCTACTTATATGCCTAAAAAGTACTTGAGAGCCCCAAGATCTTTGATTGTAAATTTGAAATACAAGTACCTTACTTACTTATTGGAATGTTTTAAGGTCGTTTCCTGTGAAAATAATATCGTCAATATAAACAAGGATTACAACCAAGACATTACATCTCCGGTAGATGAATAAGGAAGCTTCTATTGCGGTCTGCCTAAACCGAAATTTGGAAAGCTCTGAGGTGAGCTTACCAAACCAGTTCATCACTGCTTGTTTCAACCCATATATGGACTTATTGAGCTTGCAATAAAGATATGCCATATGTGGAGGAAATACACGTGGACGTTGTTCCATGTAAATATCCTCTACAAGATAACCATAAAGAAATGCATTATTGACATCTAACCGGAAGATGCTCCAATTTTTTGAAACTACCAAAGTCAAAAGACGTCGAACTGTGGTCATTTTGGCAACCAGAGCAAAACAGCGAAATCCTCCCCATCAACCTGAGAGTAGTCTTTAACAACCATGCGAGATTTAGCACGCTCTAACGAACCATCAGCCCGAAACATCAATTTATAGACCCAAGGTTGAAAACTGGCTTCTTTCCAAGAGGAAATGGTGCATAGACTCAAGTGTTGTTACTCTAAGGGCGGGTATTTCGGATTGCATAGAGCCCCGCCACATAGGAGAACGAGCAGCTTCTGCATAGCTGAGAGAGGGGGAGAGAGAGAGAGAGAGAGAGAGAGAGAGACCAAGCAACATTTATGGCAAGCAGAAAAATTCTCATAAGATAAGTAATTATGCAGTGGATAGACCATACATGAAGAAGCTCTTAGAGAAGAGTGAGCCGAGGGGACAATGATATTGCAAACATAATTGCGAAGCTAAACTGAGAGTTAAGTGTCTCGTGTGGACCGTCGAAGCGGGCAGCTGGACTCAAATGGCTCGGATGGTCCAGGTCGGAATGGATTAAATCAGCTAGTCCATTGCTTTGTGATTCAACCAGTGTGTTTTTTTCTGGGATATATTTTGTAGCAGATGAAAGATTTTGTGACAAATGTGCGAACAGAAATATTTCCTGATAAAAGTGAACGTCTCGGGATACAAATAATTTCCTAGAGTGTAGGTCATAGACTTTCCAATTATTTTGTCTCATTGGTATCCGATAAAAATACACTTGGTGGACCGTTCAGTGAATTTATCTCTCGAGGGATTTGCGATATGGGCATAACGAGGAGACCCAAAAACTTGAAGGTGATCAAATTTTTTTGGTCTTCCAAAGAGAATATCATATGGAGTTTTATTATTTAGGACTTTACTAGGAGTGTGACTGATAAGATACCCTGCAATTAAAATGCACTCCCCCAAAAACGAATTGGTAGATAAGCCTCAAAACGAAGGGCTTGTGCCACATTATAAATGTGCCTATTTTTTTCTTTCTACCCGCCCATTTTGTTGAGTAGTGTAGACACGAGATGTTTCGTGAAGAATACAGGTTTGGAAAAAATAAATCCCTATGACTTTGAAATTCTGTTCCATTATCACCCTTTCGATGACTCCTTGAAATTGAGTGGAGACCATGTTATGGAAGTTAATGAAGACCTTTATAGTTTCACTCTTTTCCTTAAGAAGATAAACCCAAACAAACCTAGAGAAAACATCCACCAAAAAGAAAAAAATAATGCGCCCTAGACCCTAATCAAGGAGGGCGTTTGATATTTACCCCATAAATCAAAGTGTATTAGTTCAAAATGTCGCTTCGCCTTATTGTGACTAAGAGGAAAAGGTAATATGGAATCTTTTTGATCGATGACAAATATCACAATGTATGAATTTATCGTTTGAGGGTTTTAACAAAAGAAAAAAAAAGAATGTTAGATAAAGTACTACATGATGTGTGTGCGAATTTTTGGTGCCACAACTTATAATTTTCCTCTGAATGGACAGCTGCCATTACTCCGCCTTGGTGAGTCACACCTTTAAAAAGATAGATGTCACCACTTAGCTCACACTCCCTGATCAGCGTCTTCTGCATTAGATCTTGTACACCAAAATACTCATCAAAGTAGATGACACAACATTTAATTCTCGTGTTAATTAGGAGATAGAAATCAAATTGCACGAGAATTGTGGCATATACTAAGACTTTAGCGAGACGAATATTGGAATTTAGAGTCACTATACCCTACTGTTGTGCCCAAATACGTTTCCCATCATGAAAACTCATGCTAATAGGTATTACCATATTTTGCAAGTTTTTCAATTTATTATTATCGCAAGTAATATGATGAGAGGCCCTGCTATCAAGTATTCATGGGAAAGAACAAAATGAGACGTTTTTACAAGTGGTGTGGAAGAAGATGTCAAAGGAGATGTTTTTTGTCAACAAGGGGTTTGGCCCAGTGGGGCAGCCTACTCCCCGCAATGGGGCAAATAATATTTCTCCTCCTTATGAGGCTATAATTCCCTCCCCAGGCATGGGGCATGCTACAATCTCCCTATATAGGGTACTCTGCGCTCTTCCCCCTCGGGGGCAATCTCCTTCGGGCGTCGAAAAAAAAAAAAAAAATATGTTTTTTAACCAAAGATATCCCTGATCTACTTCAACTCGACTGAGAAGCCACAATTTTAGACGAATTTGATTTGGTTGGCTCAATTCATGGCTTGGTTTGCCTTAAAAGTCCTAAAAGTCTAATGGTTATTCTTGGAAACCCAATTCTGAATCAATGGAAGCCCATTCCGGAATCAAAACTTAGTTTTAGTGGAGAATCTGGGATAATTTCAGTTGGGTTTGGTTATGATCTTTTGAATGATGATTACAAGGTCATTAGGATTGCATGTGAGAATATGGATAGCTATATTGAGTTGTCAAGAGTTGAAGCTGAGGTTTATACGAGTAATTTGGATTCTTGGAAGGAGGTTCGTGTCGGTTTCCCATTCAGCTTAACTCGTAGTGGTACCACAAATTACCTAATTGTGGACGGGATGCCATATTGGATTGGGTATATATCTCGAACTGAGGATGATTGTATGTTTATATATGGTATGATGTACGCAACGAGGTGTTCAAGTGTATTCCTAGACCAAGATTTACGCATAAAGATGGAGGCCATGTGGAATGCGAGAGTTCTATACTGGTGTTTTCTTGTAATAAAGAACTATTATATTAATAATATGGTGTATGATGAGGATAAGGAACGTTGGAAACTGAAATATACTCATCATAGGCCCTTACAATTTGAATATAAGTCTTGCAATTTCCTATACTCTAAAGCCGGAATACCTTTTTGCAGTAAATCATGAGGGAAAACTGTTTGTACAAGACCCTATAACTAGTGCATTCAGTGAGCTCTTTTATTCCGAAGCTGAGAGTGTTACTATGCAAGCTTTTAGCTACACTGAGAGCTTGGTTTGTCTACAAGGAATGGAGCGCCTTGGCCTGGAGCAACTGTTGGAAGAACACTAAGCTGAGTATTTTGGATTACTGAATTTGAATTTTTTAAATTCTAGTAATTGTTAGGAATGAGGGGTGGGGGAAAGGGGGGTCTGTATAGCCTATGCAATCTAACGAATGGTGTATGATCAATTTACTTGCTAGCTAGGTTCTGTCTCAATGTCTGGTCCAAAATCAAACGCCTTATTTCCTTTAACTTTTGCCTTATGTTTCCTGAGTTCAATTTGATCACTGCATTTACAACTTGTTAGGTACTTGGTTGTGTAACCTTTTAGCAGTTTGAAACGTTTCAATGTTGATTTTCATCCATATATATTTTTTTTTTTTGGTATTTTCATTCGAAGATCTTAAGGGTACTAATTTTCTTTCTATTCCTGAATATAGTGAGTTGCACAAATATCATTGTTTTTCATATTCTTTTGGATTAAGGTGGAAAAAACTGAGATAATTTCACATGGATTGTGGTAATGATCTTTGTGAATGTTGACTATAAGTTTATTAGCATTGAATGTTTCGAGGGATCTGGCGAGGCCAACAAGGAGCTTTCAGGAGTTAAGGCTGAGGTTTACCTAACCAATTTGGATTACTGGAAGGAGGTTCAGGTCAATTTCCTATTAATGTTTTAGATAAGACCAAGAATACCTTAATTCTGAAAGGAATGCCTTATTAGATTTCGAGTAGAACTATATCGAAATCGTGGATGGACAGTAAATCATGTCATGAATTAATACGGTATGATGTATGCAACGAGGTGTTCAAGCGTATTTCTTGGCGAAAGATTAGGTGGCCGGTTGTTACCGGTTTATTCTCCTATGGAAGACTTCAGTGATTATATTGACATTTTTGCGTAGGGTGAGAAAGAGGCATCTTGGAAGAATAAATGAATCCATGGGCCTATAAGATTGAAATATTGGAGCTTTATATATGAGGGATTTATTACCAGTTGCTCTATAGATTGAGTAATTTTTCTTGCAACTGCAAAGAGAAAGTCGTCTCATTCTCATACAAAGATCCAGTGACTATGAATTGAGAAACTTCTCCTTTGCCCAAGGTATCAAATTTCTAAAAGGAAGCTTTTGATTACTAGGAGAGCTTGGTATATGTTTGAAAGGGATGGAGACTTGTAGGAAAATTCTGCCCCCTAAAGAAAATATGACTCTTTCTCTCTTCAATATAGTTCCGTCTGGCATTTGGAGCACATGTTAGTTAGAGAACACATTCAATTCACTAAAAGGAGACCTGGGTACGTTTATGTTTATTCAAACTTTGCTTACAGTATTTTGGAATCTTAAATATGATTTCCTTATATTTGGTTGAAGTTTATTATTTTGTTAGGAAAATTCTGAAGAATCTCTTGAAAGGTGTAGTTTCAGTCTTGAATGTGCTTCTTTATGATTTCTCTATATTTTGGGTTGAACATATAGTTTTCCTTATTCTGAACTCGTCTTTTCTTCTTTTTTAATGACTGCATCCAGTAAGAGCATCATATTTATTTAATCTGAAATGTTATAAGTTGGTCCGAACTGAATGCGGAAGGCATGAAATGTGGTAACTTGCAAGATGATGAGCAAATAAAGCTGCTAAATATTGGTTTAGGATAAATCTGCCGGATATCATTTTCATTTTGGTGCAATAGTTCATAGAAGAACTTTGACAGTTAGGTTAGAGAAGTAAAGCTAATTATGGGTTTAGGAGATTGTTGTTCCTTTTATTGTTGGATATCTTGTCTTAAGTTAAATAAGAATTGGAACCACATTGCAATGGCACTGTTAGCTTTTTCATTCTACTCATCCAGTTGTTAAGAGAGTGTGTGATGAAATCCACAACCCTTGCAACTAATAAGGTTCCCGCGTTATTACAGTATGAAATGTGTAATTCTTCCTTGACAACTAAAAACTATATATCCAGTTTATTGGCATTCTAGAAAAGTTTGCACTTTTCAGTTTTGCATTTTCTATTCCAAAAAATGGGGAGTTGAATTGTAGGAAAATGAGAGAACTACACAAAATGGAAATATTTTCAAGAATCTTAGTTATTTGGTTGTAAGTTCATCATGTGTGGAAATTAAGTTCTTTTATGCAGCAATAGCTCTTTGAAGCTGTTATGTGAGTTCCTTCAGTTTAACCTTTGCTCAAAACATCTGAATGAGTATGAGAAGCGAAACAAGAAATAAAATGATAACATTTTGGTATCCACTCGTTCCCTTTTTTTTTCTCTCTCTTTAGTTCAGGACCAGGAATCTGCTTAGAGATAGTTTTATACTACTATCACGTGTGAGATGGTTTTAAGTGCTGACATGAGGTTTTGTCAGTATCGTCCTAACACAAAATTTCAAAATTTCAAGCTCAAGACCTATATCTTGTCTTATAGTATTGAGAAAATAGTTTTTTTTTCTTGGTTTCAAGAGATGGATTGTTTTTTCTGGATTCAGCAATTTCTGCTCTAAATCCATACAGGGTGTTAGATTGATTAAATAACACTCATTATAATTTGACTGGATAGGAGGTGGCGGCTGGAGGTGGAAGGAAAAGGAAGAAGGTTGTTGGTTAGGATTTTGGTAAATTTGGGAAGAAAGGAGTCAAGTATTAAAAAAATAAAATTAGGTACTCAATTAGATCTAAAAATGTGTCTTCTGTCGTTTTGTGGCATTTTTAGCACTCTAAAAAATTTCAATGGCTGAAAAGCACGAAAAACGATTTGTGGTAAATATAATACTCGTAACTAGTTTTGTTGCAGAAAAAACTATTTGCTCAATACTATAAGACATTACCTCGTTTATTCCCCCCCCAAAAAAAAACCACTCATAAACTACACTGAAAATAAGCCACATGTTTCCTACTAATTCTGCATAAAGCATCTTATATAAAAGATCGGATAATAAAATCCTGGATATCTCTTCTATTTAGTAGGATCAAGCAGTAAAGGGCAGACAACTACAATAGTGTACAAATTTGAAAATGGAATCTCATGATCATACATGAAGAACTACAAATTTCTAATAGTACAGATATTTGCATTTCATGTCTTAGGACACATGCATTAACCAGATTCGTTTGATCTTGTCCTAGTTCTGAAAGGATCTCATGTTCCGGGGGTCAGTGACGCTTCTTGCCAGTTGCTGCTTCCCACGCTTGTAAGACGTGGTTCACTATTTCTTCTACTCCTACCCCGTGCTTCACCTGCTTGTGCAGAGAAAGCAATAGTAAATCAACATGTAATGGCATTTGAATTCTTCAAACAAATAAACTGAGTACAGAATGTATTAATTTGCTCCGAATGAAAAACGACAGGCTTGAGATCTTCATTTATCATTGCTCAATAACGTCGAGCTCACTCTGTCAAACTAGTTACAGAAAACACAACACTGAACATTTAAGTCTTCAATGGTGCTTTGGCTGGAAGTTGGGAGAAATGGCTGTAGCAGATGACGATAAAGGTATGGAAATGAACTAATTCAAGATTACATAGGACTAGGTTTGTAGCATGCAAGACCAGATGACCATAAAGTCCAGATTTACCACTCTTTGGAACGACATCACTGGAATTAGTACAAATTAACCAAGGACATTATAAGTCTTTAAACCATCATGTGACGCTTTATTTTGAAGCTGTTTTTCTTTGCATCTGGGTACTTGAAAATTAACGTGGTAATTGCTGTTACCAAAAAAATAATTAGCCAAACAACTAGCACAACTATCCGGGTTCCTAAAATGTGATGAAACAAACCATCTTTTAAGAAACTAGGAAAAGATTCAACCAAGGGAAATACTTATGAGCATCAAAATATTTTGACCAACGGAAAAGTCTTCCTGATATTTCAGAGAGATAAACATGCATGTTCTTTGGACCAATTTTACTACAATGATAACATAGCACCAGAGTCTAAATTACATACTACTAAGTTGATACATAGGGTAACAACTAAGAAAACTGAGTTACACGGGGATACAGAAATGATCAGGATCTTACGCAATGCAGAATTCAAGAGTATATTGGTAATTGTATTTTAGCAGCACACGGCACGGGCAATATATGTGGCCTGCGAATCTTAAAATAGTAGACAGTACTTGAGTTCCGTGAGATTTCCAGACACCTTCAAAGGGTCTCAATCAAGAAAAGGATTTCTGACTTCCCCAGACATGTTCATGTAAATAAAGTAGAGGCAGGTCTAAAAGTAAACTTTTGAACGACTCACAGGAAAAGGAAAAGGGATACTTTTCAAAGTTTTTTACAGACTTATTCGGACGATCTAAAGTTTTCCTATGTGAGAAACTTCCATTTGAAGGTTTATGCTCTCCCTTGACTGCAATACATTCATTCTTTAGCAGAATCACCCTATCCCATCAATTCAATGAGCCAATTGTCCGCCTTGATTCACTGTTGACCATATCTGTTGGGCGACTGATAAATTCTGACCAGTGTTATCAAATGGCGGCCATGGCGGTATGGCGTTGCGGAATTTTGACCCACCGCAATACGCAATGCGCTATATCCTCTAATATAGCGGTGTCCGCCTTTCAGCGTTTCGCAGGTATTATGGCGGTTACGTTATGGCGTTTTATGGCGGGCATGGCGGTACAGCGGGCCTTTTTTGTTCTTTTTTTAATAAATGGGCTTGGGTTACTTTATTATAATATATTTACCTAATCAAGTCTCTTGCCTTTCTTCAAAAAAAGAAGTCTCTTGCCATCTCTCTCTGCACTCTACAACAGGTATGTACGTCTTTTCATCTTCCATCTTTTGACTCTCTATTCTCTCTCTCTCTCTCTTCTCTGTTTTTTTATCCGCATCAGCTTCGAGAGTGTCTAAAGGAGGTAGAGGTAGAGGAATTGCTTCGTCGAGTAGAAGAGGAAAAGAACAAATAATGGAAGTTGAAAAAGAACTTGATTTTGAAGATGATGCCATAGATGAAAATATGAAAGATATTGATATTGATTTTGATGGCCCCTCAGATGGGGGAAGAGGGTGAAGGATTTGCATATGTTCGTAGTAAGGAGGATGAGTATATTGAAGAAGATGAGAGGGAGGAAGACGAAAAGGAAGAGGGAGAGGATGATTAGATTTCTCGAATTTTCTTGTTTTGTTTTGGTTATCTTTTTTTTATCGTGTTTGGAGACTTTTGAGTTATGCATGCTTGTTATTTTATGTGTTATGACTTACTAGATATACTAGTTAATGGTTGATTAATGACTTTTGAGTTATTTGTTTGATTCATGTTCTTATTTTTTTGTTTTTTTATTTAGATTATGTATTGTATTATATATATTTTGCATTATTTTATTGTGTCCGCCATGTGTCCGCTATTAGGCGTTATAGCGCCCGCTATAACGTTATGGCGTTTTTTTTGCTTGCCGCCATGATCCGCCATCCGCGATTGACAACACTGATTCTGACCCACAAACTTCTATTAATATGTCTAGACAGTTTTTTTTCTACAAAGCTTCCCAAAGCCAGCCGAGCTTGAGCTCCGGGTAAACCACTCAAATTAACACCAGCCATATTTCAGTTAGTTGCTATTAAGGAAGACAGATAGGGCATTTATTCACAACGATGTAGTAATTATTGTCAAAATTTAGGACTTACAACCCTGCAATTCTTTGGTCGACAATTTTATTATATGAACCTCCTAAAGTTAATTTATCCCCCCCCAGCATATAACATTGTCAATTTTACAAAGATAGGTAAAATTGCAAACCAAGTTAACTAGACTTATTCATCCAGTTCCTTTGTGTCGAAATGACCAGAGTTGCATATTTGTTTATTGCTCAAGTATTCCGATGTCTAATGTGTTAGGCGAAGCAGCAAGATTTTTTAAAGTTACTTCAACTCTTGCAAACACAGCTCGAAATTTGCATGAATCCATTGGTATATAGCAGTGTTGTCAAATGGCGCTATGGCGTGGCGGTTTTTGCAGCCACCGGTATACGCAATGGCACTATGACTTTGGAGTTATTTGTTTGATTCATGTTGTTTTTTTCTTTTTATTACATTATACAGTGTTTTATACATATTTTGCATATTTTATTGTGTCCGCTATAAGCCGTTATAGCGTCCTCTATAACGTTAATGGCATTTTTTTTGGCTTGCCGCCATGATCCGCTATCCGCGATTGACAACATTGGTATATAGTGCCCAGGCCCGGCTCCAAGGATGTCTAAGTGACATCCGGAACATGAGACCCCAAATTTTTTAAAAATTACTTATTTTGTATATAATTATTAGTTAAAAAAATTGAAGATCTTGATGTTTTTCATAACGTAATTATTGCATATAGAATTTTGTTGATTATACCTTTGTATTTACGGAGAGAAGTTTTTATAAATTGAAGTTGATTGGCGATTTCGCTTCAAAGGATGTTGTTAGAAGAATGCTCATTTTTAAAATAAAATATGATTTGAGGATTGCTTGTATTTGAAACGTAGGTATATAATTATGTTTTAAAACTTTTATAATTTTTAATTTTTAAAAAAATTTAGGTGTCTAACTTTGATAAATAGCACAGGGCCTCAATATTATTTGAGACGGCCATGATAGTGCCGACAAATAACAAGGCATAGCTAAATCAAGGCCAAGGCCTTGATCTCAGAAATCAGGTATCCTTGTTTTCCTGCTTGCAGCATATCTCACACGCATGATAATACAACGTAATACTATATTTGCTTAAACCAACAAGAGATTGACATGTCAACCTTAAGGATAAGCACAAATTTCGTCACGAATGCAACAATTCTAGTATGCCCAGGTATCAATGCGATACAGTGAATCACCATTTGCCCTTCATTTGCACTTTGACAACAATGTGAACTTCTTTTCTATCAACATTCATCGTTACCGAATAACAGTGGTGTGGATCCCATAAAAATAGCTCCACCAGTTAAGTAGCAAATGTTTCAAGAGATGCCCCTTAGAGACTAGTACTTCTTACATTGCTTTCACCCATAGACTCAGACTATGTTTGACTGAAGGAAAGGAGTGGAGAGGACAGGAGAAGAGTTAGAAGGAGAGGAAAAGAGAGGAGAGGGAAGGAAATAATTCACTGTTTATTGTGTTTTGATAGCTAATAGAAGGAAATGGAGGGATATATTATTATTTACGTCTTTACTCCCACCATTAGATGGATACAAGCTTTAATACAATGGCAATTTATTGAAAATGACAGTGTTGCAAAAGTCGCTAGTCGCTAGTCGGTCGGCAGACAGGGGACTAGCGACTAGTCGGCCTAGTCGGGGAGTAGTCGGCGACCCTAAATATTAAATATATTTTATTTTAATCATTTTCGAAAATGTTTTCTTTTATATTTTGGTCTAATTAAATATTAAAAATATAAAGTAGGTCATTTAGGACTTGTTTGTAATATAAAATATAAAGTTTGAGGTCTAAAATATAATTTTTAAAAGTAATTTCGGACTTTAAATACAATTTATTTCTAAATTTAGGTCATTTAGGACTTGTTTGTAACATAATTATTTTTATGGGATCTTATGTGCTAATACTTTAATTGCACCTTTAGTGCTGGGTATATAATGTCTCCTAAGAGACAACCCTAACCCTAAATTTCATTTTTTTCTCTCACTTTCTTCCCGCAGCCCGCAGCCCTCCCCCTTCTTCTTCTTCTCCTTCTCCTTCTCATTCTCCGGCGAGTAGCCACCACTACCGACCTTTTTTTTTCTTCTTCTCTTCTCTCTATTTCCGCTCTCTCCTTCCTCTTCTCCCGCCACCGCCACCGATTCTTCTCGGAGAAGATGTGTTCGTCACCGCCATTGAAGTTCGGAGATGTGTTCGTCACCGTCACCGCCACCGCCACCGCCACCGATTCTTCTCCGAGACTCCGAGAACGGTACGTTTTTCTCTCTCTCTTTGTCTTCTCGTCGGAATTTTGACCGACTAGATCGGACTTTTGACCAACTTTTTTCAAAGACCCGATTTTTTGTCCGATTTTTTGGATTTCTAGGCGGCCACCGGCCGACTACCGACTAGTCGCCGGCTAATCGGCCGACTAGGCCGAGTTTTGCAACACTGGAAAATGAAAAGTTTCATTAAGTTTTTGGTGTCCGTTCCTTCCTTTTCTATCCACCTTTGGACTGAAAGGAGACTAAGGTTTTAATACTAGAAGTCTAGAACTAATCCCCCCCCTCCAATTCCTTTCCTTTCCTTTACTCGTATGAAAATGAATCCAAACGCTAAAATCGTAATTCATCTGTATCCTCCCCTTCCGTTTCCCTCAACCCAAATGGTGCCTTAATAGAGGGAAAAAAGTTGAATCCTTTGGACTCCTATTATAACTAATGTATTTATTTGGAAATGTTAAGATAATTGTGCTTTGTACAATTAAATAATCCTACTTTTCCGCAAAGATGACTGAAAATGAACGTAGAAGATAATTGAATTTCAAGATGAAAAGTACTGAGCAAACCTGAGCAAAAACAAAAGGACCGCCATCCCGCATACGCAGTGCATCCCTTTCCATGACTGTCAAATCAGCTCCAACAGCAGCTGCAAGGTCAGTTTTGTTTATTACCTAGAGTCAAGGACAAAAACAAAGAAAACGTCAATTCTCCATTTGGTTTGGAAAAAATTCACATATACCTAAGAGACTTGATGCACAGAAGCTGCCAAAAGAACAGTAGAATCACATACAAGGAGGTCAGCTTGTGTAATCCCTGGACCTCCTTTCCGAGGGATTTTATCGCCAGCTGATACATCTATTATGTATATAATATAATCAGCCAGTTCTCGGCTGAAGTTGGCAGCTAGATTGTCTGCACCCAGAATATTTAACAAAGGAATGTAAATCTCTACCAATCAAGGCTTAAATCAATCGTTGTAAGCATTGACAAAATTAAGTTATCTATTTCAAAATGCTCAATCCATGAGTTCAGTAATGGCTATCTAATTCAATCAAGGAGGTTGAACTAATAATAACGTAATGATACAAGGAAGGTTACAATAATTATGCATAGAATAAACGGAATGTTTCACTGTCAACGGGTTGCATCATAATAATACCAAGAGATTCCTCTTGTAGAAAAGTAATTTCTTAACTTCATTACATAAATATTCACTTGGTTAAATGTCCATGCATAGGAACCGAGAACATCAATACCTCCTCCAGATTCACAAAGAAGTATATCTGTTTTGTACAAGTTAGACAGCTCCTCAAGGGGACCTAGATTGATGCTAATATCTTCCCTAATAGCTGCATGTGGGCATCCCCCTGTTTCAACAGCACAAATCCTCTCCTCAGGAAGGGCTCCATTCTTTATTAAGAACTCACCATCCTCCTTTGTGAATATGTCATTTGTCACCTAAAGATGGGAAATCTCAAATTATTTTCAAATATTGTGTGGATGCAACCAAGATCAAAAAGAATATTTCTATACACTCAGCAACGGATAGAAAGCATCGCTTGAACTAACGCTGCTCAAGTAATGTACAGTACACCTATCAAAATCGCATGGCAAGAAAGGGAAAAATGTAGTGCCTAGACCAGCAACTACTAAGATGAAATTAAATTAAGTTTTGAGTTCTTACGGCACCAGCCTTAGATAATACCAAAAATTATGTAAGTTTCTAATATAAATTCCATGGAGTAGTTCCATAATTCCAATTACGCAACAAAAGAAACGACTCACTAGTACTAGAGTTGATTATGACAAAAGTAAGTAGCTGGAGAAGGCAGGTTATAAATCAAGAAGCTCCTGCTTAAAAACTAGTTATCAACTACTTCTTCCTCTTCAAATTTGATGTCTTCGACAACGAAGCTCAGCTCATGCGGTTAGACACTTCACTTACAACCAGTAGGTCGGGAGTTCGAGTCATACTGGAGGGGAAGTGGGGAACCACTATTAAACCTCCTTTAAAAAAAAAGGAAAAAAAAATCGATGTCCTCATTTCCTTTTCGGTACATTCCTAAACCACGGGTAGGATGCTAAACTAACATAATTTCCATTCTAGATTTCGACCATTACCCTCATTTAAGAAGGAAAATGGCGTGAGACTACTTTCGAGAGTGAATCCACAATAATTCATGATGAAGATTGAAGAGTAAGGGAAACGATTATTAAGAGGGAATTCTTGCCTAATGTCAAATCTACTCATACTAAATTACTAATGGTGAATTGATTCAGAATTCTTTTTGTCAGTTTCAGTTTCAAAATGTTGGATAATTATGGAAAAAATAGTTGGGTACCAGAGTTCATTTTAAAAGGAAAAAAAGTATATTTCTTCCTTGACAGAAATAATCTGAAAGAAAGTAAGAACATATCTATATTTTATACAAAGTGTTGAAGTGCTTTTGCGTCAAATCAAGAAACCATATACCCAGAGAATCCTTGGAAAATAAATTTTAAAAAAAATGTCACGATGAATTAAGAACGCTTGAATACTAGCTATATGAAAGAAGTCAGACTGAAAGTCAAGTGAAAGAATATCTTTCTTTTAATCAGATCAAGAGTAAAGCAAACAAAGAGTCTACTCAAATTCATGTGCTTAATTTGGGAACAATGATCATGCGAAGTCATAACTGTGAGTAAAGTATAAGTACACGCTAACTTGTAATCAGTATCTCTGAACTTCTAATGCACAAGGGGAGAAGAAACAAAGTGGTGGTCTTTTGTGCATCTCTCCAGGTGAAAAATATATTAGAAGTGCAAAATAGAATAACTAAACTTAATTCAGAGTGTAACTTTGTAACTTTATAATTTCCATGTTGTGAACCTTCTAAATCTTTTGTCAATAAAATATATGTAGATTCCACCAATTTAATTTTATTAGTTATGTTCCCAGTAAGATTGTTATTCAGATCAAACCACATTACGCATTTGGATAATTGGTCTGAGAAATCAACACACAAAAGACAGTGGAGCATAGAGCAACAGGAATATAACTTTCTGATTCCCAACTATTAACAATGCCATACATACGAAAAAAAATTATTTTTCCACAGAACCATTTTTATCATAGCAATGGAACTTAGATACAGCTTCAGACATGTCACTCTCCTCATAATGAAAACCTAAACTATCAGCATGAGAACCTCATTATTCATCAAATATAATGATAATGAGTGAAGAGGATAATCATTCTCTAATAAAAAAACAAACATAAATCTATAAACAGATGCGCTTACAGCAGCAAGGCTGTACTTGTCCCTCAATAACTTGCATAAGGCCAACATTAAGGCTGTTTTCCTGCAATTCAAGATTAAAAAAATTATGAACTTATAGGAAATTACACTCACCGCAGATGGAATAGCTACTTCCTAAGTCAAACTTCATGACATACTCATTCAGCTATTGCAAAAACATTATGAGTAACATCTTAATACTAACGCTACAGAAAAAGAAACAGATCTGACATAGGAAGAAGTTGCCAAACAAAGCAGTTTCCTTTTTCCCATACCTCCTTTCACATTAAGTAGGCAGCCACTCAGATTTCAAAATCCCCCTATGTTCAATTATCTAATAGACCACAAATAACACCACCATACAAAATGCTACATTTCGCACCACTAGAGTTCAAGACAAAACAAGGGGAAAAAAACCATTTTACAAAACAAAACCAGAACTTCAAATACCGAATCATTGATCAAATATCTAATGATTCATAAACAAGAAAATATATTTAATAATGAATATATCCGTCATTATGTTGACACCCGAAAAATATCACTTGGTTGAAACCACTCAGGAGGCGGGCAAAACGGGTCAGCCGAGATCCAGAACGGGCATCAGAGGAAGACACCCGACTGCGGGACAGAAGGGACCAACAAAGATAAACTGACCGAGAGTAAACGGGAATCCAGAAGCTCAAACGGCCGTAAGAACTAGTGGTCGAGATGGCCAAACGGATCTCCTGGACAACAGGGAACCGGTTGTACATCAAATTTGAACCAGTCTTAGGCCTTATCCATTCAAACTTCCATAATCTTAAATAAAACAAAGTGACATATGACGAGGAGGATTTTTCAGGACCTTGCAACAACCGGACAACCCTGGAAAGAGGGAGAACATGTAACCACCAACTGACCGAAGCATGAAGAGCTCTGCCAACGTTCTCCATAATGGTCACGAGAAGGGGAATGTGTCCATTTCACAAGATCACGGCCGTAATGGGGCAAAATTCAAGGCGGGAAGACACTCTAAGAAACGGCTATAAACGGAAGATAAAAAGAGGGAGATTAAGGACATCACAATCAACATTCAACATTCATTTTTGTCTTCATTTATACTGTCTTTACAAGCTTTCTTTATTGCTTGCCGCACTTAAATTCATGTAGACAATCTTAGATTTAGCATTTTAGAATCAGTCAAGCTTCCTGCGTGAGGATTCTCAATCCAATAACGCAAAATTAGGTAGAATCCAACCCCTTAGAATTAGCTTCCTGTGTGGGGGATTTTCCCAATAACGCAAACTCGGGTTTAAGGTAGTCAAATTGGCTCCTGGCAGACTTTCTGTGAGCCCATCCCACTTGAGATATGTTTGAAAGGATTGAATGATATATAAGATGGGCCTTAGTATCTATGATCTCCTCGGGATATCCATTTTGACACAGTGAGTTCAGTTGCCAAGTAGGTGGTAATGGGTATTTCCAGACTCATGTGTTGAGCTCTCGAGCCCCATGCTCGGAGCGTGACACTTTTTGCATGAGGAAGTATGTTCCAATAACGCATACTTGATCGGGTCATCCTTTTCCAAGTGTAAATCATCCTAGGGAAGGAATACCAAGTGTAAATACAAGGTCAACCCGTCTAGCTTTACTGCTCGTCGTTCACATATGCACATTAGTAAACAGATCATCTTAATATCTACCTATGTACCGCATAATCCCATTTAGGCAAATTTAATTAGAAAATGACAAGAGTGCAAAAAATAGCAGGAAAATGAGCTACTTGAGCATATGCAACTCAACCAAATTAAGTATATGCATATTGCATATAGAACAAAATCAAAGGGAAAAAAGGGGCATTAGGGGAATGCGATAACAATATCAATAGTACTGAAAATAGAAGGGAAATTAAGGAATTATACCCAGTACCGACAGGGCCACCAATACCAATAGTGAAGGCTCTTTCATTGAAATCCCTGTTAGTGAGTGGAGGAGCCCTTCTGCTAAAGTAACCAGGGGAGTAAATGGGTTCATGGGAATGAGGTGCCAAACCATCATGGCTATGGTAAATCTTCCCATCTGAGCCTATCCATGATGATGATGTTGCATTTGAATCCCTGTTTCATATATCAGCAAACGCATTCAATCTAAAATTGAAATTGAAATTATGTGTTTAATTGCAAATTAATTGCAAAATATACAAGAAATTACCCATGGCCATGGTGATGGTGCTTGTGGTCGTGGTCATGATGGTAGTGATGATGATGCTCATCGCCATGGACATGATTTGCTTCGGAAGCCATTTGAGTACAAGAATATCTTTCTCTGAAGTGAGGTTTGGAGTGAAGTGGATTTCAGTTTCAGGTCGGAGACTTTGGAGTTAATTCGAATGGAGGGTTTTGGTCAATTGGTTTAAGATATTCTTACCCAGTCCGGATCCTATGCGGAACACTTTTTTTTAATTACATATGGATCATATAAGTACCTATTCTGAATCTCAAAAAAATGTCCAGTAGAACAGGTGTCCGTTTTAAATCAATCTTAATCTGTCAAAATTTCAATCCGGCGGCCAAAAATAAGTTATACACGTGTGGAACTTACCCACATTATGCACTGGATCCGATGCAATCCTTACCGCCTTATTACCGCCTTATTAACTAGCCCGCAAGTTGCATAATGGGCCAACAATGTCATCCAAAATATTGGGGAATTTTTTTGGCAAGAACGGATTTGTCTAATAGGCAAGGATTTGCTAAAACCGTCATGGACTGACGATGGACAGACATGTTGGATTTTTCCCACGTCCTTGACGACTATCTAGTGATGTTCATCGTATGTTGACTGGTATCTGCTCGTTATACTCAAAGCATATGAGACATCGGAGCGAGTAAATAACATGGCATACATGATAGATCCAATTGCTGAAGCATATGGAATTTCACTAATGCGTTCTTTCTCATCCAGTTTCTTAGCACACTGTAATCTTGAAAGAACTGTGCCAAGTGCTATAGGACAAAGGCCTTTTTTGGACTCTTGCATGCTAAACTGATTTACCACTTTGTCTATATATGTACTCTGACTTACGCCAAGGAGTCTACCTGATCTATCTTTATAGATCTTGACCCCTAAGATGAAGCTTGCTTCACCTAAGTCCTTCATAGAGAAACAATGAAACATTGCCCCAACCAGATCTTTACATATTGCAAGATTGGAATATCATTCCATATAAGTAGTATGTCATCCACATACAAAACTAGGAACACAACCGAGTTTCCACTAAACTTTTTCTAAACACGAGGTTCAACAACATTCTTGATAAAACCGAACTCGCGTAATGCTTCATCAAAACGTCGATTCCAGCTTCTAGAAGCTTGTTTTAGTCCATAAATGGACTTATTTAGCTTACATACTTAATTGGAATTATTTGGATCGACAAAATTTTCGGGTTGTATCATATACACATCCTCATCAAGGTTTCTGTTAAGGAAAACTGTTTGACATCCATTTGTCAGATCTCATAATCATAGTATGCTGCTATTGCAAGTAAGATCCGAATAGATTTGAACATAACTACAGGGAAAAAGGTTTCATCATAGTCAATACCATGAATTTGTTTAAAACCCTTCGCGACAAGTTGCCCCTTGTACGTTTGAATGTTCTCTTCCATGTCAGTTTTTAATTTAAAAACCCACTTGCACCCTATTTGGGTCACCCCCTCAAGTGCATCAACCAAAATTCATACTTTGTTAGTGTACATGGAATCAATCTCGGATATCATGGCCTCAAGTCATTTCTTAGAATCTGGACTACTAATTGCTTGTTTGTAGGTTGTAGACTCACCGTGATCAATAAACATAACATTACCATGTTCTGTTACGAAAAATTCAAATTTTTCAGGTGATCTATGAGCTCTGCAAGGCATACGCAATTCTTGTGTTTCTTGAACCGGCTGTACATCAGCTTGCGAAGCTTGTTCATATTCCATCTGATCACTAGTGTTTGGTTGAACTTCAGTAAGTTCTAGAAATTCACTGTTTCTCTAGAAAAACTCATTTTCGAGCAACAAACACTTTGTTCTCATTATGAATGTAGAAGTAGTATCCTTTAGTTTCATTAGGATACCCAACAAATGTACACTTGATCGAACTAGGACTGAGCTTGTCCGAAGTTGGACGTTTCACAAACGCCTCACAATCCCAAATCTTCATGAAAGACATACTAGGACGTTTCTCAGTCCATATCTCATTTGGTGTCTTTTCAACAGATTTAGTTAGAACTCTTTTTAGTGTTATAGTTGATGCTTCTAAAGAATGTCCCTAAAAAGAGTTTGGAAGGCTCGCGTGACTCATCATATATCGAATCATATCTAATAGAGTTCGATTTCTCCTTTCGAATACACCATTCCATTGTGGAGTAGCTGGCGGACAAAGTTGTGAAACAATTCCACATACTTTTAGATAATCACGAAAATCTTGACTTAAGTATTCCCCACCTCGATCGCATCTTAATACTTTTGTCAAGCTGGTTTTCTACTTCTTTCTTATACTCTTTGAACTTTTCAAAGGCCGCAGGACTTGTGTTCCATAAGAAACACGTATCCAAAACGACTATAATCGTCAGTAAAAGTAATGAAATATACATAACCACATCTACCATGGATATTGAATGGACCACATACATCACTATGTATTAGTTCCAACAAATCATTTTCTCGTTCTCCAGTTCTAGTAAAAGGAGAAACAGCCATCTTACCCATTAAACAAGGTTCACATGTATCATATAATTAAAAATCAAATGACTCAAACAATCCATCTTTATGGAGTTTTGAAATACGGTTTTCGTTCATATGGCCTAAGCGACAATGCCGGAAGTATGTCGGATTTGAATCATTATTATTCTTAATCCTTTTAGTATTTATGTTATAGACCGGTGAATCGTGGTCTAACAAATATAAAGCATTCACCAAAGTTGCACTACAAAAAAAAATTATTCAATGATAACGGCATTCGTTGGTTTTTAATATGAATATCAAAACTCATCTTGTCCAAATAAGAAATTGAAATAATATTTTTCGTTAAAGTAGGTACATAAAGACAATTCTCTAAATCTAGGACAATCCCAAAGGGCAAAGTAATTCCATAATTTCCTACAGCTAAGGCAGCAACTCTTGCTCCATTACCAATGCGTAGGTCCACTTCGCTCTTTGTCAGCTCCCCTACTCATTTGCAGTCCCTGCACATTCATACAACCAGTATCCAATACCTATGAGAAAGTAGTAGTAGACAAATTAATTTCTATAACAAAAATTCCCTGAGCCAGAAGCAACATTTGCTCATTTTCCAAGCTTTTTCCCTGCAAGATAGCTCTTACAGTTCATTTTCCAATGTCATTTCTCAACACAATGGTGATAAGTATCATCCTTATCCACTTTGCCCTTGGCTTTCACTGCTTTACCGAATTGGCTAGGTTTGCCCTTAGGATTGTCATGAGGATGGCCTTTAGGCTTACCAACACCCCTGCCTTTGTTATTAACAATTAGTATGGCTTTGGACTTGCTTATTTCTTTCTCAGCAGTCCTTAACAGATTCAACAATTCGGGAAGTGGTTTGTCTATCCAGTGGCGGAGTCAGGAATTTATCATAGGGGGCGAATTTCTTACTGGAAATTTTTAGGGGGGCGAAATACAACATTTATAAGAAAATATCACAAAAATAATTTTTTCCTATAGAAAATTCGTCGTTTCTGAAAATTTTGGTCCGCCACTGTGTCTATCTCATTCATGTTGTAGTTTAATACAACCTGATTGTATGATTCAGGCAACGATTGTAGAATCAAGTCAGTGGATAGCTCCTAGCCAATAGGAAATCTCAGCATGCCTAGGTTCTCAATATAACCTATCATTTTCAGAATGTGAGTTCCGAGCTAGTGTTCCATCTGCCATCTTGCACTGAAACAGAGACTTTGACACGTCAAATCTCTCCTGGCGAGCCTGAACCTGAAAGAGTTTGTTTAGATGATTAATCAAGTCTAAAGCACCCATTTTCTCGTGTTACTTCTGAAGCTCAGAGGTCATGTTAACCAACATTAAACTTGACACATTCAATGCGTCATCTAAATGCTTACGATAAGTAGTTCCTTCAGGGGCCGTAGACCCCCGCGGCTGGTGGATCAGGAATAGATTCTTCGAGAACATACAATTTTTTCTCGTGTTTGAGAACGATTCTCAAATTCCTGTACCAGTCGAGGAAGTTTCCTCCCTTAAGTTTGTCCTTCTCAAGGATAGATCGCAACGAAAGCGAGTTTGCAACACTTGCATTTGCCATTATATCTACAATAAAGATTTTGCAAAGTTTTAATATCTTAATTTTAAATCATTATTAGGTCTTTAATTAATTATTCTCCCACTATTTTTTCTTCAAATGAATAACCCTCAAGTATTCATTCATATAGTTCAAAACTTTCTAGTATGCCAAGATCCATATATCACCAATCCCGAGGCAGCTTTGGCTACAAAGCTCAAGATATGGCTATTTAGGTAAGCAACGTTTGCTAATTACATCATTATGTAATTCTTGGTTAGTTGAGTAAATAACAATTATTCTAAGTACATCAAAATGCACATCTCAACTCTTTTGCCTCCAGATCCAATACCGAGGCAGTTTTGGCTACAAAGCTCGGGGATTGGCAATCCGGTTAAGTATGACCCAAGATTTGCGACGGTGGATATCACTAACTTATCTTTCGCGCATCACCCGGATAGACAGGTGCATATTGCCTCGTAATTCTACATTACTGTCGATCTAGGCCTTGGCGAGGGCCAAATCAAGGAAGACATAAACTTAATATAATTTAAAATTGAGGGATTTAATTTTAAATGATCTTCCAAACGTTTCTATAAACCGTTTATACGCCTTAAAACATGCATCACATGCATCAAAACAGTAAATAAATCGTGAATAGTAATAGCCTTTATGTGGATTTTTCAAGCCAATGGAAAATCCTAATCTATTGTCTTCCGACTCCAAGTGATTTCCTCCGTCTGATTGACTCCATTATACTCTTACAATTTACATAATAAATCCTATACTATACTTTACATAATATGAAAAGAAATCTCGAGTTACATTCGAGAGATAAATTACAATGAGAATTCAATGGCGAAGGCATGACACGCAAGTCGTATTATAATAAAATCACTGGTCTTGGGCTATTACTATGTACCATGCTCAAATAACATGACAATCATGCTAGTAAAACACAAATATACGTTGTCTGCCCCTGTTCGGTCTACCCAGGTCATACTCCGATTGACAGCGATAAAAAAGATACAAAACATTGTAAAAAATAGGTCACCTCGGTCGACCTATAACACTTCTGATCGACCGGCCCAAAAACAGACAAGCGTCGGTCGACCGGGATTGCTCTCCGGCTTCCGAATTCTAAGCAATAGCAAAATTCCATTTTCCAGAACATGTTTGGTCTGTCGAGAACCTCTTCCGGTCAACCGAACCTTTTCCAGAAAGCATAAAACATCCAAAAACACGAAGGAACAAATTCGTTCTAGGACTAGTTTAACACTTAAACATAATCCTAGAGGCTGTAAAAGATAAAACATCATATGACATGCATTAAACGTCTAACAAAAATGATTAACACATAGAAGAACGATTGGGTGCTTGTGATTGGCTTTTATACCACTGAAATAAAGAAATTTGGATTCCTAAAAGAAGTGTAGCGGAAAATAAAATCGGAATCCATTTCTACTAGAATCATTAACAAGTAAGAACCAATGGTCTTTGATTAGGATTTTACCTTTTGTTTACGGGATGACAAAAATGATTTCTTTATTGCGTTTGATACTGAATCACCAACAACAACCGATCTTTATCAACTCCTGTCTGTAGCGGTATCCACACGATCAACTTGAACTTGTTCTTCGTGTCTCTAATGCTAGTCAGAAAGCTCCGAAATTAAAGATAATCTTCAAGAATTTGGGTATATAGGCTAAGTACAAAAAACCAGAAAAGGCAAGAACGAAAAACTGTGTTTCTTCTAACTTTTTATGTGTTCTTGGAAATGTGTTTTGTGCCTGAAATTATCTTAATAATTTCGGCAGTCTTAGGATAATATGTAGAGTAAATTAATTCATAAACTATTGATGATATGGAGAAATGAATAGCTTTCCCTTCATTTACTCCTCCATACTGTCCACTACATATACCCCTCACATGGCTGAATTTTTTACTTTGTCAAACCGGATCGGTTTGACCAATCAAGTATTGGTCGGCCCAATCCAATTAACCGCTCAATCCAATGTAGCACCTATATCAAATGTAAATTCCAACAATGTATTTAATGTGTTAACATGTTATGTGAGTTATTCACTTATTATATTTGTTGGGTTGTTTTGGGGGGTAAGATGGATAACAACCAAAACAACGTCGTCGAGTTTGATATTCCATTGCCGTCTTTGCTCACCAAGGCCCAAGGGTGGCCATAGGCAATTTACTGGATCGACTAGCCAGTAACAAGCACCATTTCCTCATCGCCAAATACCGGCTGCTGAGACATAAACATATGCTGAGTTTTTTGTACAACCACCACCACCACCGAAAAAAACATTGAGGGGTACCAACTGAGCGGACTGCTACCCTCACCATGTTAGCACATGTTTTATAGAATCAGCAACAACAGATTAACCAGAACGCTGGGGCTCATAAGGTACAGAGGAATGAGGTAGATACGGGTATGTAATATGAAAGAATGAAAGAGACGATGGTGATGTACTTTGATGGTAGTATGGGACCAGATCTGAAGCTGCCGAGTGGTGGAAGATGTTCGCCCTTATCTATCAACAATGGGGCCAACTCATCACTTGGGTACAATTCAAAGCCGCGTTCCTTGAACAGGTTTTGGGGAGTTAGCCCTTCATTTTCAACTTTAGAAGGTAGTCGAATCTTGGGTCCTAAACTCTATCACCGCCTTTAAGGGGATTTTTGTCAACTTAAATCCTTCATACCCCTTAAGACTGGCGACATGTGCAGAATACGTAATCGAAAGTTGATCGAAACAATAAATTTTACACTAATTTGACCCCAAAAAAACAATTAAAAAATAGTTTAGGGAAAAAAGTTGAAATAAAAATTTACTGATAAGAAGAAATAAATGCAATAATAGTTTACGTTATTTAGAGTGTTTTTCTCAATTTGGATATTATGTTTTAATAAACTTGGATGTTTCATGCTATTTAATTACAAATATTTTGCATATTGAATTAGTCGCCAAGACCATATTGACATGAAATTGTTTTATGAGATTGATATGTATTTTGAGAAATCCGCTATATATGGCCCATAACTATTTTCACTTTATTTTTTTAGCATAATTTTTTTATTAAGCTATAAATAACATGATTTTTTTACGGGATACTATTTCTGTCAAATTAGTGAATCCGAAAACTTTTCAGGCCAAGAAAGTCACGTGCCTCGCACACAACCTCGTCATTAAGGGCAAAATAGTCATTTTATCTCCTTCCCTCCAACCATCCGCTATATATTGCCCATAACTATTTTCACTTTTTTTTTTTTTTTTAGTACAAAAATATTTTAAGCTATAAATAGCATGAACTTTTTACGGGCGACTTTCTAGTCAAATTAGCAACGTTTCAATCAAAAAAGTGTCACGTGTCTCGCACACCACCTCGACATTAAGGACAAAAAAGGCCATTTTCTCTCCTTCCCCATCTTTCTCTTCTTCTTAATAAAACCCTAAATTCTCTCATATTTGAAGCCTTAAATCAGACCCAAACTACTTCTTCATCCACCATTCTAGCCTTTGCATTTTTTACCTTGAAAGTTCTTCTCAACCCATAATTATATTTTAGAGAAATCCGCTATTTTTAGCTTCAACTATTTACTAAATATCGGTTTCTAGCAAAAACAATTTATTAAGCTCTTTTTAGCATCAACTATTTACGAACAATTATAAATGACCAATTAGTGATTACGACAAGCTTTCAGGCCAACAAAAGCCACGTGTTGTGCACATGGGTCCGACAAAAAGGGCAAAATTGTCAATTTTTATTAATACACACCAGCCCATATCTTTAACCCATCTCCACCATATTCTTCATCTTCATCATTCAAACCCTAGAAATTACTCATTGATAATTCACTAAAATTATCCTCTCATTCTCTACTATTAATCCATACATATTCACCCTACCTTTCCATTTTCATCTTCTCTCATCAATTTCTAAAGACATTACCTAAATTGGGTTTCAAAACATTTATGGGAATTATGTCTTCTTCTAGCTCTATGGCTTCAAGAACCAGTAAAACATCCATAATCAACCAAAATATTATAACGTGGTCTTATTTTGAGCTTTAATTTTTTTTTGTTTTTTTGAAGTATGGAATGGAGGGAAGGAGGAGGAAGAGGTATGAGTAGAAGTGGAGTAGTAGAGGTGGGATCAGATGCTCCGTCAAACTACCATATCGCTCCTAGGACCGCCGAAAATCCAAGTCAAGTAGTAGTAGTAACTGGATCAACAATAACAACTATGTTCATCGTGACTGTAACTACGGCTATCGGAGGAGCTCTGTCTACCACCACCGGAGGGAAGAAAAAAAGAGGTAGACCTATGAAGTATGACCCAGATGGGGCAATTAATAATAATAATAGTAGTATTGCACTTTAACCTAAGACAATTTCTTCTTCGGTGCCGCCGCCGATGATTGATTTTTCGATGACGGAGAAACGGGATAAATTTCGGACAACTGGGAAACATCAACAACCTAGAATGGACCTTTGAATAGATCCCTCAACTAAGATCTTTGTGGAAATGGCTAAATTCTGAATTTCAGGATTGAATTTAGATTGGTTGGTAACGGTGGGAATCTTTGGTTTGTTTTTGTTTTTTTTTGAAAAAATTTATGATTATTGAAGTTGCCTTTTACCGAAATGTTTCCATCAAAAGTTTAGGCATGAGCATATCCTAGTTTAGGCGCATCATTTGAAACCGTCTTCCAGGGTAACCGGGAATGATTGACAATTTTGTCTTTTTTGTCGGATCCATTGCATGACACGTGGCTTTTTTTTTGCCTGAAAACTTGTCGGAATCACTAATTGGTATTTATAATTTCCGTAAATAGTTTATGCTAAAAATAATCTGATAAATTGTTTTTACTAG
Source organism: Vinca minor (assembly GCA_026122235.1). Taxonomy (NCBI): domain Eukaryota; kingdom Viridiplantae; phylum Streptophyta; class Magnoliopsida; order Gentianales; family Apocynaceae; genus Vinca; species Vinca minor. The sequence continues at coordinate 4,516,994 of JAOCZM010000241.1, read as the reverse complement.
AAATCAATATTTGGTAATAGTTGAAGTTAAAAATAACGGATTTCTCTTAAATTTTAATTTACTTTTCCTTGTCTCTATTTTGATTATTGTTTTTTCTTTATTTATTTTTTGTTTGTTTTAGGAGAGCAAAAATGAGGAAAATGAATGATAACTTAGCTGTTGTCACTCCAATTCCTTTTGTTGCGCCGCTCCAACTCCTATGGATTTTTTCAATAGAAATTCTCTTACAGCAAATGCATATTCATGGGGTGGTCAACTTGTGCCTCATCCTCTTAATGGAAATTATCAACTTTCACCTCCATTTCCAATTCAAGATCCTTCAATTATGAGGACTTTATTGGAAAATTCTAATACGAACATGAATCAAAATTTCAAGATAGAGAATGAATGAGCCAGTGGATGACAAGAAATATGGTTAAGTATTGATATTAATACTGAAAAATCTGAAGGGATTCATGGGCGGAAACTCGTTCCAAACACCCATGGATCCTCCCCTGAAGGATCCGCTCATATGAAACGAATCGAAAATAGCGGTAAAAACTTACATTTTACGGATTCAAGAAGCTGCTTCTTGAATGGAGGATGGCGTTTCTTGGATGCTAATCGCCACCAATTGATCTCCCCTGCGGAAAGTCCTCTACTCGGTATCCACGCTGACGAAACGGGCAGCGATTGCTAGCTCTTCGTCTTTTCTGTTTTTCGGGAATTAGAGAGAAAAAGGGAGAGGCTGAAACTGAAATCTAATTTCGGGTTTCTATGTTAATTTCGGCTAAAAGAATTGAGATCTAGGGTTTCGGCCAAGAGTTTATTATATAGGGTGTGAGAGTTTGTTCCCAGAACTAACTCTCACGTCCTCAACTCCTCTCGGCAATGGGAGTCCTCAACTCCCACGTCCCTAGACTTACTGCGGTAGTGGGAGTCCTTATCGGATAATAACTCCCACGTAATCCCAGCTATAGGTAAAATACCGAAATTGCCCCTATCTCTAATTCGAATAATAAACACTTTATTATTTCCAGAAAGACAAATGTCAGATACAATGAACCTAGACACATTCTAGATTCATTGAATCTGACATAAAGCTCGTTAGCTCGTCTATGCGTGTGACCACTGTAGGTTCATCTCACAATGGCAATGAAAACACACTTAGCAGTAGTGTGAGTCCATAAATCACAAGCGGTCCCTAGCAGGACATTGTGACTACCCAAAGTGAATGAATATACAACGGAACCTAATATCAATCCAATATTTAATCCCTTTGTCTCGCGATATCCTAATTAAGCATAAGGCATGGTGGTCGTCACCCTTATTAAGCTTAATTATATTTATGCTCGATCTCCGAGTAGATCTGCTTTTGACAAATAGCATTTGATAACCACTTTATCAAACACATTTGAGCACGGCCATGCATTTAAACAGTCTTTCCCTATCGAGGGGCCCATGGATATCTCTCTCTAATAATAGAGAGGGACAAATTCCTTACAATGTCTCTCACATTCAAGCTATGATAGGACACTACATCCGATCTGTAAGCCCTAAGGGCGAACGAACTCTGTTTTTGATATTGGACAAACATTTGATGTTGTGTCTAATGATCTTAATCTTTGTGATAGAATATTGGAAATCTTGTAGGAAGCTCTAAGTACTTCAATCAAGCCATTGAAAGCCATTGATATCAAGATTCAAAGATATACAAGGCTCATCCATCAAGATTGAAGATTGAAGACTTAGGTTTGGTTAGTTTAGCTTTGTTGTCATTAGTCGCAATCTTAGAAAGCTCTAACCAAAGCTCTCATGAACATATGCTCTACATTCAAGTCTTGCTTGCACACAAACACGTTTTCAAAAGGCAAAAGTTTCAAATAAGTTTCCTTATCCAAAAAGCCTTTGTTTACAAAGTATAAGTCTTTAAAATGGTTTTTCAAGTGTTCTTACTTGTTTACCTTTTGGGAAAACCTTTTACACTTCAAAAAGATTTCAAAACGTGTGAAAAATCAACACTCTCGAGCTCGGGAAAAGGTTCGGTCGACCGAGCTCAAGATCGGATCAACCGAAGAAACCGAGAGATTTGTTGATGAGGTTCGGTCGACCTTAGGCATGGTCGGGTCGACCGAAGTGGCTAGACGGTCGACCGAGGTTGGCTCGGCTCAACCGAGGTGACCTTCGGTCATCCGAAGTCTGCGAACGGTCAACCGAACTCTGTCTTTTACTAGCCGTTATTTGACCGTTTGAGACTCGATTTTCAGCCTATTTTGAAATGTATAAATACTCCAAAGCTAGAGAAACTTTGAAAGGCTTGCATATCAAATATTCATTGATCTCTCATCAAGCCAAAACACTTTCAAAGCAAAATACTCTTCATCCTTATAATCTAAAGCATTCAAGAGTATTCTTTCAAAAGCAAGACAAAGAGTGGACTTCATATGTTCAAGAGCTAAATTGTTTGTGCTTCAAAGGTACTATATCTTTCACTTAGAAGAGTGAACAACCTTGTACTTAACCTTTCTTAATTCCCTTTCTTAGTGATAGGGTTATTATTGTAAGTCCTACTTTGTGTGGGCATCCTTTGGTTGTAAAGTCCTACTTTGTGTGGGCAATTGTAAAAAGTCCTACTTTGTGTGGGCATCTTCTTAGTGAAGTTTGTTGAAATCCTTGGGTGCGGCTCAAGGTAGTGGATGTAGATTCTAAGTGAATCGAACCACTCTAAATCCTTTGTCTTGTTGATTGGGTTTTTGCTTTAGCTTTCATTCATCTTGCTCAAGTTCTCACTTGCTTTGATTAGTATTCGAAAAAGTTAGCAAGATTAGTTAAAACCCAATTCACCCCCCCCCCCCTCTTGTGTTTTACACGATCATCAGTCGTATTGATTACTCTGTTACAAGTAACGTCCGACTGAGTCAAAACGTGGCTCCATTCATACTAGAATCAATGAAGACATAAGGTCTAAGGATTCTAAAATAGTATTGAGGAAGTAATACTTATGACTTAAGACCATGAAGTATTACTTCTCGACTGGATCACGTCCCAATACAATGTATCCCTATATATTGCATCTATGATGTGATTTGTATCCATTACACATGATCAGTAAAACAAGATCATCAATCAACAATCATACTAGTTTTATTTCATAGTAATTAAGCATTACATAAAACTAGGGACTTCTAGAATAGTAATTACATAAGCTAATGAGTTTTACTATCAAATCACACATTTGATAATCAAAAGCAAAATCAACTATTCAATTACTTGCTCAAAAAGATAACAAAACGCACAACATGTGCTAATGGTCCTAGGGCACTACTAACAAAATCATCAGTTGTTTCAAATCTTAAAATGGGAAGAAAATCCTCACTTGAAGATCAAGAGGCACCCCCTCAAGATATTGATTGTCTTTGGCATTATCCTTAGATTGGAAAAAAAAACTATCATCTCACATTTTTTTCTGCAATTTTTGTTAACAAAATTGTCTAATGCATTTAGGAATATATGAGAGATGATAGTTGATATAACTATGGAATAGTGGATAAAGAAGCTAGATTGGGTCTTTGTAGGGCTTCAAATAAGAAAGAATTAGGGTTTTATTGAAGAAGAAGAAGAAGAAAATGGGAAAGAAGTAGATGATGACCTTTTTGCTCTTAGTGTCTAGTTCGTGTGCAAGGCACGTGACTAATTTGACTGAAATAGTCGCTCGTAAAAAGTCCATGCTATTTATAGCTTTAAAAAACGTTTCAGCTAAAAAGAGAAAATGAAAATAGTTATGGGTCATATATAGCGGAATTTTAAGAGAAGAAGATAAAATGACTAGTTTGCCTTTAATGTCGAGGTTGCGTGCGAGACAATTGATGTTTTGGTTCGAAAAGTTGCAAGATTTACTAATTTGACAGAAATGATCGCCCGTAAAAGATCATGTTATTTATAACTTAATAAAAAAATTGTGCTAAAAAGTGAAAATAGTTTCGGGCCATATATAGAGGATTTCTTTGTGTATTTTTAACAATAAAAAAGATATAATTACAAGTATTTTGAAATGAAAAAATGTACTATATTAAGACCTTTCAAACAAAAAAAATTGAATATTCAATTTTACATATGAGAACTAGGAATAAAGAGACCCGCAAAGAACTCGAAAGAAGTAAACATGCGTACTTGTCACCATTGTATGTATTACCTCCATCCCAAGTACTTGTCAATGTACTAAACCAATAAAGTATTTTGCGATCCACATAAATACCTAGTTATTTACGTTATGTTATCACAAACTTTTATTACTCTTGATTTGACTTTTATTACTCTTGATTTGATTACTAATATAAGCATGGGAGCAAGTTTAGGGGAGTTAGCCCCTACTTTTCCACTTTAGCAGGTAGTCGAATTTTGGGTCCTAAACTCTATCACCAACTTTAAGGGGATTTTTTTCAACTTATCCTTCATACCCCTTAAAGTTGGCGACATGTGCAGAATACTTAATCAAAAGTTGCTCGAAACAATCAATTTTACAATTACAAAAAATTAAAAAATGGTTTAGAGAAAAAAACTAAAATAAAAATTTGGGGGTAAAAAGAAAAAAAGTAATAATAGTTTACTTGTATGTCATAAGTCTGATGTTTGTGGCGGTGTAGTTGCAAATAATTTTATACATGCTCTTCTTAAAAAATAAAAAATAAAAAGATTATGTAGGACTCTTTCATAATACTTTGTTGGTATGTTGTAGGACTCTTAGATGAAATTCTATACATATCAGGTTGTTGGTACGTTGTAGGACTCTTAGATAACATTTTACATGAAATTCTATATATACCAAGTTGTTGGTACGTTCTAGGACTCTTTTCAAATCTTGATTGTAGTAAGATTAGGAAAGTGAATAAGTAGAAGAAATAGCTGAAATTTTTCACGATCTTCGGAGAAAAATGGAAAACAGGAACGCCACAAGATACAAAAACGCTGTAAAGAGGCAATGAAGGATAGTTCTGATATGAACCACGTCCATTGGATTATGTGGATAGAATTGGCCACATCACTACAGAATGATGATAGAGACAATTTTGTGATGACGTAGCTAATTATGGACCACAAGATTCATGTGGACCTGATCCATATCAGAAAAATTCCGAAAGCATATAATATACACGAATAAAACACGAGCTTATAGAAGCCTGGTTCCCTACTCACCTAAAACAAAAATAGGTTAATAATACAAGAAGCCAGATTCCCCAAAAAAAAATAAGCAAAGTTATTGAACTGCATTACACTGAACCTTTTGAGATGAGTCCAGGACTGTCCTTGCTGCTTCTTTGAGATTATGTAGGACTCTTTGATAATACTTTGTTGGTATATTGTAGGACTCTTAGATGAAATTATATACATACTAGGTTATTGGTACGTTATAGGACTCTTATACGTTGTAGGACTCTTAGATGACATTTTAGATGAAATTATATATATATATATATATATATATATATATATATATATATATATATATATATATATCAAGTTGTTGGTACGTTGTAGGACTCTTAGATGACATTTTAGATTAAATTCTATACATACCAAGTTGTTGGTACGTTGTAGGACTCTTAGATGAAATTCTATACATACTAGGTTGTTGGTACGTTGTAGGACTCTTTTCAAATCTTGATTGTGGTAGGATTAGGAAAGTGAATCTCCCTTTATATACTCTGACCAAAGAATCACCATTCATTCATCCATCAATCCAAAGCGTTCAGGAGTTAATATTTGTAGAGAAACCAAAGCAGCAGCGAGAGTCACTTCATCCAGCAATCGATCAAAGATGGAAGAAGAAATAATATCATCCAGTATGGGATATCACTTCATTCCGACTGATGTTGAGCTGCTGTATTTCCTTCGTCATAAAGCTAAGGGTAAAAAAATAATGTGTTCCAATATCCTTGAGAGGGATATTTATGGTCCAGATAGCACTCCATGGATTATGTTTAAAGAAGATGATCCTTGGGAGATTGATTCGGCTGAGGAATCAAGTAAATCGGAGATTAAGGATTTATATGTGATCACAAAGTTAAAGAAGATTAGTGATTTGAAGACAATCAGAGTCGCCGGATGTGGAACTTGGGATGGAGACACAGGAAAGAAAGACATAGAGTTGAATGGCACACAAATAGGGTTCAAGAAGACCTTTAGTTTTAAAGTTAAGAAGAAGGATAAGTCGTCTAAAGGTACTTTTGGTAGTTGGATCATGCATGAATACCATTTATATGGTGATTTCTTGAATGGGGTTTCCAATGATTACGTGATATGTAGGATTAAGAGGGTAACAAAGAAGCCAGAATCAATTGGAGCTAATTCAAAAGTTGAAGAAATTCAAGAATTTCCTAGGGTTTTGGGTTGCAGTACTACAAGTATGAATCAAGAATACCCAAATAAGAGAAAGTTTGTATCCACAACATCTGAAGAGGACACTTGGCGAACAAGCAACTTATTAATCAAACGGCAAAGGTTGGAAGACAATTCTAGTACTGTTATTGATCATGTAGTATCCAAAACCAAGTCTATTGAAGTACAAGAAGCGGAGTTGCCGGGATTGGTTGATAAAGATGGAATGAGCAGCATGAATAATAATGAAGAATTGGATGAACTAGCTGACTGGAATATTGAGGAACTTGATGATATTCTTGATTTTCTTTATGACAATAATAAGCAGACTTCAGTTAATGCTGAAAATCATATCCAAAGTGATTGTCCTAATAATCTCATCTCTTCTAATTCATCAATGGTTGTGGTGGAGCAAGAAAAATTGCAAAGTGGTCCAATTCAATGTCATAAAGAAGAGGACAGAAACTTGACATGCACTGCATTTGAGAAGAAAGATAATAATTTTATGGAATATTGTCAAGGAATGGATTCAATCTTACATCAGAATGAAGATTTCGTACCAAATGCATTTGGTAGCTTGGAGACAACATCTTTTGACAACATTCATATGCCATGGCTTGATTTTGATCCCTTCACACCGCCGCCTGCTCAACAAGTAGAGTAAATCAGTCATCACACCGGGCCAGGAGGAGGGATTGTAGTTGGAGATTTATGGTCATAGCTTTTAGCTACCAAAATTGTGCAACTTGTAAACGTCTTCTTAACAATATGTTTAAATATGAAATAGAATCATTCAATGTCTTTAGATAAATCACATGTTTTGGATGACTCCCATCTTACATTTGCAACTTTTCTTCTCTATCTCTCATCTTAATTTGCACTTTATGATACAGTTTGTGTACATAAACCAATGTCTATATTTCTAAGTATGTTGTGTATTTTTCAATATACTTATTACTAGTGTTTATGATAGAAATTACTTTAAAATTGGGTTTAAATTGTTTTGAAATGGAACCACTATTTGCAGTATATTTTTCTTCCTTTCCTATAATCTTTTCTGAAAATGCAGTCTTGTAAAAGAAGAGAATACCTCTCAGGTTCAAATCGTACCTCTGTTCAACATAGCATACCAACTGCTTCTGCCACTCTTTCTGGTAAGCAAAGATCTTCCAAAGCTTCCACAATATGAAGTTTTTCATATCCTTGGCTTCAAAACTGGGAATACCTTCGACAATGATTTAATTTACCATCACAGCAGGAGCACCTTTACCTTTTTTTCTCAGAAAATGGACACCGAAAGAAATGGGCTTCACAGGATATAAACTGGGCTGAGGAGAAATAAACGTTCTAAGCTGACCACAAACTAGTGATTTACAAAAGCAGAAGACTATAGGGAACCCAAGTGCTCACAGAAGAAAGACTATAGGGCTGAAGAGAAAGAAACGTTCTAAGCTGACCACAAACTAGTGACGTACAAAAACAGAAGACTATAGGAACACCCAAGTGCTCACAGAAGAAAACATATGACAATTCGAAAAACAAAGAAAGCAATTCTACACAGGGACAACAAAGTCTTTTATGGTATCAACCGTTCCCAATCACAAATCGCATAAAATTCATCCAAAAATCCCACAGAAGAATAAATTTAAAATTTACTATATATTTAAAAGGCTTTACACATTCAGAGGTATTATTACCCTCAATACAAGGGGAAAAGCATTATCCTAGTACTCATTAGGATAATAGTTGCTTTAGTAGCACATAAATGTGAGTATTTATGTAGGAGATTTAGGAACAATGAAGACTGGGGGCAGTAGTTCTTGACTAATCCAATAGAAGTACCAGATCGAAGCACCAATAGCTGTAAAAGAAAAGTCATTTTCATTTGAAACAAGAAATACATTCAAAATGAATTCTTTATTAATCTATTCTCCCATATAAAAAATTTGCAAACACAAATGGGCCTGTGCATACATTTTGCTTAAATGGCGGAATGAAATTGATGTACCCCATATATTTCACAATAACAATACTATTAAACTAATCTTAAATGTCAAAATTCTACGAAGAGGATATCAGAAGAGGTTGGAATTTCAGCATTTGATGAATATGGGCAAAAAGTTTCTAAAAGTAAAACAAATCAGAATGTTTACCTGTTACACAAGATTTTCAATAACCAGTCAACACAAATCCAATTAGCAAACGATGAAGCGGGGAGCCATAAGAGAGAGCAGACTCAAAGAATTAACCTCGATTTTCAGAGATCGAGTAAGATGACTAGGGTTTCAGAAGGGCTTAAGAAACTTGTCTTGTTTAATGCATTATGGTAATACGTTCAAGTTAGCTAGGGATTCAATCTTCAAACATAATCATGTACATTTCAAATTTCTTGTCACTAAAGGGTGTCTGTAGTGATAAATTCTTATCCAGGTAGCACCGAAGCTCCATTTTCTTATAGTGGAAGTCAACCAGTTCTCTTTCCTATTTGTTTCTTCTGGGTATAAACATTGAAAACAGAAAACTTTAAAAATATAAATAGTGAAACAGAAATTCTTAAGAACAACTTCAACATAAAAGCATGTCAAATTCGAGAACGAAACTATATAATCTTATATCTTATTATCAATGCTAGATATAACAGTGAGAAAGAATGGTTTATGCCAGTAAAGCAAGGTAACCACATCAAAATCAATTCATAAAAAATAAAAGCTAAAGTAATCATTTACAACATTTGATAACTACAGAAGGATCTTATTGCTCCGTTTTGGAAAATTCTTAACTAGTATATGCCATGTTACATCACTAGGTATAAAACCACTAGCCACACCTCTATTTAGAAGTATATAGGCATCATTAAGCATTCCTACTTTACAATAAGAACATATCAGAATATTATAGGTGATAGTATCAGAACGAATCCCTTCATACTGTAACTTGTCAAAGAGGTCCAAAGCTTTATTCATGAGATGGATATTGACTTAGATTGACCCATGGCTCCCACAAGGCTCGTGGGAGTCATCATAGGATTAGGTCATGCTATCTCACGTTTACCTTATGCTTTATATATTGCATGAGATGCTTTTATTTATTGTCTTATGGGATTTAACAGTTTATTCACATTAAATCGTTTTAATTAAGTCTTAAAATGCCTACCATATCCTAAGCACTCCATAAACTTGGATCATCATTATGTCTGCTCGCCAAAGCAACAGATAGATGGTTATCTAAGCAAAAGGAGATGGGAAAATAGTGGTTTTCATACGATTAGACATGGTTCGACTTAACTAGGCTACCAAAATAGTTTTGAGCCTAGGGCATAAAATGGGAAATAGCCGGGACATATAGATATCATTCCCATGAGTTGATTTTACTTTAATTAAGGGGAAAAGCCAAAGCTTACTTACAACTATCGTAAAATGGTATTTTCCACTATTTATCAAGTGTTGAAATTGTGGAAAGCTTTTTGCTCAAAAACTAATAACTTTGCAAATAATTTAATGTAGATAATGGCAATCAACACTTCACACAATTCAATTGCGATCCGTCCTTGAGAAGGAAAAACTGAGCGGGACCAATTTCCTTGATTGGACCCGCAACTTAAGGATTGTCCTTAAGCAGGAAAGAAAGCTATACGTTCTTGATACGGATATTCCTGAACAGCTTGCAAACAACGCCCCTAGAGCTGAAAGAGATGCTTGGAAGAAGCATTGTGATGACTCTAACGATGTGACTTGTTTCATGTTAGTCACAATGAGCACTGACCTTCAAAAACAATTTGAAGGGGTTGAGGCTTTCCAGATGATGGGTCAGCTCAAGGAAATGTTCCAAGAGCAAGCCCGTCAAGAAAGATTCCTCACCACTAAGGGGTTGAATAGTTGCAAGATGGCCCCTGACACCTCTGTAAGTGCACATGTTCTTAAAATGAAGGGCTATCTTGACCAATTTGAGAAGTTTGGGGCTCCCGTAGGTCATGACATGGCCACAGATATGATCCTGGACTCACTCCCACCGGAGTATGACCAATTTGTGATGAACTTCAATATGCATGTCATGGATAAGACCATACATGAGATACACGTGATGCTCAAGCAGGATGAACCGAACATTAAGAATCAAAAAGGGAATTTCAAGAAGAAAGGAAAGGGTAAGCCCATGGCTAAGAAGGGCAAAGGCAATAACAAGCCCAAACCCAAGGCCAAGGCACCAAAGGAGGGAGTTTGCTTCCATTGCAATGAACCAGGTCATTGGAAACGGAACTGCAAGCTCTATTTGGAAGAAAAGAAAAAAGGGAAAGCCAGTTTGACTGTCTCTCCAGGTATTTATGTTATTGAAATTAACATATCTGCTCCTACTTCATGGGTATTAGATACCGGTTGTGGATCTCGCATTTGTGCAAATGTGCAAGGGTTCAAAAGGAGTAGATCACTGGCAAAAAGAGAAGTGGACATGAGAGTAGAGTGCGGAGCAAGAGTTGTTGTTGTAGCTACCGGGACATTTAATTTAGTTTTGCCAAGTGACCTTATTATAGAACTGAATAATTGTCTTTATGTTCCAACTTTGAGTAGTAATATTATTTCAGTTTCTTGTTTGAATATTGAAGGTTTTAAATTAAATATATATGAATAAAATTTGCACCATTCACAAAGATCGTATCTTGCCTTTTTGATGAATGGGTTTTATATTTTTAACCTCGATTAATCCATTAAAAGGCCCATCTATACCATTAATACTAAAAGGTTTAAATCAAATGACTTAAACCAAACCTACTTCTCGCACTGTCGTTTGGGCCACATCAACGAGAAACGCGTATCAAAACTCCATAAAGATGGAATTTTGACATCATTTGACTTAGAGTCTTACGAGACATGTGATTCTTGATTGTTAGGTAAAATGACTAAAGCTCTTTTTACTGGACAGAGTGAGAGAGCTTCTGATTTGTTGGGCCTCATACATACAGATGTTTGTGGATCAATAAACACAAGTGCTAGAGGAGGGTTTCAGTACTTTATCACATTCACAGATGATTTCAGTAGATATGGCTACGTCTATCTAATGAAACGTAAATCAGAATCTTTTGGAAGATTCAAAGAATTTCAAAATGAAGTACAAAATCAACTTGGTAAAAGTATTAAGATACTTCGATCAGATCGAGGTGGCGAATACCTTAACCAAGAGTTTGACGAACATCTTCAAGGTTGTGGAATTGTTTCACAATTAATTCCCCTGGCACACCACAATGGAATGGTGTGTCAGAACGAAGGAATCGCACCTTATTAGATATGGTTCGATCTATGATGAGTCAAACAAGTCTTCCAATTTCCATCTGATTAGAGAGATCATTGACAGAGGATACATTAGTATTTGCAAAGTTCATACAGACGACAACATTGCAGATCCATTGACCAAGCCATTCCCGTAGCCTAAACATGAGAGTCATACTAGGTCAATGGAATTGAGGATCATTTATGATTGGACCTAGGGCAAGTGGGAGATTGTTAGTAGTGCCCTAGGACCATTAGCATACGTTGTACGTTTTATATCTTTTTGAGCAGTTCATCTGAATAGTTAATTTTGCTTATGAACATCAAATGCATGATTTGATAGTAAAACTCATTAGCTTATGTAATTACTATTCTAGTTGTCCCTAGTTTTATGTAATCTTCTTTACAATGAAATAAAACTAGTATGATGTTTGATTGATGATTATGTTTTATTAATCATGTGTAATTAATACAAATCATATCATAGATGCAATATATTGAGATATATTGTATCAGACGTGATCCGTTAGAGAAGTAATAATTCATGGTCCTTAGTCATAAGTATTACTTCCTCAATACTATTTTAGAATCCTTAGACCTTATGTCTCCATTGATTCTAGCATGAATGGAGCCACGTTTTGACCAATTCTGACGTTACTTTTAATCGAGTAATCAATACGACTGATGATCGGATGTAGTGTCTTATAATGGCTTGAATGTGAGAGGCATTGTAAGGAATTTTCCCTCTCTTATTAGAGAAAGATATCTATGTGCCCCTCGATAGGGAACGACTGTTTAAATGCATGGCCGTGCTCAAACGTATTTAATAAAGTGGTTATTAAATATTGTTTGATGGAACAGTCTACCTGGAGATCGAGCATAAATATAATTAAGATTTATAAGGGTGACAATTACCATGTATTATGCTTAATTAGGATATCGCGAGACAAAGGGATTAAATAATGGATTGATATTAGGTTCCACCGTAAATTTATTCACTTTGGGTAGTCACAATATCCTGCTAGGGACCGCTTGTGATTTATGAACACACACTACCATGGCAGTCAAACTCGCGAGTTGACTCGTAGGATCGTACGATCCTACGAGTTTTGAGGGGTGTTCCGAGTTAGATCCTACGTAGGATCGAAATCTGGTAGGATCGGAGTAGGATCGGTATGATCTACGAGTCTACTATTACCTAAATTTTTTTTTTTTCTTTTTTTTTTTTTTTGCTGAAACACTTTATATTTTTTTTATCATTTCTTATCCTCATAACTGATACTTTAAGATGGTAATGGCGCGAATAATGGTCAAGATGGAGATAATATGAAGGATGATGACCTAGATGTTGCTGCTAATAACTTGAATGATTTGCTTTGAATATTTGATTATCTTTTTTCCTTTAAGACACTTTTGTATTGTGCTTGGACTTCGGAACATGATTTATGTTTTTCAATTTAGTTTCAACTAAGGTAATTTGGGTAAAGAAATTGTGCTTTTATATTTTAAAATTGTGATTGAAATATTTTTCAAAGAGTACATATATATTTTCAAATAATTTTTTAACGTAAGTAGGATCGGCGATCCGAGTTACGATCCTACGATCTTCATATGCCTTCCAATCCTACGTAGGATCGCGAGTTTTACTGCCTTGCACACTACTACTAAGTGTGTTTTCATTGCCATTGTGATATAAACCTATAGGGTCACACGCATAGACGAGCTAACGAGCTTCATTTCCAGATTCAATATATCTAGAATGTGTCTAGATTCATTGTATAGGACATTTATTTTTCTGAGGATAATAAGACGTTATTATTCGAATTAGAGATAAGGGGCATTTTCGGTGTAGCTGGGATTATGTGGGAGTTGTTATCCGATAAAGACTCCCACTACCAGCAGAAGTCTAGGGGACGTGGGAGTTTAAGACTCCCACTGCCAGAAGAAGTGGATAGGACTTGGAGTTGTTCTTGGAACAAACTCTCACACTCTATATAAACTTCTCTTGGCCGAAACCTAGATACTAATGCTTGAGCCGCACAAAATACCAAAATACCAAGAAATCAGATATCTTGTTCTCTACCTCCCTTTCTCTCTATATTCCTGAAACTCAGAAAATCAGAAGAGCTAGCACTAGCTGATCGTTTCGTCGCGTGGATACCGGTAGGGAGTAATTCCGCAAGGGAGGACTCAAGGTGGTTGCAGCCGAAAGCCAAAGACAGAACCTTTTCACTCAAGAAACAGATTCTTGAACCAAGAAACGGAGTAATTCCGCAAGGGAGGACTCAAGGTGGTTGCAGCCGAGAGCCAAAGACAGAACCTTTTCACTCAAGAAACGTAAGTATTTTCTTGTATTTTCGATTCGTTTTTGTATGAGCGGATCCTTTAGGGGAGGACTCATAGGTGTTTAGAACGAGTTTCTGCCCATGAATCCCTTCTCCGAAAGACAACCTAACTAACAAAAACCATTTACAAGACTATTAAAGGTTATTGGGTCAGGAGTTAATCCACGATATATCATCTCTCTTAAAAATTCAAGTGTATTATGTACCTTACGAGTTTTATACAAGCCCTTTTCTCGTCATCTCAAGAATCAACATCAAGTATTTTTAGTTGAGTAAAATAGACTACAATGGTAGAAGTTCCTTGTCCAAGTGATTATATTTCATATAGCACATCACTTAGCCTATATCATTATTAAACCTTTCCGATAAATCATTCCAAACTTCATAAGCATGATTATACCACAACACACTTTGTTTAATGATAGGAGAATCAGAGTTTAGGATCCAGAATAGTACCATATCGGTACACTATTTCCAGCTTTCGTAAATGTAAGTTGTAGATTCCAGAGGAAGAATTGTTTCGCCAACAAATTGAAGCTTGTTCTTCGAGAATAATGCTACTCTCATTGCACGCTTCCAGTTTTGGTAGTTATAGTCTATGTTACTCGGACTCGGGTACGAGTGTCGGGTACGGGTATGCATTTAGGTGTCGGGTATTTAAACATCTAAAATAAAGGATACGGGGACACTTCCCCAAATTCGGACACGTATACGGGGATACGACAATAAATTCCAACTGCCTCCCATTATTCTCTCCCCATGTCCTAATTAATAGTTTAAAAAAATACAATCGTCTCCCATTATTCCCTCCCCCATCGTCTTTCCCTCTCCGTAACACTAATTTCTTCTCTTCCTCCTAACAAATTTGCAGTTAGTACATATTCAAATCACCAGCCAATTCGATGCCTTGTTTGACTCCTATACACTCTGTATTCCATCTTTCCTTCACTTATTGCTTGAATTTTGTTCAAGCTCCTTCATCCGCCCAAACTCCAATCTTCAGTAGATGTACCTTCGATATCCAGCGATAGCAACAATGGGTGTCCCAGCCATGGCGGCGATGAGCTTTCAAGAGTTGGTCAAAGTACTCATTCGCAGTTGACCATGTCAAAGTACCCATACCCATACCAACGTCGTACCCTGTCGACACCGGTACGGCACGACTAAACGGAGAGTCCGAGTAACATAGGTTATAGTCATCAAGCAGTGGATGAACAAGTCCTTGATGAAATTATGAATCAAGATGCAGGCACACAAGAAGAGCAACGCAGCAGCACACACATATGAACAATGCAGCAATACAGGAAATGCAGGAAAAGGAAATATGAAGCACATCAAACACAGAATACACTCGAATCAATCTTCCACCTCAGCACAAATGCAAGTGGGCAGTCAAGTGCAAGTCGCAGGATTCTGTTCTAACAGAATCCTTCTAGAAGATTGACAGATGTAAAACAGTTAGAGAATAGACTAAACTGACCAGCAATTGTACAAATTTTGGTGCTATCTTTTGGCATTGATATTGCTTTGTAATTATACTAGTATATAACCTGCAGTTAAGTTAGCAACACAGCAGTTAGAATTTAGTCTATAAATACAAGATATTTTTACCTTTGTAATCATCAGAAAAAGTAGAATGAAAAAGACTTCTTCTCTTCATCTTCAATGACTCTTCATCTTCAATGACTCTTCATCTTCTATGTTTTCTTATTCAATCTGATTCAGATTTTATCAGTCCTTGAGCAGGATTTTCTATCCGACTCAAGTAATACGGCCTAGTAGCCGGAATGATTGGATGCACTTGATTCGCCATAGCAATATAAGAAATTTTTAGGTTTAAGCAACCGAAGAGGTGTGAATTTGAACAGAGGAAATGGCAAAATCAACAAAAGATACGAGAAATTCAACCAACTTGATGAAGAATTCTCGAAATCAAAGATGAGAATCAGTAAATCAAACGAGCTAACAAAAACGAAGAAACAGAAATTGAACTCAATTCTAGAATTTTCTCACATCCTTGGTTTTGATACCATGTTGATTTTATGGTAGAAACAGAAGCATTCTATAAGATGAAAGAGGATCTCGAGAAGGATAGAAAATTCTCTGATTTTCGTTGAAATGAATATTAACTGTACAATTATTTAGCAAAAAAAATATATTAACTGTACAAAGACTATATATAACATATAAAAGTCAAACGGTTCAAACACCAAAAGTACAATCATTTAAAGCTATACAGAAAGCTATCTTGCACTGCTAAAGTACACCAATATTCTACGCTAAAGTGAGCTGTCTTCAGGGCGGGAAATCCAATTGTATGTGTACTGCTGCACTGCATTTGTCATGTTCCTACCGCCTATGTTACTCGAATCATTCGTTTATATCCGTTGTACTCGTATCGACATGATATGATATCAATATGTGTATAATATACTTATTGGATCTGGACCGATTAAACACTTTATTTTAAATGTTTAAATACCCAACATCTAAATATATATACTTGTAAACATGACCGTCTCAAATAATATTGAGGTCCTGTGCTACTTATCAAAGTTAGGCTCTTAAATTTTTTAAAAATTATATATTATAAAAGTGTTAAAATATAATTATATACCCAAATTTCAAATGCAAACAATCCTTAAATTATATTTTATTTTAAAAATGAACATCCTTCTAACATCACCGTTTGAAGCGAAATCGCAAATCAACTTCAATTTATAAAAAAATTCTCCGTAAATACAACGGTATAACCAATAAAATTGTATATGCAATAATTACGTTTTGAAAAACATCAAGATCTTCAAATTTTTTAACTAATAATTATATATAAATTAAGTAATTTTTAAAAATTTTGGGACCTCTCACGGTTCCGAATGTCACCTTAAACACACTTGGAGCCAGGCATGCTTGTACACGACACTCGTACTCGAATCTAAGTAAAATAGCCTGATAGTTCCTTCATGTGAGGAACGGGGGATGCCATCTTTGTGGTTTTCTTTAACCAGGGACGAATACAAGGGGCCGGAGGTGGTTGTCGCCTCTCTAAGATTTCTAAAAATACTACTGCATATAGTAAATTTTATATGTAGTTCGGAATATTTTATCAAATTCGCACCCCAATTTATTTTTTTTATTTTTTTATTTTTGCAAATTTTATATATACTTCAGTATACTGTTGCAGTTTTTACTCCTCCAACACTAAATTACTAGCTTCATTCCTGTCTTTAACCACTTAAATATATCAATTTGAGATGAAACATCTTATTAATTAAGTTGCATTTCGGTGTCCTAAAATAATCGGTCTACTTGGATTGGGTTTGGCTTGGAATTGGTTTGGGTTTTGGTCTCAAACCCAGACCCAAACCAGCTTTGGATTGAGTCTGAAATTGAGACTGTAGATGATTTAACACTTCAGATCTCAATCCCAAACTCAATCCAAAGCTGATTTGGGTCTGGATTTGAGACCAAAACCCAAACCAATCCCAAACCAAACACAATCCAAGTAAACCCCTAATATAGGCATCTTCAATGGGTAAATGCACATACTAATGTCTGAAACCGCAGTCTATTTCGCCAGAAGTAAAAAACTACTGTGTTAGTACTTTAAGAAAAACAAAATTAATTGAGAATACAAAAATGAACTTTTTGAGTTTTCTGCAAAATAAGAATAAAAAAAGGGTTTATGAGTTATTATAGTTGGTTTCTCAAAATTTGGTTAATCTTGTATATCAAAAGTGACTTTGGACCTTAGTATATACTCTTTCCATTCATCAATATAGATCGTTTAGACACTTTGAAAAAATTAAGTAATTCAAACGAATAATAGTCTTTCGACCACAATTCTAATAATACTCCTTCCTTCCTCGTTCTCTTTCATTTTTCCAATAAAAAATTTGAGGGTATAATTGAAATAAATTATTGACACCTAATAAAAGACATGTAAATGACAATTAATTTGGATACATATATATCTCCTAAACGACAATTAAATAGGAATGGAGGGAGTACTTTATTACATTATCTAATACATTAATTGAATTATACAAGTTTAGCAATGTGATTAGTCCAAATTCATATATTCTAGTAACTCATATGACATTGCTACACGTGGAATAATTTATTAGTGTATTAGATAATGTATTAAAATATATACTAAAAAACCCAGAATCACAACGGAACTCGTTACATTGGAGATTCGGCCAAACCCAACTCGATTAGGCCGGAGATTCCCCAGTTTAAGTTGGGGGTGGGGATGAGGATGAATTTGGCCCAATCGCGGGTAAAATAATATCTCCGTCCCCATCCCGCCCCACCCCGTATGGCCCGTCTAAAATACTAAATGGAAAGAGGATAAAATATCTTTAAAAAAATGAAATAAACATCAAATTTGGAGAAGATCGCATAAATCAAATTCTCTTCGGGACTCCTCATTCTCCTAAACGTTACAGTAACCCCATCGCTCATCGCCTCTTCCATCATACTGCAGTCGCTCCATCTCGCATCATGTACAATCATGATGTTTAGATATTTGTGTTTGTGTTTGTCTTTTTTAAATTCATTGGAATTAGAATTTAGATATTAGTGTAAAATCCACGATATAAGATAAGTTTAGTCAATTATGTGTTTCCAAAATATATGGTGAAGTTGAATTTCCTAATAGGATTGAAAATTTTAAAAAATCTTGCATTGATTTGTTTAATGAGTACAAGTCGAAAAATGATAAGCAACCAATTAGGAGAACAAGTTCTTTGCCTTCTTAATCTTTAGTTCTTGAGAAGAGGTCACATTTCTTACAAAGTAATCTATGTTATGTTATTGGGTAGCAAATGAGCGGTGTCTACAAACTAGTATCGTTTAGTTAGTAAATTAGTATCAATTTAGATTATGCTATTTCATTTTACATGCATTAAATATTTTATTTTACAATTTTATATTATTTTTTCAAGGTTCTATTTGGGGAATTTTGTTAAAACCCACTACTTTTTTCTAGTCGAGGTTGAGCCTCCGCTGAAATGAAAGTGAACATTTGGGGAAAAAATTCTCCACTTTTCCTCAGTTGGGATTGGACCTCCACCTAAGGTGGGGATGGAATCCCCATCCATCCCCAATAATGAGGCTGGGTCAGGGATGGAGATGTAATGGAAAAGACGGGAAACTGACTGGAGATTCTGGTATCCGTCCCCACCCGTCTCTATTACCATCCCTAACTTTAATCCCATAACTTAGTAATTTTTACCCAAGAAATGCCAATACATTTGTTTAAAGTTATTTATCACACATACTTTACTTGTGCAAACCTGAGAGCATTTTGTTGAAAATTTAGTGTGCAAATAATAGAGCTAATAGATAGGTATGCAAAAATGTTGGGGCGCAAAGTTGCTCAAGGCAAAGGTGTAATATCATTTGATATGTATTTATTTTGGTTCTGGATTTTCCATGAGAATCATATTAGAATCACATTTCTCTCTAAAAAGATGTAGAAAGCAAAGATTTTCTCAAAAAGAGGAAAAAATAATAAAATATAAAATCTCAAGAATGTGTTGGAAGATATTTCTAAAATGAAAGTAATTAATTTTTTTATATACATTGAGGGGATGGAAATGTAATCCGAACTAAGAATTTATCCCCGGATAAAAGGTGCTTTTAAACAACTGCACTATCACTTTGTCAAAGAATAATTATATTGTTGAGTGTATTATTTCAACAATATAACATTATTGATGTGCACAAGAGAATTGACAGAAATGGACACATAATGCACATCGTAAGTATGGTAGTTAATGGAATTTGAAGGAGATAATTGTTGGAGAATTTGGTTTTATTAAAAGAATTGAATTGTAATTAAAGTGTCGTGAGGACAATTTTAAGTTAATATTATTATATATTACACCGTTTGATTTTGAATATTATTGAGATTATCACGAAATGGTTGTACAAGCTTCGTGATGATATATAAAATATGAGAAAACCAATTCTTGGTGTGAATAATAAATTAGGACATAGTGTTTGTTTGAAATGTAGAAAATAAATAATAAACTCATATCCCACATGAGTTGCCTATGGAAGTGAGAATCACTGTATACGTAACATGTAGTTCAGTTCTGCTTCATTTCTTGTATTGTTTCAGTTTTTGTCTTCGATTTTCTACAATGTTTTATTTTATTCTATTCTTCTAAAATGATAAAAACGACTTGGTTATGGTCAGCACCTACAGAACAATGTAATAGCCATAGGATTGAGTGGCTTGAGATCCAATGACAAGAAAATGCGTTGAAATTAGATCCAGGAAAACCGCGCATAACACAGGATCAAAGAACAAAAAAATCTCACAAACAGTATTTTTTCATCTTCTTCATCCACGATCTCATCTCCTTTAATGGAAAATTAACCCACGATCCCCACCAATTCCACATTCATCTTCCTCAATAACTATTACCCACGCAACGTAGCACACGATCACCGCCAATAAACCATCTCAGAATTCTGGACTCATATAAAACGAAGTATGAACGCCAATATGAGACAAAAACTGCAAAAACTAGAAAAATTTAAAACGATTTTCCAATACAGTTATGAAAGATGGTGAGAACCATGGTAGATATTATGTGTCATAAAAGATGTTAGATATTTTTCTAACAGCTGTAAGATTGGATCTTGACAATGTCACATATCCAGAATCTCACAGAAATCCGCTAAGATAATTGATATTATCATCATAAGCCCTTTAAATTCAAGTTCAAAAAATCTAAGAACAGTAATAGTTATAAAACAAATTCATAATAGCTATTAACATAACATATAATAGATATAAGAAAAATTCATAATAGTTAACAATTTCATAATAACTATAAGACAAATTCACAATAACTATTAGCTTTGCATATAATAGCTATAAAACATTTCATAATAGTTGTAACCAGTCTACAATTTTAAAAATTATAATTAAGATTATACACAGGAATGAATTGATTTACAAGTTCACAATTACATAAACTTTTTATTCTTCCTTTGTCTTCAAGAATTTTTTTTTAATAAAATTTGCAATGATCTTTTCATAATCTTTGGTGGAGAAAAAAATCACAATCTCATCTCAAATTGAAAGGAATAAGATTGAATAAAATTGAGAGTATTGATGAACTCTTGAGATAGCTTTCGATGAAAGCTATATAATTAAGATGGGTGATTAATGTTTGTTATTGTTGAGAAATTATGGATCAACGAGAAATGTATATTTCAAATTAAGTTGAGGTATAATAAAATATCATATATATTCATCTAGATTGATCAGTATATTGTATGAGTATGCTCAACATTTTGAAATTTGGGTTCCCTAGCTGGTGACCTCTTTTGGTTTATTACTTTTGATAGACATGTCCAACATTTTGGGTTAGCTATCACTTACTTTTTGCTCGGTATATTTTATACATATTAGTTCTTGACCTTTACAAAGTTCAACGACCTAACTACTTGGAATGAAATTTCGACTTGGATTATATTAAGAAATTGAAAATAATTCTAAATGAAAATTTTAATACTAGCATCATACGAATTATAGAATAAGTTATAAACTAATAAGTTTATTTACTATATATATATATATATATATTGTTAAAATAATGTTTTTAAATTTGATAACATCAAATTCAATAACTGATTATTTATCATTACTTTTGTCAAACTTGAAAATGTTATAAAATTGATACATTATATGTGGAATATAGAATATACGAAATTTAATACAATGTAAGTTTTTTTGTATTTTTCTAAAAGATTTTGTTTAATAATTTTAAAAAGGAAAAATTAATTAATTATAATTATTTATTATCATTAATAAACATATATCTTATTATCTTTGAAATTTTAAACATTCAAGTAATAATATCAATAATTTTTCTTTAAATTACTTTTAATATAAATTTTGTTTATAATATTTCATTTACATTTATGAAATTAGCTGATTAAATACCTAATGGAACATTATGTGGCACTTTTACTGTATATGCTACAAATTTTAAGATACTAATTTAAAAGTGCTACTAAAATATGACATTTTGATATATTGTCATAAATTTTGTGGCACTTTTGTGGCAATTGAACAAATGCCACAATTGTTTGTGGCACTTCTTACAAAGTGTCACGAAAATGTGACATTTTCTCAAATTGCCATAATTTTGTGGCACTTTTAAAAAAGTGCCACAAAAATATGGCATTTTCACATAAATGCCGTAAATAAATGACATATATCATAAGTGCCACAAGTTAAATGGCACTAAAGCTCAATTTTGTCATAGCTTGTCTTATGTGTTAAATGCAACACATAGGAACATAAGATAATGTATATGATCAAGGATAAGCTTAGTCAAGGTTGCTATATGCAAAGCTAGTAAGAACACTTAGTGTAAGTCTTAGAGCCAAACCAAGATAAGATATAACAAGCAAGATATCTAACTCAACATAAACATATAAAGCTCAAACAAACAAGTTCTTAATAGTATAAGCACAATTGATAATGGAAAAACTTGAAAGTAAAGAGATAGAGTTAGGAGATCAAACATACGGATTTAGAGTGGTTCGATCACAAAGATCTACATCCACTACCTTAGGACACACCCAAGGATTTTGGCAAATTCCACTAGCTTATCTTGAGAGTTCTTTACACGGAAGGGAAAAACAAACACATGGTGTTTTCCGCACTAACAACCTTCCAAAGGTAAGGGCAACAAATGATCTTTTTATGCTCTAAGCAACACAACACTTTTTCACCATTGGGAACCCTTTATCTAATCTAGTCTACTAAGTGAGAAAGTTTTACGAAAACATCAAATGTACTTACCTTTGGAGGTTCACCACTCACTCTAGTTCCTACAATTATAAGAAAGATCCACTCCACTAAGGAGGCCCAAAAGTCACCACTCTCACAAACAAGCCTTGCCACTCAACCATTTATAAAGAAAGATGAGCATCAATAAATGAGGCTTTACAATTTAGCTCAATAGAACAAATCCCTTAATGGATTGTATAGATACAAATGAAAGCTCTAATTCAAACTTTAGAATAGAAGAATGTGTATGTTGATGAATGATCATCAAACTTTAAATGAGGTATTTTGATGAATGATTGAAAGTATTTAGCTCTTCAAAGTGTTTGATTTGCTTGTATAAAAAGTGTATATGAAAGGCCCTCTTATGGCTTGCTTAGTTATGAAAACTCAACTTTATATAGGGGCCAAAAATCACAAGCAATTCGAGTTACAACGGCTATATTTTTGTCTTGACAGGATAGCTCCGGTCGACCGGAGTGTTCAAAAATCGAGTTTAACAAGGCTGCTAGACACATCTCGGTCGATCGTAAATGGTGGTACGGTCTTCTGGGGCATAGGCTTGGTCAACCGACCTTAATCATGGTCGTCCGAAGATTATATAGACGTGGAGTCTTGGAGCATTCAAAATTGATTAAGGACAAAAACCAATCTCGGTCTACCGGATAACACATGTCGGTCGACCGGACTTCATCAAGTCGTCCGAAGCTACGCTAAGTCAACCAGACTTCAGTCCAAAATTGGGTTTTTCATTTGGTCACATTTCTAATGTTCTCAAACTCATGCCCAAGTGTTTTTTCAAAGATATTTAAAACATGTTTAAAGATCTTAGGCATTAACCAACACTAACTTAAGTTTTCAAAAACCTTTTCAAATATTAAATCAAAGTATGAATGTGGTTTTGAAAAACATGCAAGAGTGTAGAGCTTTAACATACTATAACCTAATATTCTCAAAGTAAGATTAGTCACAAGGAATGTACCTATGTAGACTAGACTAATCTTCTTTAGGTATTCAAGTCTCCTAGATGTGTATAAACCTTTGAGTTTGAGACTTTTAACAACCTCTTCAATGTGATGAAGTCATTTGTGCATCTTCTAGGATATAGCTTCATGGACCTCAACACTTCAGGGTTAAGAGTTCACTTCAAGATACTTCACTTGTGACTGAGTGACTCTTAACTTCTTGATCTTCTTTCTTAACTTTGAAGTTCCTTCTAAGGCATTGCAGATGTACTTCAAGCTTGTGACATGGAGTCTTGCAAAGTGTAGCTTCTTTTATGTTGTAGAATGATGTCTTTGATGTTCATAGAAACTAACTTACCATTTTCATCAATGTAAGTGTGAGTGTAAATATGCTATCAATAAAACACAAGCTCACACAAACATGAGAACTACTCAATGGTTTATTATCATCAACACTAGATTGATCACATTAGCCCTTAGGGCTTACAATCTCCCATTTTTTATGATGACAAAACCTTGATGCAAATGAGAATAAAATATCAAAAGGATAAATGTAGATAAGTACAAAATATCAAAGCATGATATAATGATGCATATGATCAAGGCAAGTAGATGTTTTGAAAATATCATTCTACTCCCCATATGTTAAAGATCTATTATCTCTTCCATTTTGCAAAGTTCTTTAGCTTTCTCCTTTTGTAAAATAACTTTTCATGTCACATTTGCAAAGCTATTTTTTTCTCCCCTTTTTGTCAAAATAAAAAAGGTTAATCAGAGTCCCAATATGAAAAGAATTTTATCATCCTTTTTTGTTAAAATAGAAATTCAAAGGATCAACAAGTGAAAATCTTTTAGGAGGGATTAAGTTTGACATCGAATATGGAGAAACGTTTTGGTCAAATAGTTTGAATGAAAAGTGAACCAATGAAAACTTTTATAAGTGAAATACCCGTAGGGCATTTGCAATACCTGAAGGGGAGAACCTTAGAGGGGGTGAATAAGGTTCTCAAACTTTTTATACTTCTCAACCAAATTCTTTTCCTAAGTGATCACCTTAATAACAATTATGTTCATTAATCATATAAGGTGAATTAAAGAGTTATCACTTAGATGACTTATGTGTGTATATGCATCACATAGGAATAGAAGACAATGAATATGACAGTGATTGTCTAGGTCAAGATTCCTATATGCAATGCTTGTAAGAACAAACACACAAGTCATGAAGAATAACATTTAGCAAGAGATATATAAAGTTATAAGGATCTCTAAATGCAATTCCTATTTCCCAGGCCAAGGGTAGAGATAACAAAGTAAGTTGAATAACTCTAACATAAGGCAAGAAGATAATCATAAATAGCCCAAGCTAATATTAGAGATAAGTAAGCAAATTGATCAACTCTATATACACAATTTATGGTATAAGCAAACAAGTTCATTAACACATAAGCACAAGTATAATGAAGAACTTGAATGTAAAGAGATATAGTTAGAAGATCAAACACAAAGGATGTAGAGTGGTTCTGTCACAACGATCTACATCCACTACCTTGTGACACACCCAAGGATTTTGGCAACTTTACACTATGCTTGTCTTGAGAGATTACAAGGAAGGACAAACCAACTAATGGTCTTGTACACACTCATGTAACCTTCCACTCTTGGGAACTCTCTCTCTAACCTAGTCTACTAAGTGAAGAGGTTTTACGAACACATCAACCCGACTTCTATTTCGGGTTCACCATTCAATCTAGTTCCTATGATTACAAGAAAGATCCACTCCAACTAATGGAGGCCCAAAACCACCACTCTCACAAACAAGCCTTACCACTCCACCCTTTTCAAAGAGATAATCTCAACACATGAGATTTTATAATTAAGCTCAAGAAAAAGAAATCCCTCTAAGGATTGGATATTACAATGAAGGCTCTAATTCATATTTGAGAATGAAAGAATATGTAGATGAAGCTCTTTCTCACATAGCAATGTTTTGAAGAATTAAACTCATGAAAGTGTTTGATTTGTTTGTCTAAAACTTCTAAACTAAGGCCCCTCTATTGACTTGAGCAAAGAACAAATTTCAGCCTTAAAGGCTTTATATAGGGTCCAAAAATTACAAGCAAATTGAGTTACAACGACTATATTTTTTCCTTGACAAGACATCTTTGGTCGACCGGACTAGGCAGTCGGTCGCCCAAAGTAGTCTGAAAGTTAAGAACAAAGGCTTCTGTCTTGATCTCGGTAGAACGTGATAAGTGGTCCGGTCGACCTGGGCAAGGTCCGGTCGACCGACCTGAAATAGGTCTTCCGAGATTTTTATAGGCCTTGGAGTCTTGGAACATTCAAAAGCGACAAAGTACAAAAGACACTTCGGTCGACTAGACAACACATGTCGGTCGACCAGACATCATCAGGTCGCCCGAGTTCTAGGACTCGGTCGACCGGACTTTTGTCCAAAAGTGGTTTTTCCACTTGGTCAACTTTCTAATGTTCTCAAACCCATGCCTAAGTGTTTTTGAAAGATATTTAAAACATTTTAAAGAACTTAGGCATTAATCAACACTTAAAGAAAGTTTTACAAAACCTTCGAAAAATTAAATCAAAATATGAAATATGGTTTTGAAAATATGCATGAGTATGAGCTTCATCATACCATAAACTATCATTCATCAAATAAGATTAGTCACAAGAGATATACCTATAAGCTTTTTGACTAATCTTCTTCTCGGTCTTCAAGTCTTCAAGATGAGTTACTCTTTGAGTTTGGACTTGAAACCTTTGATCAACCTCTTCTTGTGATGAAGTCCTTAGTAGACTTATCAAGTTGTAGCATCTTGAACTTCAACACTTGTTGATCTTCCTTTGATTTTGCAATATATTCCATTAGCATGATGGATGACCTTTTGGCTTGTGTTATGGAGACTTGCAAAATGTAGCTTCTTCTTCTTGTTGAAGAATGATCTTTGATGTCTACAAGAAGCAACCTTTCAATGCATGTGTGAGTTCATAATAGCCAAATATTGAAACACAAACTCACACAAACATTAGAACTTCTCAATGTCTTGTTATAAGCAAAACAAGATTGATCACATTAGCCCTTGGAGCTTACAATAAAATCAAAACAAGATAAAAAATCATCAAATACCAAAGAAGGAAATCTTTAAAGCTAATGTAAACACATCATTTGTAAAAGGCCATTTGAAAAGAATATGAGTGGCCAAGAGATAACGATATTGTTGCCCTTACAATGAATAAAGTTTATAACTACTATTTAGGATTTGAAGATTATAGCTCTAATTCCGAAGAAATATATGATTTAATGAATGAATCGAATACTTATGATGAATAGTAGTTACGAATGTACAATCTGCGATAATATGTTAGAAAATATTAAGAAAATAGGACAAGATTACAATGATATTTTGCAACTATGTAAATTCTTTGAAGATAGAAGAAAAATCTTACAGTGCAATATGTTAACTCTCATATAAATATGGCAAAAAAATAAAATTGAAAGTTATCATAAAGCAAATAAAGAATTTATGGCACATTATAAACAATTTCATAAATTAGAATAATACAAAATTAAAACAAAACAATATAGGTAAATTAAAACCATATAGGTAACAATGCTGAAAACAACAATTTAACTTAAACTGTAAATAATCTTTTAAAGATAATCTTTGATAGAGCCTGCAAAGGCATTATGTCTATTTACAAACGAATATGCTTACATAACAGAATGCACCACAAGTACCACGCATTGCTCATATACTACACTCGATTACAACACCGTTTAAACACTAAGAACATCACTACCGCTATGACACGACTTCCCACCATTCGAGCTCAGGTATCTATTCACGACTCTACGACAATAATTGCAACGACCCTAGTTATAGTCCAAACTAGGAGGGCTCAAATAGTTCATCACATGGGTTCAGTTTCACTCCCTGAACGACGGATTCACATTTTAAGGACTCATTCTACATTGTATCATCATCTAAAACCTTGGACTCCACAAAACCGTTGCAATCCCAATGATAGTCCACATCAGGTTAAGGCTCACGTAGGAAGACCCTCGGGATCCGCACCAAGGACATCCGCAGGACCACCCTCGGAATCTTCCCATAATCATATCGCAGGACCCTCAGAATCCGCATCAAGAGCACTCGCAGGATTCTTCGGTATCCGCACACATTCACATCGCAAGACCTTCGGGATCCGCACTATGAGCACCCGCAGGACCACCCTCGGAATCTTGCGAATCGAACGAGTCCTGTCATTGAGTAGAACCTAGATACGAGCTCAAAATAGGGCGACGACTCGGTCGACCAAACCACATAGAACTAAAGACGACATGACCAAATATGACGACTCAAAGTATTTAATCAATTAAGACGACCAAAACGATAAAACAATTAGGCAAGTTTATCAATTGATCAATTAACAATTCACGAATAACTATAAATGTATACAATTAGATATATAACAAATTTACATAAACGGTGAAAATATTTCAGATTATATTTCAATAGGTAACATAACAATTCTAAGACATATATTCAATTCCAAAATAGTTTATACAATATCGAAAGCAATAAACACAATTCATGCAAATATTTTGTAAATAAAATAATTTATTCGCTTTTACTGTGCAGTAATTAATGCGATAATTAAATGGCGTAGGGGGTGTCCCTACCTCTTACGAAGACAACAAAATAACAGAAAATCTGAAACAGCACTTCCAGTCTTACTCTCGGAGCTATAACTTTCTGCCCGGAACTCGAAATGAAGCTTATTCGATTATCTTCGATTCGGTATATAATAGAGTGAAAACGGACAAGTAACGCTCTCTCGATGACCTCTCAAAGTTCTCAGAATCTCACAAAATATTTCTCAAAAACCTTATGTTTCTGTTAGCTTACTGTGGGTCACGAAATATATATATACTGCTTTCTTTCTTTGCCCAACAACCAACAAAGTCAATATATATATATAATGCCCTAACGCCTTCATCCTCTCAATGGCTTGACGGGCTCAACAGGCTTAAGAGTAGTTTGGCCATAGTTTTCTGAAACAAACCTTCATACTTAATCATATTCTAACCATAACGCTAGATTTCTTGAAAACCCCTAGTCCTAAGACATCTTCATCATGGATTTTCAATAGATTCATTAATCAGCCATAATCCAACATAAGAAAGTTTAGCCTATAAAGCTCATACAACTAATATCAAAATAAATACAAAAATTAAAAACTTACAAAATTAAAAGCGAAACCTTCTGTACAGCAAACTCTGGGGGATTTTATTGATAATAAGATTTTACAAAGTAAAAAAGAAGAGCGTAAAGAAAAGCGTAAGTTACAACTAAAACTGATCCGCTATTTATAATGGTTTGCGGACTTGAAAATAAACTTAAAACTCCTATAAACTACAGTAGTTTACATTATTGCTGCTTTATTAAAGCATCTTCTTTATGAAAGGTGAATATTATCTACTTTATTAAAGTAGCGAATATTATCTTGTCGGCCTTAATAATTTGTCTATAAACAGTAAGATTCCTGCCTATCGCTTTATTTTGTCTTTTCCTTTCTTGGATTTATCCAAGTTGTCGGTTATGAACTCTTGAGTACTCTTCAGCACATCTTCAATATTGATCTCAATATCATTAGGATCCTGTGCATCCTGCAATTCTTCAAATCTATTAGAAGTGTTCATAGAAGTATCACTTCCAGCAGACTTTTTCTCCATTTCCATCTGCTTCTTGTCTGTCAAAGCTTTTTGCAGATTTTGAATATGCTTAGCAACAATTTCTGCTGTAGAAAGACTTAAATCTTCCTTTTCTTCAGGAAATCCAGGAAACATCAACTTTTGATATTCTTGAGTTTTTAACTCACTATACTTATCAAGTCTGTCCTTAATTAATTCAATAGTATCTGAGCAATTTAATTGCTTTGTGTGAGAATCTTCTCTCATCATGGTATCACAAAACCTTGTATATGAACATCGCTTTAAGCACTTCAAATGATTGTGATAATAATCAACTTTTGGATCATTCCTCCATATATAAGGAATAGAAAACTCTATAAAGAAATTCATTTGGTTATAACTAGGAATAACCATATCAGGTTTATTAGGAGTAACTTGAATATATTACTGTATAATACTCCTTGAATATTGGAGGCAAAATTTCCTCAGAAGCTCCATAGAACTGCCACCAGTCTATCAACCAGTTTGGAATTGCTTTATTATAAATTTGGGAACACAGTTTTATAAACCATGTATGGCTTCTTTTGCCATTCTCATATAAGAAGACTTTATCAAATGCCTGGATATAATCCCAACAATTGTATTTCAACTGAACATCATTCATAAAGAAAGACTTTTCTCTAAATGGCGATATACCCCATTCTTCAATAGATATAATCTGTTTGACTATAATCTTAGAGAAATTATAAACTTCTTTATTAGTACCTGTGAAATGATTAAATTCACATCCACTATCTGAGAGTATCATCTCATAATATTTTTGAGATTTATAAGTCTCCGAGGTATTATCAATATTGTTGAGATATCTCTCATAAATTGTCCAGGGATTATCTTCCCATTTCTTATCATCTTCATTCAAGAGTAAAATAACTATTTCTTCATGGTTTTTAACCATTAATTCATCTTTTTGTTTTCCTTCATCCACTATTCTGGCGAAGGATGGAGCATTTGAGCTACTAGAGGTATCACCTTCTTGAGCTTTCTTCCAATCTCTGAATTGTGCTAATTCATCATCATCTTTCCTGGATAAACCAGAAATATCAGAAGCTATTAACTTCTTATTACCATATTGTGCGAGAACCCTATCAGATCCTCGTCCTCTACCTCTTCCTCTATAAGAGGAATTTCCTCTGTACCCTGACATAACTGCATCATTTGGATACAAATAATTATTGAAATTTCTGTTATAAGGAAAATTATGAGGATCATTGAATCCCAAGTCAATCTGACTATTAATATTATAAGGGTCATTAGATAAATCAATATTTATCTCTTCAGAAAATATTTTTGTGTCTAATCTTTTAATCTCTTCAAATGTTTCAATATCTGGAAGCATAACTTCATCTTCAAATTCATAACATCTTAAGTCGATATCATCGTTTGTTAAATATTCATAGACCCATTGTTCATAATACATTGTTTGAACTATCAGATTTAAATGAATCATAAATATTCACGAGTTAAAAAATCAGGAAGACTATTATCCTGTCTTTTTTTATAAATGATTTCAAAATCAAAAGGAGCTAAATTAGCTTGCCATCTAGCAAACATTTGCTTAGAAACATCATGTTTAAAATCTTTAGTAAACATATATTTAGTTGATTGACAGTCAGTTTTATTATAAATTTTTGATTATATAAATCATCTTGAAATTTTAATACACATTTTACTATAGCTAGGATTTCCTTAGCAATAATAGCATAATTCTTCTGACTATTATTCCAATTACCTGAATGAAATCTAATCAGATTTTCTTGTTTATTTTCAGGATTAACCTGTTTCAAAATACCACCATACCCTATATCAGAGGCATCCGTTTCTATTATCTTATCCCAATTAGGATTAGATATCATTAAACAAGGCAAAGTTTTTACTTTTTCCTTTATCTTTTGTATAATCTTAGTATGACTATCAGTCCATGGTTTAGGATTCTTTTTTAATCTATCATATAAAATTGCAGTATCTTCTGACAGATTTTTGTAATATGGTAGGATGTAATTTAAACTTCCTAAAAACCTCTGTAACTGAGTTTTATCAGTAATTATATCTGGAAATTTTGATCCAAATTCTATACTTCTATTAATTGATATTATCTCACATTTTTCAATATTGTGACCTAAGAATCTTATCTTAGTCTGAAACAAAACCATTTTTGGTTTAGAAATTACTAATCCATTAGATATTACTGATTTTTTTTAAAATTTCTAAATGTTTAAAATGATCTTCAATTGTTTTAGAAAATACTAAAATATCATCAATATATATATATATATATATATATATATATAATGATAAAATCACTATAATTTATGAAAATATCATTCATAATTCTCTGAAAATCAGAGGGAGCATTTTTCAATCCAAAAGGCATAACATACCATTCATATTGACCAAAAGGTACATTAAAAGCTGTTTTATACCTATACACTGGATCTATCTGTATTTGCCAATATCCTGATTTTAAATCAAACTTGGAAAATATTAAGGACTTATATAACCTATCCAATAAATCATTTTTATTAGGAATGAGATATCTTACCCATTTTAAAACTTTATTTAAAGGTTTATAATTTATTACCAATCTTGGTACACCTCTTTCGATTTCTGAATGTTTATTAACATAAAAAGCAGTACAAGACCAAGGAGAATTAGATGGTCCTATAATTTTTCTTTCCAATAGAGATTCAATCTCTTTTTTACACAAAGTTAAATATTCAGAATTCATCTGACAAGGTCTAGCCTTAGTAGGAATATTTTCCTCATTAAAACTTTCTTCGTAAGGTAAACTTACCATATGCTTTTTTCCTATCCCAAAAAGCACTAGGGTGATCATTACAAATTTCCAAAGCAAATTGATTAGTTATATTGACTATCTTTTCTTTCAACTTTGGATTTTCCAATTTTTCTGCAATAGTAAGCATATTAACTTCATATTTTAAAAAACCTAATTGTTTTTCTTTATGTAATAATTCATCATATAAATTATTTAATACCTTAGTAAAAGGTTTAGTTATAAACTTAAATGTAATTGGTTCATCTTTATAAGTCGCTATTATTTTTTCTTTATCTATCCATCTAAAAGGATAAATTTTATTAATAAATGGATGTCCTAATATTACTGGAACAAATAATTTATTTTTAGTTAATAAAAAACTTAATGGTATACATTTACCATCATTACACACCATAGATTTGGATAATTTATATTTAATATCCATTCTTTCTCCACCTGCATGTTTTATATTATGGGTGGTTTTTTCAAAATACTTAGTAGGTATAACCCCTTCTTGTATGATATTTAAATCTGCACCACTATCTACTAAAGCAGTGAATTACTGAGAATAATAATTGCCTATTAGTAAAGTAATTTTTATGTGCCATTTTTGTAGAGTTACCAACTCAAGAATTTGCAAAAATCCTTCTTTATCATTATTACTTTCTTTAAGAATTTCTTCTTTTCCTTTGGTTTTAAACTCTTTATCAATTTTATTTATTATAGATAAAGTTTCCAAATTAGAAATTCTTGTGTCATTTTCTATATTTTTATTTTTCAAATCTTTAATTTCAGATTTAAGATTATCAATCTCTTTGATAATATCCTTTACTGAAGTTGGTTTTCTTTAATATTCCTGTTTTCTAAAATCATTTTATGAACTTCAGCCATGCTATATTCTTCCTTATATTTATCAATATCAAATTCTTTTTTATCTTTTATTACCCCCTTATTCTTAGAGGTACTAGGTATATTACCCATCTGATCTATCATTTTTAACCTTAATTCTGGATCCTTAATTGTTTTTAACAATTCTATCCAATGATCAGCTTCTAATACATTAATTTCATGATCTTCATCCTGAAATTGTGATATCATCTTATAAAGTTGTTCATCCTTTTTAGGAGATTTTATACTTGCTTGCCCTATCTGACAAGGTTCACATTCAGATTCACTTGAAAAACTAGTATAATAGTCACTTTCTATTATATCTAAACTATTATCACTTTGTTCTGAACTATCAGTAGAATCTAATAATAATTTACACAATTTATCTTTGATTTCATCATCAAATTCAAGATTTTTAATCTCTTTCTTAGTCCAACAATTTTTCGCAATATGTCCTACTTTATGACATTTATTACAGACAATTATTTTGTCTTTCTTTTTACTATAATTCTTATATTTCTTAGAGGATTTCCTCTTTTCTTTCCTATCAGCTTTTTCTTTTAATTTCTTTTTAGAATACTTTCTTTTCTTTTTCCTATAGTAAGGAGGTTTATCAACAATTTTCTTTTTACCTTTATGCTTATAAGCAGGCATGTCCATACCAAATTGACCACAAAATTCACCTAATTGTTTTCTTTCAACAAGTCTTTGGTTTTTTAATTGTTGATTTAATTTAATTTCATTACAAAGATTTAATCCTTCCTTGGTACAAGTCCCTATTAACTTTCCATAAGTATATTCATGGTAAGGTATAGTAGGTCTATTACCTTTTAAAGATTTTCTAATCCTTTCTGCAAATAAATGGGGTAAACCATCTACAAACTTAGCTTTCCAGTGAGTACTATCACTCTCTGGTAATTCTAATACTCTATTAAGAAAAGTATCTTTATACCATCTAAAATCAGTAAGTGTTTTACACCTAAGATTTTGCAATAAAGTTCTAATTGTATCATAATTTTCAGAAAATGTTCCTGTAAAATGTTCAATAATCTGAACCACTAGTGTATACACAGCATTTTCTTTGGTTTCACCATTTTCAAGTTTAACAGTTCTTAATATACCTTCTCTAGTTTCAGGTTTTAAATAATTATTCCACCAACCTTTTAGTTGGCCTGTAAATCCTACAACTATCATCTTTGCAATATTAAGGTCACTATTTGTCACACCCCGTAACCAGAAGGTGACCTGGCAATGCCTCATCTATCAATGAGACAAAGAACCCTTAACAAAATATACTCTAACAAGACAAACTTAACAGAATAATCTTAATCTTTAACTTTATTATAAGTCATCAATACTTAAAGGTAGATTACATAAACTTAGAACTAAAGTTATTCAACTTAATAAAGGTTCATCAACTATACTATTACATGATCATTACTTCTTTAATTTCTACTTGTCGTGCTCCCCGTCCCCATGTCTCCTCATCGACATCATCTACAAAACATAAGAATATAATAGGGTAAGCTACACTAGCTTAGTAAGAGCCGATCGGCCTTGGGATGAAGGACCAAAGAGACTTCAACACATTCCCCTGCTTTCCCAAAACATTTGAAAATATATCTTGTCTTGTCTTAGCCTGAAACATCTTGAAAACCTTTGTAAAATACTTGTAAACATAACATAATACTTGAGAGCTTTCATAACTTACAATCTGAAATTCCAACCCAAAACATTATTTTTAGACTCTTTATAATACTTAGAAATAATACCAAATCATATAAATAACAT
Source organism: Vinca minor (assembly GCA_026122235.1). NCBI lineage: Eukaryota > Viridiplantae > Streptophyta > Magnoliopsida > Gentianales > Apocynaceae > Vinca > Vinca minor. The sequence continues at coordinate 4,482,023 of JAOCZM010000241.1, read as the reverse complement.
GTCATAACAATACTAACCAAATCGATCACATACATATCAGAAATTGTACTCCGAGTACTTAACATAACTTGACATAACATGACATACTCGTAGCATTCCAATACTTATAAACTTGACATGGTTAGTACCAAAATGACATGCAACAAGTAATTCTACAATCGAGCTCAATTATCCAACAATAACTCTATCCAACTGTTAACAGCTCAAACTTTAATGCCGTTTAGGGAGGCCCTTACATTTTTTAACTTATAACATATCATATTGTAACTGGTAAGGCTCAGAAATTGCTATTTAAGGATATATTCCTGTCATTATCCATCCTCGTGGACTGAATGACTCATGTAATGTACTCTAACTTTTAAACCCTGCAAGGGACCAGGGCATCATTGGGGACGAAAGCGCTCCCGGGCACTTATATCATGAATTCGGAATATATCCTGGTCTAGGATCATCATTAGACAAGAGCTCTAAATTGAGAATATGCATATGCTGACTTTCATGTAATGCATCCAGCAATTTAATCAACAACATGCGCAAGAATCAACAAGTATAAGCATGCAACGATGCAAACATCATTCGGTTCTTCATCCAGATTTTTATGCAATAAAACATGTGAAAACTTCATACATTTCAGATCTTTAATAAAAGAATACTTCATGCATTTTTAGGACTGAAAAACAAGGACGAAGGGTTCTTACCTTATCAATCTTAAAGCAAAACCTCAAAATACACCAAAAGCAGAAAATCCAGATTCAAAGTACTAACTTCCCAATCCTATAACTCGAAATACAGAACTCCAAATGCTACTCCGTTGAATTCCAAACGTAGCTCTATCAGTCCTCTTCGAAACGCACTAAGAATCGCTGAAAACAGACACCTTTTGCTATCTCAAAAATGCATTCTTCCACAGCCTACCCAATCTGCCAGGACCTTCAACTCCGATGATGATATCTCTTAATCCAGAACTTAGATGATAATTCCTTCAGTCAGAATTTAGTTTAGGGAGTCTAGTATCTATGGTTAAAATATGGAAGGAATCCAAGATGATTTGCTATGTCTGCTAAAGTATTCTTACTTGCTGTCCAGATTTTCTAGCACTCTTATTTTCTCTCTTTTTCTTTCTTATTCTTTTCCTTCCCTTCTCTACCTTTATCCTCTATTTATAGGCTATCTAAACTCCAGATTTCTGAGAAGTTGTAACACTAAAGTAGGCAACCAAACCTCAAAGTTCAGCCCCCTTAGGATTATATCTAAAGGTACCCCTTCATGAACACTAACCTCCCTCCAAAATTAGCCAATTAGCTAACATATAATTCTTTTTATGCACTTAGGTCCTCTAATTAATCCAAGATGTCATAGACACCCTAAACAATAATGTACATAATATATAACACATATAAAAGTCAATTAGTCACACAACACAAAAATATAGTCATGCAATTTCTAAGGTCAAATGGTCCTGGGTATCACACTATTACCTTCATTTTTACAAATAGTAGAATACATTAACATTCTATGCATATGACTAAAAATTTGTTTCTGAGTAAAATTATCTATGTTCCATTCATAGATATATTTCCCACCATAGCTATTATTTAGCATAAAATTATCCTCTTCATCAAGAGTATCCATAGGCGATGACTTAGTATAATAATACCTCTTTTGAATAGGCTTAGTTGCCCATTTCTCATTTACTACAGCATTGATATTATCATCTGATTCATTTATTACCACATTAATATTATCTTCTGATGATTCATCTGAATCTTTTCCAAAAAGATTAATATTATCTTCACTTAAAGTATTTAAACTCCATTTGGCTACTTGTCCACTTAAAATTTCTACTAATTTGTCAGTTACATCCTTCTCCCATGGAGAAGATTTTCTTGACTTAAAATCTTTAATTTCAGGAGGACTTTGTAAATTAGTCTCCACCTTAATTGGTTCAACAGTTTCAGGTTTAACTGTTGTTATACTGCTATTCATAAGTGTTATTACACTATCAATTTTCTTATGTAAAGAAACTATTTGTTCTCCTAATATATTTAAATTAAGATTAGCAAAATTATTTTGTTGTACTAAACCATTTATATGTTTAGTAGTAACACTCAAAGTTTCATCTTCAAATATTTTTGATAAAGCTAGAAAATCACAATTTTCCATTTTAAAAGATTTTAATGGAGGATTAACATCCTTCACTATATCACCATTTAACAATTTATAATTTCTTTCAATTACATTGATATAATCCTGAATATATGTAGAATAAAACCAAGGAACAAAATATATTATTTTGTTATGTAATTCACAAAATTCATAGAATTCTTTTTGAAATTCTTTTTGTTGGATTTTATCAAAATTCCCAAAGAACCATGTTCTAAAAAGTTCCCATCTGGGTAATTTAAATTCATTCATAATAATTTTTCTGGCTTCTGAGCCAAAACTAAAATCTATTTTAGTTTCACTATCCATTACCTAGATTATAACTCATTTGAGACAGAGTCTCCAGATCATCTTTCTTAGTATAACCTCTTAAAATATTATCATCATGCAATTTTAATCCATCAATTTTATTATCTTTAACAGATTCATTACTGCTATCATCTTTTTTATCTTCTCTAATATAAGAGGTAGATAACCTAGATGGTCCAAGATTTTCTTCAAAAATCCTTGAGGGTCCAGGTATATCTGGATCTAATGGAGAAATAAAAGATCTATAAGATCTAGTTGATCTTGGTTGAGAAACATCTCTTAACCTATTATTATTACCAAAATTCAAAGTTACAGAACCTTCTGGGGTCATGTACTACATTTAATAGATTTGTCTGTATTACAGGTTGAGGTCTCATGGTTCTTTCTATCTGCCAATTTTGAGGAAACGTTATTTCATCCCATTTAATAGCTCTTCTAGTAGTTATATTAGATCTACTAAAATTGGTTTCTATTACAATTGTCTCATTTAATGGTTTATCAGCCAATTTACAATGAGGATTTAAAGTATATAGAGGCTTAAAATAAATCCTATAACATATACATATTACTTCAGATCCTGGAGCATAATTATAACCATGAGTCTTAACATTTAATGTTAAAGCATCAAGTATATTACTATCAGTTAATGAAAGCTGTAAATTCGGATAAACATTAAAATATACTGGTCCATGTGCCAGACTAGATTGTACCACTCCTATAATTGATTTTTTCCAATCTAGATTTCTTCCATCTCTTAAAGCTGCTATAAAACTTTCAAGTAAACCTTCTAAAGTTAAAGGTTTAAATGCTACATGTACTAATCCAATATGTATAAATTTATGTTCTGAATACCTATAAGGTCTAATATCATTTTCATTTAACAAATGAATAATCATTTCTTCATTATCTAAGGAAATAGATTCCTCAGTTGTTTTAACTATCTGTTTTAAACCCAGTTTTTCAAAAGTACCTAACTGGTAAATTGTCCTAGGTTCAACCTTAGGAATTGTCCATCTATTTAATAGATCTAAATTCTGAGGTATCTCAGATTCTTTACTGACACTGTTTTTAACATTAGATTTATTAGTCATATGCTTTTAATTTTTGTATTTATTTTGATATTAGTTGTATGAGCCTTATAGGCTAAACTTTCTTATGTTGGATTATGGCTGATTAATGAATCTATTGAAAATCCATGATAAAGATGTCTTAGGACTAGGGGTTTTCAAGAAATCTGGTGTTATGGTTAGAATATGATTAAGTATGAAGGTTTGTTTCAGAAAACTATGGCCAAACTACTGTTAAGCCTGTTGAACCCGTCAAGCCATTGAGAGGATGAAGGCGTTAGGGCATTAAGGCGCTGTGTAGTGGCTGTTGAGTTCTAAAATGACTTCTCATACTAAGGTATAATCTGTAAAACCTCCCATATATGCTGGTGGCTTAAAGATCCTGACCACCTGATGGTGTATATATATATATATATATATATATAAAATAACCCAGGATTCCATGAACACTCCACTACCCACGAGCTGCTTCTTTTGTTTTTGGTTTTTATTTAATTAATCCATCTCACAATTTCCCTTAATTAAAGCTCCCATGACCCACGATCCCTGAAATCTCCAATCCCCACTACTTGCTAAATGATACCATGACATGCTCTCTCTTTTATTTATTTATTTCTTCCTTTTTGTTCCCATGTGCACGAATTCCTCTCCCTCTTTTTAATTAAATTAAATTTTCTTTATTCTATATTCCTAATTAAATTAACCAATCATCTAATTAAATTACTAATCTAGATGAATCACAATTTAAGTCCCTTAATTACGATACGTGTGCGAAACGCTCCCCAACAAAACGTACCAAAAAAAATGTAATCCACAACATGTTATAAAAATTAATTAGGCATGTAGTCACGTAATGACATGAAATAAAATATGCATATGCAATAAATTACACAAAATGAATTATACGTACGCGAAAAGTTTAGGGTATTACATGTTTCATTACTATTGAGTACGATGTTGGGGATAAAAACAAAACATCAGTGGTTAGTAAGAAGCAGGTCATTGTGTTGGACTAATCAATTATTTAGCTTTTTGGAGCTACCAACTAATATTAAAAACTAAATAACAGCCAAATGGGGATAATGGAATAAATTAATTTTCAAATACAAGTTGAGAAATATTAAATCTGTTTCTAATGTAGTTGTTAATCACTCATTATCTCTTCATTGTCAAAGTAAGATCAAGACTTTAGTTGATCCCTTGGATATTGAAATCATTCATCATATAGTCTTGAAAATATTAGCTAGACTATGAATGAGCGATTGAATATAGTTTCTACAACCTAAGAATTATTTGATGGATTGCGGTGGTTATTGCTATTGGAAGTGGGATTATGCAAGAAAGTTGAAGACGAAAGTTGAAGTCGAAACTCTTCAAGTGAAAGCTAACGTTGTTAAAGTATTACTGAACTCCAGAGGGAAGTGGAATATTAGAGATAGATATTTGGAAGCTGTCCTGAATCGTATTCAGACAGCGTTTCCAGATGCAAAAGACTTGGAACTTGGACAATTTTGGAAGGAAAGTAGGTATAGTGGTTACGGTATTTTGACAAATAGGGATGATTTGCTTTCTAGTGTGCTAAAAAGAGTTGAGCTTTCGAAGCCAGATATTGAAAAAGTTTACACCTTACTGCACCAATATAATTCAAGATATTCCTCTTCTTACAACGTTGTCAGGGAAAATCTTAACTTCCTCGTACAAAACATTGAAGATCTTTTCAGATGTAATGCTGAATTAGCTTCTCCGGTGAAGGAGGAACTCGAAGCTGTTGGAAAAAGCCTGAAAGTTTTAGGAAATTTTCTACGTTTTACTGCAAGACGGTGCAGTAAACTTGAGGAACTTAAAGATCTCCTGATTCGTTCTGAATTTCTAATCGACAAACTGTCCTGTCTCCTTTTTATGTGTTGCTGTGTCAATGATGATCACGAGACTATCAAATTTCGGCTCTCATCTATGCTAAAGAAGTTTAGGCCAGTACATGAGCCGGTACTCAGAGAGATTTATATAAAAGTGCTACAAGCTTCAAAGTCAGCGTATCATCAAAACTCTAGCATATTACTATTGGTGGATGAATTTGATATGGATTTTATTGATTCTCTCAGAGACTATGTAAAAATCACCACTGAGATCTGTTTTCCGAGTCAGGTTGAAAAAAATCAGATTTTATCCCTACATAAGGACATCCGATTTCTCAACCTGTTTTTCGCTATGGATATGCATAAAGCATTATTGGATGATGATGATAAGGAGCATAATGAAGAACATTATCAAATGAAAATTCGTCTCTTGGAGCGTATTGGTTGTGTGACCATGGACATAGGGTGTGTTATTTATTCGCTCCACAACGATGAGGTCGAAAGCCATGATGAATATTTGAAGTTACCATTTTCTGATTTGCAGCAGATTGTCAAGACTACAAAGGAGGATGCCAGAAAAACATACCAAGAAATGTGTCTTCCCAAGTCACTCCGGCCTAAATTTCGAACAACAAGAAGTTTACGAGGATTTATTACTTCTCTGCTCGAGATTTTCCATCAGTTTCTCAATGATGAGCTCAATTCAGAGTGTCCATTAAAGGATCAGTTTGAGATGGTGGCTTATGAGATACAGTCCCTAAACGAAGACTTGATCAGAGAATTTACTGCAGATCAAACCAGTAGTAGGCTTGATCAGCTTCAAAGCACGAGTTTTAATGACATTATATACCAGATCCAACATGTCATTGCATCATTTTGTTACAGCCGAGACACTTTCTGGAGTCACAAGTTGGGTTTGTTCGATGCCATCGAGGAAATTAAGATGATGAAGATCGCGCTCAAACATCTTCAAAACAAGATGACATCGGAGGCATTGGGTTTTCAGGACGAGGCAGGACAAATGCTATATGTGCTTCCAGCAATAGTACTGGTCATGCCTGGAATTGGTAAGACCTCCTTAATGATGTGCTTTATATAAATATATATATATATATATATATATATATATATATATATATATATATATATATATTATTAGTGACTAGGTTGAGTTGCACGTTGATGACACTTGTTGATGGAAATGTTTTCATAACTTAGAGGTCGATCGATAAAAACACGTTATGTGGAAAATCTTTCAGAAAATCAATTTCCATACAAACCCTCACCACACAAAGCTTCAAAGTCAGAAGACGGAAATTCAACCTTGGTGGATGAGTCGGATTTGGGTTTTCTTGATTCTCTTCGAGACTATATACTTGAGCTCAGTTCCAAAGATCAAATTTTATCATTGCACGAGGAGCTACAAAATCTCACCATATTTTTTGCAATGGATAAACCATTGGCGGGGCATTCTGGGCATGATGAGATGTTTAAAAGTTTCTTGAAGCGTATCAATGCTTTGATCATCGACATGGGATGTTTTATTTGTTTGCTCCACGCGGATAATGATCAGCAACGTGGAGGGAAGGCCTTGGAATTGAAGATAGCAATTTCTGATGTGCAGGAGTTTGCCAAGATTGCAAAGGAATTAACAACATATGATACCTATCTTTCAAAGTCATCGCGGCCTAAATTTCCAAGAACTAATGGACAGGGATTTATTTGTTTTCTGTTACAGAATTTAAAGGAGCTTTTGAAAACTGATCAATTGAAACTTAGTAGTGGTTTTGTATTCCGAAATCCAGATCAAATTTTAATTGCTCCTTTAAATCGTGACATTGAAGTAGTTCAAAAAGAGCTTATGGAGATAAGGGAAGATTTTAGTAAAATGGATTCGCTTGATAGTCAATGGATTCGCTTTATCGATGCAGCATACCAAACTGAACATGTTATTGACTCATTTTTAAGCAGAGGTGGCTCCCTCTGGTGTCACAAGTTGGACCTCTTTAATATCGTTGAAGAATTCAGGACGATCAAGGTAGAGTACAAAGCCAGCGCGAAGAACAAGATGATGGATGGCACCTCTCATCTGCAAGAGCCATCTCAGATTTCATCAGTAGAAGCTAATTCTACCAAAAGAGAGAGACTGGGGTCAGATGAAAAGACCGTCAAAACAAAAATTTTGATTTTTGAGGAGGAAGCAGGAAAAATGATGGAGCAACTGAGACATGGATCGAACAATCTACATTTTCTCTCAATTGTGGGAATGCCTGGAATCGGCAAGACTACTCTGGCTTATTCAGTACTTGTACATCCTTCAGTTACCTGCCACTTCCATGTTCATGCATGGTGTTCTGTTAGTAAACCACATGATAAGAGAAGAATGTTGCTTGAAATATTGCAAGAAGCTGGTGGTGAAAGCAAGCAATATAATATGGAAGATACTAATGGTTTAGAGCATAAGCTGTACCAATGCCTGAAAGGAAAAAGATACCTCGTCTTGATGGATGATATCTGGAGCATTCAGGCATGGGAGGAATTAAGAAGCTGTTTCCCAGACGATGAGAATGGGAGTAGAATTATGTTCACGAGTAGACATGATAACATTGCTTCACAAGCTGGACCAGACAGGAGTTTTGACCATCGTCTTTATCCATTATCAGACGATAAGAGTTGGGAGCTGTTAAAAGTGAAAATATTTGGAGACAAAATTAGCTGTCCCGATGAACTGTTAAGCATTGCAAGACATGAAATTGCTCCAAACTGCAAAGGCTTACCCCTAACCATTGATTTGATAGCTGGAATCCTTCAAGTCACAGACATAGAAGAATGGAAGAAAGTTGCAGAAACCATGAAGACGCTTTTATTTGATGATCCACAAGGACGGTGTCAGAAGGTGTTACAGCTTAGTTACTCCAATTTGCCAGATGAGTTGAAACCATGCTTTCTCTACTTTGCGGCATTTCCTGAAGACGTCGATGTCCCCACAAACAAGTTGATTTTGATGTGGATTGCAGAAGGTTTTATCAAGCTACCAACGGATCAGGAGGATGATGATGAGAGAAGCTTAGAGGATGTAGCAGAGGACATGTTGAATGAACTAATCACCAGAAGCCTCATAACAGTTTCAAAACCAAGACCCTTGGGTGGAGTTGAAGCTAGCCGTGTTCACGATCTCTTACATGAATTTGCCAAAGCAAAAGCTCGAGAAGACAGCTTTATGTTGAATGTTAGTTTTCCGACCATTATATCCTCCTCTGATCATGATGAATATCGCCTCTGCATCTATCCTGATAGTTGGATGCAATTCCTTCAATCGAGTCCGTCTGGTGTTTGTGTAAGGACCCTCATTTCTTCTGATGCTCAGGTTTCCTCGGACCCTGACAATTCATTGAATTTCAAGGACTTTAAACTTGTTAGAGTTCTGGATATTCCCCAAGCCTTTCCTAAAATGTTCACATTGATTCACTTAAGGTTTTTAGCCATCCGTAGCTCAGAAAGGAAGATACTACCAGAAATTTACAGGTTCCATAAACTGGAGACCTTTATAATGGATGGACAATATCGCTTTAGTGAGGATTTACTGCTGGACAAGATCTGCAGCATGGAGCGATTGAGACATTTCTGTTTTGTCGGGGATATCTCTTTGAAATACCGCACAGAAAAGATCTTCAACGGCTCCATCCTGTTTGACAACTTGAGGACGCTTTACCATCTAAAAATGAGTTATGCAGAAGAAATTGAAAAAATCCTTTTTCACAACCCTGATAGACACTTGTACATAACCTTTCCCAAATTGGACTTTCTCAAGAAACTTGAATCACTCGAGGTGACTCACCGGAACAGATTCTCTAAAGATCCTTGCAAGATCACCAGCTTTCCAACACACCTCAAAAAGTTGGTTTTGTCGAATTTCCACTTGTCATGGACCGATATTTCAGAGCTCGGGACTCTTGAAAATCTCGAAATCCTGGAATTGCAACACGGAGCTTTTAAGGGACCCATTTGGGACATGGTTGATGGACAGTTTCCTAAACTCAAGTACTTGAGTTTGTATAGTCTGGACATTAAAGAATGGAATGCTTCGGAGGATCATGTTTTTTGTCTCCAGCAATTACATGTCAACTTCTGTAGAAAACTTGAGGAGCTCCCTTCTTGTTTAGCCGAACTTCCGAAACTGCAGGTAATCAAATTAAGATTATGCAGTAGCTCTGTAGAGGATTCTGCTCAGAGAATCAAAGAAGAACAAGAAGAAGCAGGAAATGACCAATTTTATGTCGATACTGATGCTCCAAAACACGTATAGGTATGCCATATTTCTTGCCCACTTTGTTTATGTATGATATATATTACTACAAACTTTGCACCATTGAGAAAATAAATACATAGTTTGACAATGAGTAAATTACTACAATATTCATAAAATAAAATAAAATAAAATAAACGAGTAACTTACTACAATACTCAATCTGTTTTATAATAGAGGTAGGTTTAAGGTTTAGACCCTCGCTCTCATTAAAAAAATAGAGGATATTTTTCAAAATTTAAGAATGTTTTTGTAAATTTATCCATATACCCATATTGAGAAATAGAGGAAAAGATATAAATTGGGTGCTTAAATCTAATAGTTAAAATTCCTCTTGTCACCTCTTTCCTTAATGTATGTTACCTAGAAAGAGCTAAAACTACATTTATTATGAAACAGATGGAGTATTATATATGAAGATTCATATACTGGTGAGCTTCCCATGGCTAGATCCACCCAAAAGAAATATCCAATGATCTTGTTGATTGTTCTGTGCCCCTTTCTGAGATTTTTATATCTTTCCGAGACAATCTACTAGACGGTTTATATGCCTATGATCTTGTAGATTGTTGATTTATAAGGAAGATGTTGAAACTGGGGTTCTCTTGCTACTATTGTTAAAGGATTGCGAAGAAGATATTGTGAATAATTTTATTTTGTATTTACTTTTTCTACTATTATTAGTGTTTTTTACCCTGTCCCGAGATATGGACATCATAGTTGTTGACAATCATTAGATAACTTTTATTTTCTTATATTTTCATATTATCTTTTGATTGTAATTTCCTAATCTATTTTATCATTAATGAATAATTTCTTATTCAGTAAAAAAAAATATGCTGGTGAGCATGCATCCTTAACCGTTATTATTGGAGTTACATTTTATACACAATTTTAGCTTCTGAATGAGCATTATTTATAAGTTCCTTCTCTTTTTCATTTTCAAAAACTAGTTGTTATAATGTTAACTTTAACAGTTATCGAAAACATTAGAGCATGATGACTCAAACTTTCATAGTAGGACTTTTGTTTTTCTCTTTTTGAGTTAATGAATTGTTTTTTATAGTCATTGGACATTTCCAATCTTAATAAAGGAAATGTTTGGCAAATTAGAAAAGGAAGATACCAGAATGTGAAAACCACCATGTCCTGCATCATACTTGTAAAATATTACTCACTCCATTCTCATTTAATTGTCCTTTAGGAAATATATATGTATCCAAAATAATTATCATTTTCATGTCTTTTGTTAGGTGTCAACAATTTATTCCAATTATACCCTCAACATATCTTTTACTGGAAAAGTGAAAAAGAATGAGGAAGGAAAGTGTATTATTGAAATTATAGTGGAAAGATTATTGTGTATTTGAGTTCCTTAATTTTTTCAAAGTGTTATAAATGACTTATATTGAGGAATGCAGGAAGTATATCAATATAGAAATATTTACATCATCTTATTTACAATTCTAATCTTTGACAATTTTTTTTTAAAATTTCAAATTGTTTTTACATTATGTAAATAAACTTGTTTCATCACGCACGCCTAAAGAATTTATATTCCATACAACATTTTGATTGTTCATTATAATAATGTATTTTTCTTCTGATATCTATAGGATATTAATTGGTTCAATATGTTTACAATATTTGTGTAGGTGAAGAAGTCTTGTAGTCCATGGGTGGGTCTTCGACCTCCGCTTAAAATTCTATCTTTCGATATATCTTTGTTTTATATAAGTCGAATCAACCAAAATCCTATGACATGAACTTTGCTGTCCTTAGGGGTTTCTAATTTAAGGGTCCACTGCAGTCGGTTGAGTATATTTCTTTTAAGTGAGACGATAAGGACACTTCAATTTAGAACCAAATGCTTTAAAATTCTGAGAAGGCTGAGTGGGATAGGGTATTCTTTTTATCTTAACTCAACTAGATGGCAGCAATGTTGCAGATTTGAGATACTACAAACACTACAACAATAAAAGGACAAAAATTTCATTAAATCTTTCTAGTAGCGAATTAGAACTGTATAAAAAACATTTCTAGTTGTAGAGGAATCAGAACTTGTCACACACCGTAACCGGGATGATGATATGGCAGTGTCTCATTGGTTAATGAGACACCAAAGCCCACAACAGAGTTACTAAAAAGGGAATACTGTATATATAAATAAAAGGGTTCCAAATGTATAACAGCGAAATCAGAATACTGAAATGGAAATAGTTCTAAACGTGACAAATGGAAATAAACCAAGTGTTCACTAATGTTCATCTATTACATAAATAGATTATGAAGTCACTCTTCCAGTTACCCCTCTCAAACATCATCCTCATAATAAGGTTCATCATCATCATCTGTATATATAAATAAAATGGTTTCAAATGTATAACAGCGGAAATCAGAATACTGAAATGGAAATAGTTCTAAACGTGACAAATGGAAATAAATTAAGTGTTCACTAATGTTCATCTATTACATAAGTAGATTATGAAGTCACTCTGCATAATACCCCTCCCAAGCATCATCTTCATAATAAGGTTCAGTTCCATCCATCTTCTGTAAAATAAAATAAAAAAGGATAGAGCTGCGACGCCCCATAAAAATCAAACGACCCCTGGGATGAAGCATCATATACGACACAAAACATTTTCCGTTTCCCAAAAACTCCTTTTGAAATACACTTGACACAAACAACCTTAACACTGTAACATACACGGGAAATACACTGCACTGATCTCACAATACACTAGACACGAACACGGAAAGAAACAAAGTAAAAACAGCACAACACAGGCTGCGGTCGAATGCTCCGGACGAAGCATCATCCGTAGGCATAATACCAAGACTCCGGGCGAAGCAATCGTCCGCACAGACCGTCTGCAGGGGTCGTGAACGAAACACATAGCTCCAGTAGTTTGGCGGACGAATGGACGGGCGAAGGACAGGACGGAGGGATCGTCTGTGACCTGCAGAAACTTGTTTTTCATGTACAAAATCACATGTAAAACCCCCATTCCTGCAACAACACATCCCCAACCCAAATGACACTTTTTTAAACTTAAACCAACTAGCAATTAAGTCCAAAACAAGAACAACCATATAAATACAACAAATAAGCTAATAGCCATCCTCTTCACATCACACACTTATACTTAGGAATGTGCTACAAGCACCATGTTCCACTAATATGACACAACGGAAATACACGTAGTTAGACATTACGAAGATGGCTATTTTTATGACACACACACATACACTTCCCACAGTTCAAACTCAATCATCTAGTCACGACTCTACGACAATAACTAACGGCCCTAACAATTCGTTAATTTAGGATACCCCAAGAACTACAACACATGGGGTTTAGTATGACCCCCTGAACGAACGGGTCCAAAAGTTTAAGGATCCATCATACATTGTATCATCATCCATCACCATGGACTCCACAAAACCGTTACAGTCCCAATGATCGCCACATTGAGTGAAGGCCCAAGAATTTCCTTACACAATCACATGAACTCTCGGGTTTAATCACATACACAATATCTTCGAATGAATTATGTCATATCGCAGTTTCTAGACAAGAGCTCAAACGGGGCGACGACATGGTCGACCATAACCAAATATATACGATCGACTTTAAAAATTAGGCAATAAACAAACGACGCCAAGTACTATATCAATCCCATCAAATAACAACAAGGCAAATAACGACAGCAAGGAACAACTATACGCAGCTCAACCTTTATATGACGATCAACCACATAATATGCAAATACAACCAATACTTCATTCATTTTATGCATTAAATCATGTATAAACAGTTCACTCTCATAGCCAATGTTTAAAGTACTAATTTCATGAGTTGTACAAATGAAAATATAGAGGCGTAAGATCCTTACTTCTGAAGATAGCAAATAAAGCAAGCAAAAAAGAATTCCCCAAATCCAGAAATTCAGCCCCCTTCCTGGTGCAATAACTATATGCTCCGAACTCGGATTCACGATCTGCAGCTCTCACTCGTAGCTTATTCAATTACCTTCGAAACACATTAGGAATCGTCCCAATCCGACGCCTTTAGCCCCTTCAATATTTCTCTCAACGTTTCAACACTCAAATTCATCCACCCAGAAAATGACGAACTTCAAACTTAAATTACTCGCTGCACAGAACTCCAAACGCTGATCCGTCAACTCCCAGATGTAGTCTTTCAAACCCTCTTTCTAACGCAATAAGAATCACTCAATTCCGACACTGATTACTATGTCGAATGTCAGAAAAACTATCCAGCTATTAATATGCCAGATTTTCCTCTTTTCTTTCCTTTCTCTTTGTAACCTCTCCCCCATAATCCCAGCAATAACTCCCTCATTAACTCTCCCTCTTAACTCCTTACAAGATAGTCCCATAAGTTCTAAACATTAACACATATGTCCCTCAACGAACAAAATGTAAAATACGCCCCTTAACATAATTAAAACACAACATATGACACATAAATCATATAATCAAAATTACTAAACACGTAACATACAAAAATTAAATGCAAGACATGCACAACACGTAAGCAAAAGTTCTGGATATCACAGAACTGATAGTGATGATGAACTGTATTTTACTTTAAGATATATTCTTTTTGCTTAAACCTACATTTTCTGGATTTCCTATGATATTATATGATAGACAATTTTAGTTCCCCTGAAAATAAACTCTTAATTCTTCATGATAGTCTTCTAGTTAATATTAAACATTGATATTAATAAATAGTTCATTGTCTTTCATTATGCATTTTGCACGAATGCATGCCTACATAAATTGAACTTAGAACAATGTTAATTGTTTGAGGTTAATTTCATATGGTATCTAATAGGATATTTAATTATTTGCAGGTCATGAGTCCTCATGCACCAATAGGAATCCGTTGATATATCTAAATCATATTTAAGCAAAAGAACCCTTTAGGTTTTTTGGAGCCACCTCCCATGCAAATTTCAGAACACGAGAGGTCGCAAAAAGGCTAGAGTTGGGAGAACTTGTAGCTATTGTATATACTACATTGCTAACAAGGATCCTACAATTAGAAGGTGTTACTGAGACCATGTTATTGTCCTTCTATGCCTTTGAATTTTGCAAGAGACTCATTTTTATAATTATACTATGCATATGCGAGTTAAATAAAGATTCAAAAGGAAAATTTATTTTTAATTTCTCTTTATTTGTGTTAATTATAAACTTTTTAAAGAATACCTATTGTAGGCATATACACTTTTTAAGCTTTTGACTAAGCATTATTTAAAATTTTATTATTTTTTCCTTTTACAAAGCTAGTTGTTATAATGTTAATTTTAACATTGATCGAAAACATTAGAGCATGAATGACGATTCAAATTTTCATAGTAAGGCTTTTGTTTTTCTCCTTTTGATTTAAGGAATTCCACTTTATAGTCATTGGACATTCACATCTTAATAAAGGGAATTTTTGCAAATTAGAAAAGGATACAACAAGAATGTGAAAACCTCCATGACCATCATTCATTCATCTTATTATCAATATTAATCTTTAATAAAATTACATTAGAGGTACTAGGTGTATTACCTATTTGATCTATCATTTTCAATCTTAATTCTGGGTCTTTAATTGTTTTTAACAATTCTATCCAATGATCAGATTCCAAAACATTAATTTCATGATCTTTATCTTGAAATTGTGATATCAATTTATAAAAAATTTCATCCTCTTTAGGAGGTTTTATACAAGCCTGTCCTATTTGACAAGGTTCACATTCTGACTCACTTGAACTAGTATAATAGTCAGTTCCTATCATATCTAGACTATGATCACTTTGTTCGAACTATCAGTAGAATCCAACCATAATTTTGATAATTTATCTTTTATTTCATCATCTAAATCAAGATTTTTAATCTCTTTTTTAGTCCAACAATTTTTCGCAATATGTCCTACTTTGTGACATTTATTACAAACAATAATTTTGTCTTTCTTCTTATTATAATTCTTATATTTCTTAGAGGATTTCCTCTTTTCTTTTCTATCAGACTTATCTTCTAATTTCTTTTTAGAATATTTCCTTTTTTTCTTTCTGTAATAAGGTTGTTTATCAACAATTTTCTTTTTACCTTTAGACTTATTAAAAGCAGTTAAATCCATTCCAAATTGACCACAAAATTCACCCAATTGTTTTCTTTCAACAATTCTTTGATTTTTTAATTGTTGATTTAATTTTATTCATTACACAAGTTTAAACCTTCTTGTGTACAGGTTCCTATTAACTTCACATAAGTATATTCATGGTAAGGTATTGTAGGTCTATTACCTTTTAAAGATTTTCTAATCCTTTCTGCAAATAAATGGGGTAAACCATCAACAAATTTAGCTTTACAGTGAGTACTATCACTCTCTGGTAATTCTAATACTCTATTAAGAAAAGTATCCTTGTACCATCTAAAATCAGTAAGTGTTTTACACCTAAAATTTTGTAATAAAATTCTAATTGTATCATAATTTTCAGAAAATGTTCTTGTAAAATGTTCAATAATTTGAACTACTAGTGTATAAACATCATTTTCTTTGGTTTCACCATTCTCAATTTTAACAGTTCTTAATATACATTCTTTAGTTTCAGGTTTAAATAATTATCCCACCAACTTTTTAGTTGGCCTGTAAATCCTGCAACTATCATTTTTGCAATATTAAGGTCACCATTACCTTCATTTTTACAAACAGTAGAATACATCAGCATCCTATTCATATGACTAAAAATCTGTTTCTGTGTAAAATTATCTATATTCCATTCATAGATATATTTTCCACCATAGCTATTATTAAGCTGAAAATTATCCTCTTCATTAAGAGTATCCATAGGCGATGACTTAGTATAATAATACAACCTCTGAATAGGCTTAGTTGCCCATTTTTCATTTACTACTGCATTAATTTCATTATCCTCTGATTCAGAAGAATCCTTATAAAAAGGGTTTATATCATCTTCACTTAAAGTATTTAAACTTAATCCTGCTATTTTTCCTCTTAAAATTTCTGCTAATTGTTCAGTCACTTCCTTCTCCCATGAAGAAGATTTTCTTGACTTGAAATTAGTAATTTCAAGAGGACTTTGTAGATTAGTCTCTACCTTAATTGGTTCAACAGTTTCAGGCTTAACTGTTGTTATAGTACTATTCATTAGTGATATAACACTATCTATTTTCTTATGCAAAGAAACCATTTGTTCTCCTAATATATTCAAATTAAGATTAGCAAAATTATTTTGTTCTATTAAAGAATTTATGTTTTTAATAGTAACACTAAGAGTTTCATCTTCAAATAATTTTGATAAAGCTAGAAAATTACACTTTTCCATTTTAAAAGCTTTTAATGGAGGATTAACTTCCTTCACTATATCACCATTTAATAATTTATAACTTCTCTCTACTACATTTATATAGTCTTGAATATAAGTAGAATAAAAACCAAGGAGTAAAATACATTATTTCATTATGTAATTCACAGAATTCATAAAATTCCTTTTGAAATTCCTTTTGTTGAATTTTATCAAAATTCCCAAAGAACCATTTTCTAAAAACTTCCCATTTGGGTAATTTAAACTCATTCATAATAATTTTTCTGGCTTCTGAGCCAAAACTAAAATCAATTTTAGTTTCACTATCCATTACCTAAATTATAACTCATCTGAGACAAAGTCTCTGGATCTTTTTTATTAGTAAATCCTCTTAAAATATTATCATCATGTAATTTTAATCCATCAATTTTATTATCCTTAACAGATTCATTACTACTATCATCTTTTACATCTTCTCTTATATAAAAGGTAGATAGTCTAGATGGTCCAGGTATATCTGGATCTACAGGAGAGATATAAGATCTATAAGATCTCGGAGATGATCTAAGTCTAGGAATATCTCTTAGTCTATTATCACCAAAATTTAAAGTTACAGAACCTTCAGGAGTCTGTACTACATTTAATAAATTTGTCTGTATTACAGGTTGAGGTCTCATGGCCCTTTCTATCTGCCAATTTTCAGGAAAAGTTATTTCTTCCCATTTAATAGCTCTTATAGTAGTTATATTAGATCTACTAAAATTAGTTTCAATTAGAATTGTTTCATTTTTTGGTTTATCAGCCAATTTACAATGAGGATTTAAAGTATATAAAGGCTTAAAATAAATCCTGTAACATAGACAAATTACTTCAGATCCTGGAGCATAATTATAACCATGTGTTTTAACATTTAATGTCAAAGCATCAAGTATATTACTACCAGTTAATGAAAGTTGTAAATTTGGATAAACATCAAAATATACTGGTCCATGTGCCAGACTAGATTGTATTGCACCCATGATTGATTTTTTCCGATCTAAATTTCTTCCATCTCTTAAAGCTGCTATAAAACTTTCAGGTAAACCTTCTAAAGTTAAAGGCTTAAATGCTACGTGCACTAATCCAATATGTAAAAACCTATGTTCTGAATACCTATAAGGTCTAATATCATTTTCACTTATCAAATGAATAATCATTTCTTCATTATCTAATGAAATTGATTCTTCTGTGGTTTTAACAATTTGTTTTAAACCCAATTTTTCAAAAGTACCTAATTGATAAATTGGCCTAGGTTCAACCTTAGGAATTGTCCATCTATTTAATAGATCTAAATTCTGAGGTATCTCAGATTCTCTACTAACACTGTTTTTAACATTAGATTTATTTGTTATAATACTTTTAAACTTAAAAGACATTAGCATAAAACTTATGTTAGATTATAACTTCATAATGAACTAATCAAAACTCCATGGCTCTGATACCACCAGGGGGTCAGGATCTTTAAGCTACCAGCATACATGGGAGGTTTTACAGATTATTCATTAGTGGGAAAAGCCATTTCAGAACTCAACAGCCACTACACAACGCCTTCATCCTCTCAATGGCTTGAGGGCTAAACAGGCTCAACAATAGTTCAGCCATAAATTCCTGAAATAATTCTTCATACTTATTCATATTCTAACCATAACGCTAGATTTCTTGAAAAATCATGAATTTTCAATATATTCATTAATCAGCCATAATATCTTATTATCAATATTAATCTTTAACAAAATTACTTTTTTGGAATAATGTAAATAAAGTTATTTCATTATGCATTTTGCATACACGCATACAAGTTTTAAATTTAAAACAACATTGTTGATTGTTCGTTATAATAATATCATTTTCTTACGATATCTATAGGATATTAATTGGTTTAATATGTTTACAATATATGTGTAGGTGAAGAAGTCTTAGAATGCATGGGTCTACGCCCTCCGGATGGAATTCTAGCTATCGATATATATATATTTGTTTTATTTAAACATAATTAGTTAAATGCTTATGTTAGGAACTTTGTTGACCATAGTGGTTTCTAATTCAATGATCCACCGCAATAAGTTGAATATATGTCTATCGAAGGAGGCGATAGGGACACCTCAGTTAGAACCAAATGTTTTAAAATTCTGAGAAAGCTGATCATGATAAAGTATTTTTGTACTCGACTCAGCTATATGACAATAGATACTACAAACCACAATAGTAAACTGATATACATTTCTTTAAATATTTCTAGTAGGGAATTATAATTGATAAGCTCATAAAAACATTTTTAGTTGCAGAGAAGTCAGAATTGATAGTGATGGTGAATAGTTTTTTTTAGTTTAAAAGATTTTCCTTTTGCTTGAACCAACATTTTTTTAATTTCCTATGATATTATATGCTAGAAAAGTTTTGTTCTCATGGAATTAAACTCTTAATTCTTCATTGTATCCTAGTTAATGTTAAACATTGATATTAATAAATAGTTCATTATCTTTCATTACGCATTTTGCACGAACGCACACCTACAAAATTAGAACTTAAAATATCGTTATTTGTTCATTATGATGAGACTATTTTCTTATGATATTTATTAGGATATTTAACTTATTATTTTTTTACCGATATTTGCATGTAAAGAAGTGTTGGCTTAGGTGGGCCCTCGTGCACCAATAAGAATCTGTCGATATAACTTTATCTCATTTAAGCAAAATAGACCTTTAGTTTTTCTGGGGTCACCATCGTCCCATGAAAATTTTAGAACACAAGATATTGCAGAAATACTAGAGTTGGGAGAACCAATACCTATTTTATGCTACAATACTAACAAAAAGCTTACTAGTAGAAGGAGCTATTGATACATTGTTGTCGTCTTTGTATGTCTTTGAATTTTGCAAGATACTCATTATTATAATATTACTATTTATATGCGAGTTAAATAAAGATTCTTAAGGATAATTTATTTTTTAGTTTCTCTTTATCTATGTTAATTGTAAACTTTCTAAAAGATTACGCATTGTAGGCATTTACACTTTTTAAGCTTTTATTGAGCATTATTTACAATTTCCTTCTTTTTTTTTCCTTTTCCAAAGCTAGTTATTATAATGCTAGTTTTAACACCGTTCGAAAATATTATAGCATGCATGACGACTCCAATTATCATAGTAAGGCTTTTGTTTTTATCCTTTTGATTTAATGAATTCCATTTTATAGTCTTACTATGATAATTGGACAAACCATTTTTGTAGTTTTGTAGTTTAAAAGATTTTCGAATAGTTTTGTAGTTTAAAAGATTTTCCTTTCGTTTCTGGATTTCCTATGATATTATATGATTGAAAAGTTTTTTTCCTCTGAAAATAAACTCTTAATTCTTTATCGTAATCTTCTAGTTAATGTTAAACATTGTTATTAATAAATAATTCATTGTCTTTTATTATGCATTTTGCATGAATGCACACCTACAGAATTTGAACTTAGAATATTGTTATTTGTTCATTATGATAAGGTTATTTTCTTATGGTATCTATTAGGATATTTAACTTATTATTTTTTGCCGATATTTGCAGGTAAAGAAGTGTTGGCTTAGGTGGGCCCTTGTGCACCGATATGAATTTGTCGATATAACTTTATCTCATTTAAGTAAAATAAACCTTCTGGTTTTCTGGGGCCACCATCGTCCCATGCAAATTTTAGAACACAAAATTTTGCAGAAGGGTAGAGTTGGGAGAACCAATACATATTTTATACTGCAATACTAACAAAGAGCCTACTAGTAGAAGAGGCTATTGAGACCTTGTTATCGTCCTTCTATGCCTTTGAATTTTGCAAGAAACCCATTTTTATAAGCATATAAACTTTTTAGTTTTTGATTGAGCATTATTTACATTTTTCTTCTATTTTCCTTTTCCAAAGCTGGTTGTTGTAATGCAAATTTGAAAACTGTTTGAAAATAATACAACATGAATGACAACTCAAAATTTCATAATAGTGCTTTCTTTTTCTCTGTTTATTTTAATGAATTCCCCTTTATAGTCATTAGACATTCCCATCTTAATGAAGGTAATTTTCGCACTAGACTCATCTAGATGGCATAAGGTATTTTCGCACTAGAGATGGCAGTAGTGTTGCGGCTTAAGATATTACAAACCACATCGGCAAAGAACATACATTTATTTTAATTTTTCTAGTAGGGAATTAGAACTGTTAGGCTAATAAAACATTTTCTAGTTGTAGAGGAGCCAAAACTGGTGTTTTGCCTTGACTGGCCATGGTTTAGCATAATGGGGCAATCATGGTATTGTATTTTTTAAGCAACATATTTTGCCGCCAAATCCGTTCTGGGGTGAAAACGAATTTGGGGAATCCGTTCTCGGCCAGGCTGACGTGGCCGAGAACGGATTCCCCCACCCCAGTAGTATTGTCCAAAATTCTTAGTTTTTTTTTCAATCAATTCTAGAACGGATGGATTGACAGAAGTTTTGTGCCAGAAAAACTTTGAGTTCTGTTTTTGGCCTAAAAATTGTACCGTACTTATTTTACAACAACCAAAATCACTAAAACAGAATATTAATAACCCAAAAATGTGTACAAAATTACTTGGATAAAAGTTGTTTTATTAATAAAAATCAACAACGTAAAAACAAATGGTATGTAACATGAATTAAACAAAACAAAAAAAAAGAAAACAAACTAAATATAATGTCCTATCTACTGTCCCTGACGGTGTGTAAATAACTGTCCTTTTCGAGTTCTTCCGTAGATAGTACGTGTGGCCGTCTCTCGTTCGAGGGCACTATCGTGCTCCTTTTCTATGAATTCAGCGCCTTCGAGGTCGACACGTATCGGCTCCTCAGGTGAATATGGCTCGAGCAATGGAGTCTGTAGCTGCGTTTGTGTCGGGTCAATGCCATACTGAAAGAGGGCGTCGAACAAAAAAAAAACATCCTGCTATCTCGATGTAGATGTCCCCGCACCGGGATCCCCCCAATTGACTACCCACTGAAAGAGTGATGTTGCTCAGGAAATGAAAAAAATTTACGGATGGTACCTCAACCGCATCCCTGCGAACTCCAGTCCTCGGGTGGTGGATGAGCTCCTGTATCTCTGCGGGGCCGAGTACGTTGTATTCTCTCATGAATCTCCTGAGTAGCCTGCCGAGTCCGAAGACCACGCGGCCTCCCACGCTGACTCCTACCTTCAACAGGCTGCCTCGGTTGTGTCAAAAGTTCGCTCAATGGAAGCCTCTATAATGTTGATAGAGCGCGGTCTGCACGAAACTGCCTTCCCAGCGCTCGCCCAGGTAATCAGATTTTTTTATTGACTTACAGTTTCGGCTGTAGTTTCAGAATTCTCGAATTTCGCCAGTATTCTTCTATTTGACTCCATATGTAACATTAATATTAATATTAGTGATTACAAATTATTAAGATTAATATTAGTAAAAAATGGAAGAAAAAAAACTTACCAAAATTTCTTCTACTGTTGCGTTGGGTTGATAACCCACCGGGAGTTGCCTAGTATCCTTATTTTTTGGGTTTGTAAGAAAGTGGACGGTAATGTTCTTGTACCTAGTCATGTACTCATGGCTTGGTAAAATAACATTACCTTCAACTGGAACACCGTCCACGAGTGTCTGAAAGCGAACAAGTTAATTAATTAATTAAAAAAATTACGAGAAAACCGAAATTAACTTACCCCTTGTGTCTCGTTCATCAAATCCAGTTGATCACGAAACACCAACAACTGGTTTTTTTGGAGTATTGCAGTAACTCCGTGCTATATTCCACTTGTGTCTAAAAGCGAACAAGTTATTTAATTAAATAAAAAATTACGAGAAAAACGAAATTAACTTACCCCTTGTGTCTCGTTCATCAAATCCAGTTGATCACGAAACACCAACTACTGGTTTTTCAGAGTATTGCGTTAACTCCGTGCTATATTCCATCTTGCCCCGAAAGGAGCACCGACGGGGATATCATCTATAACATCGCCTCGGCTCTTCGGACGGAGACAAGAAAGGTGCTCCCACGTCCACAACTACTAAAAAAAATATTATTGATTATTAAATATTAAACATAAAAGTTTAAACAATTTAAACATACCTGAATGAGCAAACAACAGCCAGAGATCAAATAAGCCATACATGAGATGCACATCTACCGGTACAAATGTGCAAGGACACCGCTAGCGTGCAAAATCGTATCATGCTCGAGATCATCGATGACTAGGAGATAACGCATGTTCGCTCGGAAGCCCGACTTATCAGAAAAAGTAAACTACCCATTAAAGTGAATATCAATGCCCTAACCCTCTGCTCTACCGCCAACGGAGTAGCGTCATGTCCTAGAGGCTCACTAAGATGAGCATAAACTTCATACAGTTGAAGACTGTTTCCCTTAATAGACGCATTGGTGGGTTCGAAACCTAATAGTCTGAATACAATACTAGACCACTGTCATTCGGTCATATTGTATTCCACACCCACGACACCACATGTCCCCTAGTAGGTAGTCCAAGAAGACATCCTACGTTCTCTAGAGTGATGGTCGCCTCCCCGGTATGTAAGATAAATGTATGGGTCTATGAGCGCCATCTCTCTACTAAGGAAGTCACCAGAGCGTGATCTACATTGATATGTCCTATCCTACATACTCCCCCAAAGCCTACCTCGTCCTTAAGGTTAGTTAAAACACGTCATAAAACTGACTGTCACTTCTAATATCTTTTAAAGGGGTGTTTAGTGCGTCGTTACCGTGCCATATTCCTAACGATCTATGATGTGATTGTTTGGTTAAAACACTGTTATCTAAATGACCCCGGATGAAGATGAGCAGGTGTAGACATCTATACAAAAAAAACAAATAAACCTAGATTTTATCATAAAAAAACACACATGCATTCTATAAAATCAAATTTAACATGAATAACATCAAATTAACATGTATTCCCACTAAATAACATAAAACTAACATAATTAAAATTCAAATTAACATAAATTCCCAAATAAACAAAAAATTCACAAATTCCCATAAAATTCACATTCAAACCACCAAATATTACCCCAATTCCAAATAATATGATAATTTTAACAAAATTCCACAAATTTAAATAAATTTTAACCAATATTCCCTAAATCAACCAAAATTTAACATAAATTACCAATTAATACTTAAATTAATAAAATTTAAATTTTCTAAATTAACAAAAATCAATGTATACCTTTCATTTTTTTAATTGAGGTTGAAGAAAAATACTATGGATGGTGATGGGGTGGTGACAGCAACGGCCGCAGGAGGAAGTCATCGGCGGGGGTGGTGAGGGGGAGGGAGTTCTCTTTGCGAGGATAGGGGGTATTTTTTTACTCTTAGTTTTTGCTTTTGAATTGCAAGAGGAAGAAAAGAAGAGGTTGTTGTTTGATTTAGGGATTAATTGGGAATGGATTTCCCAAATCTATTCTGTGGTGAGAATGGGTTTGGGGGATCCGATCTCGGCAGACGTGGCGAGGCGCGTCTAGAATGTGCCACATCAGCCGAGAATGGATTCCTCAAATCCGTTCTCACCCTAGAACCAATTTGGCAAAAAATGTTGCTTAAAAAAAATGTTATGGTTGACCCATTATGTCAAACCATGGCCAGTCCAAAGCAAACACCTTCAATGATGAATAGTGTTTTTTGTTTAAAAGATTTTTATTTCTCTTACACCAATAATTTTTTTTTATTTCCTACGATATTATTTGATAGACAAGTTTTGTTCCACTTAAAAAATTCGTAATTGTTCACCGTATTCTTCTAGTTAATATTGAACATTGACATTAATAAATAGTTCATTGTCTTTCATTACCTTTTTCACACGAATGCACACTTACAAAAATTTACCTGAGTATTTTTACTTGTTCATTATGATAATGTTAGTTTTTTATGGTATCTATTCGGATATTAAATTTATTATGTTTTCCAATAATTGAAGGCAAAGAAGTGTTGTCTTGTGGGTCCTCGTGCACCAATATGAATCCATTGATATATATACGTTCTATTTTAGCAAAATAAATTTAGGTTTCATTGGCCACCATCGTCCCATGCAAATTTTAGAACACGAGATTTGACATAAAGGCTAAAGTTGGGATAACTAAGTATATATGTCATACTACAATGCTAACAATGATAACTAAGTATATATGTCCTCATGACCAATAACACAGCATGTAGAACAGTATGTTGGAAGATCATCATACTTGATAGGCTTTTAGAAGCCTTTTCCGGAGCGTTTATGGGTGATTTGAACATGTGTTACCAATGGCTTCATAGTTCATATGATCAATTTCCACACAAATGCGAGCGACGCCAGGCCGAGTCAATTTAGTTGTAGGTTCATCCAATGCCGCTGGCTTACCAAAAACGCTTGCAAGTGAGAATAGCTTAGATTTGTGGAACAAATGGATTGGTAAACCCTCAAAGACAATCAATGTTGGTATGATCGAGGGTTCTTCGTTGAGATTGAAATCATAACTCCACTTGAAGACTCGCACTCGTAAACCATAAAAATTCCAGACCCCTTGCCACCGTACAATGCATCAAAATTAATCTTAAAAAAAACACCTATTCAAACACTAGGTTCTTCCCTAAAGCATATAAATACGAATGCATGAGATAAGGGTATTAAGGAACTAGGCAAGTAGATGTTTTCAAAATATTCTACTCCCCTATTTAAAGGAATCCTTTATCTCTCCCATTTTGCAAGTTCTAAGCTTTCTCGTTTTTGTAAATTACTTCTTTTGGCACATTTGCAACATTAAAATTTCGACACTTTTTTGTCAAAAAAAAAAAGGCAATCAGAGCGCCAATATGAAAAGAATTTACTCCTCATTTTCATTGAAAAATAATTTTAAAAATATTTGAAAATACTCTTTAAAGGAAAGTGAAGAAGGAATAAGGTTTAAAATGTGGAGAAGCTTGATTAAGGTTTAAGATTTCTCCTTATTGAAAGAAATTGAAACTGCTGTTACTCTCCAAATTCGCCGCAATTAACCACTCAATCAAATATTCAAATTGTTACAATTTAGCCCCCTAAGTTCTCTAGTATTACACTTATGTCTTTACACCCTTAAATCACTAAATGCCCCACACATAACACATAAAACAATCAAAACACAAAACATATACTTCATGTGATATAATTATAAAACATATAATCATGCAAAAAAATGAATTTAAAACATGAAAATATGTAAGCAAAAGTTATGGGCATTACAATAAGATGTGCCACGCCAACTCCGTTCTTTTCTCTTCAGGTCTTCAATCATCATATAATGAAAATTTCAGAATGAGAGTGTGCAATTTGCATTATAGTACTTTGATGGCCAATAGATCTGTTGTAGATATTAGAGTAGATGTTTTTAAATTTGCAGATCGTATTTACTCATTGATGTTTTAAATGCAGGAGCTTTATATTTTTTTTCTTATTATTATTATTCAATCTATTGTTACGCGAGCATTTGAAAATTTCAGCACCAATTATCTATAGATTTAATTTTTTTAATCTTTGCTCAATAACTTTAAGTGTATACAAAATTAATGATTTTTAATTTTTGATCAGATTTAAGAGTTTCGTCACAACATCGTGGATTCACAAAAGTGTTGGAGCAATTAAACTGCTCGATGATACATATTAACACATGAGAAGGCTCCTCAAAGGCTCCAAATATATGGTCCAATAATCTAGAAGGAGAAGAAGATAGAATTTATGTACTGAAATTCTATTTGTAAATTTTAATTTTTAGAATAAGGATTTTCAAAATTAGAATCAGTCCAAAACCATTGTGCAAAATTGCTGATTTAAAGGATTTTTTTTTTTCTTTCAAAAAATTTGTCAATGTACCCAAAACATCAATTTTAAATGGCCACTGGCAGCCCGACCACTCCCCTTGGTTCCGACTCTAATGCCAACGGTCTTCAACTATTCGTCCTGTTTCAGAATAATAAATTATTTTAATATTTTTACACAGATTAAGAATTTATTGAATTGTATATAAATTAAAACAAAAAGATTTATATTTTTCCTTTTGCCCATAGAGCACAAGAAATGTACCTTTCTAAAAATAGAATAATAATAGTTGAAAAAGAGTAAGAATGAAAACAATTGCATTAAGTCTCTATTGATATTGCAAATGGAGTATAAGTTGGGAGAAAAATGAAAAAAAGCTCAAATGCTATTGAATATTTATTCACCAAAAAAAGAAAAAAGAAAAAAGAAAGAAGCTATTGAATACATTACGATGCTATTGAGTACGACAATCAGCATAAAGACAAAATATTAGTTAGTAAGAAGCAAGGTCATTGTGTTGGACTAATCAACATATGCAATTTCTACTTTCCTCATGAATCAAATTAATAATATATTATATTCACCAGCCACCATTATTATTTTTTTTGGGGGTAATTTAGACGATTTTATTATTAAAAGATAGAACACTGAAAAGGATAGTACATAAAGGAAATACAGAAAGAAAATACAGTGAAGAAAATTAACTACTATATTTAAGAAACTGTCTCCCTTCCTTGTTTTGTAACCATGCCTTATATGTAAAATTTGGTATAATCCTGAAAATTCGATTATCAACCCAAGGATGGGAGCTTTCCATATTTGGCTAAAGTGTCAGCCACTTGATTCGATTCCCTGAAAATGTGTGTCAGTGTATAACTCTGAAATTTTGTTAACTGGATTCTGCAATCATATACAATGTTTGAATATAAAATATTGTCATTATTTTGAAACATTGATAATATAATTTGAGAATCGATATTTATTTCAAAGCTCAAAAAATCATGTTGAATGGCTAGTGATAATCCTTTATGGAGTGCAAGTAATTCAGCTTCATTATTTGTCGTTTTTTTTAAATGCATGCTAAAGCCCAAAATCCAGTTGCTATTACAATCTCGAAAAATGCCACCACCTCCTCCTTTAGAGTTATTATATTTTAGAAATGACCCATCTGCGTTACGTTTAATAAAGTTTAATTTAGGAGGTATCCAGGAACAGTAAGTTATATTTTGTTTCTTTGGATGCAAGAATCAATTGTTGGCGTATGCAAATTCAATGCTCTTATTAAATATATCTTTTGGTATAACAGGAGCATATGTATCTTTAAAATTTTATTATTTCTTTGAATCCATAATTGCCAACATGCAAAAAAAAAAAAAAATATTCCATGGGATATTTGAAATATATTGATCTATAGATGTGAGATTAATTTTTAACCAAGTTTGTAAATCACGTGAATTAAAAATTAACGAGCGAATATTAAAATGAACCTTTGTAGAAATATGATACCAGAAAATGCGAGCATGAACACAATTACGTAATATATGTAATGTATTCTCAGGGGTAGATGTGCACTGCCGACAACAAGGTTGCATAATAAGGGTGAAAATCCTCTATACCCATGTATGTTCCCATCTCTGTGCCTAACCAATCATAATTTATCATGTGTTCATTTTTTTAATTATATATACACATGGTGAATTGTGATTGGTTGGACACATTTTTGGGTAGATAGATAGGTATAGAGGATTATTTGCCGCATAATAATATGCCTTGTAAATAATAGATTTGAATGAGGTAGACGATCATGAAGACATAACCATAAAAAAAATCTAATTTTTGGTAAAATTTTTAGTTTCCATAACCAATTTAAATTAAGTGTTTGATTTAATGTTTCAGAAGAAGCAATTCGATAATATGTAAATTTAACATTAAATTGTCCAGAGGATGATAATGTCCAAATTGGTTGATCAATATTTTGTGAATTATTGGTATTGATAGATAGATTAATGGATTGTATTAAAGATTTTAAATTATCGGGAATAATAAATGATAAATTATCAAATGTTAGTTTATTATTTATTAAAATATTCCATACTAAAAGATGTTCTTCATTTTTATTTAAAGGTCCATTAATTAAAGAACGTAGTGGTTTATCTGAAATCCAATTATCTTCCCATAAGGAGATGCTATTTCCATTGCCTATTTGCCATTTAATATATGCTTTACAAAAAGACCAACCCTTAATAATATTTTTCCATATAGGAGAAGGTGCATAATGATTAAGATTGGTATTGAAATTAAATAATGAATTCTCCTTTAAATGTTTTGTTTTAATTGTTTTTGCCTAGAGTGAATTTTTTTGAGTTATAAATCATCGCCAAGACAGCCACCATTATGTCGTTTATTACTAAATGGAAATTTTTCTTCCTTTTTAAATGGATGAAACTATAATAGAATTTCACTACAAAATTAACGAGAAAGTAAATAAAAGGTTAAAAATAGTATAAGTGTTTCTCTGATTATTCATATATTTACATCAAAAAAAATGCATCTACTTATAGAGATGGGACATGTATGTTATAAATCCCTTCTTAAAGGGTAGATCAAGAATATCAATAGCTAAGTTACAAACTCATTGTAACTCCTCTATGAATGCAATGTTAAATGATACATAAAGTGGAAGGTTATGGAATCCTTAATGACTCCATCCTCTTATATTTCATACTCATATATACTCATCCTTAAGAGTTCTTAAAGAATATGTTTCGTTGAAATTTTATTAGAGTTAAAAAAAATCTAAAGGGTTTTTATCTAATTAAGAAAAAAAGAATATATACTTCCTTATATTTTATTCCTCCCGTTGAATAAATCTTTTTGAACGCCCGAAGGCGGAGCCCCATGAACGGGAGATAGAAACTGACCCCATGAGCGGGAGAGAACAGTCCCCTAGATCAGGGAGAATAAAGCTCACCGCAACGCTGGCGGAGGGTATCGAACCCGGGACCTCTCGGTCCCGGGCCAAGCACTTACCCACTTGGGCAAAGCACTTGATGATATTGAATAAATCTTTTAAGATCCTTATACCGGCATATCAATCTTATAAATCAATTTCTTAAAAGTTGAAGGTGGTAATGTCTTAGTGAATAAATATTATGAATGATCACATTTGTTCAAAAGAATCGTACATCATTTTACTTTTCTTATAAACAAAAAAAAACTTTGTGAATCCGATTTGGTTATATATCCCCTTTTCACTTGAGCTATACATGTTGAATTATTCTCGTGCAATATCATAAAAGGTTTCTTCAACCATACACATTCTTGACTTGTTCTAAAAAATACTATGATATAGCATTAATACTACCACATGTAAATGTCTGAAAATGCATCTTATGAAAATCGAAAAGAAATAAATATATGTATATCCACCTAATATAGACTTTAATTCATCTTAACAAAATAATTCGAGATTAGTTTTCCTTTAGAGATATCTCCAATAGCACTAAAAAAAAGCACTTCAAAACCAAGTAGTTCTTCATTCTCACTTTTGTAGTCATTAGTGATCCCTAGTGATATCTAACTAATGGACAACCATTATAGTACTTAAATTATGAGCTTTGTCTATATAAATCATCTTTTACATGTCTAAATTGTAAATAATTATGATTTTTTTCTTTAAAAAAATTCGAAACTCTAAGATCACAATTATTGCCTTCAACAATCACATGTTATTATTACTTATTCAGGAGAAATATCTATTA
Source organism: Vinca minor (assembly GCA_026122235.1). NCBI lineage: Eukaryota > Viridiplantae > Streptophyta > Magnoliopsida > Gentianales > Apocynaceae > Vinca > Vinca minor. Next base: position 4,451,366 of record JAOCZM010000241.1, on the reverse strand, counting down.
TGCTTTCTTTCATGAATTTTATCTTTCAACTTAAGATATTGATCATGCTTTATTGCTCTATATATGCTTTAGACTCATTAGCTAAAAAAGCTCAAATTTTGTCCTTCTAGCAATGTACCCACGTAGGAACTTTTATAGCTAAAATATTTTAATCTTACCAAAATATTATATATCTAACGTATCCTACAATAGTGTTTGAAATCCCTCTTAAATAGAGTTGGATTTCGGCTCAATTGAACCAATAGGAAGAGTCCTTGAAGATTTATGACTCTTCAACAACAAACTTGCTATCAAGTAAAAGACTATCTAAGATAATGGACAACATGTCCTATTATCTAACAATCACTAACAACATGCGGCCAACATGGCTAAAAATAGTAAATAGAAAGCTGAAAATATAATGTACAAAAGACTAAAATGCCCTTCTTAGCACTTTGCTTGATATGGCCGAATTGAATACTGAGAAACTTAATAGGTTTCCTTGAATATCATCTTCAAGTTGAAGTTTAGCACCTCTTTAGTCTTTATCTCTCGGATCAATGATGCAATTAATTGATTCACATTCGTTGTCCTTAGTCTTGTCATTGGTCCTCGTAGCTTGGTTAAAGGAGCCTTTGAGTAAGGCATCCCCGTGGATGGTCCCTCATCATCTCCCTCCCCCTTTGAAAAGCATGATTCATCTTCGAATCATCATCAACATAGTCTGTATCAAAATAAAAGGGGATAAGTCAGAAACATTAAACGTATAATGTACACCATACTCACCTTTCAAGTCTATCTTTTATACATTATCATTTATTTTTGCAACGACTTGAAAAGGACCATCTCCCATTGGGTGTAATTTACTCTTTCTTTCATTAGGAAATTTTGTCCTTCCCAAGGTGTAACCACACCCAATTACCAACTTCAAAGGATATTCTCTTGCGGCCTTTGTTGGCATATTTTGCAAATTGCACTTTCTTCTTAGTAATGTTCTCGGCTACTTGTTGATGCATCTTTTGTATATTATCCATGGATATGTCAATCCAAGGTGAAGATGGAGTAGGCAAAGGCATGTATAATCCATGAGCTTTGCTTGTACTTTTAGCATGTTTACACTTAAAACAAAGTTCACATATTTTTCTAATATCTCTTTTCATCTTAGGCCAATAAAAGTGTTCTTGTAAAATATCTAAAGTTTTAACAACACCAAAATGACCCATTAATCCGCCACAATGTTCTTCCCTAACAATTAAATCTAGAATAGAACATGATGGAATGCACAATCGATTGCCTTTAAACAACAAATATTCAAATCTATAAAAATCCTTTTGAGCCGAGAGCTCACAAGAGTTATACAAATATGAAAATTCATTATCTTCCTTATACAAAGCTTTAAGGTGTTCAAATCCAAATAATTTAGCATGCATAATGGAAAGCAAAGTATACATTCGAGAAAGAGCATCAGCTACAATGTTTTCCTTACCTTCCTTGTATTTGATAACGTATGAAGGAAACCCACCTAGCATGTCTCTTGTTCAACTTACTTTGCCCCTTTAGATACTTGATGGACTCATGGTCGGTATGTATCACAAATTCCCTTGCGATCAAGTAGTGTTGCCATGTTTCCAAAGCTCAAACAATGTTGTATAACTCTTTATAATATGTAGGATAATTAAGTAAAGCGCCATTTAATTTCTCACTAAAATAGGCTAAAGGTCTGCCTTCTTGTTGCAAAACAGCCCCAATACCTATCCCTGATGTATCACATTCAACTTCAAAAGTTAAATCAAAGTTAGGTAAAGATAAAACTGGGGAAGAAGCAAGTAATTGATTTAGCTTCTCGAAGCATTCTTCTTGCGGCTTATCCCAAAATAAAGGGACATCCTTCTTTACTACTTCATTTAATGGGGCAACAATCGTGCTAAAATCACGAATAAAATGCCTATAAAAACTTGCCAACCTATAGAATGAACAAACTTGAGTAGCACTTGTTGGTCTCGGGCCAATCTACAATTGCTTGAATTTTTGCCGGATCAACACTTATAGCTTGAGAACTAACAATGTATACAAGAAAGTTAATAGAAGTAGTGCAAAAAACACACTTTTCAAGTTTGGCATACAAAGGCTGCTCTTTTAATATAGTAAAAACAGCCCTAAAATGTTCAATATGATCTTCTAGGTTTTTATCATCAAAATAAACTGCAACAAATTTTCCAAAGCAATGCCGAAATATGTAGTTCATTAATGTCATGAAAGTACTAGGTGGATTAGTAAGACCAAAAGGCATAACAATCCATTCATATAATCCATATTTAGTCTTAAAAGCTTCCAATCATCACCTTCTTTCATTCTTATTTGGTGATAGCCACAAGTTAAATCGATTTTAGAAAAGATTAAAGCACCACATAACTCATCTAGCATATCATCTAAGTGAGGTATCGAATGTCTATATTTAAAAGTTGTTTTATTAATATCGCGACAATCCGTACATAATCTAAAAGTTTCTTCTTTCATAGGTACCAAAATAATCGGACTAGCACAAGGACTTAAAGATTTCCTTGCCTGTTTCTTCTCAAAAAGTAAATCAACTTGCCTTTGAATTTCTCTAGTTTCATCCAAAATTTCTCTATAGGACACTTGGTTTGGAAGGCTTGCTCCCAGAATGAAGTCTATTTGATGCTCAATTACCCGAATTGGAGGTAGCCTCTTCGGCAATTCTTTGGGAAATACATCCTTGAATTCTTACAAAAGATCAATAGCAATACTAGGTAGAGAAGAATAAGTTAGATCAAAAGAAAAAGTGTTAGTGACAAGAGAGACCTTTCGATTTCTTTAAAAACTAACAAAACAACAAGTTGTTTTGCTCGAATTGCCCTGTCTACTTTTACCGGATTGATAAATAAACACTCATTTCTCTCTTTTTGTGAGCTTTCCTTTTTTTCTCACTAAGCTCATGGCTTTTGGGTCCTTTTTTCCCTTGGAGTTACCTCATGGGTAGGATCACTCTTCTTTTTCAACTCGTTCTCTTTTTTCTCTCTTTCTTTTTTTTTCTCTATTCTTGACCATTTGTTTATGTACCCTCACAAGCTTGACTAGGTGTTAATGGATGTAAAGTGAATCGAATATTATCCATAGTAACTTGGTACAGATTCTTTCTCCCAATATGATCCTCACATCTATCATATTGTCATTGCCTTCCCAAAATTATGTGACTTGCGGTCATGAGCACCACATCACATAAAACCTTATCCTTGAATCTTCCAATTCTAAACTCAATCTCCAATTGTTTATCCACCTTAATTTCGCCATTATTTTTTAACCAAGACAACTTATAAGGCATAGGATGTGCCTTACATGGTAAATCAAGCGCGGGACCACCCATATCATAAGAACAAACGTTAGTACAACTTCCATTATCAATAATTAATAAACAAAGCTTGCCTTTAACGTTGCCCTTAGTTTGGAATAGGTTGATTCTTTGTTGATGAACATCATCTAAAGGTTGTGAATGAGGGTAGCTTCATCGTAACCAAAAGTTGATTCCCATGTTTCTGAAGTTCCTCCAACTTCTCGATTTCTTCCCCAAATCTTCGGCTTCGTCATTACTAACCCACGTTCCATCATCCAACATGATCATAGTACTCTTGTTACGAAAGTCCCTAGAAAAGTGTCATTTGCCCCTACATTTAAAACATTCCCGAACAAGATTTAGAGTAGAATTTACCCTCGAATTTGATGCTTGTGATTGTTGACTTATCTGCCCCGAATTAACCCGTGGCTGATTTGGTACCACTTTGTACCTCTTTTCCCTTATTTAGATCAGCAAAATAGTAGCAAAATTCTGGGACTGGTTCGGCTTTTTCCAAGCTTGGAAATTTGTCGATTTAGTCCATGAACTCTTTTCCATTTGCTGCCTTTCGATTTGTTCTTCATAGTACAACATAAATGTAATATTATCAAGGTTAGCACGTTCTACCTTTGACCGAATTTTTTCATTTAGGCCAGCCAAGAACCGCGCCATTGTTGCCTCATCACCCTCTTGAATGTCGGCTCGAATCATCGCAATTTTGCACCGCCTTGTAATATTCATCAACCGAACTTTCTCCTTGCTTCAATCTTTGAAAGAGGTTGTAAAGTTCCTTTATGTAATTTTGGGGAACAAAATGACGCTTCATTAATGCTCTCATCCCATGTATCAACTTCTCTTTGACCAACCCCAGCCCTTGGTTCGGCTTCTTTGCCCCACCATATGGATGCATAACCACAAAACTCCATGGCTGCCAATTTCACTTTCTTTTCCTCGGAATAATTGTGCACGACAAAAACATGGTTAACTTTACAAATCCAATCTAAAAATAATTTGGGTTCGTTTGTACTTTCGAAAGAGGGAATCTTGGTCTTGATTGCACCAAGATTGTTTTCATTCCTTTGAATTTGGTCCCCTCTTCTTGGCTAAAAATTTGATTGTTGATAACTCAATTTTGTGGATTTGCTCTTGGAATTGGATTGTTTCTTGGCTGCTCAATTGTATCAATGGATTGCTCATCACTCTTGGCATCATCTCCCTCAGTACTTTGTTGATTTGAAACTCTAAGAAGTTTCATATCTTCCTCCATCTCATCCAATCTTTGTTGCATTCGGATCATCATCTTTTGCATCGCCTCTTTAAAAAGCTTATCTTCATCAACTACCACGGATTTGGATGAACTTGCCTGATGAGACATGTTATACTTTCAAGAAACACACAAACTGTTAGATATCAAAGAAAAAATCTCTCTTTATTGCAACACTACTCATAAAAGAACTTCAAACTCTAGATGAATTAAAGGTTCCTAACTTGTTGAGTTGATACAAAGCTAAAAAATAATGGAAAGAATACCTATCTTGACCTACACAAAAAGGTAAAGAAAGAATAAAAGAGTAATCTTTAAATCCTAACTCAATCTTTACGCTTCTTGATTTTCTTGAAACTTGTTTCTTGACTTATTTTTCTTTCTTTTCTTATAGACTTACCCTTTTCTTGGCGCCGCACGTTATCAAGAACTCAGGTTTGATGAAGCTACAATTCTTGATGTATGGTTATGTGCAAGACAATGACAAGAACAATGTGTGAACAAAAACCAATTCTTGAAATGAGGCTCGAAGCACTAGGAATCAAGACGTTTGCTTTTGGATTGTTCACTTGTGTCTAATAAATAATCTCGGCTGCTTTTTCTTTATAAAGCCGTATGTTTTTTTTTTGTCAATTCAAGCAAACAATAAAAATTTAAAGAAAGGGGTAAAGATACACCAAGAAGGAGATAAACATTTTGCTCTTATACCACTTGATGAAGATAACTAGTATGAAGATTCGACACTAAAAAGTTTAAGACGGATAATTCTCTAACTTGAACTAGTTTCAAAGGGAATATACTCAACGCAACTCTAAAGAAGACTAAGTATCGATGGAGGTTGAAACACCACAACAAGTGAAACTAACTTGTTATACAGCAACTCAACGATGAATTACTTCTATAAAGAAGTTCAATTCACAAGTAGCTAAAGAATAACCTTACCAGATATCATATATCTAACGTATCCTATAATGGTGGCCGAAAACCCACTTAAATAGAGTAGGATTTTAGCTCAATTGAACGAAAAGGACGAGTCCTTGAAGAATTAAGACTCTTCAATAACAAACTTGTTATCAAGTAAAACACTATCTAAGATAATGGACAATATGTCTTATTATTTAGCAATCACTAACGACATGCGTCCAACATGGCTAAAAATAGTAAATAGAAAGCTGAAAATATAATTAAAGTCTAGAATAGTCTTTAATGTACAAAAGACTAAAATGCCCTTCTTAGCCACTTTGCTTGATAGAGCCGAATTGAATACTTTGTAAACTTAAGAGGTTGACTTGAATATCATCTTCAATTTGAAGTTTAGCTTCCTCTTTAGTCTTTATCTCTCGGATCAATGATGCAATTAATTGATTCACATTCCTTGTCCTTTTTATTGTCATTGGTCCTCGTAGCTTGGTTAAAGGATCCTTTTAGTAAGGCAGTCCCGTGGATGGTCCCTCATCACCCTACTTGACTTTGGCCATATGTTTAACAATGTACCTATCTTATGTGATAATACTAGTGCCATAAATTTAACAAAGAATCCCGTTCAACATTCTAGAACAAAACATATAGAAATTAAGCATCATTTTATTAGGATCACGTTGCTAAAATTGATATTTGCATTGATTTTGTGTACACCAATATTTTCACTAAGCCCTTGGGCACTGAATGATTTGATTACCTCAGGCGCTGCCTAGGAATCATACAATTACAAAGTTAATGTGGTTGTTAAGAATGTACAGAAAACGGGAGAATTCTGGTCAACCCATAGCTATAACGGTCGCAGGAGAAATGGTAAAAATCATATCTATTCACAATTAAGAGGTTTCGGTCGACCGGATTATATCCAAGGACGACCGACATCAAGGCAGAAAAATTACATGATTTATGTCAGACAGAGACCGGACGACCGCAAGGATAGTCGATCGACCGAACCTACGGGAGTTTAGAAATAAGAGATCATCAACAGTGCATAATTTCATATTTTAGTGATGTAGGGTGGTTAAATTTGTTTGATCATAAAATTTAGATTTATCCCTTAGCTATCTATGAGTTTGATGTAAACCTAAAAGAAGAGGGAAAATGGGAAGATGGTCAATATTGGTGAACATCTAGAATAGAAGGTTAGGAACTACATTTTTCCGGAGGCCATGTTTTGTGAAAGTATTGTGGTTGAGCTTGAAGAAGGGTCTATAAGATTTTATAATAGAACCAGTAGTATTCCAAAGGAGAAAATCTTAGACATGAGGAATTTTAGAACCAATTTCAATATCAAAAAGGCTTTTGGCAAAGCATTTGAAAGAGAAACTACCAAATTAGATGAGTATGGTCGTACTTTGCATCATATGGTTACAAATGTATTTCTACCAATAAAAGTCCATTAGAACTCCATCACATACTTGAAAATGATAGTGATGAATGGTTAGTTGAGATAACAAAGGCAAACTTTGGGTATTTGACTTTAAGTCATTTGAATGAATCCATAAAAGCCGATAAAAATTTCATATCCTATGGGAGCATGCTTACTTCATTCTTTAAGAAATACAAGCTCAAACTCTCCTATTTGGTTCCTAGAATGGATACATATAACAAGTATGATGAGGGACATTTCCATAGAATGCACTTGATTCTTGTAGATGGAAAATGGAAATGCAATTCAAATGCACCGAGGAAGAACTAATTCAAGTAGCGAGTTGCAAGGGGAGCTAGTAAACAATCTAGCGAGACTATCAAAAGAATTATAAAGGAAAGAAGGCGTCAAAGAAGAGATGAATAATTCAAAGAAGAACAAGACCAAGAAAATTGTCAAAATGTTGAAGTGTCAAGAAACATTGGGGGAAATAATATTAGAATAGGGAATGAAGAGACAATGGAAACCACATTGTCTCAAAATGAACTCCTACTTCAAACATTATCCATTGTAGAGAAATTGGGAAAAATAATCTAGTCAATTGAAGCCAAAGTTGATATGGTCATTGAAAACACCAATACAAAGATGTATGAGGTGGATGATGAACAAGAAGTGGAAAAAAGAGCAAGACAAGGATGAAGATCTTCATGTTACATTCACCGAGGAAGAGACTGCACAAGTCTTAGAAAACTTGCAAAGATGAAGCTTCAAACATTCCAATAAACATCTCTTACCTTCTTATTTTATTTACCATTATCTTTTGTGTGTGTGTGTGTGTATATATATATTGTATTCTTTTGATGCATATGATTTGAGAGCTCAATGACGAGAGCTCATTTATAAAAGCCCCTCTTCCCTTTTTAATATATGACAAAGGGGGAGAAAAAAATGTCTTTTATCTCTTGGAATGTAATTTAATGTTAAGCATATGCTCATTTTTTAATTTTTTTTAGGCTCACCAGAGAAGGTGTTATAGCCTCACCAAAGGAAGAGATATTATTGCCCCATGTGCGGGGAGAGGGTGTCGAACTCGGGACCTCGCGGTCATGAGCGAAGGTTCGCCCCCATTGGGCTACAACCTTCTTGACAAGAATATGCTCATTTTGTTTAGACTGGATTCTTGATACACTTGTACAGAAATATGTTGGTGAAAATTTGGGAAATACTTTGAAACTGTTTGTAGGAAAATCTGCTTGTTACCTTAAGTCTGGTCTACCGGTTTGAATATACGACGACCGACTGAAAAAGAAGTGGTCGACCTAAGAAATTGTGGCGGTCGACTGTTTTTATCACAAACGGCAAAACTGTAAACTCTTTCCTCTATATCTTTTTCAGTTTTGTTATCTTTAAGAAAGGGCACAATCTCAGGGGGAGATTTTATTAATTGATTCACTCACACACCTAAGGTTGATTATCTTAAAAACTCTTTTAAAAGCCCAAAGTTGACCTTAATCCTATCTTTACTTTTTTAAGGTCATCTATTCTTAAAGATCATCTAAGTTTCACCTATCGCATTACATCAAAGTTTGTCATAATAAAAAAAAGGGATATTGTTAACCCTAAGGGATAAATTCTCTATTTTTGATGAATGACAAACCATTGATGAGATTAATTTTTATATTTATGAATGTGATAGGCCACATGCAAAGTATCAAGTCTATCAAGAAAGCATAAACCTATCAAAGGGAAACACTACTTATTGAAGATCCAATTGATGCCTACAAGAAGGACTTGAAGACTATGACTATTGAATTGGGAAGACTTGTTATTTCATTTATTGTAATCTCCTTAGGAAGGCTCAATTGAAATTGTTCATTTTTGTCAAGCATACTCCTTAAAATTTTTCATTTTAAAATGGTTTTGAAAAGGTTTTTCAAAACAGGTAAAAGGGTCTTACAAAATTTACTTGAGTAAAGGTTAGCATTTGATTTAAAACTTGGTGGGAAAAACCACTTTGAACCTTCATCTCGGTCGACAGCTAGGTTGACCGAAGTGTGTCACATCACTCAGTCACTTCAAATGGTTCAAAATACTCAACGACACTTTTGATCAGGTCGACCTCAAAATAATTCGATCGACCTTGATATATAACATCGGTAGACAGGGATTTTGTTAGGTCAACCGAGATCGATACAGAGCCCTTTTCAAATTTTCTAAGAAATACTTTGGACGACTAGGAACAGTACTTTGGACGACCAGGAACAGAGTCCGGCCTACCAAAGTGTCATTTTTTGGCTGTTTTATATCCATTGGAGCAGTCATTTCAAACCGTTTTCTCTCCCCTATTTAAACCTTAAAGCTGAGTTATTACTATTCACTAATTCTATCAAGTGCATTAAGTTTACTCTCAATCAAACCTTCATCTATTATTCATTGCTATCTATTTTATGTGCTAGTCAATATGAACAATTATCATGGATGTACTTGTAGTATTATTTAATGTTTGTATGTGTCTGAGAATAAATCCAATGTTTGTATGTCTCTTATACTAAAGTTATCTAGGTTGCCAATGTATCAATTAATTTGAAACATGCAGAAAAATGAAATGTATTAATTAATTATAAACGGAGGTAGTATAAATGTACAAGTAACTAAATCCGCTACAGATTTCGATATACATTGATATTGTCAATATCATAGTTTTGATTGTTTACTGAAACAATGATATTTTGGATATGCTTGGCATATCTGGTCCTTCATGGACTTTAAATATATGCTATTTTGTGCACTATTAAGACACAAAGAAACTTGCATCTACCACCAGAAGATATCTATCTTTCTAACTATTTCTAGACATTTAAGAAGAACCATTTGCCATTAGTAGTAACTTTTAATTTTTATAGTTCACATTCTTATCCCAAATACTATGATTACACTTTAGGTGTATCATTCATGTTGAGAATATAGTACAGTCCAGGTGTGTGTTTTAATTGTCCCCCGTTGAATCTCGGTTAAATTGTTTGTCTACCATTTAAGTGGTTTCGGCTAATTGAGATTTTTCGAGTATAAACAAATAGAAATTGATTTATTTTAAAAAGATATGAACAGGTTAAAAAGACTAGTATTATTAAAAATGAGGGAGTGTTATCACTATCAACGTTTTTTTAAACATCACTTAAAACCAAAAAGAGTAAGTTAAAGCAACATTTTTTACAAACGTTGCTATATTTGAATTTTATAGGATATTTCATAGTGACGTTTATGCTAATTGTTGTTCATACTGACGTGTGGATGTTGGTTAGCGACATTTACATTAAATGTTGTTATAAATTGTTACTTTCTGTGACTCATATAGCGACATTTTTATACTATGTCGTTAGATCTTGTGACTTTTCAGACAAACATTGCTAAATTTGAATTTTGTAAGACATTTCGTAGCGTTGGTTATAATAATAGTTGATAAAATCGATATTTTTATATTAGTTAGTGAACTGTACATTAAATCTTGTTATAAATTGTTTCTTTTTGCAACTCATATAGCGACATTTATATACAACATCATTAAATCAGGTGACATTTCATACAAACGTCGCTATGTTTGGATTTTAGAAGACGTTTCATAACAACGAATATAGTAATTTTTGTTCTTATGCAATTTTATGTTAGTTAGTGACATTTACATTACATGTTATAACTTGTTACTTTTTGCGACTCATATAACGATATTTATATATTATGTCGTTAGATCTCGTGACATTTTCAGACAAACACAAATACATATATTATGTTTCTGAAATTTTATTTTAAAAGAAAAGAGAAAATCGTTATATATGTACACCAACTATTTATTTTTTCTCTAAATAGTACAAAGATAAAAATAGAAGTCTAATTGTACATGAACATTTTACGCGACTGCTCTGTTTGTCAAATTAGTGTTTCCAAGTCATGTGCCGCGCACATGTCACCATAATAAAGGGTAAAATTGTCAAATTATAACTCTTGTTTTATATAATTATTATTTTATATAGCAATACAATAGGAAAAAAAAACCTTTGCCGCCGCCTTCCTCTCTACACCACCATCACTCCACCCATCCCCCTCCCCTTCCGCCACTCCCTCCTCCTTCTACCTCCTCCTCCACCGATCAAACATCTGAAGATTATCCATACAAGATTTGATAACAAACAGATCCCTTTTCAGTATTGTGGAATCTTGATGAACAAGAGAGAGAAAAAACTAAAAAGATATTTGGGAAATTTCGGGTATATTTCTTAATTAAGAAAGAGAAATACATTGTGTATATATACACTCATTAGTTAGGAAAACTAACTAACTATAACCACCAATTGGTTAGGGTTTTATACATTAATTACACCTATTAACAGAAAACTAACAACTATCCATTCTCTTCAACCCGGATCCGCGTGTTTTGTTTTTGACCCGGATGAGTTTATTTTATTTGACATTTCCTTCTGCTGTGCTGCCTTGCTGCTTCCATCAGTGAGCTTTCCAGCTTGCAATGCTATACCTTCTTCATTGATTCTTCCTTCATTCAACATCCCCTCACAAGCTGGAAATGCATATAAATTGATTACCCCCAGGTGCCTCAGCAAGCCTTTGAATTTTGATGCTACTAATGGCTTAGTAAATAGATCTGCCAACTGATTTTGTGATGTCACTGGTAATGGTTTGATAATGCCTGCTAAGAATCTTTCCCTAACAACATGGCAATCAATCTCAATGTGTTTAGTCCTTTCATGAAAGACAGGATTTTCTGCTATGTAAATGGCAGAAATGCTGTCACAATACAATGGCACTGGTTTACTTTGTTTCTCACCTAAATCAGCCAATAGGTTAACCAGCCATTGAACTTCACAAGTGGCCATAGCCATAGCCCTATACTCAGCCTCAGCTGAACTCCTAGAAACCGTGTGCTGTTTCTTTGATCTCCAAGACACTAAAGCTTCCCCAAGAAACACACAGAAACCTGTCACTGATCTCCTGGTTTCCATGCAACCTGCCCAGTCAGAGTCTGAAAAGACTCTTAATTCCAATGTGTTATTTGCTGGATAGAATAAACCCTGGCCAGGTGCACACTTCAAGTATCTAAGCACTCTATGTGCAGCTTTAAGATGCAAAACAGTGGGAGCATCTAAAAATTGGCTCAATTGCTGAATAGCATAAGATATATCAGGTCTTGTGACTGTAAGATAGAGTAATTTGCCAATCAATCTTCTATAGGATGTGATATCATTGTAAGGTTCAAAATCCAAATGTGTGTACTTAGCTATTGAATCCATAGGAGTGTTAACAGGTGCACAATCCAGAAAACCCTCTTCCTTTAACAGATCCAAAACATACTTCCTTTGTGTAAGAATCATGCCAGTTTTGTTCCTTGCTACCTCAATGCCTAGAAAGTATCTCAACTCACCTAGGTCCTTAATCTTGAATTCATTGTGTAGAAAATTCTTTATCTTCTGAACTTCAGCAAGATCATTGCTAACAACAATGACATCATCCACTTACACCAATAAACAGATAAATTTTCCTTCCAAAGTAGTTTTCAAAAATAAACTATAATCATGCCAAGATTGTTTAAAACCTTCTTCAGTCAATGCTTTGCTAAGTCTAGCATTCCATTCTCTACTAGCCTGTTTAAGGCCATATATAGATTTTTGTAACTTGCATACCATTTTCCTCTTTCCCTTTTGTTCTACTTTGTATCCCAAAGGCAGATCCATGTAAATTTCTTCATGTAATACTCCATGTAAGAAAGCATTATTTATGTCCAATTGATGTACATACCAGCCTTTAGCAGAAGACAAAGCTAACAATGTCCTAATAGATGTCATTTTTGCAACAGGAGAAAAGGTATTAATATAGTCAATACCTGCTTGCTGTGTAAAACCCTTTGCACATAGTCTTGACTTTGGCCTTTCAACAGAACCATCTGAATTGTATTTGATTTTATACACCCATTTATTGCCAACAGCTTTCTTTCCTTCTGGCAATTCACAAACAGTCCAGGTTTGATTGTCCTCCAATGCCTTGATCTCAGCCTGCATTGACTCCCTCCAAACCTGGAATTGCACTGCCTCTGCATAGCTGCTAGGTTCACAACTTATATCCAAAGCAGAAATAAAAGATCTATAATGTGGGAGCAAAGAATCATATGAAAGTACTTGCTGAATAGAATGTGGAGAAGTTTTATGTTTTAAAGTAGGACAATGAAAATCCTCCAAGTGAGCAGGAATTTGTCTAGTCCTAGTTGATCTTCTGATAGGATCAAGAGAAGAAATAGAAGAAGAAGATGATAAATCAGTGGAGGTTATAGGATTGATATTATCAGAAATAGAATGAGGAGAAGAAAGTAAAGAAGGAGAATGTTCATTAGAATTCAGAGAAGGCAAAGAATGTGCTGTAAGATAATCTATATCAAGAAATATAGATGATGTATTTTCTGCAGTGGGAGTATGATCAGAATTATTGGCATTAGCATTGGCAAAAGGAAATAAGGATTCAATGAAAATGACATTCCTGGATATGAACAACTCATAAGTTTCACTATCTAGCAATATATAACCTTTAGTAGTTTTAGAATGCCCCAAATAGACACACTGTTTTCCCCTTGGATCAAATTTTCCCCTTCCATGCTCTAATGTAGAAGCATAAGCTAGGCAGCCAAAAACTTTGAGATTATAATAGGTAGGTTTTTTGTTGAACAGTAACTCAAAAGGTGTTTGCATTTGGAGTATAGGAGTAGGTGTAACATTTATAATGTGTGTGGCATGAGCTATACAATATCCCCAGTATTGCAATGGAATATGAGATTGAATCTTTAAAGCTCTAGCAATATTTAAAATGTGTTGGTGCTTTCTTTCCACCAATCCATTTTGTTCAGGTGTTGCTACACAACTGGTTTGATGAATGACACCTTTTTCAGAATAAAAGGATGACATGAGGAATTCAGGACCATTGTCTGTCCTTATTATCTTAATTTGAGTATGAAATTGAGTTAGAATAAGAGCAAAGAAATTCTGCAAAGTAGTTCTGGCTTCAGATTTAGAAGTAAGAAGATAGATCCATGTATATCTAGTGTGATCATCCACAATTGTTAGGAAATACCTCTGCCCATATATAGTTGGCTCTTTAAAAGGCCCCCACAAGTCAGCATGTATAAGATCAAAGGGTAACAATGAAGTGGATTTACTCAATGGAAAGGGTAATTTTTGCTGTTTAGCAACAGGACAAATAGTACAATGGTGAGGAAATGAAGAAGTATTACATTTGGAAAGACCATGAATAGATTGTAATCTGGGAATAGACAAATGTCCTAATCTATAATGCCATAGCAAAGACTTTATTCAGAATCTGATACAGGAATAGACACATTACAAAGAAAAGAAGTAGGAACAGACTTAGGCAAACAAGATTGTTGGAACAGATAAAGGCCATGCCATCCTCTAGCTGTCCCAAGGATCTGCTGTGTATTCAAAGCCTGTATTACAGATACATTGGCATTGCAGACAACAGCACAAGAATTTTGAGAAGTCAACTTGGAAACTGAAATTAAGTTGAACATAAAAGATGGAACAAGAAGAACATTCTTAAGGACTAAATGACTGTTAAGTCTAATAGTTCCTTTTCTCAGCACAGGAATAGTATATTTATTAGGAAGGTTAACAAAGACATCAGAAATAGGAAAAGATTCAATAAACATATCAGCAGAACAAACAATATGATCAGATGCTCCTGAATCTAAGATCCAATACTTATGCTTAGAATTTAAGTCAATATTACCTGCATCTCCACATGGTGCATCAAAATTCTCTTTCAGAATAGTTGCTTGATTGATCATAGGCTGTGAGGCATCTCCTCCTGCATGATTTGCCACAGCTGAGGTATCTCCAGTTACTTTGATTGATTTGATCAGGTCAATAAGCTGTTGATGCTGTGCATGATTAAATCCATCAACTCCAGGTGCTGATTGTATGTATTGAGTAGGTAGATAACCACCATTGTTATCTTGAGAGAAAACATTGTCACACTGTCTATTATAATCATCATTGTGTTGACCAAGAACATGATTAATAGGCCTGAAGTATCCTTGAGAATTTCCATTTCTTGGTTTGGTTCCTAAGACACCAGGTAAACTCCCTCTTCCTTGTGATGGTTTATTCAGTGGATAGCCATGTTTTTTATAACATCTATCCACTGTATGACCTTTCATACCACAAAAGAAACAAATATAAGTCTTCCTTTGACTGAAATTTCCTCTTCCATATCCTCCAGATATAGCATTTGCAACAGATGTAGCATTTGCATTAGACATGTAACCAATCATGCTACCTTGAGCTTTGATGTCATGCATTTCCATAGAATTTCCTTGTGCATACATCACTTGTGCATTTGTGTGTTGTGTAGCATATATCCTTTGTGATTCATGTTGTGTGGCTCGATTGAAGATTTCATTCATAGGAGGTAGAGGTTTCTGTTGTAACACACTAGCCCTAACTTCATTATAACACTCCTTAAGTCCTTTCAAGAATCTAATAACAAAGTCTCTATGGTAATAATCTTGCATTGTTTTGATACCTCCACAAGTACAAGAAGGTAAAGGACTTAGCTCAAGATACTCATCCCAGAGTATTTTTAATTGTGTATAATACTGAGACACAGTGAGATTACCTTGCTTTAATGAATTGATTTCTTCCTGCAAATTTGAGACTCTATATGCATCTCCTTCATTATATCTTTCTTCTAATTCAGTCCAAACTTGCATTGAAGTGGTTAAGTATTGAACACTTTGTGAAATTGTTGCATCCATAGCATTGTGAAGCCATGTGAGAACCATAGAATCAGTCTGTTGCCATGATCTAAAAAACCTATCACCAAATTTAGGCACAACAACATCTGACAATTCCTCTATAAAACAGAGTTTATTTTTGGTAATCAAAATGCGACGCATTTTCCTTCTCCATGAATGATAATTTGGTCCAATAAGAGCAGGCTGAACAAGAATCTGAGCAGTAGATTCACTAGGATGAATGTAGAAGGAATGAGTAACAGGAATTGTTTCACATATTTTAGTACCAGCGGAATTGTTTGAACTTGCCATTATTAATCAAAAGTAAAACAGCAAAGATTGATTAAACTATCAAGAGAATAAGAAATCAAGGAAAAAATTCAGCAAAAAAATGTTGAATGAATCGCGAAGAAATTTTTTTCAGAGAAAGAAAAAACAAAACCGATACAAAGCTTTGGTAATGAAAGATGAAGCTTCGATCAAAAGATCTTGAAGATTAATTGATGAAATCAAGAGAATTTGAAGATCGCAGAAGCCATTTCTTGACTAAGCTCTGATACCATGATGAACAAGAGAGAGAAAAAACTAAAAAGATATTTGGGAAATTTCGGGTATATTTCTTAATTAAGAAAGAGAAATACATTGTGTATATATACACTCATTAGTTAGGAAAACTAACTAACTATAACCACCAATTGGTTAGGGTTTTATACATTAATTAAACCTATTAACAGAAAACTAACAACTATCCATTCTCTTCAACCCGGATCCGCGTGTTTTGTTTTTGACCCGGATGAGTTTATTTTATTTGACATTTCCTTCTGCTGTGCTGCCTTGTTGCTTCCATCAGTGAGCTTTCCAGCTTGCAATGCTATACCTTCTTCATTGATTCTTCCTTCATTCAACAAATCTAAAACAAATACAAAGAAGAAATCTCCCACATAAACATCAATAACCGACGGAAATCAGAACAACACTCTTCGATGTTCAAATTACAACGAGCAATATCAACATTCAAAACTATCAGTGGATGTTACTTCCCGTAAAATTCAACAATTACAATATTTTCATCATTCCAAGACAGGTTCTTTTTGGTCTATTTTATGAAATTTCTGCTTTTTTTTATTTTTATTTTTTTGGGTTAGTTAATGAACCCAGTTCAGATTTTCAGTTTTGTCATTTGGGATTCCTACAGTTAGTCATGAAAGTAATCATTTTGAGCATGGATTTGTTTCTTTCTTACATTTTCTTTTGAGGGGTTGAGGTGGTATTGAAAAAGAATTGTTTGAGATGGTTGAATTTAGCTGATGGAGAGCCAATAATGAATCTGCCAATTGTAATAAAGAAAAGGAAGAATTTGCTTTCTGGAGAATGTGTTTGAATGTTCGTGATTGTCATATACTAATTCTAATTAACTGTTCAGGGTGCGGTGGCTGAAGAGGAGGAACCACCAAAGACGGAGATTGGTGTTTATCACTCTGCTATTTTGCATAAGATTCTTAATCGATTAATTGGGGGATCAAGAATTGGGCTATTGTTGATGGCGGAGGAGTCTCTTAGACTCCGGCGGTGGTCGGCCATGATACTGGCGGAGGTCGGAGAGAGTGGTGAGGGAATAGTGGTTGGGCTAAGGGGTGGTGGTGTGAAAGGGTAGGGTGGGGCTTGTTGAAGAAACCGGTGGGTGGGTCGGGTCGGGTATTTATTTTGGGTTTGGAGGGAATTATACAATCTGACCATTTTACCCTTCATTACGGTGACAAGTGCGCGGCACATGACTCATTTAGCCGGAATTGTTCCCGGAAACGCTAATTTGACAAACAGAGCAGCCGCGTAAAATGTTCATGTACAATTATGCTTTATTTTTATCTCTGTGCTATTTAAAGAAAAAACATAAATAGTTGGTATATATATATATATATATATAGATTTTCTAAATTATTATAATTTTAATTTGATTCATAAAAAAATTAAAACGCAAAGAGAAATTAAAATAAGTAAAGGTACAAAATCCAAAGTTTCATTATAATAAATATAATTGGAGGAAAAATAAATAACAAATGATCATTTAGCTCAGCGGCCTATTTCTCGACCACTATTCAAAAGTGTCTAGAATGGACGACTCGGCTTGTCTCTAGGGGCTCGGCTGGTCTAGGCTCCGACTCGACTCCTTGGCTTGGTTCGACTAGTCTGGTTTCAAAATTTATGAATGTCGGAATAGATATTTCGTTGTGATTATTTAAAAACGTTGGAATAGTCGACGTTTTGCATTATTTACAAATGTCGGCAAAAATATCTTTTGATACATTTTAAAATGACGCAACAAACGTCGTAATAGATAGGTACTGATACTTGTAACAAATGTCGTAAAAAATCATAACGACACAGACAAATGCGACGTTTATGCGACATTTGTAATAAATGTTGGTATAAATGTATACCGACATTTTTTTGCCTTATTACAATATATGGCAAACGTCGCAATAGACAATTTTGTTTTAGTGTATACATTACTACTTAGTAGGGGTGAGCACCGAATTCGAATTCGCCAATTCGGTCATTTGAATTCGGTTTTTCATTTTTTTCATACCTAAAAAAACCAACTGAATTCAAATTGACCGAATTCGAATTGATCGAGTTGGTGAATTCGGAATTCAGTTTTGACCTAATTGGAGATGCATATAATTGTCATATATATATATATATATATATATATATATATATATATATATATATATATATAATTTAAAAATTCAATTTGAATTCGGTCACACCAAATTTAAAATTTGTCCAACCGATTTCGTCCCAAATTCGACCAAAATTGGTCATGACCAAATTACCGAATTCTTACTGAATTACCGAATTCGAATTATCAAATTGAATTCGAATTCGGTAAAAACCGAATTTGCGCACTACTACTATTTAGTACAATATTCAGATAAAAACAAAACATCAATGGTTTGTAAGAAGCAGGTCATTGTGCGCAGTCCGGCTCCTATGCGGAACAGTTAAAGTTCCGCACGTGCTGAACAATCTCAACTGTCGGATGAGATTTTGAACGGTCCAGATCTGGAGAGAGAAAAGTTGCGGCTGACTTAAAAAATAAAAACCAAATTTCTCTCCAGATCTGAACCGTTAAAAAATCTCATCCGATGATTGGGAGCGTGCGGGGAACAAAAGCTGTTCCGCAGAGGAGCCTGGATCCATTGTGCGGTTGACTAATCGACATTATTTAGCTTTTGGATCTACCAACCGACAGCCAAATTGTGAGAATGGAATGAATTAATTTTCTGAGAAATATTAAATTTGTTTCTAATGTAGTTGTTAATCACTCGTTATCTCTTCATTGTCAAAGCAAGACCAAGTGTAAACGCCAGTCCCTTATGAGATAAGAATGAAAGGTTTGACTGATATACAAGTATGAGACTAAGTATCCACTATCACCTCAGAATATTTGTGTTGGCATAACAAGTTCGGTTACCAAGTAGGTGATGGTGACACCAAGACTTTAGTTGTTCCTTAAAGATTGAAATCATTCATCATATAAGCATGTAAAAAGGAAGGGAAAAAAAAAAACAACTCTTGAAAATATCAGCTAGACTATGAATGAGCGATTGAATTATAGTTTCTACAACCTAAGAATTGCCGAACTAATTATTTTATGGCTTACTGGATGTGTGCAACTAGAGTGCGGACGGAAGTTGCAGTCAAAACTCTTCAAGTTAAGGCTAACATTGTTAAAGTATTTCTGAAGTCCAGAGGCAAGTGGAATACTGGAAATATATATTTGGAAGCTGCCCTGAATCGTATTCAGACAACGTTTCCAGATGCAAAAGATTTGGAACTTGGACCATATTGGCAGAAAGGTCATTACTATATTTTCACCAA
The DNA here is from genome assembly GCA_026122235.1 of Vinca minor. NCBI lineage: Eukaryota > Viridiplantae > Streptophyta > Magnoliopsida > Gentianales > Apocynaceae > Vinca > Vinca minor. The sequence continues at coordinate 4,431,733 of JAOCZM010000241.1, read as the reverse complement.
CAGGGATGATTTGCTTTCTAGTGTGCTTGAAAGGGTTGAGCTTTCGAAGCCAGATATTCAAGAAGTTTACACCTTACTGCTTCAATTTAATTCAAGATTTTCATCTTCTTACGACGTTGTCAAGGAAAATCTTGACTTCCTTGTACAAAACATTGAAGATCTTTTTCAGATGTAACGCCGAATTAGTTTGTCCGGTGAAAGAAGAACTCGAAGCTGCTGGAAAAGGCCTGAAAGTTTTAGGAAATTTTTCTAAGATTTACTGCAAGACGGTGCAGTAAACTTGAGGAACTTAAAGATTTCCTGATTCATTCTGAATTTCTAATTGATATATTGTCATGTCTCCTTTTTCTGTGTTGTGGTGTCAGTAATTACAAGATTATCAAATTTCGACTTTCGTCTATGCTAAAAAAGTTTAGGCCAGTACATGAGCCGGGACTCAGAGAGATTTATATCAAAGTGCTAGAAGCTTCAAAGTCAGCGTATCATCAAAACTCTAGCATATTATTATTACTGGTGGATGAATTTGATATGGGTTTTATTGATTCTCTCAGAGACTATGTAGAAGACATCACCACTGAGATCTGTTTCCCGAGTCATGTTGAAAAAAATCAGATTCGATCCCTCCATAAGGACATCCGATTTCTCACCGTGTTTTTCGCTATGGATATTCATAAAGCATTATTGGATGAGGATAAGGAGCATAATGAAGAACATTATCAAATGCAAATTCGTCTCTTGGAGCGTATTGGTTCTATGACCATTGACATAGGGTGTGTTATTTATTCACTCCACAATGATGAGGTTGAAAGCCATGATGAATACTTGAAGTTACGATTTTCTGATTTGCAGCAGATTGTCAAGACTACAAAGGAGGAAGCCAGAAAAACATACCAAGAAATGTGTCTTCCCAAGTCACTCCGGCCTAAATTTCGAACAACAAGAAGTTTACGAGGATTTATTACTTCTCTGCTCGAGATTTTACATCAGTTTCTCAATGATGAGCTCAATTCAGAGTGTCCATTAAAGGATCAGTTTGAGATGGTGGCTTATGAGATACAGTCCCTAAACGAATACTTGATCAGAAAATTTACTGCAGATCAAACCAGTAGTAGGCTTGATCAGCTTCAAAGCACGAGTTTTAATGACATTATATACCAGATCCAACATGTCATTGCATCATTTTGTTACAGCCGAGACACTTTCTGGAGTCGCAAGTTGGGTTTGTTCGATGCCATCGAGGAAATTAAGATGATGAAGATCGCGCTCGAACATCTTCAAAACAAGATGACATCGGAGGCATTGGGTTTTCAGGACGAGGCAGGACAAATGCTATATGTGCTTCCAGCAATAGTACTGGTCATGCCTGGAATTGGTAAGACCTCCTTAATGATGTGCTTTATATATATATATATATATATATATATATATATATATATTAGTGACTAGGTTGAGTTGCGCGTTGATGACACTTGTTGATGGAAATGTTTTCATAACTTAGAGGTCGATCAATAAAAACACGTTATGTGGAAAATCTTTCAGAAAATCAATTTCCATACAAACCCTCACCACACTAGACCATTCAAAATCCCATGGCTCAAACACAAATCACCCCTCAACGAGCCAATCTTCAGCGATCATGGCTTATAAGTTTGACAGTAAGAAAACATATCTTCCACTAGAGCATGAGACCATGATCCATTTGCCGAGCAACTCCAAACATTTCCCAGTTCTGGAGAAATACAACGTGATACATTTAATAAATGTAATGTATGTGATACAAAACATACACTCCACGTCTCCGATCTCCAATACTAACTTGCGTGATTTATTAATATGGGCAAGTAATAGTAGCAAGTATTTTTGGACGTGTAAGATTGAAATACAGATTTTATTCAAAGAGCTTTTTATGAAAATGATCTAGATCACTTATTTCATTATCATGTTGCAGATGATCAACTAAGACGGCTTGAGACAAAACTGGATTTGATATGTCCTCTAAGAAATTATGTCCAAACTATTCGACTGAAAGCAAGCTTTCTTAAAGTATTGCTGAATTCCAAAGGAAAAATGAGTACTGAGAATGAGAAGTTGAAATTTCTCCTAATCCGTATCCAAAACGAAGATGAGGACCTTGAAAGGCTTTGCACAGAATTGATCCAGATTTCATCAGAAAGGCCAATGGACATGGATGGTCTGGTTTCCTACATCCTAGAAAGGCTTCAGATTTTAGAGCCAGATATTCAACAAGTTTATAACATAATTTCCAATTATTCTTCAAGATTTGTAGCTGAGACGAGTTGTGAAGCCATCATGGAAAATCTCAACTCTCTTCAAGGTAATGTAGATGATCTACTGAGATGTAATGCAGAATTCTTGGAAATTTGTCCCGTGAAGGAAGAAGTTGAAGCTGTTCATAAAAACCTAAGGTTTTTGAGAAATTCTCTTGGTTTTACTAGGAAAAGATGCAGTAACATGGAGAAATTGAACGATCTCTTATTTATTGCTGTACTTTTCGCTGAGAACATTTCTTGTCTCCTATATTTATGTTGTACTACTATCAGTGGTGAGATGAACGATGAGGCGTTTATGAAGGAGATAAAAATTCTGCTTTCATCTGAGCTACACAAGTTTAGTCCATCAGAGTCGGATATTGTCAGGGAGGCGTTTATCAAAGCTCTTAAAGCTTCAAAGTCAGAAGACGGAAATTCAACCTTGGTGGATGAGTCTGATTTGGGTTTTCTTGATTCTCTTGGAGACTATATACTTGAGCTCAGTTCCAAAGATCAAATTTTATCATTGCACGAGGAGCTACAAAATCTCACCATATTTTTTGCAATGGATAAACCATTGGCGGGGCATTCTGGGCATGATGAGATGTTTAAAAGTTTCTTGAGGCGTATCAATGCTTTGATCATCGACATGGGATGTTTTATTTGTTTGCTCCACGCGGATAATGATCAGCAAAGTGGAGGGAAGGCCTTGGAATTGAAGATAGCAATTTCTGATGTGCAGGAGTTTGCCAAGATTGCAAAGGAATTAACAACATATGATACCTATCTTTCAAAGTCATCGCGGCCTAAATTTCCAAGAACTAATGGACAGGGATTTATTTGTTTTCTGTTACAGAATTTAAAGGAGCTTGAAAACTGATCAATTGAAACTTAGTAGTGGTTTTGTATTCCGAAATCCAGATCAAATTTTAATTGCTCCTTTAAATCGTGACATTGAAGTAGTTCAAAAAGAGCTTATGGAGATGAGGGAAGATTTTGGTAAAATGGATTCGCTTGATAGTCAATGGATTCGCTTTATCGATGCAGCATACCAAACTGAACATGTTATTGACTCATTTTTAAGCAGAGGTGGGTCCCCCTGGTGTCACAAGTTGGACCTCTTTAATATCGTTGAAGAATTCAGGACGATCAAGGTAGAGTACAAAGCCAGCGCGAAGAACAAGATGATGGATGGCACCTCTCATCTGCAAGAGCCATCTCAGATTTCATCAGTAGAAGCTAATTCTACCAAAAGAGAGAGACTGGGGTCAGATGAAAAGACCGTCAAAACAAAAATTTTGATTTTTGAGGAGGAAGCAGAAAAAATGATGGAGCAACTGAGACATGGATCGAACAATCTACATTTTCTCTCAATTGTGGGAATGCCTGGAATCGGCAAGACTACTCTGGCTTATTCAGTACTTGTACATCCTTCAGTTACCTGCCACTTCCATGTTCATGCATGGTGTTCTGTTAGTAAACCACATGATAAGAGAAGAATGTTGCTTGAAATATTGCAAGAAGCTGGTGGTGAAAGCAAGCAATATAATATGGAAGATACTAATGGTTTAGAGCATAAGCTGTACCAATGCCTGAAAGGAAAAAGATACCTCGTCTTGATGGATGATATCTGGAGCATTCAGGCATGGGAGGAAGTAAGAAGCTGTTTCCCAGACGATGAGAATGGGAGTAGAATTATGTTCACGAGTAGACATGATAACATTGCTTCACAAGCTGGACCAGACAGGAGTTTTGACCATCGTCTTTATCCATTATCAGACGATAAGAGTTGGGAGCTGTTAAAAGTGAAAATATTTGGAGACAAAATTAGCTGTCCCGATGAACTGTTAAGCATTGCAAGACATGAAATTGCTCCAAACTGCAAAGGCTTACCCCTAACCATTGATTTGATAGCTGGAATCCTTCAAGTCACAGACAGAGAAGAATGGAAGAAAGTTGCAGAAACCATGAAGACGCTTTTATTTGATGATCCACAAGGACGGTGTCAGAAGGTGTTACAGCTTAGTTACTCCAATTTGCCAGATGAGTTGAAACCATGCTTTCTCTACTTTGCGGCATTTCCTGAAGACGTCGATGTCCCCACAAAGAAGTTGATTTTGATGTGGATTGCAGAAGGTTTTATCAAGCTACCAACGGATCAGGAGGATGATGATGAGAGAAGCTTAGAGGATGTAGCAGAGGACATGTTGAATGAACTAATCATCAGAAGCCTCATAACAGTTTCAAAACCAAGACCCTTGGGTGGAGTTGAAGCTAGCCGTGTTCACGATCTCTTACATGAATTTGCCAAAGCAAAAGCTCGAGAAGACAGCTTTATGTTGAATGTTAGTTTTCCGACCATTATATCCTCCTCTGATCATGATGAATATCGCCTCTGCATCTATCCTGATAGTTGGATGCAATTCCTTCAATCGAGTCCGTCTGGTGTTTGTGTAAGGACCCTCATTTCTTCTGATGCTCAGGTTTCCTCGGACCCTGACAATTCATTGAATTTCAAGGACTTTAAACTTGTTAGAGTTCTGGATATTCCCCAAGCCTTTCCTAAAATGCTCACATTGGTTCACTTAAGGTTTTTAGCCATCCGTAGCTCAGAAAGGAAGATGCTACCAGAAATTTACAGGTTCCATAAACTGGAGACCTTTATAATGGATGGACAATATCGCTTTAGTGAGGATTTAGTGCTGGACAAGATCTGCAGCATGGAGCGATTGAGACATTTCTGTTTTGTCGGGGATATCTCTTTGAAATACCGCACAGAAAAGATCTTCAACGGCTCCATCCTGTTTGACAACTTGAGGACGCTTTACCATCTAAATATGAGTTATGCAGAAGAAATTGAAAAAATCCTCAAGCTATTCCCAAATCTTGTTGAGCTCAAAGTCCTTTTTCACAACCCTGATAGACACTTGTACATAACCTTTCCCAAATTGGACTTTCTCAAGAAACTTGAATCACTCGAGGTGACTCACCGGAACAGATTCTCTAAAGATCCTTGCAAGATCACCAGCTTTCCAACATACCTCAAAAAGTTGGTTTTGTCGAATTTCCACTTGTCATGGACCGATATTTCAGAGCTCGGGACTCTTGAAAATCTCGAAATCCTGGAATTGCAACACGGAGCTTTTAAGGGACCCATTTGGGACATGGTTGATGGACAGTTTCCTAAACTCAAGTACTTGAGTTTGTATAGTCTGGACATTAAAGAATGGAATGCTTCGGAGGATCATGTTTTTTGTCTCCAGCAATTACATGTCAACTTCTGTAGAAAACTTGAGGAGCTCCCTTCTTGTTTAGCCGAACTTCCGAAACTGCAGGTAATCAAATTAAGAGTATGCAGTAGCTCTGTAGAGGATTCTGCTCAGAGAATCAAAGAAGAACAAGAAGAAGCAGGAAATGACCAATTTTATGTCGATACTGATGCTCCAAAACACGTATAGGTATGCCATATTTCTTTCCCACTTTGTTTATGTATGATATATATTACTTGGCAAAAAAAAAGATATATATTACTACAAACTTTGCACCATTGAGAAAATAAATATATAGTTTGACAATGAGTAAATTACTACAACGTGTATTTCTGTGTCATAGCAATAACCATACTCGTAATGTCTAACAACGTGTATTTTTGTTTGTTCTGTATGAGTAGAGCATGGTGCTCGTAGTGCATTCTGATGTATAAGTGTTAGATATGAGGAGTATGGTTATTAGCTTATTTGTTATTGTTTGGGTATTATTTGCTATATATGGTTTGAGTCTAAAATGAGTCATTTTGGGGTTGGTAAAAAAAAGGGATTTCAGAAATGTTTTTCCTTTGTTATTTTGATGTATCGATCGAGGCTACCTTGGGTGACCTCAGGTCGATCTACATTTTCTTTCTGTTCGGTCACCCAAGTTGTGCCCTGTTTCTGTCCGGTTTCAGTTCTGTTATGTGATAAAGTCCAGTGTTGTGTAAATTCTGAACAATGTATTTAAGTGTTGTGTCAATGTTTTAAATCCGATTTTGTGTCAAGTGTTTTCAAACGGTTTTGGGAAACGGGAAAGCTTTTGAGTCTTATCTGATGCTTCATCCCAGGGGTTCTTTGATCCTTACTGAGTTTCGCGGCTCATTCCTTTACTTTTATTTTCTTGCAGATGTAGATGGAATTGAGCCTTTCTTTGATGATGTTGGTGCTTGGGATGAGTATTATGAAGAGTGACTTCTAATGAACTAGTAATTTACACTTTTCCATGTAATAACATTTATTTACCGTTAAATACTTATTTAATTTCATGTGTAACAGTTGAACCATTTAAGTTTTATAATAAATCATTACCTTTTTATGTCATATGTTTGTTGGTTCAGTCCTTCATTGACTTGAAGTATTGCCATGTCATCACGCAGGATACGGGGTGTGATAGAAGTGGTATTAGAGCAGGTCGAACCTTGGGCGCTAAGATTTGGATAAAAACACTAAGTATGGAATGAACCTAGGAAAATATGAAACGTAATGTAAGGTGAGAGATGAGTAGAGATTCTAGACTAGGACATATATGTTTATTTACCGCTTTATATGCTATTGTTGATACGTTGTGTCATACTATGCTAATTGTTATACCATGCTATATATTTGTTAAGTTTTGCTATGCTATGTTAACATGATATATAAACTTGTTATGTGGGTCATGTGTTTACGTATTTGATTATCATATTTATTTGAAGATCGATGTATCATGTATGAAATGTATTAATATGCTAGCCACGTTCTAATCGCTTTAACTATATCAACATGCTATCTTGACTTTATTTAATTCACACAAAATAAATTTGCATATATTTTGGGAATTATGTCTTATGCTTATTCCAAATTATATTACCGATTTAATTTTGCCAACACTGTGATATTTTATACGGTATTGTGAATTGTGTTATAATAAGTTTAATAATTTATGTGTGCTGGGTATATGATTTGTTCACATAAATTATCCCTCTCTTGAAAAGTTTGTGAATGCATTTAAATGTTTTATTTTTGTATATGTACATAATTGTATTTATATATGTTAATGTTATATAGGAGTCAATAGATTTGTGTTAATATCTTTTATCATATGAACGCTTGAGAACTTGTATATAAAATTTGTTGATTAACTAAGTTATATGTAACAATTTAATATTTGAAAATGCATTGATAATATATAAACTGTAATTTTGTACTCTTTGATTGTTGATAAGTTATATTGCAATGTCAAGTATCCATATTTGAAATGCTTATTAATCTACGTATTTTGTTACAATAAAACTGACCTTTTAATTTACTCATACATTTTGCGCGCCTTTTTTGTTTTTTTGGTGGCACACACATTTACCCTTTATAAATGGATTTACATCATATATCAAGCATGCCACTTCATTCATCCAAACACACTATATAATTTTACTATACAAACGGTTTTATGTATCACATTCAACGTCAACAGTAACTAGAGTGTCAATTTGCTAACTCCACACGACATACCATGAAATACAATAATTGTTATATTAGGATCTCTATATATTTTTATAGTACATTTAATTTGCATATCATTTAATTACACAATTTTATGACCATCATATATCTTATCATGACTATTTTTTTTAACACAATTTTTTTTTATAATGCTTTTACATATTTAAATTTGTTTTAAATACAAGTAATATTTTATCATTACCTTACAACCTAGATTGTCATAATATTATTTTGGTTCAATATTTTTATACATAAACACAATAATCTTTTAGCAAATTTTTCTTCCTCAATTGCATTGATATGCATTGGTAATGGTTAATAGTTTTGTTTAGCAGCAACTCATACTTTATCGGAGTTTCTTATTTTAATTTTATACAGATTTACGTTCGTAAGATTTCTGGTACAAGTTGTTACGTGCATAAGAATGTTTTTATTATTTAGACTTACAAATGAATGTTACACTATTTGTTCTTATGCGAGTCTATTTCACTTACTAACTTGATTATATAGTGATTTACACGATTTTAAGTATATATGGATCTACATGATAAAACTTTGACTTAATGGATGCACCGCATAAGATTAAAAATTAAATAATAATTGCTTTGATGTTATACTGCATTTTCTTTTATTTTACTTGTTAGTACACGTTATTAGTTTTGTTATATTAAATTCATGTTTTGAATGTTATATTATTTATATTTTCCACCTTGTTGTACACTTTTGTTAGGTAGTATTAACACATGTATGACATATAAGTAAGTCTCTAATTTACTATGTACGTTAAAAATATGGTATGGATCATAGTGAGCATTTGAGTACATATTATAACATGCTTGCGTATATGGTTAAATTTTAACACAATAGTTTTACATTACAATTATCACTTAATATTACTTCCTTGTAACATGTTGTTCCTTTTGTATTTTTTTTTTTTTTACGGGGGGAGAGGGATGCGGGGATCGAACTCAGGACCTCGGTCCTACGTTCCACGGCCTTTTCCACTGGGCCAGTGAATCCCTACGTTTCTTTTGTATTTGTATATGACATTTAATGTATAAATCATGCATCAATATGTACTATTTTTATTCATGATAATATTGTGTATTAGGTTAAGTGCTATATATTTTCTCAATTTTTTTTAAAAACATTACATTATAATTACATCACATTGACTTCAATTTCAAAACATAATCAAACTGAATTTGAAACATTTTCACATATGCATAGAGTTATATTGCAACATCATATTTATAATTTGTTATTTAGTTATTTCAATATGCTTACATTAAGTGTTTACTATTATTTTTCAATGTGTGTAGCATGAACTTTATTAACTTTCAAGCTATGTTTTACTTATTTTAACTGTAAAATAATTGTCATTTTCATGTCTTTTATTAGGTGTCAACAATTTATTCTAATTATACCCTCATCTTATCTTTTATTGGAAAAGTGAAAGAGAATGAAGAAGGAAGGGGTAATATTGAAATTATTGTGGAAACATTATTGTTTATTTGAGTTTCTTAATTTTTTTCAAAGTGTCATGAACGACCTATATTGAGGAATAAATGGAGTATATGTGAAACACATAACTTTTGCTGACGTGATATTTGACTTGTAATTAATTTTCACGAGTAACTGTGTGGGCATAATTTATTTCATTTGATTACGTGTCCATTTAATTTTATGACATGTTACATATTTTATTTAGTGTACGTTTGATTCATGAGCCCTTAAAAGGCTTCTTTTGTATAATATTGGTCAACATACTTTTCAGGATTTAGGGACAGTTTTACCATTGCTGAAACAGCATGTAGGCAGGGAATCCCACTCAAATCTCATTTCCTACATGTACAAGATCTTAATCCTAAATAAACTACAAATTGTTCACTCCCCCAACTTCTCTAACCTCAAACTTTCCTCTTGCAAATGATGAAAAACAGGTCTCTAAATTCTGCACAATAGTATTAGTTTTTAGACAAATCACAATGTCTTACCTTTGCATCCAAGACCTTCTACTTTGCATCCTCAGCATAAGATAAACTCTAACCCTCTCTAACATTCCTAGGATTGGCATATTCCTTGCATGCAAGATACTAGAATAGAAAGACTCACAATGGTTGTTAATGAGGATGTCACACTTTGTTATTGTAATGAAATGGGATATGCTCCAATACTTTGGTTCTGCTTCATTTACCAACCATTTCCATGCATATGGCCTTAACCCTTTTAACCCTCCTATATCAGAATTGAACTGATTTTCATAAGTTTCCCTAACACAACTCCAAACCCACTGTTTCAGCAGCTCACCAGGAAACTTAGATTTGAAATTGTTATGAATGTGTCTAACACAATACCTGTGTTCAATCCCATGTATAACGTTACTAACAGCATCCAACAACCCCTTCTGTCTATCAGAAATGATGCACCAACTAGCATCAACACCAAGATCTATTTTTACACCACTTAAAAACCAAGACCAATAATCCTTTTTTTTATTCTCCACTACTGCATAACTACTGGATATATGCCATTATCTGCATCTAATCCATCAACTATAAAAAAAAAAAAAAAAAATACCTGGATGAGGTGGCATCCATCCATTCCTAATACTCTTCTACAACCAGCCAAAAAAACCTTTCTTTAATGCATCCAAACAAACATACATTCTATGAAAAACTTGTCTTCCTTGACCATCCATAGTTGTGTCAAGGAAAATGTTTGAACGTGGAGCTGTTCTTCTGATTTTCTCACAATAATCCCACAACAAATTGTATTGATTTTTGTATTTTCCATACAAGATCTTCTTAGCTTCTCCAATTGTCTTTTAAATCTTGTTTATGGTCACATTAACCTTAACCCCTTTTTTAACCTTGTTCTGAAAATCCAACACAACAACTCCATTGTCTTTTATTAATTCCTCTAAGTATCTTCTTGCTAAGTATTTGTGGGTGGCATGCTTGTGATCATAGTTCCCACCACAAAGGTGTTGTGTGTGAACTGTCTTCACTATAAAACCAGTAACACCACTTAGAGTTGAAGCCAACACCTTCCAATTGCACTTTTCTGCATTCTAAATAGCAACCACCCTAACCTTATCATTCTTCTTCAGTCCAATTGATTTGCCTTGTGCAATACCATGCATGTTCAATGCTTTTTTTTAAATTGTTCCCTATTTCTAAAAACCAAACCCTAAAAAAAATCAAGATTATTCATATCCCTTTATTCATTAAATCTGACCAACCTTGGCCTTTTTTCCTTTGAAGGATCATCTTTACTAGAACTTTCATTGGACTTGTAGAATTCTTCATCACTGTCAAAACTATCACCTTGTTGTCCACCTGGTACTTTTGGATTCTTTTCTTGAATGTCAAATGTAGGACATCTTCAAAAAGCCAACTTTTTCTTGGTTTCCTTCTGAAGTCATAATCTTTTAGTTGATTGGCAGTGCCTTCCTCATTGTCATCATCATGTTCATTTTCATCATCAGACTGCTCATTTTCACTATTATCAGACCCTCTCTTTATTTTCATTTATCCCTTCTTTATTAACTCCATTGAATCCATGATCATCATCCTCCCCCACTATTTTCTTACCCTTTCTTTTTTTGTAGTTCTTCATTCAACCTTTTCTCTAACCAACTTGCATCATCAACTACAAAATCACCTAACCCACCATCATCAACATTGTCACTCTTATCAAATTCAGAATCATAAAGTTCTTCACCCCCAGAAGATGACTCAACAACATTTTCAAACAGTTTCACTTTCACCCTTTTCCCAATTTCACTGCCTTGTTACTCTTCTTTACATTCTGTTTTCTAGGTGTCGATTCAATTTCCATGGGAATAGTTGGATCAAGGCTAACAATGTATGAATTTGGGCTAGGAGGTGACATACCATGTCTAAAAAATACTTCTACCTCTTTCCTCCTAACACCAACTGCTGACATTTCTTCAATGTGGTCACCATTCATTATAAACCTCCATGCATGCACACCATCCAATGTAGGGTCACTCCAAAAATAACCACACCATGCATCCTCATACTCTAATTCCCTAGCTAATTTATCTAAACTAACCACAACCAACTCACCAGGAATGCACCAGTCCCCAGTGATCAATGAACCTACCCCTATATTGCTTATATACAAAAGTCTCAACTAAATTACCCCTATGATGGATCTTCATTGTGAAAAATCCATCAATGTTTGCAGAAACTACAAATAAAAAGTTTAAGATTACTAAAGCAGGTATTTAACAATTATACTGATTAAACCCTAAATTTATGAGTCTTTAAAATATATTTCTTCAAAAAACATCAAAACACAGCATATAATGATGAACATGCATCGCAAAACATAAAAACTCAAGAACATACTTCGGTTTAAAGGAAGAAAAATACTTACAGTATCTTGGGAGAGGACCTTCGCGTGGACGATGCTCCATTTGACTCATCAGAGCACGATTAGGTTGACGATTCAATCAGATTCTGCATATTTCTTGATGTAATGGCGTGAAACTATAGACGCTTTTCAACTTCTGTTTGGGACGACTTAGGAAATGGAAGAAAAAAATGAAAATGACGTTTGGAATTATTTTAGGGATTAAATCCCCAAATCTGATAGGGTCATTATGCGGGTCGGGGTGGGTTATGACATTTCTACCCTTGGGTAATAAGCATGTGCGACTCACGTGTTGTAAAATGGCCGGATTCCGCAGTGCCTGAGGTGTTATATCCTTAATGGGCTGCCCGTAAAAAGTTGAGGGATTTTTAATGTTGAAAATTAGTAAAAGGGATTTTAGAGGCTAAACTAAAACAGTTAGGGGATTCCTGGGACCATTTTCTCATACAACAAATAAGCTAATAGTCATTCTCTTCACATCACAACACTTACACTTTTGAATGTGCTACAAGCACCATGTTCCACTAATATGACATAACGGAAATACACGTAGTTAGATACTACGAATATGGCTATTTCTATGACATACACGCATACACTACCCACAGTTCAAACTTAATCATCTAGTCACGACTCTACGGCAGGATACCCTAAGAACTACAACACATTGGGTTCAGTTTGAACCCCTGAATGAACGGGTCCAAAAGTTTAAGGATCCATCCTACATTGTATCATCATCTATCACCATGGACTCCACAAAACCGTTACAGTCCCAATGATCGCCACATCGAGTGAAGGCCCAAGAATTTCCTTACACAATCACATGAACTCTCGAGTTCAATCACATACACAATATCTTTGCATGCATCATGTCATATCGTAGTTTCTAGACAAGAGCTCAAATGGGGCGACGACATAGTTGACCATAACCAAATAGACACGACTCCAAAAATTAGGCAGTAAACAAACAAAGCCAATTACGATATAAATCCCATCAAATAACAACAAGGCAAATAACGGCATCAAGGAACAACTATATACTAATCAAATACATAGCACACCAATTTTAGGACGATCAACCACATAATATGCAATTACAACCAACACTTCATTCATTTTATGCATTAAATCATGTATAAACAATTCATTCTCACAACCAATGTTTAAAGTACTAATTTTATGAGTTGTACAAATGAAAATAAAGACATGTAAGATCCTTACTTGTGAAAATAGCAAATAAAGCAAGCGAAAAAGGAATTCCCAAAATCCAAAAATTCAGCCCCCTTCCCGATGCAATAACTCTATTCTCTGAACTTTGAACACACGATACGCCAATGCTCACTCGTAGCTTATTCAATTACCTTCGAAATGCATTAGGAATCCTCCCAATCCGACGCCGTTAGCCCCTTCAATTTTTCTCTCAACGTTTCAACACTCAGATTCATCAACCCAGAAAATAACGAACTTCAAACTTAAAAACTCGCTACACAGAACTTCAAACGCTGATCCGTCAACTCCCATACGTAGCCTTTCAAGCCCTATTTCTAACGCAATAAGAATCACTCAATTCTGACACCGATTACTATGCCAAATGTCATAAAAACTATTGAGCTATCAATCTCCTAGATTTTCCTCTTTTCTCTCTTTTCTTTCATTTCTTTTTGAAACCTTCCCCCATAATCCCAGCAATAACTCCCTCATTAACTCTCCCTCTTAACTCCTTACAAGATAGTCCCATAAATTCTAAACATTGACACATATGTCCCTCAACGAACAAAATGTAAAATACGTCCCTTAACATAATTAAAACACAACATATGACACATGAATCATATAATCAAAATTACTAAACATGTAACCACACAAAATTAAATGCCAGACATGCACAACACGTAAGCAAAAGTTCTGGATATCACAGAACTGGTAGTGATGATGAATAGTACTTTTACTTAAAAACATATTCTTTTTTTTTATCAAAATGTGTCCTAACCCAATGGGCCAGGCACCTGCCCACGACCGTGAGATCGTGGGTTCGATACCCTCCCCATCTTATGAGGCATTTCTCTCTCCCCTTATGGGGCAATCGCCCAGTCAGGCTTCAAAAAAAAAACCTACATTTTCTGAATTTCCTATGATATTATATGATAGACAATTTTAGTTCCCCTGAAAATAAACTCTTAATTCTTCATGATATTCTTCTACTTAATATTAAACATTGATATTAATCAATAGTTCATTGTCTTTCATTACGCATTTTGCACGAACGCATGCCTACATAAATTGAACTTAGAATATCGTTAATTGTTTGGGGTTAATTTCATATGGTATCGTCAAGAGATTGGCAGCTCCAGTGAGAGAGCACTCTGTCTAGGACTTTGAGGTCCCAGGTTCGACACCACCCCTCCTTTCCACGAATAAAAAAAAAATTCATATGGTATCTAGTAGGATATTGAATTATTTTCAGGTCATGTGTCCTCATGCACCAATAGGAATCCGTTGATATATCTAATTCCTATTTAAGCAAAAAGGGGTTTTTGGAGCCACCAACCTCCCATGCAAATTTCAGAACACGAGAATTATTAATCTTATTATCAATATTGTACACACACAAAAAAACGATACTCACGCCCCCAGGGCTCCCACCTCCCGATCCGATAGGAATTGTGTAGGATATAAATCAAGGTGACCCAGCGGCTCAATTGGTGGGAGGCCTTGTCTTAGCCCACCGCAAGAAGCCACCCCCACATTGGAGGGTTGAAACTTCCACATTGTGCCTGCCAACTGCGCCTGCCAATATTAATCTTATATATCTGGTGTGTGTGTGTTTACAACATCTTATTATCAATATTAATCTTTAACAAATTTACTTTTTTAAATTTCAATTTTTTTTGACAGTATGTAAATAAAGTTATTTCATCATGCATTTTGCACACACGCATACAAGTTTTAAATTTAAAACAACATTGTTGATTGTTCGTTATGATAATATCATTTTCTTATGATATTTATAGGATATTAATTGATTTAATATGTTTACAATATTTGTGTAGGTGAAGAAGTCTTAGAATGCATGGGTCTACGCCCACTGGTTGTAATTCTAGCTATTGATATATACATTTGTTTTATTTAAATATAATTAGTTAAATGCTTATGTTAGGAACTTTGTTAACTTTAGTGGTTTCTAATTCAACGATCCACTGCAATAAATTGAATATCTCTATCGAAGGAGGCGATAGGGACACCTCAGTTAGAACCAAATGTTTTAAAATTCTGAGAAGGCTGATCGTGATAAAGTATTTTTGCACTTGACTTAGAAAAATGAAAATAGTTACTACAAACCACAATAGTAAAAGGATATACATTTCTTTAAATATTTCTAGTAGGGAATTAGAACTGTTAGGCTCATAAAACATTTTTAGTTGCAGAGGAGTTAGGATTGATAGTGATGGTGAATAGATTTTTTAGTTTAAAAGATTTTGCTTTTGGTTGAACCAACATTTTTTGGATTTCCTATGATATTATATGATAGAAAAGTTTTGTTCTCATGAAAATAAATTCTTAATTCTTCATCGTATTCTTCTAGTTAATGTCATTACGCATTTTGTACGAACGCGCACACCTACAAAATTTGAACTCAAAATATTGTTATTTGTTCATTATGATGAGACTATTTTCTTATGGTATTTATTAAGATATTTAACTTATTATTTTTTTTACCCATATTTGCATGTAAAGAAGTGTTGGCTTAGGTGGACCCTCGTGCACCAATAAGAATTTGTCGATATAACTTTATCTCATTTAAGTAAAATCGACCTTTAATTTTTCTAGGGTCACCATCGTCCCATGAAAATTTTAGAACACAAAAAAGATATTGTAGAAATGCTAGAGTTGGGAGAACCAATACCTATTTTATGCTACAATACTAACAAAAAGCCTACTAGTTGTCGTCTTTCTATGCCTTTGAATTTTGTAAGAAACTCATTATTATTATTTTATATATATATATATATATATATATATATATATGCGATTTAAATAAAGATTCCTAAGATTACGCATTGTAGGCATTTACACTTTTTAAGCTTTTATTGAGCATTATTTACAATTTCCTTCTTTTTTTTCCTTTTCCAAAAGCTAGTTGTTATATTATTAGTTTTAACACTGCTCGAAAATATTATAGCATGCATGACGACTCCAATTATCATTGTAAGGCTTTTGTTTTTATCCTTTTGATTTAATGAATTCCATTTTATGGTCATTGGACAAGCCATTTTTGGCAAATTAGAAAAGGAAGCAACCAAAATCTGAAAACCACCATGACATTCATTCATACTTGTTAAATAGTATATCGATGTATAGATATAGAAACATTTACATTATCTTATTCTCAATAATAATCTTTAACAATTTACTTTTTTAAATTTCAAATTGTTTTGAGACTATGTAAATAAAGTTATTTCATCACGAATTTTGCACACGCATACATAATTTAAATTCAATACGACATTGCTAATTGTTCGTTATGATAATATAATTTTCTTATGATAAAATGTTTACAACATTTGTGTAGGTAGACCCTCAGGTTGGAATTCTAGCTATCAAGATATATTGTTTTATTTAAACAAAATTAGCCAAAAAGCTTATATTGATAACTTTGCTGAGATTGTTGGTTTCTAATTCAACTATCCACCGCAGTCAGTTGAATATATCTATTTCGAAGGAGACAATAGGAACACCTCAAGTGAGAACCAAATGCTACAAAAATAAGAAAAGGCTGAGTGGGTAGAGTATTTTTTTCACTTGTACACAAAAAAGACGATACCACGCCCCCAGGACCCCCTACCACCCGATCCGACAGGCATTGTGGAGAGTATTTTTTCACTTGACTCGGCTAGATGACAGCAATGTTGCGGCTTGAGACATCACAAAACACAACAGCAAAAGGACATACATTTCTTTTAATCATTCTATTAAGGAATTAGAATTGTTAGGCTCATAAAAAGCTTTTCGAATAGTTTTGTAGTTTAAAAGATTTTCCACCAACCGTTTCTGAATTTCCTATGATATTATATTATTGAAAAGTTTTGTTCCTCTTAAAATAAACTTTTGATTCTTTATCGTAGTCTTCTAGTTAATGTTAAACATTGATATTAATAAATAATTCATTGTCTTTCATTATGCATTTTGCATGAATGCCCACCTACAGAATTTGAACTTAGAATATTGTTATTTTTATTTTATTTTTGGGTCTCATCAGAGGAGGGAGCTCATGTAGGGCGGATAGAAGTGCCTCACTGAGGAGGTAGATTAGAAGACTGGAGACCCATGTAGGGGGAATATAAGTGTCTCAGACAAGAGAGAACCCAAGAAAAGGAAATTAAAAAAAAGTTACGTATTTTAAGCATATAAACTTTTTAGTTTTTGATTGAGCATTATTTACAGTTTTCTTCTATTTTCCTTTTCCAAAGCTGGTTGTTGTAATGCAAATTTTAAAACTGTTTGAAAATAATACAACATGAATGACAACTCAAAATTTCATAATAGTGCTTTCTTTTTCTCTTTTTATTTTAATGAATTCCCTTTTATAGTCATTAGACATTCCCATCTTTTTTTTTTTTGAAGCCCGAAAAGAACGTTGCCCCCGAGGGGAGAGAGCGGAGAGACATTCCCATCTTAATAGAGGGAAGTTTAGGAAAATTAGAAAAGGAAGCAACAAGAGTGTGAAAATCGCCATGACCTTCATTCATACTTGTAAAATAGTATATCGATATACTTGAAATATTTACATAATCTTATTCTCAATATATATCTTTAACAACTTTACTTTTTTAAATTTCAAAATGTTTTGACATTATGTAAATAATTTTATTTCATGATGCATTTTGCACGCTAGCTTACAGAATTTAGAGTTTTTACAACATGGCTGGTTGTTGATTATGATAATATAATTTTCTTATGATATCTATAGGATATTGATTAATTAACATAAGTATATATCTATCGAAGGAGGCGATAGGAACACCTCAATTGAAAACCAAATGCTTCAAATTATGAGAAAGATGAATGTCATAAGGTATCTTCGCAGATCCGGGTCCGTATAGGCCCAATGTGCCATACATAACAGAGCCTCTCATTTTATGGGGCCCTAAAAATTTTAAAAAAATCACTTAACATATTAAAAAAAAATAAAAAATTCACTATATCTCCACTATAAGGTATTTTCGCAGACCCGGACTCTGTACAGGCCCAAGGTGCCATACATAATCGAGCCTCTCATTTTATAATGACCCAAACTTTTTTAAAAAAATCACTTAACATATTAATCGCTATATCTCCACTCAAAATTTTGGGCCTCTCATTTTATGAGTCCCCAAATTTTAAACAAAAAAATTACTTAACATATTAAAAAAAACAAATTCATTATATCTCCGCTCAAAATTCTGGGGCCCATAAATTTTTTTTAAAAAAAACACCTAACAACATATTAAAAAAAAATCACTATATCTCCACTCGATATTATGATTGTTCACACTCTTGAAACTTGAGTCTTTGACATTTTTTATAATTTATACTTTTAAAATTGAAGGGCCTAACTTTGGTAATTAGCACAAGGTCTCAGTATTGTTCGAGATGGGCCTGTATTTTTCGCACTAGACTCATATGGATGGCAGTAGTGTTGCGGCTTATCCGCAAGGGTAGCCCAGTTGGTTCGAGGGTGGTAGATTGTGTACAAGGGCGCAGGTTCGAATCTTGGCAGTCGCAGTGTGGAAGTTTCAACCCTCCAATGTGGGGGTGGCTTCTTGCGGTGGGCTAAGACAAGGCCTCCCACCAATCGAACCGCTGGGTCACCTTGATTTACATCCTCCACAATGCTTGTCGGATCAGGGTGGTGGGGGCCCTGAGGGGCGTGAGTATCGCCTTTTGTGTACAAGTAGTGTTGCGGCTTAAGATATTACAAACCACATCGGCAAAGAACATACATTTATTTTAATTTTTCTAGTTGGGAATTAGAACTGTTAGGCTAATAAAACATTTTCTAGTTGTAGAGGAGCCAAAACTGGTGTTTTGTCTTGATTGGCCATGGTTTGGCATCGAGGGGCAACCATGGTATTGTTTTTTTTAAGCAACATATTTTGCCAGAACAGATTTGGGGAATCCGTTCTCGACTGATGTGGCACATTCCAGACGCACCTCGCCATGTCAGCCGAGAACGGATTCCCCAGAACGGATTTGGCAAATCCGTTTTCCCACCCTAGTAGCATTTTCCAAAACACTTAGTTTTTTTTAATCAATTCCAGAACAGATGGATTGGCAGAAGTCTTGTGCCAGAAAAACTTTGAGTTCTGTTTTTGGCCTAAAAATTGTAACGTACTTATTTTACAACAACCAAAATCACAAAAACAGAATCACATTTTTTGTCTCGTTCTGAGGGAACTGCCGTGCTCTTTTTCTATGAATTCAGCGCCTTCGCGGTCGATACGTATCGGCTCCTCAGGTGAATATGGCTCGAGCAATGGAGTCTGTAGCTGCGTTTGTGTCGGGTCAAGGCCTAAACTGAAAGAGGGCGTCGAAAAAAAAATATCTGGCTATCTCGATGTAGAGGTTCCCGCACCAGGATCCCCGTAATTGACTACCCACTAAAAGACTGATGTTGCTCGGGAAATGAAAATCATATGTAGATGGTACCTCAACCGCATCCCTGCGAACTAAGTCTGAGTCTGATCTTGTGTCTAATCCTCGGGTAGTGGAGGAGCTCTCGTATCTCGGCGGGGCCGAGTGCGTTGTATCTTCTCATGAATCTCCTGAGTATCCTGCCGAGTCCGACGACCACGCGGCCTCCCACGCTGACTTCTACCTTCAACAGGCTGCCTCGATTGTGTCAAAGGTTCTCTCAATGGCAGCCTCGATTATGATGTGATTGTTTGGTTAAAACACTGTTATCTAAAGGACCCCGGATGAAGATGAGCAGGTGTAGACATCTATACAAAAAAACAAATAAACCTAGATTTTATCAGAAAAAACACACATGCATTCTTTAACATCAAATTTAACATGAATAACATCAAATTAACATGTATTCCCACTAAATAACATAAAACTAACATAATTCAAATTCAAATGAACATAAATTCCCAAATAAACAAAAATTTCACAAATTCCCATAAAATTCACATTCAAATCACCAAATATTACCCAAATTCCAAACAATATGATAATTTTAACAAAATTCAACAAATTTAATTAAATTTTAACCAATATTCCCAAAATCAACCAAAATTTAACATAAATTACCAATTACATACATACATTTACTTAAATTAATAAAATTTAAATTTTCTAAATTAAAAAAAATCAATTTATACCTTTTTTTTTAATTGAGGTTAAAGAAAAATACTATGGATGGTGATGGGGTGGTGATAGCAGCGGCCGCAGGAGGAAGGCATCGGCAGGGGTGGTGAAGGGGGAGGGAGTTCTCTTTGTGGGGATATGGGGTATTTTTTTTATTCTTAGTTTTTTTTTTTTTTTTTTGGAATTGCAAGAGGAAGAAGAGAAGAGGTTGTTGTTTGATTTAGGGATTAATTGGGAATGGGTTTGCCAAATTCGTTATGGGGTGAGAATGGATTCCCCAAATCCGTTCTCACCCCATAATCAATTTGGCAAATCCGTTCTAGACAAAAAATGTTACTTAAAAAAACATTGTTATGGTTGACCCATTATGTCAAACCATGACCAGTACAAGGCAAACACCTTCAATGATGAATAGTGTTTTTTGTTTCAAAGATTTTTATTTCGCTTACACCAATAATTTTTTTTATTTATTTCCTACGATATTATTTGATAGACAAGTTTTGTTCCACTTAAAAAATTCATAATTGTTCACCATATTCTTCTAGTTAATGTTAAACATTGACATTAATAAATAGTTCATTGTCTTTCATTACCCTTTTTCACACGAATGCACACTTACAGAAATTTACCTTAGTATTTTTACTTGTTCATTATGATTAGAGCCGTCAAAATGGGCATATGTCCATGGGCATGCCCGCCCCGTGAGTTTAATGGGCGGGTATGGGGCTATGAATTCCATGCATATTTAAATGCGGGTATTAATGGACATACCCGTTCGGATAATGGGCACTGCGGGTATGGGCGGGTTGCAACCGAGCATGCCCGCTTTGTTTTCTTTTCTTTTTTTTAAATTTTGGATATGGATTAATTTTCACAGTTGAGACTTGAGAGCCAAAAGGAAGAAAAAAAACCCTAAAACCCCAAGATAAAAGTTGAACCAGTAATATATATCTTAGGCAAAGCCCCTTGAAGCCGTTCTATACTTTTATTACCCAAATATTAACGGTTTTATCTCTGAAGGTAACTAAATTATGTTCTAACTTATTATTTATCATTTATCATTTACCATTTATAATGTTTTACTTTCTAACTTCTCAAGTTGTGTGTGTTTTATAGGTGGAGATGATGAGAAGGAATCAACATTATCTAAGGTGGATTCAAATAATACTTCTAGTGTTCAAGATCTAGATCAATAGACAGAGGATATTAAAAAAAAAGTATCTATTTTTTGTTGTTTTGACTCCAGCAATATGTTTGTTAATTTTGGATAGTTGATCTTTAATTATTTTTGAAATTATGGACTTTGATTATTTTTTATAACTATTTTGGACATTATGGACTTTTATTTGATTGTTCTTGAACTATTTTGGATATTTATTTACCTTTTACAGGACTATAAACTGCAAGTGAATGAGAAAAGAAATAATTTTTGTTGAATTTTTTGGATTTAATCTAATTTTTTTTTAAAAAAAAACAGAATTAATAATAAGGGTTGCGGGCATGCCCATTTGCCCACGGGCATTCGGCGGGCGGGTACGGACATTCCTTTTGATGGCCCGTGAAAAAAGCGGGCATGCCCGCCCAACCCCATTTAAGACATGCCCATGACGAAGAGGGGCGGAGCGGACGAGCATATCCATTTTGACGGCAAATAATCCTCTGTCCCCAATTCCTGTCTCCATCCCTATCCCAGCCAATCACAATCCACCATGTGTATATATAATTAGAAAAACTATTATATAATAAATTTTGATTGGCTGGGACAGGGATGGGGACAGGAATTGGGGACAGAGGATTTTCACCCCATTTTGACAGTACTAATTATGATAATGTTAGTTTTTTATGGTATCTATTAGGACATTAAATTTATTATGTTTTCCAATAATTGAAGGTAAAGAAGTGTTGTCTTACGTGGATCCTCGTGCACCATATGAATCCATCGATATATCTACGTTCTATTTAAGCAAAATAAACCTTTAGGTTTCCTTGGCCACCATCGTCCCATGCAAATTTTAGAACACGACATTTGACAAATGTTGTTAAAATCGAAATTTTAAGTAGAATCGGTGGAGGGTGAAAAATCGAAAAATCGTGAATCATAAAATCGTACCAAAAAACCAAAAAATATATTTTATATATAAATAAAAATAATTAACATATAAATCATATCATATGGTCTAACAATATGCGAAAATCCATAAAACATAATTTCACAACTTTTTTTAAAATATAAAAACGCGACAAAACATAATTTTTAACTTATAAATATTTCAAAACATCAAAATAAAATAAACCACAAAAATATCATACCACCGATTCTGTAAATAAGTAACAAATATGAACACCAAGATGTTATTAAAATACGAAACTTAGAGAACTGAACAAATAATTTTGACATTATTAACGAGTAATTGAAATCCGCCTGCAAATAGCCAATTTATGTCTGGAAATAGTTGAAATCCGCCTGGAAATAGCCGAAATCCGCCTGAAAATAGTAAATTTGTGGAATCGGTAGAATCGTACGATTTTTATTATTTTACAATTCGATTCTATCAGATTTCGATTTTACTTCCGATTCAACTCGTTTTCCTTCCGTAGAATCGTAAAATCGTAGATAACTAAGTATATATGTTATACTACAGTGCTAACAAAGAGCCTAGTAGTAGAAGGCGTCACCGAGGCCTTGTTATCGTCCTTTTAAGCTTTTGAATTTTGCAAGACTCATTTTTATAAGAATACTATGCATATACAAGTTTATTAAAGATTCAAAAATTATTTTGAGTTTCTCTTTATTTGTGTTAATTATAAAATTTTTTAAAAGATTACGTATCGTATGAATATTAAGAATATACACTTTTTTAGCTTTTGACTGAGCATGGTTTACAATTTCCTTCTCCTTTTCTTTTTCCAGGGCTAGTTCTTATAATGCTAATTTTAACACTGATAAAAAACATTAGGGCATGAATGATGACTCAAATTTTCATATTAGGACTTTCATTCTTCTCCTTTTGAGTTAATGAACTCTACTTTATTGTGAATGGACATTCCCATATGGGTGAAAATACGCTGTCCCCGTGTATATCCTCATTCATATCCCTAATCAATCAGAATTTACTATATAAATATGTTTTTTCAATTATATATACACATGGTGAATTGTGATTGGTTGGGAAAATAAATGAGAACATATACGGAGACAGAAGATTTTTTGCCCTTAATAAAGGGAATTTTGGCATGTTATAAAACGAAGCAATCAGAATGTGAAATTCACCATAAACTTCATTCATACTTGTAAAATAGTATATCGATATATAGATATATAAATATATAAATATTTACATCATCTTATTCTAGATATAAATCTTTAACAAATTTACTTTTATGAATTTCAAATTGTTTATACAGGAATCAAGGAGTAACCCAGTGGTTGAGGTTACTCCTTCTCTGGACGAGGTCTTGGTATCGATTCCTACTTCCCCTAACCCTACTCAAAAAATATATTGTTTAAACATTATGTAAATAAAGTTATTTCATGCCGCATTTTGCACGCACGCCTACATAATTTAAATTTCATAAAGCATCGCTCATTGTTAGTTATAATACCATCGCGCTCGTAGAGGTGAATGCCTACATCAATGAGGCCCTAGGCGATGACGCTACTGATGTGCGAGGTAGACCAGCGGACCAGGGCTCTGATTTTCCTCCTGATGTCCACTTTCCTCTTTCCAAAAAAATTCGGGTCGCGGGGGAACATGCGGTAACTCCTACTAATCAGCGACGGAATTCTAGAAGAGGACCATCATTCCTGAGCGAGCGGTGTCCTTGCACATCTGTACCGTTATATGTGCACCTCTGCACAGGCCGTCTCGAAGGACATAGCTGGATGTTGCCTATTAATTTAGGTTTGTGTAAATTTTTATACATTTTTATTGCTAGCATGTATTTTGATTTTTTGCTGACTATTCCATGTTTTTTCTGTACCAGTTGTGGGCGTGGGAGTGAATATCGTGTCTCCGGCCCACGAACCACGGCCCGATTCTACATGATATTCTCGCTGACGGGAGAGCTTATGGGTCATGGTGGAATACGGGCCGGAGTTTCCACGCCGCACCCAAATCCCAGCTGACGGTGTTTCGAGATCAGCTGGATCAGCTGACGGGCGCACAATGGGTAAGTATATTTCGGTAATTTCGTATTTTATGCTGAAATTATATCATTTGTTTTACTCTAAGTAAATTTTTTTATGCAGTTTATGTGGAGGTCGTACCTTGATTGGGTAATTTCCGAGAGGGCGGCCCGGGATGAAGGCTTCCAAGCGACCTGTCGGGCACGCAGGCCTCTCGTTTGCTTCGAGATGGTTGGTTCCACATGCCTGACAGGGTTGCCAGGAAATTCGGGTTCCAGCAGGGGATACCGATCCCGGCGGTGGCAGAGGGAACTATAGCGGGTGTTGACGTTCACTCGTTTAAAGCGGGACCGGCAAGGAATTGGGAAACCGAACACGCCACCTACATAGCTATGTGGGACGAGCGCGAGGATGCACTGGCGGACGCCGCTCCTGTTCCCGGTAATGTTATTGTACCTACCCGTGAGTACATGGAGTGGTACAATCGCATTACCGTCCACCTTTATGAGTAACCCCCAGAATAGGGATCCCGGTCCACTCCCGACGGGCATTCAACCCATCGCTACGTCCGAGGTGATTTTTGTAAGTTTCATTCTTTCCATTGTTAACATTTTTATTTTTATTTAAAGTGTACTAATATGAATATCTATGTTGCAGGAGGAATTGAACCGACCGATGCTCGAAGAATTCGAGAAGCCTGCCTCCCGAACCAACAGTTAGTACAAGTCTCTCATCTCCTGGGCGACCAAGACAATAAATGAGGCATTCGTGGCAGCTGGGAAGAGTGTTTCGTGCCGTTCCCGTGCAGCCGATGTAGCAGAAGCTGCTGTTATGCAACCGGTTACACAGCCGAGGGAGCATGTCCTGGGAAGATCTCAGATTGTGAGGCAATGTACCCGGAGGAACCGGTAGGCCGCCCAGGAAAAGTTTGCAGCTGAGGCGACTTCGGCAGCGTGGCGGGGCCCCGGAGCCGGCTAAACCTTAGAAAGATCCGACTAAGTCTCCTGCCCAGACTTAGTTCCCTAGCCCGGCCGACGTACCCACCCGTTTCGAATACCAATATCCGAGCATGGGTACTTATTCACAGGGTATTCAGACGGGGGGCATCCGGGAGCAAGGCCCTCTACATCGGCACAGTCGGTCTTCTTTTCGGGTGGGTCGCCTTTGTATAGCCTCTCGCATCCCTCAGACGCAGCATCAGACTCCGATGCCCGAGGAGCCGATATTTATCGACCCGGAAGGGTGGAAGTCTTCGCAACTGATCTTGGTAGCGTCGTGCGAGCGAGAAATGGCCTCATTTACTATCTGTGACAAGACCCGAGAAGCCCCGATCGATACACACCTTCGGGGCCGTAGATAGCATTTCATTTAATTTGTTTACGTTTCATTTATTGTTTTTACGAACTATTTTACATTTTTTACATTATATAATATTTTTTTGATTATTCCGTTGTTCATTTTATTTTAATACACAATTTATTCATTTTCTTACTCAAATTTTCGTAAATAATTTGTTTTTGGGATTTTTTATGTTGTTAGAATACCAACACAGGAAAAAAAACATCAATAACTGCAGCCTACTGAAAAAAACTAAGTTTTTTTGGCACAATACACTGCCAGGCCAGGACGGAAGTGGGCTGACGTGGCAGGACGCGTCTGGGAATTGGCCACGTCAGCCAGGACGGAACTTCCGTCCTGGACAAAAATGTTTGTCCCCAAAATTTGGTTGACATGTCATGACCATTATACAAAAATTGGGCCAGTCAAATGCAATTCCCGGAAATTTGCTGACCATATTGCTTTCAAATCCAACGGTCCAACGCAGTCAGTTAAGTATATCTCTATCGAAGGAGGTGATTGTTAGAATTTTCTGGTTTAAAGAAAATTAAATATTAGTACTGGTTTAATCTTTTATCATAACAATTTTGACAAGACATTTCAAGAAATAAAAGACACAATAGATAAAAAATATATAGATATAAAATCAGAATTATACACAAAATTGTAGACAAAATAAGTAAACAAACACATAAATATTATTGATTTTTGGATTGAATCCTGGACAAAACAGCAGTATCCTACTTCCCTTTAAGTTCAATATGTCCTGCCTATTGTCAACTTCAGGCACTCTTGAACACTGAACTCGCAAGGTATAATACCCAAACTTGCTGATTCTTTGAAGCGGAAAGAAACAGCACCTTCGAACCTTAATTTAACAGATGAACTCTTTGGACAAAATGCATATAATGCTGAAGAAATGCAGAAAATGTAATGCAAAATGAGAGGAGAAATATAATTTTTGAAATACTTAAAACTACAGAAGTATTCTGCCTTTTATCGACACAAATTCCATATCAATAACAGCTCAACCTTTTATCGGCACAAATTCCATTTGCATCCCCCGTGCGGGGGCGCACGAGATTCTTACATGGGGCATAACATTGGCAAGACATTTAAACCCAAGTGAACCACTTTTCCTAACAAAATGATTTTCACTTCCTTAAGCATCTCATGTGGGATGTGGGTTTAAAAACAACCGCACTATATGCCAATTTATCATTCACACCAAGAATTGGGTTTCTCACATGTTATATATCATCGCGAAGCTTGCGCAACCCACTTCGTAATAATCTCAATAACATTCAAAACCGAGCGGTATAACATATAATTATATTGGCTCAAAAATGTCCTCAAATGCGATAATTAGCCTGATTGATCTTTTCCTAGATATAGGGCATAAGTGTCAAAATAATAGACACCCTCAGTTTGTTTGTATCCTTTAATTACAAGTGTTTCCTTGTACTTTTCAATGGTACCATCAAGTCTCATCTTTCTTTTAAAGATCCATTTGTGACCTAATGTTTTACAACCTGGTGGAAGTTCCACAAGTTCCCATGTATGGTTTTGAAAAATTGAAGTGATTTCACTGTCAATTGCTTATTTCCATAAGTCAAAATATGGAGAATTGCTTCTCTATAAGTCAAATGATCATTTTCTAACAAATAAGTTTGGAAATTTGGACCAAATGACTTTTTCCTTCTAACTCTTTTGCTACGTCTAGGTTCTTCAACTTCCTCTTGAAGTTATTTTTCTCCCACAATCCTCTCAACTCGGTTGTTTTTATGGTCTAAGCTAGAATGCTTAATATACGGAAAAATTCCTTCAAAGAAGGAAGCATCCCTAGCCTGAATAATTGTATTTACGTGCACTTCAGAGTTACCTTATTTATTCACTAAAAATCTGTAAGCACTATTATCCTGTGCATATCCTATAAACACGCAATCTACCGTTTGATGACCTATTCTCGTCCGCTTAGGGGCGGAATTGAAATTTTTGCTAGACATCCCCGAAATTTGATAAATTTATAAGAAGGTGCGTGACCTTTCCATAATTTATAGAGGGGTTTATCTAGTCTTTTATGTGGTAGTCTGTTTAGAATGTGATTTGCGAAAAGCAAAGCTTCCCCCCACAAATTCTGAGGTGTGCCAGAACTTATTAGCATTGCATTCATCATCTCTTTAAGTGCTCTATTTTTGCGCTCTGCTATTCCATTTTGTTCTGGAGTATAAGTCACAATTGTTTGATGAATGATGCCACTTTCAGCACACAACTGTGCAAATGGAGATTCATATTCTCCACCTCTATCACTTCTTAGCCTTTTAATTTTCTTGCCAAGTTGATTTTCATCTTCAGCTTTATAATAGTTAAACATAGTTATTGCTTCGTTTTTACTTCTCATTAAGTAAACATAGTAAAAACGTGTGCAGTCGTCAATAAAAGCGATGAAGTAACTTTTACCGCCTCTTGATTGCACATATTTTAAATCACATACATCAGAGTGAATTAAGTCTAACGGTTCTGAAATTCTTTCAATTGAATGGAAAGATGATTTAGCTAGTTTTGGCTCAATACAAGTCCCACACTTACAATTTTTATCAATGTTAAATTTGGAAAGTAGGTTTAATGAAACTAATTTTTGTATACTTTTAATATTTACATGACCTAGTCTATCATGCCATAAATTAAAAGGCTCAGCAGAATAAGCAAATTTAACATTTTTATTAGCTTCTTGGGCAATATTTCCATCTGAGGTTGTGGAAGCCACAATTACATTTTTTTTCCTATTAGCTCAGTACCTGGTAGTACTGTCATTACATTCATTTTAAATAAATTTTCAGCAAAATATCCTTTACGTACAAAGACAGCATTTTTGGTCAAAATAAACTTGTTTGCCTCAAAGACAAGTCTAAAACCTTTGTAGTTCAATATCGTTCCCGAAATGAGGCTCTTACTGTTCTCTAGCACATGGAGCACTTCAGTCAGAGTCAGCTTCTTTCCAGATGTCCATTTTAGGACAATACTGCCATTTCTTTCTACTTTGGAGACCGCAGAGTTCCCCATAAAACAGGCTTCATCTTTAACATCTTGGTATTTTTTGAACATCCACTTATTTGCATAAATGTGATGAGTGACCCTTGTATCAACAAACCACTCCTTTTGGTTTCCTCCAACCAAGTTACATATGAAAAGACAGCTATTTGCATGTCTTCTATTCTAGAGCCCAATCTTTCATCTTTTGCAACATTAGCTTGGTCAACCTTCTGATTCCGGTTCTTATTTCCAGCACCAAGGTTTCTCTTGTTACGGAATCCTTAGCTTTGTGGTTAGGTTTACCACACACAAAGTAGGTTCCATTAAACTTGGAGTTTGAAACCTTTTACTTACTTGGACGTTTTCTTTTAGTGTTAGTGCTTGAGTTGTCAATTTCAACTACATTAGCCTTAGCCAGAGAGCTATTGGGCTTCTTACTCATCTTTCGTGAGTCCTGTTCAATCCTCAGTTTCAACATCAGATATTCTAGAGTCATTTCCTTCTTCTTGTGTTTCAGGAAATGCTTGAAATTGTCAGAAGAATGAGGGAGCTTCTCAATCAATAACACCACTTGTAAAGAGCCGTTGATTCCTATGCCCTCAGCGGCAAGATCGTGATATATCTTTTGAAACTCTTCACTTTGTTCAAGAACAAACTTTCCATCCACCATTCTAAAATCATGGAAATGAGCGGCTATAAACTTTTTGGACCCTCGTATCGTCCACGTTATATTTTTTCAGTAGAGACTCCCATAAATATTTTGATGTACTTTTTTCATAGTAAAACTGATAAAATGAATCATCTAAATTCATTAATATACTATGTCAATAGAGGCAGTCAGCACTTAGCCACGCTCGTAATGTGGTTTCAGATTGAGGATCATTAATGTCCTCCACAGGTTTATCCTCAGTGATAAACCGAATCAGATGTTGAGTGGTAAGGTAAAACATAATTTTTTTTCTTCCATAACTTAAAGCTGCTGGCACCCTTAAACTTCTCGGGTTTTCAAAGTGACCATAATGAATTGGTCGGTTTGGCATGTCAGCAAAAAAAGGTGGGAAGACGGTCTTAATACCTCTTGTATGATTCCCAAAAGGAGGAACCACAGTAGTTGAAACACCAACCGGGACATTCCCGGGACCAAAACCAATGTGTCTTGCAGTAGATTGATTTTTAGTGTTTTCCATTTCTCTATAATAAAATATAGAAACAAAATCAATAATTAATTAATAGAAATAGCACCAGAAAAATAATACATAAATAATACTTTCTCCATTCCCATTTAATTATCGTTTAGGAGATTTATAGGTATCCAAATTAATTGTCGTTTAAGGCTCTTTTATTAGTTGTCAACAATTTATTCCAATTATACCCTCGACATTTCTTTTATTTGTCACTTATGCCATCCCCATTTATTCCTTTCTTTTCTTATGTTGTAGAAGTGATAGAGATGGGTAATACTGAAACTTTCGGTGAAAATGACAAGTTCCTTAATTTTCTAAAATTGTATAAAGAGTCTTATATTTAGGAACCGAATGAGTAATAAATATTGAATTTAAGACACTTCCGTCCTCAATGGGCAGATTTTTTTCTCTCCGGTTTGCCGGCCGATAAGATTTCTGAGATTGACCAGCCAGCTAGGTTGGTTACCGACTCGATCTTTCCTCTACTGACGGAATGAAAGAGAAAAACTATTAATAACTAGGGGATGTTATCTATCGGTGAAGCCTAGCAACGAGTGAGTCTTTTCGCTAGGTCGTTTCACTTTGAAAGGGAAGACTCGATCTCGCTTGGTGGTACCCCTCTCGATGATTGTTGACTCAACATTGATTTCTTGCTTGAGTTGGAGGGCTCTCCCTCCATCCATCGAGTCAAGTAATTTGCTATCGGAAATTTTGCCCGCCTATCTCTGTTAGATTTTTTCTAATGAAAATTAAATCTTGGTACTGGTTTAATCTTTTATCGTAACAGATTTAGACAAAACAGTACAAGAAATGAAAGACAGAATAGGAAAAAATATATTGATATAAAATCAGAATTATATACAAAACAGTAGTCAAAATCAGTAAACTAACACAAAATTGTAGTTGATTAATCCTGAACGAGATAGTAGTATACCACTTCTCCTTAAGTTCAATATGTCATGCCTTTTATCTGCTTCAGGCACTCTTGAACACTAAATTCACAAGGTACAACGCCCAAACTTGCTGATTCTTTGAAGTAGAAAGAAGCAACACCTTCGAACCTTAATTTAATAGATGAACTCTCTGGACAAAATGTCTATAATGCTGAAGGAATGCAGAAAGATAAGAGAAATATGATTTTCGAGATACTTAAAACTACATAAGTATTCTGCCTTTTATTGACACAAATTCCATACCCGCGAGTTTTGCTCTGACATTCGTGTACGCAGGTCGCGCCCGCACACAAGTTCAAGCTATTTTGGTATCGACATACCTTCAATTTGTACCCCTTGCGTGAACGTGCACGAGATTCTTACATGAAGCATAATATTGGCAAGACATTTTAAACCCAAGTGAACCACTTTTCCTAATAAAGTGATTTTCACTTCCTTAAGCATCCCATATGGGATGTGGGTTTAAACACCACCTCACTTTATACTAATTTATCATTCACACAAAGAATTGGTTTTTCTCACGTTATATATCACCGTGAAGCTTGCGCAACCCACTTCGTGATAATCTCAATAACATTCAAAATCGAGTGGTGTAACATATAATTATATTGGCTCAAAAATTTCCTCACGTAGGAAATTAGAATTTGATAGGCTCATAAAACCATTTCTAGTTGTAGAGAAGTCAGAACTGATAGTGATGATAAAGAGTTTTTTTAGTTTAAAAACTTTTCTTTTCACTTGCACTAACATTTCCATTTCATATGACAGACAAGTGTAGTTCCCCTGGAAAACAAACTCCTAATTCTTCATTGTATTCTTCTAATTAATGTTAAACATTGATATTAATATATAGTTCATTTCCTTTCATTACGCATTTTGCAAGAACGCACACTTACATAAATTGAACTTAAGAGTATCTTTACTTGTTAATTATGACAATCTTATTTTTTATGTTATCTATTAGGATATTAAATTTATTATGTTTCCCAATAATTGAAGGTAAAGAAGTTTTGGCTTACGTCGGTCCTTGTGCACCAATAAGAATCCATCAAAGTATCTTCGTCCTATTTAAGCAAAATAAACCTTTTAAGTTTTCTGGGGCCACCACCGTCTCATGCAAATTTTAGAACACGAGATTTGCAAAAGGCTAGAGTTGGGACAACTAGTATCTATTTAATACTACAATGCTAACAAAGAGCCTAATAATAGAAGGCACTTTTGAGGCCTTGTTATCGTCCTTCTAAGCCTTTGAATTTTGCAAAGGACCTTGCTAGGCTACTAGAATTATTGGCTAAAAGATTGACTAAAATAGTTTTTCGGACCTTTTTGCCCTTATAGTTGGGTGAATCTCTTATACCAGCAGGGGGTAAGATAGTCATTCTATCCCCAAAATTCTAGGAGTAAATCATTTTCCTTTTGCAAAATACTAATTTTGTAATAATACTATTCATATATGAGTTACAATTTATGAAACGTTTTTGTAATAATAAGTATTCAAAATTAAATTTATTTTGTGTTTCTTTTATTTGTGTTAATTATAAACGTTTTCAAAGATTATGTATTGTAAGGATATAAATTTTTTTTAGTTTAGATTTGTTTTTTCCAAAGCTAGTTGTTATAATGCAAATTTTAAAATGGTTAAAAAACATTACAACATGAATGTTGACTCGAAATTTCATAGTAGTGCTTTTGTTTTTCTTCTTTTGAGTTAGTGAATTCCCCTTTATAGCCACTGGGCATTCCTATCTTAATAAAGGTAACTTTTTGGGAAATTATAAAAGGAAGCAACAAGAGTTTGAAAATCACCATGACCTTCATTCATACTTTTAAAATAGTATATCGATATATAGATATAGAAATATTTGCATCATCTTATTTTCAATATATATCTTTAACGCCTTAATTTTTTTAATTTCAAATTATTTTGACACTGTAAATAATGTTATTTCATCAGGCAATCTTACATAATTCTTTTTAATCATGTTTTCCCAATATTGGCTTACATGGGTACTTTTATACCAAAATGGTAGTTTATCGATATATCTTCGTCCTATTTTAGCCAAATAAACATTTTGTCTGGAGCCACCAACATCCCATTTAAATTTCAGAACACGGGAATCTGAATAAAGGCTTGAGTTGGGAGAACCAATAGCAAAGAGCCTACTAATACAGGATCACAGAATCCATTGGTCTTTTCCCTCAAGTTGGAAATCTATCAATAGATATATCTTTGTTTCATTTAAGCGGAATGAGCCAAAAGCTTATGTCAGAACTTTGCTGACCTTAGTGTTTTCTAATTCAATCAGCAAAGGTAGCCCAATTGGTTCGAGGGTCGTAGATTGTGTACAAGGGCGCAAGTTCGAATCTTGGCAGCCGCAGTGTGGAGGTTTCAACCCTCCAATGCGGGGTGGCTTCTTGCGGTGGGTTAAGATAAGGCCTCCCACCAATCGAACCGCTAGATCACCTTAATTTACATCCTCCACATATGTCATCGGATCGGGTGATGGGGGGTTTTTGGAGGCGTGGGTATCGCCTTTTTGTGTACAAGTGTTTTCTAATACAACGGTCTACCACAAATAGTTGAGTATATCTTTAACGAAGTAGGCGATAGGGACACAACAATTGGGAACCAAATGCTTCAAAAATCAGAGAATGTCGAGTTGGATAAAGTATTTTTGTACTCGACTCAACTAGATGGCAGCAGTGTTCCCTGCTTGAGATATTACAAACCACAACAGCAAAAAAACCTACATTTCTTTAAATCTTTCTATTAGGTAAATAGAAATGTTAGACTTATAAAAACATTTCTAAACTGATAGTGATGATGAATAATCTTTTTAGTTTAAAATATTTTCCTTTCGCTTGCACCGATTTTTTTTTCATTTATTTCCTATGATATTATATGATAGACAAGTTTAGCTCCCTTGAACAAAATACTTATAGTTCTTCGCCGTATTCTTCTAGTTAATGTTAAACATTAATATTAATAAATAGTTCATTTTCTTTCATTATGCATTTTGCACGAACGCATAATTATTGAAATTGAATATTATTACTTGTTAATTATGATAAGGTTATTTCCTTAAGGTATCTATTAGGATATTTAATTTATTATGTTTTATTACTCCCTCCGATTTAAAATATAGGTCTTTTTAGGAGTTTTTACACAAATTAAGATATTATTCTAAATGACTAAAATAACCCTAATTAATACTCCAAATAACATTAAATAGCGATTTTGAAATAGTGATTTATGTCTCTTTTGCCACATATATAAATGAATAATCTTGATACTTGATAATGGAGGTACAAAGACTTGATAATGGAGTACTTGGGAATTACACATTAAATAATGTAAGATTAAATGGTATAGGGGTAAATTAGTCCACAAATGCACAACTTTTGTAAAAAAGATTTATATTATACAACAAAAAATAATGCCTAAAAAGACCTATATTGTGAATCGGAGGGAGTAATATTTTCAAGTAAGGATGTGTTGGCTTACATGGGTTCTCGTGCACTGATAGGAATATGTCGTTATATTTCCGTCCTATTTAATAAAATTAAACCTTTAGGTTTTCTGGCTGCCCATGCAAATTTAAGTACACGAGAATGTGCATAAAGACTAGAGTTGGGTGAACTGGTAATTATTGTAAACTAAAATGCTAACAAAGAGCATACTAGTAGAAGACGCTATTGAACCTTGTTAATTATCACCCTTCTAAGCCTTTGAATTTTGCAAGTAACCTATTGTTATAATAATACTATGTACATACAAGTTTAGTAAAGATTCAAAAGGAAATTTTATTCTGCGTTTCTCTTTATTTGTGTTAATTATAAGCTTTCTAAGAGATTACGTATTGTAAGCATATTCACTTTTTCCGTATTTGACTGAGCATTATTTATAATTTTCTTCCTTTTGTTGTTTTCCTTTTCCAAAGCCAGTTATTATAATGTTAATTTTAGCAGTGATGATAAACAATAGAGCATGATTGACGACTCAATTTTTCATATATAGTAGGACTTATGTTTTCTCCTTTTTTTTTTTATAATGAATTTCCATTTGTAGCCATTGGACATTCTCATATAAAGGTGGTTTTTGTTTCCATGGGTGAGTCCTGGTGCACCAATAGGAATCAATCGATGTATCTTTATCGGGGAATGCATGGGTGTGTCCCAGCTTTTCCTTTTCGGTCATGACATGACACCCAAAATTTTGGTCATGACTGCCTGCAATTGACGTTATTTTTTTGCCTTTCATTCTTTGGTATTCAAATAACATATAAATAACCCTAAACAACTTTTGTATTAATATAAATCAAACAATGGAATAATCGGGAAATTTTTTTATGTCGAATAATCGTCAAATAGTTCGCAACAACAATTAATAAATGTAAACAAAATTACATAAACGACTATCTACTGGCTCGAAGGCGTCTAGCGGTCGGGGCTTCTCGGATTTTGCCGCAGATAGTAAATGCGGTCATCTTTCACTTGCACCGCGCTACCGAAATTAGTTGCGATCGCTTCCGCCCCTTCGGGGTCGATAAATACCGGCTCCTCGGGGTAAAAGGGCAACAACAACGGAGTCTGCTGCTGCGTCTGAGGGAGGTGGAGGCTGTAGGAGGGCGACCTACCTGGAAAAAAAAACGGCTGTGCCGATGTCGAGGGTCCTGCCCCCGGATGCCCCTCGGTCTGAATACCCGGGGAATAAGTACCCATGCTCGAAAATTGGTATTCAAACTGGGTGGGAACCTCGGCTGGACTCGGGAACTGACTCTGGGCAGGAGACTAAGCCGGATTTTCTTCGGGTTGCGCCGGGGCCGGTGGCCCGCCTCGCTGCCAACTCCTTCTAGGTGGCCTGCCGGTTCCTCCTAGTGCCTTGCCTCCCAATCTGAGATATTCCCGGGACAGACTCCCTCGGCTGTGTAGCCAGTTGAATAACAGGAGCATCCGCTACCCGGGATCGGCAAGAAACACTCTTCCCCGCTGCCACAAATGCATCATTTATTGTCTTGGCGTCCCAGGAGATGAGAGTCT
Organism: Vinca minor; assembly: GCA_026122235.1. Lineage (NCBI taxonomy): Eukaryota > Viridiplantae > Streptophyta > Magnoliopsida > Gentianales > Apocynaceae > Vinca > Vinca minor. The sequence goes on along the minus strand of JAOCZM010000241.1, from coordinate 4,395,529 downwards.
TGTACTAGCTGTTGGTTCGGGAGGCAGACTTCTCAAATTCTGCGAGCATGACTTGGTTCGATTCCTCCTGCGATGCAAATCTTCATATTAGTATACTTTAAATGAAATATAAAAAAAGTTAACAACAGAAATAAGGAAACTTACAAAAATAGCCTCGGAGGTTGCGATCGGTTGAATGCCCCTCGAGAGCGGCCCGGGATCCCTATTCTGGGGATTGGTCAGAAGGTGGACGGTAATGCGATTGTACCACTCCATGTACTCAGGGGTATGCACAATAACATTATCGGGACGGGAACGGCGTCCGCCAGTGCATCTTCGCGATCTTCCCACATAGTTATGTAGGTCTTGTGGTGGTCTTCTCAATCCTTTGCCGGACCCGCTTTGCACGTGTGCAGGTCCACACCCACTTTAGTTCCCTTTGCCACCGCTGGCATCGGTATCCCCTGCTGGAAACCAAACTGCCTGGCAACCCTGTCAGGCATGTGGTACTCAACCATCTCGAAGCAAACGAGAGACGTGCGTGACCGACAGGTCGCCTGGAAGCCATCGTCCCGGGCGGCCCTCTCTGCAAGTACACAATCAGGGTACGGCCTCCACATAAACTGCATTAAAAATATGGGACTTAGTAAACAACATATGATATAATTTTAACAAAATAGAACAAGGAAGCCGAAATCCACTAACCCCTTTGGCGTCCGTCAGCATATCCAGCTGATCTCGAAAAACGGACAACTGTGATTTCGGTGCGTCAAGAAAACTACGCCCCGTGTTCCACCGCGCCCCGTACGCTTGCCCGTCAGCGGAAATATCATATGGAATGGGCCCGCGGTTGACGGGCCGAAGACACGAGAATCGCTCCCACGCCCACAACTGCCACAAAAAAACATTCAATAGACAGCAAATAATACAAAATAAGTACTAGCAATAAAAATTAATAAATTAGTAAACAAACCTGAATTAATAGGCAGCATCCAACAATATCCTTCGAAACAGCCTGTGCGGAGGTGCACATCTGGCGGTACAGATGTGCAAGGACGCCGCTAGCCCAAGAATGCTGGTCCTTTTCTAGGATTCCGTCGCTGATTAGCATGAGGTACCGCATGTTCCCCCGCGACCCGGATTTGTTGGGGAAGAGGAGAGTGGACATCAGCATGAAAAGCAAAGCCCGGGTCCGCTGCTCTACGGCCAACTCAGTAGCATCATCAAGTAGGGGCACACTGATGTGGGTGTAAACCTCTACGAGCGCGAGGGTATTACCCCTAATAGACTCGGGTAGGGGTCGGAATCCTAGGCTCTCATACACCCTCTCAATCCACTGAGTTTTGCCGAGGTTAAAGTCCCTAGGCCAACTCACCACGTGCCCCCGGGTGGGCAGTCCTAGAAGGCATCCTACGTCCTCTAGGGTAATACTAACCTCACCACATCCTCTGGGCGCCACCGCTCTATTATTGCGGTGACCAAAGCGTGGTCTATCTTAATTTTTCCAACCCCTGAAACCTAGGTGGTCGATCAACTGAAGCACTATTTGATTGCTCTCGTTTTGGTAGGCATAAAAAAATTGGCCGTCAGAACTAATAATTTTTAAGGTACTATTAACGTCTAAATCCCCGCCCCATATTCTAAGAGCTCTATGCGATGCGTGTTTGTTTAAAACGCTAGTATTGTAAGGACCGGGCAGAAGATGTGTAGGAACATACATCTATACAAAAAAAACAATAGCATACAAACCATTAGAAACCACACAATTTATATGGTCAAATTTATAATTCCCCAATTAAAAATTTGCAAATTAACACTTCACAAAAAAATCAAAACCAAATTCAAACACATAAAACTTCACAAAAACCCCTAAATTGACAAAAAACCCCAAAATTGGAAAAAGCCCTAATTGGTTAATTGACCTAAATTCACAAAATCAAAACCAAATTCAAAGACATAAAACTTCAAATAGGGAACAAATTACTCTAAATAACCAAAATCACAACAATTTAAAGTTCAATTGAAAACATATATTTTAATTTGCTCAAAAAAATTCAAAACAACTAAATTAAGGTTTTATACCTTTTAGTTTAGGAGATGAGAGAGAAAGAGGGATTTGGTTGGTGGAGCCGGCGGCGATCGTCGGCGGCAGGGGGTCGTCGGAGGTGGGGAGGGGGGAGGTTTGCTTTGTGACTTTGTGGGATTCACGATTTGGGGGAGAAGAAGAAGAATTTTTTTTTTTTTTAATTCTGCTGGTTGAGGACGAAAGTGGGACTTCCGTCCTGAGGCCAGGACGGATGGCCAGAAATATTTCTTCCAAAATTTTGGGTGTCATGTCATGACCGAAAAGGAAAAGCTGGGCCAGGCCCATGTATTCCCCATCAAAATAAACCTTTAAGCTTTCTGGATCCATCAACGGCCCATGCAAATTTAAGAACACGAGAATTCGCAGAAAGGCTAGAGTTGGGAAAACCTTTAGCTATCGTATACAACAATGCTAACATAGATCCTACTAGTAGAAGGTGCTCTTGAGACCTTGTTATCAACCCTCTAAGCTTTTTATCTTTGCAAGCGACTTTTATAATAATACTATGAACATACGAGTTTAATAAATATTCAAAAGGAAAATTTATTTTTAGTTTCACTATATCTGTGTTAATTATAAACTTTCTAACAGATTACGTATTGTAAGCATATTCACTTTTTTAGCTTTTGACTTGGCATTATTTACAATTTCTTTCTTTTTTTTTTTTTTAAAAGCTATTATGATGTTAATTTTAACAGTGATCGAAAACATTAGAGCATGAATGACGACTAAAATTTTCATAGTAGGACTTACGTTTTTCTCCTTTTTGGTTAATGAATTCTCATCTTAATAAAGGGAAGTTTCAGCAAAATAGATAAGGGAACAACCATAATGTGAAAATCACCACTACCTTCATTCACGCTTGTAAAATAGTATATCGATATATATAGATATGGAAATATTTACATCATCTTTTTCTCAATATAAATCTTTAACAAATCTATTTTTTTTTTTAATTTCAGATTGTTTTGACATTATTTAAATAAAGTTATTACATCACGTAATTTGCACGAACACTTACAAATTTTAAATTTCATAAATCATTGCTGATTGTTCCTTTTAATAATATAATTTCCTTATGATATTTATAGTGTCACACCTCGTATCCGGGAAATGACCTGACAGCGTTTCGTTTTGCCAAACGGAACACATAACTCACACAAGCATCAACGGAAGCTATAAACATAAAACCTCAAATAGTATATATATAAACTTAACTTAAATGGTATGTCATAATTTAAAAAGGAAATAGTACAAGTTCAACGTACTTCAAAGTTCATCACACTTGGTCTATTTCAAAACAGTAAGGTGAACTAGACGTCTATAAAGTGGCGTCTCCCTAATACTCAAACACGACGTCCCCCACGCACTGCTCATCTGAAAAGGAAATGTGAATAAGGGTGAGCAAAACCGACTATTGCTCAGTAAGATCCCTTCAACCTTGGGACGAAGAAATATATAGACACTTAATTAAAACAGTTTATGCATCTCAAAAAACATTTCATAACTTTAAAAACATAATCACCAATAAAGCAGTAAAATCATGGTATGCAAAATACTTCTGACTTCTTAGAATATTGGGAGTGTAGGATCGCCGGTCATACAATGGCCATACACTTTGATCCTCCACCCGAGGAATTAGAAATACCTGCGACTTAACCTCCTATCTTTCTAGACAGCTTCAGGAATGACGGGTGTACACCCGCCACTCTCACCCCTCCACTGCGATGCCGCTAGGAAGTGAAGGTTCTAGCCTAGCGTATACGTGAGAATGCCTAACTTCTCCATAGCTCGAGTACGGACGATAGTCGTTGTCTACACCCTTACTACGAGACAACTAAACAACTCCAAACCTGAAAAACAGTTAGAAAACGACTTCCATTTCCCTGCAAAAGTGCTCACGTCAAATATCAAATGTAAACATCATATATCATTGTATACTGTTCGTGACATCGTACATCATGACTTGATGTTTGGGTCTCTCCCAACATCTTATCGATGTACTTATCATATAACAAAACTCTACATGCTACATCTTATCACAAGTTAGGTACATTGACTCCTCATGAAATCCATAACATAACATAAGTATAACATAAACATATTGGATCCTTTCTTAGTCAATGTCCCTACTGGATGTTCCCTTATGCTTACAATCATAAAAACAACAAGTAATCATGCTATCACAGACATGCGCAATTAAACATCATACAATTCATGCATTCACATTAAATATTGCTTCATCCACTTTTATGCAAGAAAACATGATAAAACCATTTTTCATTCATACTTCATATATAATCTGTAAAATATCGGTTTATGAAAGCTTTGGAAAAATTCAAAGTTGAAGGGTCCTTACTTTGAACACTTAATTGGAAAATCAAAGGAAGATAGGAAAGCAGAATTCTTGGTTTGTATAGGCGACTTCCAGAAGCAGTAACTCTAATGGGATTGTTGAAACTTAATCTCCACCGTTCAGAAAATACTTTTATAAGTCTTCTAACTTTAAAAAAAAGAATGGGGTCGATCAGGCTTCAATTGCTACTTCAACTTGATGATTTATCCTCAGCACTCTGATTCTACTCGAATTGCCACAACCTTCTACTCCAATGATGATATCTTTAATCCAGAACTTATAATGGAAATTCATTCGGTCAGAATCTCGTTTAGGGAGTCTAGTATCTATGATTAAAATATGGGAGTAATCCGAGATGATTTGCTATGTCTGCCAAAGTGTTCTTACTTATAGTCCAGATTTTCCAGAACTCTTATTTTCTCTCTTTTTCTTTCTTATTCTTTTTCCTTCTCTACTTTCCTCCTCTATTTATAAGCTATCTAAACTCCAAATTTATGGAAGGTTATAACTCCAAAGCAGGCAACCAATCAATAGGTACATCCCTCTTCTTGACCTTATCTTAAATGACACCCTTTCATACATTAACCTCCCGCCAAAATTAACCAATTAAACTAGCCAAAAAGTTCATCTTGTCAATTAGGACCTCTAACATCTTATCCTAGCTAGTACGCCCCTAAGAATAATTAGAAAAAAAATTACATATAACACATAGAATATATAATCACATTAAACATGCTATCGAAAGGTCCTGGATATCACATATAAGATATCAATTAGTTAAGATGTGTACAATATTTGTGCAGGTGATGAAGTTTTAGAATCCATTAGTCTTTGTCCTCCAGTTGAAAATCCATCAATCAATATATCTTTGTTTCATACAAGCAGAAGGATCCAAAAGTTGATGTCGGGAACTATATTGACCTTAGTGGTTTCTAGTTCAATGGTCCACCGCTGCTTGATGATCTAGAATTACAGCAGTAATAGAATATACTTGGACTTTTATGAGTTATTTTGGGAACAAGAGACATATTTTTCAAGGGTGCTGAAATGATAAAAATGTCCCTTCTAACAAATGGGTTCATTTAGCATTTAACCATCTCCATACAAGATGATGAACCCTTGATCAATATTAGTATAATGCGTGTCTTCAATTCCTACTAGTGTATTTGACAAAAAAGAAATACTCTTCTATGTTACACTCGTCAATGAGTCTAGGTTTAAAGTACAATCACCATACCCCCAAAGACATCTACTATCCATGGGTCTCTAGTCAATGATCCATTTACTCATTTGGATCGGCATACATCATTATTTGAGGGAAAATTCTGATATGGACCAGGGCCAGGGGTAGGGCCCTGGCTGAGAAAGCTCCACGTCACCCCCTCTCTTGAAAAGAAATTCATCTCTCAGTCACAATTAAAATACAAAAAAGATAGTCCTGATATGGACACAGTTAAAAGTAAAAAAATTGTACAAACTTGTCACATCACTATAAAATGAGGAGAGAGAAATTTTTTACTTTTAACTGTTTCCATATCAGGACTATCTTTTTTGTATTTTAACTATGACTGAGAGATGAATTTTTTTTTTTTTTTTTTGCAGAGAGGGGGTGACGTGGCGCTTTCTCAGCCAAGTGGACCAGGGCCCTACCTCTGGCCCTGGTCCATATCAGAATGTTCCTTATTTGAGGAGCGAACCCAAAGTATATTACATTAGTCTGAGTCAAGCCTGGCATATGTCATAAGATCACTCTGGGACAACACAAATGAGTAATTTTCACTCACTTAAATAAGAATGACACATAGAAGTTCTATCTATATGATTATTTATCTAACTAATACCATATACCTAAAATGTAAGTACAATTGACCCCACTTGAGGATCTCAACTTTAACACATCAAAGCACTAGCTTCGTTAGACCATCAACTCATACTGCAAAGTATTCGTCCACCGTAGTTATGATAGCTTCTTATCATAGTGCTTTGATGAATAATAATCACTGATCATGTTTAACGTATCTAAATAGCATTCGCATAATAATAAAAAAAAAGAGATCTACTCATTGGCCAAAGGTAAGTTATCACATTTTCAAAAACATTTTAACATTATTGATCGAAGGATCAAAATTAAGGTTTTCAAAACAGAAGGCATTCTATATGAAAACGTTTTTCGTGCAAGCATGACAAGTGTGAGCATATACTTTTGAGCTTAGATACTAGGGTAATTGTAAGATATGGAATTACTAATCTACCCTAGCATATACCTAAGTCTTCAAGCATTCTACATGTAAGGGCATCTCTTGAATCTTCAATGTGTAAGGATTGTCATATGACTTGTGGATACATCTTGAAGGACTTGGTACTTCCATGATATCTATCACATTAACAAATAACGTTAAAACCTCATCAACGGTTTGTCCTTTATTAAAATATAGAAACTAACCCTTATGATATACATTTCTTAATCCAAGTTGTGTTATTGCCCACCAGCTAAGCTAAGCAATGTTAGAGAGGGTGAGGCAATACTTAAACCCGGCTCTGATGCTAAAGTTAGTTCAGATACAAAGGGTAAGAAGACCATAGTGTCTGTTTCTAGAGCTAGAAAAATGACTTGGAGTAAATGAAGTGATTATGTCTCTATTTATTGAGCCCTTACCCTAAAAATTTGAGTTATACTGTGTACTGTCATAGGTGCGTAGCTCCAGCTATTATTATGGAATACTCACTGTGTTTTTTGGGATTGTTTGTTAAGCTCACTACTGCCGAGTATTCTGCACTCGCTTCTTCCGTCTCTCCGTGTTTATTTGTAGTTGTTGAACCTCGCAAAGAGCTTTTATCTTGTGCCTCGACCGTCTAGCTTAATTATTTTTCTCTGGGCCTGGTCTTGTTTTAACATTATTGGGTCCAAGTTATCATTTTAGCTTTAATTAGGGATGGCAACGAACCGGTTAAATCAGAGATTCGGCCCGACCCGACCCAGTTGGGTCGGTGATTTCCCGGTTTAAGTTGGAAGTGAGAATGGGGATGGGGATGGGGATGAATTTGGCCCCGCTAACTGGGGTTGGGGTGAGGGCGGAGGCTAGTAAAATAATATCCTCGTCCCCATCTCGGCCCGCCCTGCATGGCCCGTCTAAAATACTAAATTGAAAGAGCATAAAATACCTTTAAAAAAATGAAATAGACGTCAAATTTGGAGAAGATCGCGTGAATCAAATTCTCTTCGAGACTCCTCCTTCTCCTAAACGTTACAGTAACCCCATCGCTCATCACCTCTTCCATCAGTAACCCCATCGCTCATCACCTCTTCCATCATATTGCAGTTGCTCCATCTCGCATCATGTACAATCATGATGTTTAGATATTTGTGTTTGTGTTTGTCTTTCTTTAAATTCATTGGAATTAGAATATAGATATTATTGTAAAATCCATGATATAAGATGAGTTTAGTCAATTATGTGTTTCCAAAATATATGGTCAAGTTGAATCTCCTAATAGGATTGAAAAAATTAAAAAATCTCGCATGGATTTTTTTAATGAGTACAAGTCAAAAAATGAGAAGCAGCCAAATAGTCCAATAAGTTCTTCGCTTTCTTAATCTTTAGTACTTGAGAAGAGGTGGCATGTCTTGCAAAGTGATCTATGTTATATTGTTGGGCAGCAAATGAGCAATGTCTACAAACTAGTATCGTTTAGTGAGTAAACTAGTATCAATTTAGATTATGCAATTTCGTTCTACATGCATTAAATATTTTATTTTACAATTATATATTATTTTTTCAAGGTTCTATTTGGAGATTTTTGTTAAAAAATCAATAATTTTTCCTAGTCGAGGTTGAGCCTTCTCTGGGATGAAAGTGGGAATTTGGGTGAAAATTCTCCATTTTTCCCCATTTGGGGCTGGGCATCCACCTGAGCTGGGGATGGGATCCCCATCCATCTTCAGTGATAGGGTCGGGGATGGGGATGCGATGGAAGAGGCGGGGTTGTGGTTGGAGATCTTGGTATCCGCCCCCACCCAGCCCCATTGACATCCCTAAATACAACACAACAACAATAATAACATAACACATTAAATCCACAATAATTGGGGATACGGGTTGGGGATGGATAGGAGACATGTCTAATATTTGGCAATAAATGCACAAAGTGATTGTTCCTATAATACTACTAAAACAGATAGATTGGATACTGGACCTAACATTTGACAAATAATTGCACAAAGTGGTTGCTAATAGAATACCACTTTAATTTATTCCAATACTTACTCCCTCCGTCCCAAATTATCCGTCCACTTTGAGTTTTACACAGTAATTAAGGTTTATCAAATTATATAGTATGATATGGAAAAATGTCAAACATGACCATGTTTAAGTTTACACCCAATTTAATTCTACATTATTTTCTCTCTATTCTTCTATCTCCAACATTGAATGTATGGAGTAAGATTGGAAAAATCATCGAACCTCTTATTTAGAAAGTTGACAGTTAATTTAGAACCAATTAAAAAACAAACGTGGACACATAATTTAGAACGTGAGTACCTTTAATTTATTCCACTTTTCCTACTTGAAAAAAGACAAGTATTAAACTTCTTAATTAAAGTTACTCAGGTCACTTTTTTACTTCCAAATGAAATTTTAAAAAATACAAGTATTAAACTTCTTAAATAAACTTCATAAAAACTGCTTAAATAAAGTTACCCAGGTCACTTTTTTTTATTTCCGAAGGAATTTTTTTTTACCATGGCCTATCTTTCTATGTGAAGTTTAATTTACGTGCCGAGTCAAAGTGATCAGTAAATTTCAAATTATAAGTAATTTGCAACAGAGAAAGTAGGTCTCGTTTGATAAAACTAAATCTGAAATTTAAAGTTTAAGTTTGAATTATTTATGTGATTATTTTTATTGCTGAAGTCTGCATACTGAATTGATTTAAATGTCTGAATTTTGAGAATAAAATTTTTTATATTGTACATTTATACATGAAAGAATGTAAGAGTTTTTTTTTTCACTATCTTAAATATTACTTTTAGACTTATTAATTATAAATTAATATATTAATTATAAAATAAAAAAAACTTCATAAAAAAAAAATTCTTAAATAAAGTTACCCATGTCACTTTTTTTTACTTCCGAAGGAATTTTTTTTACCATGGCCTATCTTTCTATGTGAAGTTTAATTTACGTGCCGAGTCAAAGTGACCAGTAAATTTCAAATTATAAGTAATTTGCAACGGAGAAAGTAGGTCTCGTCTGATAAAACTAAATCTGAAATTTAAAGTTTAAGTTTGAATTATTTAAGTGATTATTTTTATTGCTGAAGTCTGCATACTGAATTAATTTAAATGTCTGAATTTTGAGAATAAAAATTTTTATATTGTACATTTATACTTCAAAGAATGTAAGAGTTTTTTTTTTTCCACTATCTTAAATATTACTTTTAGACTTATTAATTATAAATTAATATATTAATTATAAAATAATAATAAAAAAAACTTCATAAAAAACACTTCTTAAATAAAGTTACCCATGTCACTTTTTTTTACTTCCGAAGGAATTTTTTTTACCATAGCCTATCTTTCTATGTGAAGTTTAATTTACGTGCCGAGTCAAAGTGACCAGTAAATTTCAAATTATAAGTAATTTGCAACGGAGACAGTGTCTCATTTGATAAAACTAAATCTGAAATTTAAAGTTTAAGTTTGAATTATTTAAGTGATTATTTTAATTGCTGAAATCTGCATACTAATAGGGGTGTATTCAATTAGGATTTTAAAAGACTATTTATGGATAAATAAGTGCAGTGAATTTTAAAAGACTATCTAAGATTTTAAAAGAATTGAGGAAACCCAAGAGGGGGGTGAATTGGGTTTTAACTAATCTTGTAAACTTTTTCGAATCTCTAAGCAAAGCTATTGTAAGTTTGAGCAAGATGATTAAAAGCAAAGCAAAACCCAATAACAAGACAAAGGATTTATAGTGGTTCGATTCACTTAGAATCTACATCCACTACCTTGAGCCGCACCCAAGGATTTCAACAACTTCACTAAGAAGAACTTTACACTTGTGGACAACTCACTAAGAGTTTTACACAACAACCACAAAACAAAACTCACTAAGAGCTTGCCCACACTAAGTAGGACTTTTACAACAATTACCCAATCACTAAGAAAGGGAATAAGAATGTTTAATACAAAGATTGTTCACTCTTCTAAGTGAAAGATATTACCTTTGAAGTACAACAATGATAAGCTCTTTAGAACATATGAAGCACACTCTTTGTCTTGCTTTAGAAAGATTGCTCTTGAATGATTTAGATCATAGAAATGAAGAGCATTTACTTTGTGAGTGTTTAGACTTGATAAGAAATCAATGTAAATTGTATGTGCAAGTCTTGGAATGATTCTCTAGCTTTGGAGTATAAATACATTTCAAAATAGGCTGAAAATCAAGTCTCCAACGGTCAAAAAACGGCTAGTAAAAGCAGAGTTCGGTTGACCGAAATTGGCACTTCGGATCCACTTTAACAGGGGTCGGTCGACCGAACCCCTTCTTGGTCGACCGAAGCACACTTTCAACCCTCTCAGTTTCTGCTCGGTTGATCCGAGCTTGAGCTCGGTTGACCGAACTTCCAAGCTGATTTTTCACACGTTTTAAAATATTTTGAAGTCTTTTAAAGTCTAAAAGGTTTTCCCTAAAGGTAACAAGTAAGAACACTTGGAAAACTTTTCTAAAAGACTTATCTATGAAATCAAAGGCTTTTTGGATAAGAACACATGTAAAGATCATTTTGAAACTTAAGCCTTTTGAAAACGTGTTTATGAAAACATGCAAGATTAGAGTGTAGAACTTATGTTCATAAGAGCTTTGGTTAGAGCTATATAAGATAAAGACTTATAACGACAAAGCTAATCTAACCAAACCTAAGTCTTCAATCTTCAATCTTGAAAGATGAGCCTTGAATAATACGACTTTGAATCTTGATCATGGCTTGATTGAAGTACTTAGAGCTTCCAATATATGTTCCGATATTCTATCACAAAGATATAAACATTAGACACAACATCAAGTGTTTGTCCATTATCAAAAACCGAGTTCGATCGCCCTTAGGGCTAACAATCTCCCCCTTTTTTATTATGACAAACTTTGATGTAATTAGATAGGATATGGACAATTATAAGTACAAGGAAGCATGGCAAAAGGATATAAGAACAAATAAGTGTAAAGCTAAGTGCTTATAAGATAAACCAAGATAAAACGAGAAACATAAGCACTAGCATGTTAAGTTCTTTTGCCATATACATTAGGGACTCTTTGAAGAGCCCTATTTCCCAACCAACCTCCTTGCTTCCATATAATAGCATTCTTGTGTGTAATATATATACCTTAGTTTACACAAGAAGCTAACTTACCATTTTCATCAATGTTGATGTGAGTGCTAAGGATCCTATTACAAAGAACATGCTCACACAAACATTAGAACTATCAATGGTTTGTTATCATCAAAACATCATAGGATATTTTGCCCTTCAGGCTAACAAGAATGTAATGACTTATAGGATTTTTTTTAAAAGATTTTGTATACTTAGGATTCTTATGTTCGGATTTTAAAGATTTATATCATAAAAATTTATAAGATTTGAAAGGATTACAAAGACTTTTTATTTGTACGATCCTAATCAACCAACTTAGTTGGATGATGAACAATGTCTAGTTCAATGATGCACAAATTCTTCAGGAACAACCTTTACAACCCAAACTTTTCAAATAATGGTGGAATTTATCCTTCCCAAAGGTTTTATGATAGGTATAAAGTTACTAGGTTGTGGACACTTGATTCAAATAATGGAATAAGGCCATAAACATAAAGCCAATAAAAGTAAATTGGTTAAAGTTGTGGGCACTCACGAGCAAATTTGATTTTTACCGAATTACTGACCGAATTCAAAATCAATTCGACAATTTGAATTCGATAATTCGGTTACATCCCAATTCGATTTGGTCAAAAATAGGACGAAATCGGTTTGACTATAATTGAATTCGGACTGACCGAATTCGAATTCATTTTTTTATAATTTTTTAATTTTATTATATAGTTAATATATAAAGTAAATAGACCCTAAAAATTGTTATTTTGGCGGTTTTGCTATTAATTTTTCGTATAAATTTGGTTGAATTAAACAATGACTAATTTATTATTTCGATTTTTTTTTTTTGAATTTATTGTTTGTTTTGATTTTGGTTTTGGTTTTTTCTTGATGTCAATTAGAGTTTTCTTGTGAAATCGGTCAATTCGGCAAAAAACGAATTCAAAATTCGCCAATTCGGTCAATTCGAATTCGGTAATTCTGAATTCGAATCCAAATTGGGTCTATTTTTTGGTTCTAAAAAGTTGCCCCGAATTCAAATGACCGAATTGGCGAATTCGAATTCGGTGCTCACCACTACTTGTATTAGCAATAACATAAACGATTATTGGAATGGAACAATAAAAATAAAAGCAAACATTCAAAGTTACAAGAGTCAATGAAAAAGGTAACAAATAAACAAATCATGAAAATCCACTAAAAAGTCTTATGGGTTAGGGTGAGATTTTTTAAAGGGTTTGGTATTTATACTTTTCACTAAAAAATCCCACAAATTCCTAATTAAAAAAAAAAAAAAAAAAAAATCCATCGAAATTTGGAAGTTTTTGAATACCAAAAGACTTTTTGTTACTTGTTAAAAGTCCTGATTGAATACCACTGGATTTGAAAATCACTTTTAAAAAACCTTAATAGTCCTGATTGAATACAACGTGACTTATTTAGATTACTTAAAAGTCTTAATTGAATATCATAAGACTTATTTATCTCAAAAGAGTTTTTTAAAATCCCAATTGAATACACCCCCCTAAATTAATTTAAATGTCTGAATTTTGAGAATAATTTTTTTTTTATATTGTACATTTATATTTGAAAGAATGTAAGACTTTTTTTTCCACTATCTTAAATATTACTTTTAGACTTATTAATTATAAATTAATAAAAAAAAAATTTATTTTTAAAAAAAATCGAGGAAGAATCTCATAGTATTTGTAATACTTTTCACTGAAGAATCCCGTAAAAACTTTTAACCTCATAAAACTTTTATATAAATAAAACTGAAAATTTATGAAATTTATGCAATTGATGAAGAAATAAATAAAAAAAAAATCTCAAGATATTGATTTTTTTTTAATTTTAATATTGTATTTATTTATAATTTTTTTAATAATACTCATATCGTATTTTATTGAATTTTGTAACATATATAAAATAATATAATAATTGAAATAGCATATTCAGGTTTCATACTTAAGCCATTTTTCATTTCACTTAAATTTTATAATTACAATTAAGCAAGTATTAATATGTTAAGAGATTAGAAATATCTGTTGTCAAACAAACTTAAAAATATATTATTCTCTTCGTCGAAAATAAAATACCCATTTTTGAATTTTTTTTTCAATTTGTTCATAATTAAATATCCACATCTTCTCTTTTAGAGATAAACATCTCCCTCTCATCGCTTGGCTAAAAGTCATTTATATGAAGGATTTTTAATGTGTGCCCTCGGACACATGTCAATGTGAATTAATTTATTGTAGAGAAAATACATTATTTTACCCATAAACTATTTCATGTTTAGAGTTTTCAAGCAACATGTTTTTTGTTCTATTTTTTACACTTCATGAATTTATGATTGTCGATTTTGACAAAGAGTAACTTTTATGGCGGAGATGAGTGACATGATACACGTGTTGCCGAACTCTCAAGTGTGTGAGGGGCATTTTTGTCACCTCAAGTTCATTTCCACTAAAGTTATAATGGACAATGCTAGGGTTCTAAAAAAAAATCGCTTAGAAATCGTCTATAATGTGTTTTTTTTACCATATTACTTTTCTACCTATTTACACAATCTAATTAATGTGTTAACAAAAATTGAAAACCCATTTACCTTCCCGAATCATCATTAATGCACTGAAAAAGTAGATGCACTAATTACTTGCAGGTGCATTTTTCAACTCGGCTACAACGCATAACATTAAATGTTTCGCACTGTGCGGAACATTTGGTGGCCGTCAGATCATGAATCGGACGGCTGCGATCATTTGGCTTTACACTTTTTCAAATATTGAGACCAAAATTATCTCCGATGTCATCTTCTTGATCCAACGACCACAAAATATTCTGCACAATGTAGCCGGATTGACATTTTCCATCATTTTTTCTCTTTTTTGCCCAATTTCTTACACTAAATGTCACTATCACATTTTTTGGTACATATCTATTCACCAATTGCACGTAAAGTCCATATATCTTTTGTTAACTTCTTACCCTAAGTCCCTCTAGGGTTGTGAATTGATTACCTTAAAGTCCCTATAAAATATTATGTTGATCCCAAATTAATTTTTTTAAACAAATTTATCGCAAGATCAATGTTTATAATTTATAAATTGAACCAATTCTTTTGAGCTGTATTTTTTAAATTTAAAATTTACCCCAAAATTTTATTTTGTAGCCAAATTAAAATTAGTGTTTGTTAGAACACTAAGTATTATAATACTTGGTCTAAAAAATTATGTGGTCTGAAATTATTAACACTAAATACTATAACAATGATTAGATTACTTGTTAGTATAGAATTAGAATTTGTGTTTGTTATAACACAGTGTTATAAAACACCGGTTAAAATGGAAACGAATATATGCAATAGAAATAATGATTCTTAATATACTAAGTATTGTAGAGTTGCTTAAACATTACGTAGATTAGATTACTTGTTAATATATAACGTTTAGGAAATGAATAATGGATCACAATACCATAACAATGATTATCAATACTATAACATTATGTAGATTAGAGTTTGTTAGAACACAAAGTAACACATATTCTTACTAAACACCATATAAGAAGAAAACGAATTACTATAACAATGATCCTCAATATACTAAGTATTGTAGAGTTACTTAAACATTATGTAGATTAGATTACTTGGTAACATATAACACCCGTTAAAGGAATAACGAATCTAAATACTTTAACAATGATTAGATTCCTTACTAACATAAAATTAGAATTAGTGTTTGTTGGAACACAAAGTACTATAACACAAACTTATAAAACATCGGTTAAAAGGAAAAAAAAACGAATATAATTACTATAACAATGATACTCAACATACTAAATAATGTATAGCTACTTAAACAAACGTAGTATAAATTACTTGTTAGTCTATAAAAGCGGTTCAAGGGATAACGAACCTAATTACTATAACAATGATGTGTAAAATAGTAAGTGTTGTTTTAAGTTTTGAATTTGTACTTTATTTTAAATAATAATTATATATTATTTATTTATAATATTCATGGGTAAAATAGTATTTCTCTTTATTATATACAAAAGTTTAACTTTCCTATTTCCGTAGAATTCGTTTATTTCTAATAAGATTTTAGATTTTTATATACTTAAATTATCATATAGATTCTATTTGATCCAAATTAGCATGTACCTAGAGACATGCATTAAACAAATTCCTATAAGAAATTAAGAATTGCGTTGAGACCTCATGGAACAATAGTTATGCAGATAAGCCAATATTTATATTCGTAAACTTGTAGTGAACATGTTCAAATATAGTGTTTAGAATTGAAATCACTTCTGATTCGGCATTTTAAATCATTTGAATTAGAACAACATTAATTTGTTATTATTTTCCTGGCAAACAAAACCAATACCATAATTTCGTGATTTTTTTTTAAGACCGAAAAGCCAAACATCATGTCGTTGTTAACAATGGACTTCGTCTAACTTCAACCAAAAAATATAACTCCAACTAGCATCATGCTTAATCTTACAACAAATGCATATTCATGGGGTGGTCAACTTGTGCCTCCTCCTCCTCTCAAGGTAATTACAAACTTTCACCTTCATTTTCAATGCAAGATCCTTCAATTTTGGGGACTTTATTGGAAAATTTGGATACAAACATGAAGCAGAGTTTCAAGATAGAGAACGAATTAGCCAAATGATCACTAGAAGCATGGCTAAGTATTGATATTAATGATGAAATTTCATCAGTTGTTTCAAATCTTCAAATGAGAAGAAAAGTCTCACTTGAAAATCAAGAGGCACCCCTTAAGATCTTGATTGTCTTTGGGATTATCCTTAGATTGGGAAAAAACTAACATCTCACATTTTTTCTGCAATTTTTATTGGATATAGTCGCTTGTAAAAAAATCATGTTATGTATACCTTAATAAAAAAATCTAGAAAATTAGAGTATTGTATCAAATATCGATTCAAGAAGATATATCATTAGGCATTATAAATAGAGTTGTCAGGCAGTGATTTGGTCAAGTCCACCGTTTCCCGTGTAGGCTAGCTTCAAAACAGACTGGATTTGACCTAACCCATTTTCTATGGATGGGAAGTAGCATAATTCATACTCGTCCCAAGTAAATCTGTATAGTAAAACATTAAAAAATCTTGTGAATGCAATTTTCCTACTACCCTGTTTATGGTCCATATCTGCCTCATTAGCAAATGGACTGGCTAGGCCCATGATCACTCTAAATTTATAATTAATAAAGGATTACCAGAGAGTGCTAATTAAGGGAAATAAAGAATTTTAAAAGACACAACAAAAGCTTTCATAGCTCAGTTGGTTAGAGCACCCGTTTAGTAAGCGGGAGGTCTTGAGTTCAACTCTCAATGAAAGCAATTAAAATTTTAGTATTCGTTTTGGTCATTGTCCTTTTTATTCATTTTCAATTATGCCTCTCTTTTCCATTTTCTACATCATTAGAGTAGATCTTCTCCATACCTATATTTCTCTCCTATAAAAGAATTGTTGAGCACCAAAGTGAAAAGAATGAGAATAAAAATGGACTGATTCTTTTCTACTTTCTACTCGATTTTACATTCCTTACACAATTCATGGATGCATCTATCATAGTCAGTAAATCAATATTCCTTATTCTTATAATACTGCATGCAAGATATATATTATATCTTCTAACATAATCATGTTAGTACATGTCAGACTCTAACAACAAAGGATCCACGGGTATATGAGACAAGATTATTCTGTCACAACAACATTTTTATGACATTATGCAAAATTCACATTCTACACATGTCAATATATACAATGTAAATTTAAACCAAATTTCGCCATTTAATTAATTAGTCACCAATGCCATATTGACATGAAAACGCTTTACGAGATTGATATGTATTTTGAGAAATTCACAATATATGACTCATAACTATTTTCACTTTATGTTTTTTAGCATAATTTTTTTATTAAACTATAAACAATATGATTTTTTTACGGGCGACTATTTCTGTCAAATTAGTGAATCTGAGAACTTTTCAGGCCAAAAAAATGATGCGCTTCGCACACAACCTCGCAATTAAGGGGAAAAAGTTGTTTTATCTCCTTCCCTTCAACCATCCGCTATATATGGCCCATAACTATTTTCCTTTAGTACAAAACATTTTTAAGCAATAAATAGCATGAACTTTTTTACGGACAACTTTCTGTCAAATTAGCATCGTTTCAACTTTCAAGCCAAAACAAAGTTGCGTGCCTCGCACACCACTTTAGCATTAAGGGAAAAAAAGTCAATTTATCTCCTTCCCCATCTTCTTCTTCTTCAATAAAATCCTAAATTCTCTCATATTTAAAACTCTAAATCAGATCCAAACTAGCTTCTTCATCCACCATTCTAGCTTTTGCTTTTTTTACCTTGAAAGTTTTTCTCAACCCATGATTCAATTTCAATTTACTTTTCCTAGTCCCTATTTTGATTACTATTTTTTCTTTATTTATTTTTTGTTTGCTTTGGGAAAGTAAAAATGAGGAAAATGAATGGTATGGGGTGGTCAACTTAGTTGTTGCCGCTTCAACTCCTAGGGATTTTTTCAATAGCAATTCTCTTACAACAAATGCATATTCATGGGGTGGCCAACTTGTGCCTCCTCCTCCTCTTCAAGGAAATTACAAATTAACTTTCAACTTCATTTTCAATGAGATCCTTCAATTTTGAGGACTTTATTGGAAAATTCTGGTACAAACATGAAGCAGAGTTTTAAGATAGAGAACGAATGAGCCATTTGTTCACAAGAAACAGGGCTAAGTTTGA
Organism: Vinca minor; assembly: GCA_026122235.1. NCBI lineage: Eukaryota > Viridiplantae > Streptophyta > Magnoliopsida > Gentianales > Apocynaceae > Vinca > Vinca minor. The sequence goes on along the minus strand of JAOCZM010000241.1, from coordinate 4,376,936 downwards.
TATTAATAGTGAAATTTCATCAGTTCTTTCAAATCTTGAAATAGGGAAGAAAATCCTCACTTGAAGATCAAGAGGCACCCCCTCAAGATCTTGATTGTCTTTGGGATTATCCTTAGATTGGGAAAAAACTATCATCTCACATTTTTTCTACAATTTTGTTTGATATAGTCGCTTGTAAAAAGATCATGTTATTTATAGCTTAATAAAAGGGATTTTTCTTACATGGACCAGGTCCACATGTATCTTGTGGTCCAGAATTAGCCAAGTCATCACATAATTGTCTTTCTCCTCATTCTGTAGTGATGTGATCAGTTCTGAACCACATGGTCTAATAGACCTATATCATAACTATCCTAATAAAAAAATCTAGAAAAGTAGAGTATTGTATCAAATATCGATTCAAGATATACCATTAGGCATTATAAATAGAGTTGTCAAGCGGATTGATATGGTCAAGTCCACTGTTTCCTGTGTGGTCTAGCTTCAAAATAGAATGGATTGGACCTAACCCATTTTCTATGGATCAGGAGTAGCATAATTCATATCCGTCCCAGGTAAATCTGTATAGTAAAATGTTAAAAAAAATCATGTGAATGCAATTTTTCTACTACCCTGCTTATGGTCCATATCTGCCTCATTAGCAGATGGACTGCTAGGTCCATGATCACTCTAAATTTATAATTAATTAAACATTACCAGAAAGTACTAATTAAGAGAAATAAAGAATTTTAAAAAACACGACAAAAGCTTTCATAGCTCAGTTGATTAGAACACCACTTTAGTACGTGGAAGGTCTTTGAGTTCAACTCTCACTGAAAGCAATCACAAGTTTGTATTTGTGTTGGTTATTGTCATTTTTATTTACTTTCAATTATGTCCCTCTTCTTCATTAGAGCATATCTTCATGGATTGCGTCTATCATAGTGAGTAAGTCACTACTTCTTATTTTTATAGTACTGCAAGCTAGGGAAACGTAGTCATGTTAGTACTGCAAGCTAGGGATTACTGTTTTTTTTCTTTATTTATTTTGTGTTTGTTTTGGGAGGGCAAAAATGAGGAAAAAGAATGGTATGGAGTGGTAAACTTAGTTGTTGCCGCTCGAGCTCCTAGAGATTTTTTTTTCAATAGAAATTCTCTTACAACAAATGCATATTCATGGGGTGGTCAATTTTGGCCTCTTCCTCTTCATGGAAATTATCAACTTTCACATTTATTTCTAATGTAAGATCCTTCAATTCTGAGGATTCTAATGAAAAAGTCTGATAGAAACATGAAGCTGAGTTTCAAGATTGAGAACGAATGAGCCAGTGGATCACAAGAAACAGGGCTAAATATTGATATTAATACTAAAATTTCATCCGTTGTTACAAATCTTAAAATGGGAAGAAAATCTCCACTTGAAGATCAAGAAGCACCCACTAAAGATCTTTATTGTCTTTGGGATTATCCTTAGATTATAAACAAACAAAAAAAACTATCATCTCGCGTTTTCTGCAGTTTTTGTTAACAAAATTGTCTAATGCATTTAGGAATAGATGAGAGATAATAGTTGATATAGCTATGGAATAGTGGATGAAGAAATTAGAATGTGTCTTGTTTAGGACTTCAAATAAGAGAGAAATTAGGGTTTTATTGAAGAAGAAGGATAAAAAGAAGAAGATTGGAAAGTTGGAGATGATGACTTTTTTGCCCTTAGTGTCGAGGTGGTGTGCAAGAGACGTGACTAATTGACAAAAATAGTCGCTAGTAAACAATTCATGCTATTTATAGCTTTAAAAAAAGTTTTCTGCTAAAAAGAGAAAAATAAAAATAGTTATGGGTCATATATAGCGTATTTTGAAGGGAAGGAGATAAAATGACTAGTTTTCCCTTAATGTCGAGGTTGTGTGCGATACACGTGTTGTTTTTGTCCAAAAAGTTACCGGATTCACTGATTTGACAGATATAGTCGTCCGTAAAAAGATCATATTATTTATAACTTAATAAAAAATTGTGCTAAAAAGAAAAAAGTGAAAATAGTTACAGATCATATATAACAGATTTCGTTGTGTATTTTTTAACAATAAAAATAGAAAGAAAACAATTACAAGTATTTTGAAATGAAAAAAAAAAGGTACTATATTATGATCTTTCAAACAAAAAAAAAAATTGAATATTCAATTTTACATATATTAAATAAAATGTAGAGAATCTATGGCATGTAGAGGGATTATTATTCAAATTATACAGCAACCCGTGACAGATTCAAAATCCTACGTTAAGGATAATGTGAGGATAAAGTAGTAAGTTAAATTTTAAAACTTGAGAGGAAGGGAACGAGATGCATAGTTTTCTAAAGATTTTTTACGAAAGAAAATTCTATAGAAAAACTAGTTGATTATGAAAATGTTAGAGGTCGCCCACCTCCTATATCCACCATTGTAGGTATTACCTCATCCCAGGTACTAATCAATTTACTAAACTAATAGAGTATTTTGCGATCCATATAAATACTTAGTTATTTACGTTATGTTATCATAAACTTTTCTTACTCTTGATTTGATTACTAATTTAAACATGGAGCAGGTTTTGGGGAGTTGTCCCCTACTTTTTCACTTTAGCTGGTAGTCGAATTTTGGGTTCTAAACTCCATCACTGATTTTAAGGGGATTTTTTTTCAACTTAAATCCTTCATACCCCTTAAAGTTGGCGACATGTGTAGAATACTTAATCGAAAGTTGCTCGAAACAATCAATATTACACTAATTTGACAATAACAACAACTAAAAATGGTTTAGAGAAAAAAAAGTTAAAATAAAAATTTGCTGGTAAAAAGAAAAAATCTGACGTTATCCTTTTCATTATCCCTTCCTCATACCCTTCAATGCATGGCATCATTCATTTCTTTCTTCCTCAAGGCAAAAATTTACACACTTCAATTTAATCAAACTAATACAGACAACCCTTGATATTATGTGAGCAGTCACTTTGTATATTTATTGTCAAATGTTAAGCTCGTCTCCTATCCATTTTTGTTCATACCCCGAATCACTGGAGATTTAATGGGTTATGTTATTATTGTTGTAATACAACCAACCCCTTGTTTGCCAAATTTCAGGAAAATGCTGCACCACTGGCTCTATATACCCTCTTATCATATTTCCTTCTTGTTTCTTCTCCATTTATGGGTCGAATTCTTCCTATGATTTTTAGGGCAAAATTGATTCTCATGGATTTATTGAATAAATGTTTTTCATGGTGCTTTGGCTGTTCATGAGTTAGTTTGATTTGAATTAATGGGAGATTAATTAGTTTGGCTTTTTTCATGGTGCTTTGGCCAACTCATATGTATTCCCTAACCCTTATAATGTTTTTAACAACATAATTTGGTGTGAATTAAACAACCCCATATGAGAAATCGATGGTCAGCAATTTCATTCCAGGTCGTGGTGTGGTGAGGTGGCTGGAAAAATGAAAGGATCGGATTTGTTTTATTTTTGGTTTTGAGAGAAGAATTAGGCTCTGATTTGATTTGTTTTCATTTTTTTTATTCTTGATTTCTATGGTGATTTGGTGATTTTTTATTTTATTTTATATATAATTATAATGACATTGTGTTGGGAAAAAGGTTATCACATGTTACTGTTTTTAGAGGAGGATGCTTTTTTTTTTTTTTTTGTCATCAACGAATTCTCGAAATCGGTCTTTGTCTGACATGTTAATTTTTTACGAGTCAACCAAAACGGATTTTGAGAATCTGCGGATTCTCATAATCCCGTTTTTCCTGAAAGACGGATTCTGAGAATCTATTGATGCCAAAAAAAAAAAAAAAAAAATCTTTCGCAAATAGTGTTATGTGATATTCTTTCTCCTAAAACAATATTCTTATTTGACCAGAGAAATAAATAGGTAGAAGAAATTTGGCCTTAATTTTGTTTAATGGGAGGCGAATAGGATTGATTGAAGTAGATCTTAGTTAAAGAATTGGTCAAGTTGGATTAATTTTGGATAAATTGTGGATAAAGACTAGAGTTTGGGTAAAGTAAATTTTGAAAAGTGTTAAAAATCATTGGCATACGTAACAAAAATTATGCCCCATATTTTAGGTACTCTTTTAAATTTAACCCTAGTTATTTTTGTGGAAAAGAGTTTTAATGTACAAAATGTACTCCTAAGTTCCAGAAACACGTGCATTCCGCCACTCATCTCCGCCAAATTACTATTTTGAAGTCGGACAGTCAAATTTATGATGGGTAAAAAAATAAAAAACATATTGACTGAAAACTCTAAACGTAAAATAACTAATGGATAAAATAGGTCATTTTCTCTTTATTGTAAAGTTTAACTTTTCTATTTGCCTAGGATTCTCCTATTTCCAATATAATTTTAGATTTTTAATATATTTAAATTATCATATATATTTTGTTTTATTTGAATTAAACATACACGTTAATAAAAGTAAAATCTATAAGAATCTAAGAATTGCATTGAGACCTCATTGGAATAATAGTTATGCCAATATTTATATTCGTAAACTTGTAGTGAATATGTTCAAATATAGTGCTTAGAACTGAAATCACTTCTGATTCGGCATTTTACTTTATTGAGACCCTCATTCGGAGATTATGTAGGACTTTTTCATAATACTTTGTTGGTACGTTGTAGGACTCTTAGATGAAATTCTATACATACCAGATTGTTGGTGCGTTGTAGGACTCTTATACGTTGTAGGACTCTTAGATGACATTTTAGATGAAATTCTATACATACCAGGTTGTTGGTACGTTGTAGGACTCTTGTCAAATCTTGATTGTGGTAGGATTAGGAAAGTGAATCTCCCTTTATATTCTCTGACCAAAGAATCACCATTCATCCATCAATCCAAAGCGTTCAGGAGTTAATATTTGTAGAGAAACCAAAGCAGCAGCGAGAGTCACTTCATCCAGCAATCGATCAAAGATGGAAGAAGAAATAATATCATCCAGTATGGGATATCACTTCATTCCAACTGATGTTGAGTTGCTGTATTTCCTTCGTCATAAAGCTAAGGGTAAAAAAATAATGTGTTCCAATATCCTTGAGAGGGATATTTATGGTCCAGATAGCACTCCATGGATTATGTTTAAAGAAGATGATCCTTGGGAGATTGATTCGGTTGAGCAATCAATTAAATCGGAGATTAAGGATTTATATGTGATCACAAAGTTAAAGAAGATTAGTGATTTGAAGACAATCAGAGTCGCCGGATGTGGAACTTGGGATGGAGACACAGGAAAGAAAGACATAGAGTTGAATGGCACACAAATAGGGTTCAAGAAGACCCTTAGTTTTAAAGCTAAGAAGGAGGATAAGTCGTCTAAAGTTACTTTTGGCAGTTGGATCATGCATGAATACCATTTATATGGTGATTTCTTGAATGGGGTTTCCAATGATTACGTGATATGTAGGATTAAGAGGGTAACAAAGAAGCCTGAATCAATTGGAGCTAATTCAAAAGTTGAAGATATTCAAGAATTTCCTAGGGTTTTGGGTTGCAGTACTACAAGTATTAATCAAGAATACCCAAATAAGAGAAAGTTTGTATCCACAACATCTGAAGAGGAAACTTGGCGAACAAGCAACTTATTAATCAAACGGCAAAGGTTGGAAGACAATTCTAGTACTGTTATTGATCATGTAGTATCCAAAACCAAGTCTATTGAAGTACAAGAAGCGGAGTTGCCGGGATTGGTTGATAAAGATGGAATGAGCAGCATGAATAATAATGAAGAATTGGATGAACTAGCTGACTGGAATATTGAGGAACTTGATGATATTCTTGATTTTCTTTATGACAATAATGAGCAGACTTCAGTTAATGCTGAACATCAAATCCAAAGTGATTGTCCTAATAATATCATCTCTTCTAATTCATCAATGGCTGTGGTGGAGCAAGAAAAATTGCAAAGTGGTCCTATTCAGAGTCATAAAGAAGAGGACAGAAACTTGACATGCACTGCATTTGAGAAGAAAGATAATAATTTTATGGAATATTGTCAAGGAATGGATTCAATCTTATATCAGAATGAAGATTTCGTACCAAATGCATTCGGTAGCTTGGAGACAACATCTTTTGACAACATTCATATGCCATGGCTTGATTTTGATCCCTTCATGCCGCAGTCTGCTCAACAAGTAGAGTAAATCAGTCATCACACCAGGCCAGGAGGAGGGATTGATGTTGGAGATTTATGGTCATAGATTTTACAACTTGTAAACGTCTTCTTAACAATATGTTTAAATATGAAATAGAACAATTCAATGTCTTTATATAAATTACATGTTTTAGATGATTCCCGTCTTACATTTGCACTTTTCTTCTCTATCTCTCATCTTAATTTGCACTTTAAGTTGATGATATACAGTTTGTGTATATAAACCAATGTCTATACTTCTAAGTATGATAGAAATTACTAGTGTTTATGATAGAAATTACTTTAAAATTGGGTTTAAATTGTTTTGAAATGGACAAACCTTAATCAATTGCCTAAACTACTACAATATTAATGTCTTACCATGTCTGCATTTCCATGCACTTTAAAAGCCCCAATCACCAAACCTGCATAGTCACAAGCAGATAAACAGATCAAGAAAGGTGGTAACAATGATTTGGTCTAAAACCCTCATTTAGCATCATTGAAAGAATTCCAGAACTTCTACAACTCTACCGTGCTGGCCCTATCCATATATTAAAGTATTTCAGGTCACGACATCTCTGTCTAAATACTAATTGAATAGTAGATGTACCTCATAAAGACTCCTGCTCTTGAAATGCATGTCCATGAGGAGGCCGCAGCCACAGACCTGACAGGAGTTAGTGCAGTGACGAATCCAGAAATATAATTCACTGGGGTCATTTGATATACACAACAATTCACTGGGATCATTTATACATTTATTATCTAAATAGAGTAAAATATATCATTTGACCCCCAGTGACCACCACCTACATCCATCTCTGAGTTAGTGACACCTTTGCCAGGCCTAGCCTGGGGGCGTTCGTTGAGGAACACAATTTTGGCACTGTTGATGATGTAGGTCTGAACCCCTGCTATGTCCATATACTTCTGTATTCCTATACCCTTATTACAACATGGTACGATGACCTCCTTATCTGTAGTTTCCAAAAACAAACATCCCATTAACAAATTTTCAATTTTTCAGATCATCCTTCAAACTAATCGTCCAAAATTGGGGAAAAAATCAATGCCACAATCTACATCCTAGAAGAGGGGGAAAAAATCAGTGAAAGTACTACTAGTATCAGAGTTAACGGCTCAATCCTCAAGTAAATGATCATTTATTAGTAGTAGTACTTTCACTGATTTTTTCATGAGGGTTGAGCCGTTGACTCTGTTGATCAACTGGGTTCTTGATCGCCCATTGAAACTTCAAAGTTCAGTCATTTCTCCTCGCGAATGATAGTGAGGAAGAAAGGTGGACTATAAGAGAGAGAGAGAGGGGGGGGGGTAGACCTGAAAAGAGCGATGGTATTTGTGGTAGGAGAGACAGAGAGAGCACAGAGGTCCATTGATAGTCCAAGCAAATGTATGTACACCCTCATTTCACAGTAAGCACTCAAGCCCACTTTCTCCATTCCCTTCTCAGTATACCCTGTAACCCTGCTATCATTGCATTCCATGACAAGGAGATTTTCATATCTAATTTGTCATAGAGATCCCTATTTGCATGTAAATTAAACATGTATGTATTCATTGGGAACGAATCCAACAATCACTATTTGCAGTGGATTCTTCTTCCTTTCCTATAATCTTTTCTTAAAATGCAGTCTTGTAAAAGAAGAGAATACCTCTCAAGTTCAAATCGTACCTCTGTTTGACATAGCATACCAACTGCTTCTGCCACTCTTCCTGATAAGCAAAGGTCTTCCAAAGCTTTCGCGATATGAAGTTCTTCATATCCATGGCTTGAAAACTGGGAATACCTTCAATGATGATTTAATTTACCATCACAGCAGGAGCACTTTTTCCCCCTAGGAAATGGACACCGAAAGAAATGTGCATCACAGAATATAAACAAGGCTAAATGGCGGAATGATATTGATGTACCTGATATATTTTACAATAACAACACTATTAAACTAATCTTAATTGTCAAAATTATACCAAGAGGACATAAGAAGAGGTTGAAATTTCAGCATTTGATGAATATGGCCAAAAAAGTTTCTAAAAGTAAAACAAATCAGAATGTTTACCTGTTACACAAGATTTTCAATAAACAGTCAACACAAATACAATTAGCAAAAGATGAAGCGGGAGCCAGAAGAGTGAGCAGACCAAGCCATTGGTGCATTCAGTCTTTACCCTCTTGAGAAGAGTGGCGGTTCTCATGATCACATTAATTTCACCCAAAGCCAATTGCAAATTCAAAGAATTAACCTCGATTTTCAGAGATTGTCTTGTTTAATGCATTATGGTAATACGTTCAAGTTAGCTAGGGACTCAATCTTCAAACATAATCATGTAGATTTCAAATTTCTTGTCCCTAAAAGGTGTCTCCAGTGATAAATTCTTTTCCAGGTAAAATTTTGTCACCATAGCTCCGTTTTCTTATAGTGAAAGTCTACCAGTTACCTTTCCTATGTGTTTCCTCTGGGTATAAACATTGAAAACAGAACACTTTCAAAATAGAAATAGTGAAACAAGAATTCTTAAGAACAACTTCAACATAAAAAGCATGTCAAATTTTACAATGAAACTATAGAACCTTATATTTTATCACCAATGCTATGTAGATATGAAGGCAAGAAAGAATGGTTTGCACCAGTAAAGCAAGGTAACCACATCAAAATCAAGACATAAAAAACAAAAGCTAAAGTAATCATTTACAACATTCCTAACTAGTATATGCCATGTTACACCACTAGGTATAAAACCACTAGCCACACCTCTATTTAGAAGTATATAGGTATCATTAAGCATTCCTTCTTTACAATAAGAACACATCAGACTATTATAGGTGATAGTATCAGGACAAATCCCGTCATACTGTAACTTGTCAAAGAGGTCCAAATCTTCCCAAAGACGACCTAATTTACATAAACCATTTATAAGACTATTATATGCTATTATTTCAGGAGTCAATCCACAATATATCATCTCTCTTAAAAATTCAAGTGCCTTATGTACCTTACCGGCTTTACACAAGTCATTGATCAGAATATTGCATGAATACCATTAACGGATAGCCCTTTTCTCGTCATCTCTTCAAAGAGTGCCAATGCTTTCTCAACAGCCCCATCTTTGCAGAATACCTGTAAGTGCTTCTTGAATGGCACCTCTTTTCAGGAAAGCTTGAATTAAAGTGTTGTATGTGACAGTATAATTACTCCCTCAAGGAACATATCCCGATACATTTGAAGTGCCTCGTCAATCTTATCAACCTTGCAAAGCCCAGAGATCAAAGTGTTCAGGGTGTATATACCAGGCTTACATTCTCTGTTTGACATACCACCGAACATTTCTCATGCTTCTTGGATCATTCAATCCTTGCACAAAGCAGATATAAGACGGATATACCCTACTGTATTTAAGTCAAGACCTTCAGCTGACATCTCAGCCAAAACTTCAGTAGCTTCCACAAACCGGCCTTCTTCACAGAACCAATCAATCATAGTGGTGTAAGTGAACACGTTTGGTTTTCAATCGATAAGCCACATCTCTTTCACAACTTCAACAGCTGAAGCCAAACCCTTTTGCAGAGGACATGAATCAGTATGATGTATTTATAAATATCTGGCCGACAGCCTGCGCTTAACATCATCCCATTAACAACAATCTTTGCTTCATCAAACTGGCCATTCATCATATATCCTTTGATCAAAGTATTAAACAATACCACGTTAAAATTACTCACTCTATTCAGAAGCGTCCTAGCTTGACTTGGCCTTTTATGCATAAACCATGAATTAGAACATAAGTTATAGAATCAGAGGCGAAACCACAAACAAGCTTCCGGTCAAACAGTTTGGAAGCCTCATGAATTCGACCAGTGTGGCAAAGGCCAGCGATAACATTGAAAGTATTGACATCTGATGCAAACCCCCCATCAGAAACATTTCCTCCAGAAGTGTCAATGTTTCATCAACTCTTTTGGCCTTATAAAATGCATGTATCCATGTCTGGTAAACTACTGAATTTGGCACGCAGAATCTACAGCATTAGTCATGCACAATGCTTTAATCACTCGGACTCGGGCAAAAGAATAAACACTCGGGGAGACACCTTTATTCAACATTACATAAAACACATTTAAAACAACTTTAGGACAAATTCCATCCACTAGAATTCCTAAAACAACATTGTAAGATTTAAAAAGAGGGTTCACAAGAAAAACTACTACTCATATCCAGAAGGGAAAATGACTCTCAACATCCTCAAAGTATTTAACAAGAGATGATAAGATAATTCATGTTTTTTTACCACCTGGTAGGTCCCAGAACAAATTTTTCGTCTTGTTAAGTCGTCCCACCACCATTGTTCGCAGCGGTTTTCAGCCCAAATTAGCCTGTCAATGACTAATTTTGACCGGAAACAACAGCGGACAATGGAGATGAGACTATTTAACAGCAGCAAATTTTGTTCTGACACCACCGGGAACTAAAAAAAAAAAACTTGTAGGATCTTACTAACCCATGTCATTTTCCCTATCCAGAAGCAGCCAAGTTTCATTCTCAGATTCTGACCCGTTAGCCTTCACATTTGTGACGCAACAAATTGCATGAATCCCACCAACACAAAAAACCCAAGGACTACTTCCGTGAAGAGATTGGATTTTTAGGGATATATGATTTTAACCATTTTTACCAATTACCAGCCATTTAAATCTATTTGGAACATTCTCATTTCCAAATCAAAATGATACTGTATCCATATTCTATTCAAATGCACAAAACCAAACTAGAGCTTGTGCAAGAGGAAAGATTAATAGCATGAATCTTTGAATGTCCAACATCTGTTTGTGAAAATTCCCAAGAGGGATATGAAGAGAAGAGAACCTGGTGGTGAAGTTACCAAGTGAAAAATGTGAAATCAATCTTCTTCTCTTCATAATGATTTAAAACATTTGTAATTAAAATGTGTATTGAAGAAAAATTGAATAAAAATATGAGATCATAAAATGGGTTCCAAGCAAGGGTACGCACCATTTTCCTCCGTCTTGGTGCAGATGAAGCTGCAAACCAGGGACGAAGACAGGGCTAGGGTGGCAGTCGTCCAAAATTTCTAAAAAATACTAATAGATATACTAAATTTTATATGTAGTTCGAAATATTTTATTAAATTCGCCCCTACATGGGTAACCGCCTAGTCGGGCTTCAAAAAAAAAATTCGCCCCGAAACATTTTTTTTACGATTTTTATATACAGTTCGTTATACGATTACAGTTTTCGTCACCCCAACACTAAATTTCTGACTTCGTCCCTCCTACTGCAAACTAAAAATATATTTTTTTGTCAAATAGCTATTTTGAATTATTATAGTCATATATCATGATTGGTATGTTGAGGAGGAAAGTGTAACTGAAATTCATAGCTTAATGAGGAGGGAAATGATATTATTGGCTAGTTTGGGTGCAAGTGAAGCGGTGTCGTTTTGGCTAAATCAGTCAAATCCAATGAAATTTTAATTTTATGTACAATAGTCTTTTCTTTTGTAAATAAATGAACGACCTGACTAATAATTATTCATAAAAAAAAAATGAATGACCTGTCTCAACCCATAGAGTGGGAGGCTCATAGGCCAATGAACTAAAAGATTTTACCTCTATAAATAGAGGTCTTTGGTTCATTACTATACACCTAATATTTTATTCTCTCCCAAATTCTCATCTCCCTCTCTTATACTCATAACATTTTCTATGTTTTTTAAATGGTATAGTAATCAAAATTATCAATTTTTTACAGGTAAAATAGTAACAATTATTTGTATGCATATGGTTAACTTTGGGAGAGGCTCCTCTCTGGGGTGCAAAACTTAAAAATTTCACTTATCTATGACACTTTAGTTACGAAAATTTCATTCATTTAACTTAAAAATTAAGATGAATAAACGCAAGGATAAATGGATAAAAGTTAAATATAAATAAGATTATAATTATTAATGTCAAAAAAAATTTGATATAGTGCAAAACGAGCATAACGATTCGTATTGTCTTAAGGGCAAGTTGTGATAGGCATTTTCATGTTGATGGTGAAGGCGAGAAACTCTATTCTTAAAAGTTGTGTTGGAAAAATTGTTTTTCTCATAGGTTTAAAGTGTAATTTATATGTCGTGATAACATATTTGAGCTAATATATTTAAATGTTAAACCACTCGCTTTTGAATGTTATTGAATTTATCACGGAGTAGGTTGCGCAAGTTTCGCGATGATATATAATATGTGAGAAAATCAATTATCGGTGTGAATAATAAATTAGTATAAAGTGGGATGGATGACATGTGGTAAATTGTATTAAATTGTATTACCACTGTTATGCCTCAAGTGAGAACCTCGTGTGCGCGCGCATGGAGAGGTGCAAACGAAAGATCTGTGGATACCAAATTAACTTGAACTTGTGTGCAGGCGCGACCTACGTACACGAATGCCGGACAAAAAATACGCGGGCCTGATCAGCCACGTTTTTTCTTCTGGTTTTCTTTTTGAATTCTGAAACTGCAGAGGGGTTTTACACAGCATTATTGCTGGACTGTTACAGTCCTGCAATTCATTACGAATTGATTATGTTGAATGTAACAGACAGCATTATGGCAGAGTAATAGTTGGGCATTTTCTGATATACATTTGAGCCTATAAAAACCATCTCTGCCTGCCAGTGTAAACCACCCCGAAATATTTCCCCTTTTCTTCTTATTATTTCCTGCATTTTTCTTTAGCATTATGTCTGAGAGTTCAACACTGTTATAAGAAGATTCAAAGGTTATGTCTCTTTCTACTTCAAAGAAACAAAAGTGTTTGGGCGTTGTACATTGGGAGTTCATTGTTCACGAAGGCCTGAAGTTGATAAAAGGCCGGACAAATTGAACTTAAGGGGTTAAGATTGTTGGATAGTATATATATTTCTGGACTACTGAAAATTTGAACTGAACTGATTTTATAACTGCTGAACAGTAAAATAAAAAACCTCTGAACAGAAAATTAAAATCTGAGAATTTAACTACACTGGTTTAATAATTTTCTGAACTGATACTGAATACAGAAAAATAGTATACTGGAATATAAACTGAACTGTAAAGATTACTGCTTTATATAATAGAAAATAATAAAACAGTAAAAACTAGAACTGTAACCTTAACCGGTTTGGATAGAAATCCTGGACGAGACAGTGGCCCCCGTATCAACAAAACACTCATTTTGGTTGCCTCCAACCAAGTTTACCTCTAAAATGACAGCTACCATCTTCTGCCACATTAACTTGGACAGCCTTCTGATTCCGTTTCTTGTTTCCAGCACCATGATTTCTCTTGTTTTGTAAGTTACCGCAACTCTACTACGACAATCCTTAGCTTTGTGGTTAAGTTTACCACACACATAGCAGGTTCCTGTAAACTTGGAGTTTGAAACATTTGACTCATTTGGACGCTTTCTCTTTGCGTTATTTTTTGAGTTTTCAGTTTCAACCACATTAGCCTTAGCCACGGAGCTATTGGGCTTCTTACTCATCTTCCGTGAGTCCTGTTCAATCATCAGTTTCAGCATCAGATCTTCCAGAGTCATTTTCTTCTTCTTGTGTTTCAGGTAATGCTTGAAATCATCCCAAGAGGGAGGGAGCTTCTCAATCAATAACGCCACTTGTAAAGAGTCATTAATTCTCATGGCCTCATCGGCAAGATCATGATATATCTTTTGAAGCTCTTCACTCTGTTCAAGAAAAGACTTTCTATCCACCATTCTGAAATCATGGAAACGAGTGGCTATAAACTTTTTGGACCCCGCACGTCCATAGTATATTTTTTCAATAGAGATTCCCATAAATCTTTTGCTATACTTTTTTCAATTGAATGTAATGACTGTACTACCAGGCACTGAGCCAATTGGTGTTAATGTAACTGAGGGTTCCACTAGCTCAGCTAAAAAAATTGTCCAAGAGGCTAATAAAGATGTTAAATTTGCTTATTCTGTTGAGTCTTTTAATTTATGGCACGATAGACTAGGTCATGTAAATATTATAAGTATACAAAAGTTAGTGTCATTAAACTTACTTTCAAAATTTAACATTGATAAAAATTACAAGTGCGAGACTTGTATTGAGGCAAAGCTAGCTAAATCCTCTTTTCATTCAATTGAAAGAAGTTCAGAACCGTTAGACTTAATTCACACTGATGTTTGTGATTTAAAATATGTGCAATCAAGAGGCGGTAAAAGTTACTTCATCACTTTTATTGACGATTGTACAAGATTTTGATATGTTTACTTAATGAGAAGTAAAGACGAAGCAATAACTATGTTTAGCCATTATAAAGTTGAAGTTGAAAATCAACTTGGCAAGAAAATTAAAAGGCTAAGAAGTGATGAATATTCACTTTCTCAAAGTCATTATATTGAAAAAATATTAGACAATTTGATAAAAGAAGTGATGTAATTGCGAGAACACCTATGGAAGTAGATGCTAATCTTCACAAGAATCGTGGAGAAGGTGTGCGACAACTTGAATATTCTATGATCATAAACAGTCTAATGTATCTCATTGACTATACTAGACCAGATATTGCAAACTCAGTCGACAGACTAGCGAGGTATACAAGTAATCCCACTTATGAGCACTGGAAAACGTTAGTTAGAGTACTTAGATATATAAGGTACACTGCTAACTATGAATTATTTTATACAAGATATCCAGCGGTACTTGAAGAGTACACTGATGCAAATTGGATAGCAGATTCTAAAAATATAAAATCCACAAGCGGATACATTTTTGTAATTGGAGGTGCAGCGGTTTCATGGAAATCATACAAACAAACTTGTATTGCGAGATCAACTATGGAATCAGAATTCATAGCTATGGATCTAACAGGCGAAGAGGCCGAATGGTTACGTGGATTTTTGGAAGATGTTCCAATGTTTGCAAAACCAATGTTTGCAAAACCAATGCCACTAGTTAGCTTACATTGTGATAGTATGTTAGCTATTGGTAGGGCAAAGAATAATGTATATAATGGAAGTCTAGACATATACGTCGTAGATATAAATCCGTAAAGAAACTTTTGAAAACCGGTGTTATAGTTTTGGATTTTTTGAGATCTAAAGAAAATATAGCAGATCCATTAACAAAAGGTCTAACGAGAGATCTTGTGTAGATTTCATCGAGGGGAATGGGGCTGAAGCCCGTAAAATTGATTACCACTCATGATGGCAACCCTACCTGAATTGTAAAGCCTAATTGCAGGTTTAAAGGGACAACCGAATTGTGGGGGGAATCGACAAAACACTCGGGAAAATAGTTCCCAGCTCATTTCCAAGGTGAAAGAGTGATAGACCTGTCCATTGGAGAATAAACGAAAGTTTTCAATGATCTTTATACGTATTACGTGGAGTATGACAGTATACTTCTAAATAAGAGATCACCTATATCGAATGTGAAGGGGCCACTTCTATGAGATGTTTTAAGGGCTAAATATCTAGAGCATTCGATGAACATTTCCAAGGCAGTCCAAGGCCGAAATGGACAACAACGAAAGAATCGATTAACAGTATAGAGAAATCGTTGTGTGAGTATCGTTGTCTTGATACACACAAAACGCTGAACAATTCAAGGCATCGCGTCCACTGGTTAGCAAGTGTATCCGATGGTATTTCACTAGGGAATGTTCAAAGCTAACAACTACCTATCCCGATGTAACGAATTCTCGCCGAACTCTTGCATTGCATTTCATGTGCATTTTTTAACAGATTTTCATTCATGTGGGGGATTGTTGGAGAAATTGTTTTTTCTCAAAGGTTTAAAGTGTAATTAATGTGTCGTTATGACATATTTGAGCTAATATATTTAAATGATAAACCACTCGGTTTGGAATGTTATTGAATTTATCATGGAGTAGGTTGCGCAAGCTTCGCGATGATATATAATATGTGAGAAAACCTATTATTGGTGTGAATGATAAATTGGTATAAAGTGGGATGGATGACATGTGATAAGTGGGTTTTAAACTTACATCCCACATGGGGAACTATTGGAAGTGTTTTTCACTTTATAAGGAAAAATGGTTCAAATGGGTTTAAATTGTATTACCTCTATTATGCCTCAAGTGAGAATCTCGTGTACGCGCAGGGAGAGGTACAAACGAAAGGTCTATGAATATCAAATTAAATTGAACTTGTGTGTAGGCGCGACCTGCGTACACGAATGCCGGACAAAAAATACGCGGGCCTGATCAGCCACGTTTTTTCTTCTGGTTTTCTTTTTGAATTCTGAAACTGCAGAGGGGTTTTACACAGCATTATTGCTTTGGGATCATTCTGATCCCTGCAATTCATTACGAATTGATTATGTTGAATGTACCAGTCAGCATTATGGCAGAGTAATAGTTGGGCAGTTTCTGATATACATTTGAGCCTATAAAAACCATCTCTGCCTGCGTACACGAATGTCGGACAAAAAATACGCGTGCCTGATCAGCCACGTTTTTTCTTCTGGTTTTCTTTTTGAATTCTGAAATTGCATAGGGGTTTTACACAGCATTATTGCTGGACTGTTACAGTCCTGCAATTCATTACGAATTGATTATATTGAATGTAACAGTCAGCATTATGGCAGAGTAATAGTTGGGCAGTTTCTGATATACATTTGAGCCTATATAAACCATCTCTGCCTGCCAGTGTAAACCACCCCAAAATACTTCCCTCTCGTCTGCATTTTTTCTTCTTATTGTTTCTTGCATTTTTCTTTAGCATTATGCTTGAGAATTCAACACTGTTATAAGAAAATTCAAAGGTTATGTCTGCTTTCTCCTTCAAAGAAACAAAAGTGTAATACCCGTAACTTTTACTTACGTGTTATTTTACGTGAAATTTATTTTTTTGACTTAGTGTGTAGTCGTAATTTATTTTGTACGACTATGTGTTTACGCGGCTATTAATTTTTATAACATGTTGCATGTTACATTTTTGGTACGTTTCATTGAGGAGCGTTTCAGACTTGTATCGTATTTGAGGGACCTAGTAGTAATTCACTTAGACGAATAAGTTAATTGGAATTGGAATTAGATTACTTAGGAATTTAATTGGGAGTAAGAAAGTTCCTTAAATAAATAAAATAAATATAGGAAATAAAATCTCGTGGGTCATGGGGTCGTGCAAAAAAAAAAAAAGACGGATCATGGGGTGAGAAATATGAGATGTGTTCGTGTGGTACAAGTAAAGTGAGAAAGGGAATTAAATTAAAATTAACTTAAAATAACATGGGAAGCATGGGATAATGGGGATTGAGGGCTTTGGAGCACGTGCGCAATCAATATGTATATATAAAGAGCAGTGCTCTCAGGCGCAAGGGGAATAAAAAAAAAGGAGGAAGGCATATCAAGTGCTCTAGCGGCACAGTGAGTAATAAAAGAAAATATTTTTTTAGAAAATCTATTATGTTATGAATTTTGAAAGGTCATCGGGTGAGTGTTTCTCTACCGTTTTCGACGCACAATATATCGAAACGACGGCGTTCGCAATAGCTACGAGTGAGCGCAGACGGGAGCCGATTCGGAGTTCGGAGCGGAAAGATATTGCACCAGGAACGGGACAGATTTCTGAAAAATATTCTGATTTCGAGTTTGAGCATTTTAATTGCTTTTGATAAGGTAGGGACACCGTACGTCATTTAATTCTCGTATTAATTACTTCGCAGTAAAAGCGAATAAACTATTCTATTTACAAAATATTTGCATGAATTGTGTTTATTGCTTTCGATATTGTATAAACTATTTTGGAATTGAATATCTATCTTGGAATTGTTATGTTACCTAATGAGATATAATCTGAAATATTTTCACCGTTTATGTAAATTTGTTATATATCTAATTGTATACCTTTATAGTTATTCGTGAATTGTTAATTGATCAATTGATGAACTTGCCTAATTGTTTTATCGTTTTGGTCGTCTTAATTGATTAAATACTTGGAGTCGTCCTATCTGGTCGTCATCTTTAGTCCTATGTGGTATTGGTCGACCGAGTCGTCGCCCTATTTTGAGCTCGTGTCTATGATCTACTCAATGATAGGACTCGTTCGATTCGCAAGATTCCGAGGGTAGTCCTGCGGGTGCTCTTGGTGCGGATCTCGAGGGTCTTGCGATGTGAATGTGTGCGGATACCGAAGAATCTTGCAGGTGCTCTTGGTGCGGATTCCGAGGTCCTGTGATATTATTATGGGGAGATTCCGATGGTGGTCCTGCGGATGTCCTTGGTGCGGATCCCGAGGGTCTTCCTACGTGAGCCTTACCCTGATGTGGACTATCATTGGGATTGCAACGATTTTGTGGAGTCCAGGGTGTTGGATGATGATACAATGTAGAATGAGTCCTTAAAGTGTGAATTCGTCGTTCAGGGATTGAAACTGAACCCATGTGATGAACTATTTGAGCCCCCTAGTTTGGACTATAACTAGGGTCGTTGCAATTATTTTCGTAGAGTCGTGAATAGATACCTGAGCTCGAATGGTGGGAAGTCGTGTCACAACAATAGCTATACTCGTAAGTGTCTAAGTAAGTGTGTAATCGGGTGTACCGTATGGGCAGAGCATGGTGCTTGTCGTACTTTCGGTTGTGTAAGTGCTTGGACATGAAGAGCATGGTTGTCTCGTTTACTTGTTATTTTAACTTGTTTGTTCTTGTTTGGTCCTATTTGATACTTGTGATTATCGGTCCCTACTGAGCACCGGAGCTCAGTTCATCCGCTTTTACTGTGCAGGAGATGATGAGCAATATGATGATATTGTTGATGCTTGGGAAGGGGATAATGAAGAGTGACTCATAACCGGCTTCAATTAAATAACTTAAATTATTTCATTTTTCATTTATACTTAGAGTATTTCTTTATATCGTTGTTGAACAATTTCATTTGTAATACTTAGTATTTCACGCTTGGCAATTTAATTCTGCTGCTTAACTCGTATTTTGGATTATATCATAAATGAATGAAAATGCTAACAACTCTCTATCTTAGGCTTTGGTGCCTCATCGACCAATGAGACACTGCCATGTCATCGTCCCGGAGACGGGGTGTGACAAAAAGTGTTTGGACGTTGTACCTTGGGGGTTCATTGTTCACGAAGGTCTGAAACTGATAAAAGGCCGGACAAATTGAACTTAAGGGGTTAAGATTGTTGGATAGTATATATATTTTTGGACTACTAAAAAATTGGAACTGAACTGATTTTATAACTGCTGAACAGTAAAATAAAAAACCTCTGAATAGAAAATTAAAATTTGAGAAATTAACTGCACTGGTTTAATAATTTTCTGAACTGATACTGAATACAGAAAAATAGTATACTGGAATATAAACTGAACTGTAAAGATTACTGCTTTATATAATAGAAAATAATAAAACAGTAAAAACTAGAACTGTAACCTTAACCGGTTTGGATAGAAATTCTGGACGAGACAGTGGCCCCCGTATCAACAAACCACTCCTTTTGGTTGATTCCAACCAAGTTTACCTCTGAAATGACAACTACCAGATGCATGTATTCTATTTCAGATCCCATCCTTCCATCTTCTGCCACATTAACTTGGACAGTCTTCTGATTCCGGTTCTTGTTCCCAACACCAGATTTGACGAGTATAGTTTTTCTACTGATTGAATAAATTTAAACCATATAAACCATTAATCATGTTTTATATCAAAATTTTCCGTGATTTTATTATTAGAATACATAAAATGTCTATAAGATTTTTAGCATTAACTCGTTCAAAATTTTGACTTAATTGTTGATTGGAGAAATTTACACAGAAAGACCATATAATCCTTTTGTAAATATAGTATGGACCTTAGATTCCAAAAACAATCCATTGAACTATACTCGTCAAATCGTGAATTATTTTGGATGAAGTCACCAATTCTCCCCTAAGCAGACGTGTTGAAGTCGCGTGCAGACAAAAAAAATGAATGGCAATTGACGACCAATGTCATTTTAGTTTACTCGATTCTTTAATTCATACTTCGACCGTGTTGGACCAAAAAATCCAAGGACACGTAGTGACAACTGGTAGCTACTGTCCGATCAGGTGATTTGTTTTTTTAAGTTTGGCCACCACTGCTTCAGTGCATAACGGAAAAACACGTGCGGAATTTTTCTCATCCGTTAAATTAAAATTTTAACGGTTAAAATTGATTTTAAAAAAATACATTTCTAATTTTGTGAACACTTATTCGCGCAAACATCTATTTTTTAGTTAAAAACATATATTTTGGGGTGTTCCGTATATATTAAAAAAACTTGTTCCGCAAAGAAACCGGACTAAAGTTTGGCACCGCATCCACTATCCATAGTTAAGTTTACTTAGAAGAAAAAAAAAACTTTAGGATCGTGGGCCAAAAAACCTTGATGACCGTGAAGATCCAATACATACATATTTGTGGAATTAATAGCCAAATTAGTCATCAACTAACTTTCGTCCTGCCACTTTCATCCTTTTCAAGTTTTTTAAACTTTTTTTGTCATCAAATTATTTTCTAGCAGCCACTTTCATCATTTTAAACTCTTTTTAACTTTCTTCATTCCCAAAAATTTTACGAGCAGACATTTTTTACGAACAGTAAATGAATTTCAAGATCTTAAGTTTGAATTTGGGGTGATAGATGGTGATTTCACTCCAAGCTGCAATGTTGTGCATCTACAGTTTCATCAATTTTGACTGTTTTTAGACAATTATTTGACAGAATGATAAAAATGACTGCTCTGTTCGTAAAATATTTAGGGATGAAAGTGGATAAAAAAAAGTTAAAAATGATGAAAGTGGTTGCTAGAAAATAATTTGATGACCAAAATAGTTGCTCGTAAAATCTTTGGGGGTGAAAGTGGCTGAAAAAAGTTAATAAGGATGAAAGTGACTGTTCAAAAATAAATTGATGACCAAAAAAGTTAAAAAAAACTTAAAAAGAATGAAAGTGACAGGGAGAAATTTAATTGATGACTAATTTGGCTATTAATTCCATATTTGTGTAACCTACGTGGGACTGTGGATATTGGTCAAAGTATTTTCTAGTAAATTTATGATCATGCTATTGGTGAGAGAGGTCATCATCCCAACGAAGGATACAATTGGCGATACTCTTAACACTCACTTTCAAACTCATAATGGGAAAAGCTCGTCAATAATAAATCAGATGTCTTCAAGTATAACTGTGACCTCGGTGTGCTCTGGACTAGGTGAGGTCGAAAGAAACTCTGAGAAATTTGCCACGAAAAAAATTTACTTATAAGAAATAAAAATAATAAAGTCATAATCGATTGAAATCCTTTTATCAAGTTTCTTTTATAGATGTCTTTCAAAATTAAACTACATTTGGGTATGGAATTTAAAAGATTTGAAGAGAAAATATATATATTCACTCTTACAAAATAAAGACTAGTACAAGAGTATTTATACATGTGTGTCTACAATATATTAGTTAACTACTAATTACACCACACTACACAATATTTAGGCAACAATTATACATTAGCAAGAAACTAATTAGCATATGTCATAATTAATTATAGGGTAAAAAGCGCTCACGCCCCTTAAACTATTCCCTTTTTTGGTTTTTGACCCTCAACTAAAAACGGTCAAGTTTTACCCCCTTAAACTATTCTGTTTTTTGGTTTGTGACCTTCCATCCATATTCTCCGTTACATCTTAACGGAAGTCCAAAAATTCAAGAACACTAAGCTATATTCCAACCAAAAAACCCAATTCTACAGAGAACCAACACGAAATCTGAGCACATATTCTTACTCACAGTGAAGAGACGAATCAGAGTATAAATTTTGAGCATCAAATTCTTCAAGAATCATCCAAAAAAGCCTAAAACTAATGAACTACAAATCTGCCAAAAAAAAAACAGTCCTAGAAACAGAAATTTTCCAAAGAAAAGCCTAGTCATATGAGACCATTACACTAAAATCCAGTTATAAGCACTTGTTCACAGTTAAAAGACGCAGCTATTTGTGAAGTTTGAGGTTCAAACTCATCAACAATCAACCAGAAATCGCAAAAGAAGAACGGACAAAAATTCTCTCAGAAAAAAGTCACGAAAAACATATTTTCCCAAGGAAAAGCCCAATCTTTTGAGACCATTACTCCTAAATCCAAACATAAGATCTTATTCTCAGTTAAAAGAAGAAGATTTCTGTAAAGTTCTGTAAAGTAAGATCCTAATTCATAAAGTATAAATAAAAAAATGCAAAATAGTGAAAGTACCACAGTTTTGCCAGAAACCCCAATTTCAGTTATAAACTTTTAATTTAGGAAGATTACCAACCAAGAACTCCAAAATCAGCCAAAGTAGACATTTGTACATCTTCGTAAAGAAGAATAATCCAAGAGAAGCGTCCAAATCTTCAAGAACATCCCAAAATGCTCCCATTGTTTGGACTTCCGTTAAGATGTAACGGAGAATATGGATGGAATGTCACAAACAAAAAAACAGAATAGTTTAGGGGGTAAAACTTGACCCTTTTTAGTTGAGGGTTAAAAACCAAAAAAGGGAATAGTTTAAGGGGCGTGAGCGCTTTTTACCCTTAATTAAATACTAATTATGCGCTTCCTAATTAATTAGGTAATTCCTAAGCAATAACTTTCCAATAGGACTTCTCTCCAAAAATACGTTTAAATTTCAAACTCTTTTTGTGAATGAAGATGGATGATTTTCATGACAAGAGGAAATCCAAATGCAGCCTACATTGAGTCATAAGGAGAATGGTTGACTACATATAAGCATTTGTAACTCTTTAATTTTCTCTTAGTAACCAAACGAATATGGTAAGTTAGTAAGATTCACTTATATTGTAATCTCTCTTTTCATTTGCTTCATCACATATATTTTTTTTCAATTTCATAAGAAATCAAAAAAGAATCCAAATACACAGGAATGCTAACCCTGTGTTCAGGGGCAGAGCTATTAAGGGGCAGGGGGAGGGCTCCCCATCATTTTTAGAAACGTCGAATTTTATATGAGATTTTTTTTTATTTGTGATATTTTTTTATAAATGTTGTATTTGGCCCCCTAAAAAATTTCAGTAAGAAATTCGACCCCTAGGACAAATTCCTGGCTCCGCCACTGCCTGTGTTCATTTGGCTTGGTTAGGTAAAAAAAAAAAAAATTTAGCGAGAAAATTGAATTTTATTTTTTTCTGCCAAAATAGCATTAGCAATAATAGAAAGATAGTTATATATCAAGATATCAAATCGGTACTTATCTAGAGCCTGTATGGCGAGAAAATGCCAACCAAATTAACGCTTGGTTTTTTAATATTTTTTTAAAATCAAATCAAAATGTTTTAACTTCTAAGCAAATTTATCCAAATCATAATTATTTTAGTTTAGTTAAATTTGTTTCTGTGATAACCATATTATACAAAATCTTCACTTTTAATCACATTTCTTTGTTCAGAACCACTTTACTTTTAAATTATCAAACTAAAACTAATCCGTTGCTCGAGTAGGAGAACTGACAACATAAACCAATTTGGAAACTTCGAAATCTTCGTTTAAAAAGAAAGAACGATAAGAAGGCAAATCCTTATTCAAACACTACACTGGTAAATTTCCAGATAAAAAAAGTTGACCGAATATAAGGTTAGAATAGTGTCTAAAACGTGGAGTTATAGGCCAGCAAACGGGCACCCGGATCTGACCCGAATCCGCAAGACGATCCAAATCCGTTAATAACTTTAGACCCATATTTACATATCCGGATCCAAATTCGTATAGCAATCATAAAATGGATATGGATCCGAAATATCAAATACTGGAACTATCACACCCTGTAACTTGGGTGATGACCTGACAGTGCATCATCTACCAATGAGACTCCGAACCCAAAACAGAAATAACTAAATCCGAATTAGCTTCATTACATAAACTTAAAGGAACTTAGGGTTTAACATCATACTAAATAATTCAAAGTACAAATTAACTTGCTCTTACATAAAAACAGAAACATAAGTGTCAACTAAATAAGGAAACTAATTCGTTCTATTACATCACTTCCATAAAGTCATTCCTCAACCCCATGTATCATTAAAGGTACCATCAACGTTGTAGTCGGTAAAAGAGGATAATGAGTGAGCTACTATACTAGCCTAGTAAAGATCAAACACCCTTGGGATGAAGTATTAAATAGGACTCAAAATATTTCTCAAATTTCCAAAATAATTTGAAACACTTGATTTAATTTGAATAGAATCTGCATTTTAAACAGTTGAAATACACTTACAAAACACTTTACATAACTTACAACATACATGAATTGAAAACAGAACATGATGGAACTCAAAACAGGACAAAAAAGGCCCCAAACGAAGGCCCTGGACGAAACATCGTCCTGCCTATCGTCTGCGACATAACCAAATGTCCAGAAGAAGCATATTCAGCACCAACCCAAATGAAGGATTCTTAACAGCTTCAGAAAAATGAAGAGATTTAATATCAATATTATCATCATTATTTTCTTCCTTACCGTTCTTTACCTCTTTTACTTTGTGAATTTTGGACAAGTTGAGAGTACTTGACTCCATCATCTTTCTCAGGCAACATAGGCTCAATCTCTCAATTTTTCTAACATCCTTTCATCTATTACCGTGATTTTCTTCAACTCATTAGGATGTTTCTCCGTATCACTTGGAAGGACTTCTTGAGGTTGATTTAGCATAACAATTGCTAGTTGACTCATTTGTTCCTTGATGACATAGCTATTGGATTGAACCATTGCGAACTATTGAAATCCATCTTTTTTCCAATACTTGACTCTTGCCTGAGACAAAATAAATAGAATTAAAAAGTCAAACGAAAATAAAATAAAGTTTAAACTTAGGTTTATTAATATAATTCTATACTAAAAAAACAATCACCGGAAATGGCGCAAAAACCTTGATATGAAATTTGCAAGTGCATAAATATCAACAAGTAATAAAGTGATCATTACACGATCGTCCCAACGAAAATTTCTTATCTAACTGAAAAATTATCTATCTTATAACCTAACTTAAAGCAAAATAAAGCTGGATATAATTAACTAAAATTAAGAATGATTGACAATTAAAATAAATTAAAGATGAATTTTATATGAAATAAAAAATATGGAACGAATGGACTAAGACGCCTCTAATATAGTTTACTCCTTTTATGGAAACAAATGATTCCTTAGTTTAGGTCTCAACTAGGTTAATGGTAGTATTCCCAAATATAAGCTAGACACAATCTCTTGGCAAAAAGTAAACAACTTTAGAGAATAAATCAATTATATCTCTACATGATTTTAATACCTAAAGCTAGAGCTTTCAAAATGGGCATATGCCCACGGGCATGCCCGCCCCGTGAGCTTAATGGGCGGGTATAGGGTTATGAATTCCATGCCCATTTAAATGCGGGTATTAATGGGCATACCCGTTCGGGTAACGGGCAATGCGGGTATGGGCGGGTTGCAACCGGGCATGCCCACTTTGTTTTTTTATTTTTTTATTTTGGATATGGATTAATTTTCACAGTTGAGACTTGAGAGCCAAAAGAAGAAGAAGAAGAAAAAACCCTAAAAGCCCAAGATAAAAGTTGAGCCGTGTTATATATCTTGGGCAAATCCCCATGAAGCCGTTCTATACTTCTATTACCCAAATATTAACGGTTTCATCTCTGAAGGTAACTAAATTATGTTCTAACTATAATTGATCATTTACCATTTATAATGTTATAAGTTCTAACTTCTCAAGTTGTGTGTGTTTTATAGGTGGAGATGATGGGGAGGAATCAACATTATCTAAGGTGGATTGAAATAATATTTCTAGTGTTCAAGATCTACATCAATATATAGAGGATATTAAAAAAACGTATCTATTTTTTGTTGCTTTGACTTTAACAATATGTTTGTTAATTTTGGATAATTGATCTTGAATTATTTTTGAAATTATGGACTTTGATTGTTTTTTTATAACTATTTTGGATATTGTGGACTTTTATTTGATTGTTCTTGAACTATTTTGGATATTTATTTACCCTCTACATGACTATAAATTGCAAGTGAATGAGAAAGAATTACATTTTGTTGAATTTTTCGGATTAAATCTATTTTTTTTAAAAACAAAATTAATAATAAGGGTCGCGGGCATGCCCATTTGCCCACGGGGCATTCGACGGGCGGGTACGGGCATCCCTTTTGATGGCCCGTGAAAAAAGTGGGCATGCCCGCCCATCCCCATTTAAGAAGTGCCCATGACGAGACGAGGCGGGGCGGGGCGGGCATACCCATTTTGACAGTACTGACTAAAGCCATTAAAAACTCTGTGGATTTCCCTAACTTTTGTTTCCTACTTGCTAGAAACAATACAAGGAAATCGAATATATCTCTAGCCAATTTTAAGTTGTGTTGTTATTAACTTTAATCCAATTAAATCTAGAAATTCTCAGCCTCTAGAAGAAATTTAGATTCAAGAAATAGTTGATCAGAAAATCGCAAGCACTAAGAACAAATCATAACAATTAACCATATTGTCAAGATAAATAAACTAATATAAATCAAACATGTCCATAAAAGTTTCGACCTTCAAAGAAGGTCTTAGTAACAAGAATTTAGCAAAAAATAACCATAAACTAAAATAAAAATAAAGAAAGGAGTATCTTGAGACGAAACGACATATGTCTCGATTATCTGTTCCTTGTGCCCTCAAAGCTCTCTATTTTCTATCTCAAAGAATTATCAATTGTATCTTCCAATGACCCCTTTTATATAGGTAGAGACATCGCATTTGCTTCTTCAATTCCAATTCGGATTCCAAATTCTTCTAATTTGGAATTATAATAATCTCCAAATTCATTTCATATTCCAATTCAACTTTAAACATGTAGAGAATCACACCGTCTGCTATCCTCTATTCCAATTTGGAATGAGTTTCTTATTCTATTTAGAATCAACATTTTTTCTTAATCCACGTGACCTTTTAGTACATGCTAAATATAATTCTTATTTTCCTTTGACGTCCAAAATGCCCTTTAACTTGCATCCAATATTAGGGAATTAGTGAATGAGTTTGTAGTTTTGCAAATAAAATTCACAATAAAACTTTTAGATATATAAATACAAATTTACTTATAAAGAATAAGTTAATACATATTTTCTCTCAATTAAGCTCAATCCAAATGGGAAAACAATCCAAAATAATGGTAAAACTATAGACTTATCAAGAGCAGTGGTCATTGCTAGTAATTCTAAATCTTCAGTTGTCGGGGTTGGGCGGGACAAAGATGAGGGAGATGGGAGTAACATCATATATTTAATATTGTTAGGTTAAATAGAGATGTTTTTATTTAGTAAAATTAGAAAAATAAATGGGTATAATTTATTTATTTTTAAACGGGTTTACTGGATCCGAATGGACGGATTTGGTAACATATAATCTAGATCCGTCTGGATCCGTATACAGTAACAAATATTGAAAACGGATTCGGATCCGGAATAGAAATTTTCGTATCCGTTTAAAGGTCTATATGGAATCAGACCAACTTGCCCAGCCAACTGCCGAAAAAGATAGATGGCAGTGTCTGATATAGCTTTGACCTATTATTATGCCACAATGTCCCTTTAACCTCCATTATAAAGTAATTGAGCAAATGATGGAGAATGTGGAAGATATTTAGGGATAAGTTAGTCTGACATGATAAAATCATGTGGAAACTTGTTCCTAAAGAAAAAGGATGATAACTAACAAGTGGCCAATGCATGGATGAACACCCCACGACCTCCACTACTACCATAACTCGTGGAGCAAGGTAGAGCATGCAAGATCATGGCAACATCGGAATTTTACAAGGAAATGAGCATGATTTCAAATGAAGGAATCGTCTATGAAAATGATAAAACTTGAAGATGAAAGCCCCATTCAACACAACTTCAAACATGACTTTTTCATAGTATTTACCTTCTATTTACAAGTTTTTCCTTACAACTTTACTCAAATTCATCTAATTAATCTTAGATTTAGCATCTTGGAATCAGGTAGGCTTCTTGCGTAAGGATATTTGTCCAATAACGCATACTTGGATTAGAATTCAGTGTATACTAGGCTTCTTGCGTAAATGATGTTCTCAATTACGCATACTGATTTTCAAGGTAGTCTATTGGATCCAAATAGACTTCATGCATGAGGAATTGTTTTTCAGTAACACATATTTGGTCGAGTCACCCTTTTCCATGTATAAAACATCTTTAGGGAATGAATTGTAAGTGTAAATATAAGGTTCCGCCAACCTAACTTTCTAATTCGACGTTCGGTCGAGTTTTATGTGGCAACAATAACATATGAAATTTAGGCTGAGTTAGTTAATTTTTTGGGAATTTTTGAATTTTTGAATTTTGGAAAATTGGAATATTGTTAATTTTGAAATAATGTGAATTTTGTGAATTTTAGAATATTAGAATATTGTGAATATTGGAATATATTGTATTTTTTGGAATTTTGGAATATTTGTATATTAGGAATTTTGGAATATATTTTGTTTATCTTTAGAATATTGGAATATTGTGTATTGTTTGGTATTTTGTGGAATGGATATTGTATATTTT
Organism: Vinca minor; assembly: GCA_026122235.1. Lineage (NCBI taxonomy): Eukaryota > Viridiplantae > Streptophyta > Magnoliopsida > Gentianales > Apocynaceae > Vinca > Vinca minor. Next base: position 4,348,158 of record JAOCZM010000241.1, on the reverse strand, counting down.
TGTGGAACGAATTTGTTTATTATTTGTGAATATAAATATAATGCTTTTCGATAATCTAATTAAATTTTTGATAATGTCATTGTTTATTTGTTTTTATGTATAGATGTCGATGTACGTGTTACACCTGCTGATCTCTATTCCGGGCCTTTAGATCCTACTGTTTTAATCAAACAACGATAACATAAGTCATTAGGCATATGACACGATTTATGTAGAGATACACCAGATATCCCTTTGACTATTATTCGTAGTGATAGCCATTTTTTTGAGGCCTATATCATATAGACGAACATAAGGTATAATTTGTAGTAACATATGAAACTTTTACATTTTTATCTCTCTTTAATAATAGGTATAATTTGTTACTCCTTCCGTTTTACAAAAGAAGCGATTAAGGAAGAAGGACACAATAGACATTGCACTATGATACCTTTAAATAATTTAATTTATTTTCATTGAGTTTAAACTATCAACTAGCACTGTTCAAATTTTAAGTCTGTTTAAACTTGGGTATTTTGCATTTGGATCCGTTTGGATGAAGACTTTGTGGACCGGACATGGACCAGTCCGATGGACCGACCCGCAAAAAATAAATATTTTTTTAGAAAACATATCTCTAATCATATTATAAAAATAATGAGTCTTATAATTTTGTTTGTGTTTTTATCTAATCTAGGTTATATCAATGTATATATAATTATTTTTGTAGTCTTTTCTTAAAACTTTTTTTTTGTTGCAATCGCAATGTTAGATTTTTATACTTATAAATGCATATCTATTTCACTATTTTTTTAAAAAAATTAGAGTATTGCTTCAATATAAATCTTCTATATTTAGTTTGAATGAATATATAGTTCTCTTTTTTCAAAAAATATTTAAAAAATCAAAAGTTTATGAACCCCAGACCGGTCCATAATCCACGAACTGGGTATGTACTTAGCATTTCAAAGTCCACAAAAAATAAAGTAAGTCCGATCTGGTTCATTTAAAGTAAATCTGCACAGATTTGGATCTGGATTGGACTAGATCGGTCAGTTTAACAGTACTACTATCAACCTATCCATCTTTCTCCATAATATGGATAATGATAATTTTAGAAATCTATAATATATAAAGTTAGGGCAAGTTGAGGTAGAAGTTTGAGGGAGTGACACGTGGCATATTGTGAGATGTGGCCCAATAAAAAACTTACATGTGGCAATGTAATCTCTCTAAAATGCAAAAGATGTTGTGCTCCATTAGCTAATAAATTAAGCTAAAGTCTTAAATTGCTATTGAGATAAAATTATGAAGTAAGAAATTTTAGCTATAAGAAATTTTAGCTCTATATATATACACACACAAACTATAAATGAGTAGTAATTATAACATACAACTAATGATATAACTCATGTATTAATGTTAATTGGAATTGGAAAAGTTTGAATAATGATGTTTCAAGTGACTTTTGGAGTTCTTATTCATGTAAGTGAATTTTAAAAGGCATGTATTAATGTTAATTGGAAAAACTTTAACTATTGTTAGCTATGATGTTTCAAGTGACTTTTGGAGTTCTCATTCATGCAAGGAAATTCTAAAAGAGTTAATTAAAAATTATAACTCATGTATTAATGTTATATGGAATTGCAAAAGCTTGAATTATAATTATTTATAATGTTTGTAATCTATTGCTAAATAAAGGCTATAACTACATATTTATAAAGTTAAGATTTCTATAGCTAATGACTACAGTTACATATTTATAAACTTCATTAGTTATATTAATGAATGAAGTAGAAGTTTTGTAACTTTTATTATAGTAATTATATTTATTTATTTCATTAGTTATATTAATGAATGAAGTAGAAGAGTTTTGTAACTTTTATTATAGTAATTTTTAGTTCATTAGTTATATTAATGAATGAAGTATAAGAGTTTTGTAACTTTTAGTATAGTAATTATATTTATTTATTGTTCCTTCTTTTTAAATGAAAAAGTTGAATGAGTTTTTTAAATAAAAACGTTTAATTATTTTTTAAATCAAGAAGTTCAATAGTTTTCAATTGTTATATTAATGAATGAAGTAGAAGAATTTTGTAACTTTTATTATAGTAATTATATTTATTTAGTTCATTAGTTATATTAATGAAAGTTAGTCCAAGTTGAGGTAGAAGTTTCATGATGTGACATGTGGCATTTTGTGGGATGTAGACCAATTAGAAACTTCCATGTATAATAAATAAGTTGAATTTCATAGTAAATAAGTTATAAATCTATTAAGTGTGCAAAATACGTGAATATTACAGTTTTTAATTAATATTATAATAATTAGTATTAATATTTACAACTATATATAGGTACTCATTTACATAGAAGAAACTTCTATTATATAACTAATAATAATTAACAACAAAATGAATAATAGCTGAAACAGTAAACTAAAGTAGTATAGTTTAAAGCTGAATCCGACAAATATTAGTTGTGTAGCTTTCTACAATATTAATATATTATCAAAGTCGTGATGCAAATCTCTTTATATATATTGTCATTTCATTAAAAAAAAAAAATCAAGATACTGTGCAAAGGAAGTTCAATAGTTTTTTCCAGCTTAACCATCAAGCAAAAAAATAAAAATGTACAGGCAGGAATTTATGCAGATCAAATGATAATAATAAAAAGTTTTAAAAGGCTTGGAATTTAAAGAATCAAAAGAGAAGGCAATTAAATCTCGGAATAAATACTTAGTCAAAGTAATTTATTATAACTTTTTTTAACAATTGATAACTGTAAGCCCTAAGGGCGAACAAACTCAGTTTTTGATATTGGACAAACTTTTGATGTTGTGTCTAATGATCTTAATCTTTGTGATAGAATATCGGAACTCATTATGGAAGCTCTAAGTACTTCAATCAAGCCATTGGTATCAAGATTCAAAGTTATTCAAGGCTCATCTATCAAGATTGAAGATTGAAGACTTAGGTTTGGTTAGTTTAGCTTTGTCGTCATTAGTTGTTATCTTATAAAGCTCTAACCAAAGCTCTCACGAACATAAGCTCTACACTCTAGTCTTGCATGCATCATAAACACGTTTTCAAAAGGCTAAGTTTTAAAAGGATTCTTAAATGTGTTCATATCTCAAAAGCCTTTGTTTTTCAAAGTATAAGTCCTTTAAAATGGTTTTCCAAATGTTCTTACTTTTTACCGTTTGGGAAAACCTTTTAGACTTCAAAAGATTTCAAAACGTGTGAAAAATCAACATCTCTCAGGCTCAGAAAAGTTCGGTCGACCGAGCTCAAAGTCGGATCAACCGAAGAGAAACAGAGAGTTTGTGTGATTGGCTTCGGTCGACCAAGATTGGAGTTCGGTCAACCTATGCACTGGTTCGGTCGATCGACCCTGGCTTCGGTCAACCGACCCTTGGTTCGGTCATCCGAGGTCTCGTTTCGGTCATCCGAACTCTGCGAGAAACTAGCCGTTATTTGACCGTTAAAGAGTCGTTTTTCAGCCATATTTTGAAATGTATATATACTCCAAAGCTTTAGAATGACTCTAACACTTACATAGGCTTGCAAAACATATTCTCATTGATTTCTCATCAAGTCTAAACACCTTCAAAGAAAAATGCACTTCATTGCCATGATCTAAGTCATTCAAAGGTGAATTTCAAAAGCAAGACAAAGAGTGTGCTTCATATGTTCTAAGAGCTGAAATTGTTTGTGCTTCAAAGGTATATCTTTCACTTAGAAGAGTGAACAATCTTGTTCTTTAAACATTCTTAATTCCCTTTCTTAGTGATAGGGTTATTATTGTAAGTCCTACTTTGTGTGGGCATCCTTTTCTTAGTGATTGGGTTTTGGTTGTAAAGTCCTACTTTGTGTGGGCAAGCTCTTTGTGAGTTTTGAGTTGTGGTTGTGTTGTAAAACTCTTAGTGAGTTAGCCACAAGTGTAAACATTCTTCTTAGTGAAGTTGTTTAAAATCCTTGGGTGCGGCTCAAGGTAGTGGATGTAGATTCTGAGTGAGTCGAACCACTATAAATCCTTTGTCTTGTTATTGGGTTTTACTTTGCTTTTGATCATCTTGCTCAAACTTACAATAGCATTGCTTAGATATTTGAAAAAGTTTACAAGATTAGTTAAAACCCAATTCTCCCCCCACTCCCCCCTTCCCCCTCCCTCTTGTGTTTTACAATAACACGAATAATTATATTAAAATATACATGTATCTATAATAATTATATTCACTAATGTATCTCTTTTATCAGTTTGCTAAATAGATTCATTAATTATAAATAACATTGTAAATCCATATTAAAAGTACATATTATTAATTACATCTATGGAGATTAAAAATTGAAGAGTAGTTTTGAGTCTATTAAAATCTCCACCAATAAATAAAGAACATAATTATATTATATGGTATATGTATTGATGATAATTAAATTGAAATGTACAAAATTTATAACCAACACTTCATATTCTTTAACACTTCATCTTCTTTAATGCTATTAAATTATTAATTTATTCTTTAATGCTCTTCGGACAGCCAATAATCAGATAATGCAAATTTCAATATGAAAGAGTGCAATTTGCATTATAATACTTTGATGGATGACTCTAGCTAAAATTGTTGTAAATATTAGAGTAGATTTTTTAAAATTGTAGACCGTATTTACTCATTGATGTTTCGAATGCAGGAGCTTTGAAATTTTTCCATTATTATGATTCAATCTACTATTACAAGAGTATTTCAAGATTTCAGCACCAAGTATCAATAGATTTACTTTTTGATTTTTGCTCAGTAAATTTATGTGTATACAAAATTAATGTTTTTTTTATTTTAGATCAGATTTGAGGACTTCGTCAGAGTATCGTGGATTCACGGAAGTTTTGGAACAAATAAATTGCATAACAAAGCTTATTAACGCATGAGAAAGCTTCTCAAAGGCTCCAAATATTTGGTCCAATAATCTAGGATGAGAAGAAGGTAGAATTTATATAATGAATTTCTACTTGTTTATAAGAATGGAGTGGATTGATCATACCTTTCTAATGTACACATGAAAATAATGTTGATAATTTCTCGGAATCCTTTGACATGAGTCATGTGTTGTAATTGTATGTATTATTCTGGCAAATGAACATGTTTTTATAATTTTTCTAACTTAACAATACGACTTTTGTTTTGTTTTAGTCACTGAAAATCCTTCCCAAATAAATGTCTCCAATTGCAAAATAGGAAAAGGTAGAAAAAAATGGAGAGATGTAGACAAATTTCTTAGAATAAGAATATGCATTTAAAAGGAAAACAGAAGAATAAATGATTTTATAATGTGAAAGATTTTATCAATTCATTAAAATAAAAAGGATCATGTATATTGTCTTGAAATTAAAATTTCATTAATTTTCTATATTGATATTCTGTCATATATACCATTTGTTGTATGATAAACATTCATATTTCTTATTCAACAAAAAAAAAAAAAAAAAAAAAAAAAAAAAAAAACTCTTATTTTATTGTGACTAAAAATAGTATTATTTCGAATAACAATTAGAAAATGTTCTTGTGCAATGCACGGAGTCTATAACTTTTTTTTTTAAAAGAAATTAATATCATTAATAGATATTAGGAACTACATTAGAGGGGTGGAATTCCAATGGATCCCCTACCCTTTGAAATGAGGTATCAAGCCTTAGAAAAATTCCAGCTAACTAATGAGCCAGAACATTACAAGACTCGCGGTCATAGAAAAAACTAAAGAATATGTGCCCTATAGTACAAAATCCTATGACCGCATAACCAGGCACTACTACCAAAAAAGCAAGAGAAAAACCGAGGCCACGCACAAACCAGAGGCCTTTCACAACTTCCAGAGTTCTTGCCTGCAAACTTTCAAAACATGTAAAATTAAGAGGGGAGATCAGCTGAAAACCGCGTAGAGTAGTTCGCCAGCGACCACGCCAGATACGAACAGTATGTCCGCTCACGATCCTCCATTCGAAACCATGTTGCAAAAAAACTCTATCTTGAAGAATGCTTCTCAAAATTTGATACAACAGACCTCATTGATTGCTAAAATGAAAACTTGAATTAAAGCCTAATCTAAAACATGAATTAAAGCCTAGTACTACTAATATCATGATATTAATCATGAAGTTTGCAAACGCATTTATTACGACAAAGAAAAAACTACCAGAAAAGTGAGCCATTTTGAGGCACACTAGATTTTGAATTGTCCAGGAGTTGTTCAGTACCGGACAATTCCAGATCATGCAACTCATAGGCTTTGGCGGGGCCGACATGCAACCTCTACCTTACCCTGATTAACGACAGGAGCCCACGTATGAAAAAGTTCATGAAAAGTAAAAATTACAGGAAGAGTCCCCAACAAATCCGAAATTGCATCATTGGTCTTATGTGGACCAAAAGTTGTGAAAATAGCAGAAAGGGTCCCCAAGAACTCTAAATTTGCAGAATTAGTACATCTCTCCCTACCAGCAACGTTGACTTGATTTTCAACATAGCAAAACCAAAATATTGGCCCAGACGTACGGCCCAGTAACCTCGCCTTCCCGCTTGAGTCTGCCGCCAACCACCGCCGCTTCCAAAATCCCCCAAAATCCGGCCTTCTTTTAGTCAGAAAAACCTCCCCGTACACCCCACCACAATCCATCAATGTATTCCTTCCATATTTTACAGAAACAACAACGCTCCCTACCCTTGGTTGTGCTTTCCGATCCGGTTCACCTTTGGCTATTAGAGTAAAAACCGATGCCATCCCTTTCCAATTTTTCCAGAAATACGACTGATTCTTGCAGTCCCCTACCCCCAGTTTTGATGCCCCAAAGTCATCAAAAGTTGGCGATAACAGGGGAGAACAAATAAAACCGATGATATTGCTCATCGTCCGGTTAGAAAGCACACGCAGTAGCGGCTGAGAGAACCCTAGAATTCTAGGGAGATATTCCGACTTAGTCGAAGCCTCATCGGAGGCGGTATGTGTTTCCGACATAGTCGGGGATTCAGAGAGAAAAAAAAATTATATATTCTTTCTTTTACACGGGATTCCCCCCACACGAAGTCTATAACCTAATATATTCATAAAATTGAAAAATTAGAAGTTGAAAAGACTTCTATTATGAATTGAGGCAGTATGTACTAGAGCGTCCATTATTTATCCATCAAACAAAACCGTAGTCATTTTTTCAATCATAGATCAGATGTCTTTCAAAGCACGCATTAAATTTTACTTGAAGACATATTTTACTCTTTTTTTTGTACAAAAAAAGTTCGGGTGGGTTCGGCTCCGGTCACCACCACGGGTCAGGGCAGACCCTAGGGACCATAGGTCGCTTACAAGGGTACTTACAGATCACCCACCAACACAGCTCTCACGTCGGCAGCGGGAATCGAACACTTGACATTTGTAAGGACGTGCCGAATACTTACCAACTGATCCAACTTGTGTTGGTGAAGACATATATTTTACTTAGAGAAATTGTATTCGCATTTCAAATTAGCTTTTTAAACTTTTCTCCTTCTTAATTAATACTTGATTTTTTTTAAAAATATATATTTTTAACTAACATTTCTGAAATGTTAGATTTGATTTTTTTTTCCTTTTTAAAATTTGAGGCATTTAAATCTTTTGATGTATAAAATATTAATATTTGAAAAGTAAGAAATTAGATGTGGAGTGAAAATATCATTTCTCCTTACTTATGTTTAGGGGTATCAATGGTTTCGGGCTGATCCGAACTCAATCTGCTAAGCCCGTAAAAATGTGAGCGTACATGAGCTGAGTGTGAGTCCTGCGTGAGCTGAGTATTCAAACTCGATTCTTATGTGAGCTGAGCGTGAACGTGAGCCTACTCACCCCGTTTGAAGCTCAGACCCAAATAATAATAAAAATAATATAATTATTTATATAATAATACTATTACCAAAAATCTATAATAAAAAACAAAATTCAACTAGCAAAATTACAAAATTCTTCATTTTTTTGCTAATATATTTAGCGTTCACGAGGTTAACGAACTCAGCCTAAACTCACAAAATAAAATATGAGATGAGCGTGAGTTTAAGGTTTGTGAACTTATTCAGGCTGAGCATGATATGAACATTCAAAATTTTATGTAAGCTAAACGTAAATTATGCTAAACTCGGCTCAAAATCGATTGACACCCCTACTTATTTTGAAAAAAAGAATGCAAAGTACTCCTTCAATCTTGGGTAGGATTAAGTGTTTTTTTGTGAATTGTTAGCTTGCATTTTATTAATTGTGGTATAAGGGGCTCATAAAAATACGTGTAGTCATATTTTGCCATTACTAAATAGTTAACGACAAAAAAATTGATTTACTCTTTTTTTTCTTTTTTCAAAAGGATGATCAATAGTGGTTCTCCATTTTTTCTCTAGTATGACTCGAATTCCTAATCTACCGACATGAGTAATAAGTGATTTACTCATTTTATAAAAAAACAGAAAAAACAAAATGACTTTGCTGGATATCTAAAATTTATCCAACTAATTGGTTAAATTATGGATAAAATTATAAATAACTAGTTGAATTTCAGTAAATAGTACTACCTTCATTACTAAATATAAGACTTTTTATTAAATGTTGCGAAAATTAAAAAAATATAAATTAAAAAGTTTTTGTGCAATATTACTCTTTTAAATAATACTTATACTTATACATCATTAATTATATATAACAGATTAATATTAATATTCTAATTACAAAAATATCATAATTTATACTTTCTTAAATTTAACAACATATAATAAAAGTTTTATATTTAGAAATAAAGGGAGCATTTGTTTTGAATTTTTAATAAATTTTAACCAATTTTACTTAACCATCAATCATTTCCCAAAGGAAAACAAAAGCTTAGGAAGCACACGTGGCTTTAAATCCTTTAACCGGCGTCCGAATCACCCTTTTTATCTTCTTCATTCAGCCTTCCTCTATAAATTCAGCTTTGCCCCTTTCCTTTCAAGCTCACTCACTAACTCTTCCAATTTCTTCCTCAACAATGGCAATTTCTTGAACCCCCAAATTCCTCATATCATGATGAATACCTTACTCTTTTGATTTATTTCTTGTTTGTTTCAGTGTTTTTACCAGTTGAAGGAAGCTCAGAAAGATTAATCAGCTATGGTTTCTCTAGAAGATTCACATCCTCACTCTTATTCTCTCTCCAATCCTCCTTCCACTTCTCGCTTCCGCCAAACGCAGCCTTATTACTACACTCCGCCGCCGAGTTCCGCCAAAATACGGCGGTCTATGGGCCGGTCCATGCGTACTATCCGGTCCAATTTCTTCCAAATCGACCACTCGCCGGAACGGTCGCCAAACGTCTCCGAGAACTTAACCGATTCGGTTATCGACCTCCGGCTGGGCGAGCTTGCAAATAAACCGGCAGCTCACGGCGCCGGCGCAACCAAGAATTTGTCTGCCGACAATGATTTCTGTTACTTAAATCTATCTCGGTCCTTCGGAAGTGACTTTTCGGCTTGCTCCAGTGACATTTCTGGCGAATTACAGCGTCTTGCAAGTGTTCCTGATCCGAGCCCGATTCCAAGCCCGAAATCGGAGCTCGAACCCTGCACAGGCTTTCTTCAAAGAGAAACATTCTCCACGGAGATTATCGAGATTATTTCACCGGAGGATCTTCAGCCGACTGTGAAAATGTGTGTGGATGGACTGAATTCGGCGTCGGTGGCTGTTAAAAGGTCAGCCGCAGCTAAGTTGAGACTTTTAGCAAAGAACCGGGCCGATAATCGGGCTTTAATTGGTGAGGCCGGAGCTATACCTGCTCTGATACCACTGCTCCGGTGCTCAGACCCTTGGACACAGGAACATGCTGTCACGGCTTTATTAAATCTATCACTCCATGAAGGTAATAAAACTCTCATAGTAGCAGATTCGGGGGCGGTTAAATCATTGATTTATGTGTTGAAAACTGGAACTGAGACTTCTAAGCAGAATGCTGCTTGCGCTTTGCTAAATTTAGCATTAATAGATGAGAATAATAAGTTGTCCATTGGGGCATGTGGAGCTATACCTCCATTAGTGGCTTTGTTGATTAATGGTACAAATCGGGGGAAAAAGGATGCTTTAACGACTCTGTACAAACTCTGTTCGGTTAAATTGAATAAAGAGAGAGCAGTGATTGCTGGGGCTGTGAGACCATTGGTGGGTTTGGTTGGAGAACAGGGAACGGGCTTGGCAGAGAAGGCTATGGTGGTGTTGCATAGCTTGGCTGGTATTGAGATGGGCCGTGATGCAATTATAGAGGAAGTCGGGATTCCAGCTCTTGTTGAAGCTATTGAAGATGGGTCTGATAAGGGAAAAGAATTTGCAGTCCTGACATTGTTGCAGATGTGTGGAGATAGTGTAAGGAATCGAGGGTTGTTGGTTAGAGAAGGTGGAATTCCTCCCCTTATTGCCCTATCGCAGACTGGTACCCATAAGGCTAAGCATAAGGTCTGTTCTTGAGTTTGTTTTGGTTTAAATGCCGTATTTAAATTATTTAACAATTTTTGAAACTTTTGTGCCATTGTTTGTGTTTATAATTGGACGTATATTGTTAAGCAATTCTGGTTAATGATATGTCATTTGATGAATTAGATATTATTAGAACGAATATAGCATCATTTCTAGAAGATAGTACCTCATAGTTGCTCAGATGAATTATTTTGTCTAGGCAATCTGCTTCGTTTGGATCAGTCAAACAGCGTAGAGGCCGATAGCTGATTAATCTCGGAAGCTATAGGGGTTTACAAGATGATATTGTTATGCTGTTGTGGCATCCTTCCATAATTCATTTTAGATCTTGCTTAGACTTTTAAATTAGATGAATGTTATGATACTGATTTTCGATGAATTTTATCGACTGGTGGGACTTCCGTCTTGTCTATGAGATGGATGGAATTTCAGTAGGAATGTTCCAAATCTCAATGGTGATTGATTTTTTCTCTTCTTGGCAGGCTGAAAGGCTTCTGGAGTACTTGAGAGAACCAAGACAAGAAGCTTCTAGTTCGACTCCTTAGAGAGGTACTACAATAGACTGGCCTTATATTATATTTAGAAGTGGTTGGTTTTTTGGATGTATATAGAGTAAGGGTTTGATGGTTTGTACAGAGTGGTTAAGAAATTTTGTATTTTGTTAAAAGAACTAAAAAAAAAAAAATTGAACAACGTAGTAGAGCAGCTAACCTGTTAGTTGTATTATTACTGGATAGGTTTTCTTAGAGGGCATGTATGGTTCTTTATTGTAACTGTGTTGTGAGGTTTAGAAGAGAGATTTGCTTGCCTGCTGCCTGAGGGTTTGGGTTATCTTCCTCTAGTTTTGTTTTGGAGGTCCAAATACTATGAAAAAGGCGTATTAATGTATTAGTTTTGTTTTGGAGGTCCAAATACTATGAAAAAGGCGTATTAATGTATTATATGGTGTTTCTTTAGCAAAACAACAAGTCTGATTTATTATTGTTAGTATAATAATGAGTATTCTTGAATTTTAAGTTTTCTTTAAAATATGGCTCAACTTGAATTGGGTTTGGGTTTGGGTTTGGGTTTTGGTGGGAGAAGTTAAAAAATTGGCGGCAAATTTAGAATTGAACTTTTATTTAAAAAAAAATTTGAATTTGAATTTTTTCCGCTAATTTTTTTTTTCTTCTCCCGACAAAATTCAAACCAAAACTAAACCCAATTCAAGTTGAGCCTTGTCTCATTGACGATTCTGTGATGTAATCTCTTTGACTAAACACGTGAGCCGGATCACCCTTTTGCTCAATACCCCCACAATGACAATGCAAGCAGAAAAATCTCCCCCATCCATCCCTCCCCTGTGATTAGTAATAGCCCATCCCGCATGGAATCGTGTTTGAAGTATGATTAAGGAAAATTCTGATATGGACCGGGTTCATGTGATTCAGATTTGATTACATCTTTGCAGAATGAGGAGAAAGAAGGAAATGCAGTGATGTGGCTAAATCTGAACTGCATTGTCCAGTGGACCCGATCCATATCATAAGTGTTCTATGATTAAAGGGCCTAAATACTCATTGTCACATTTTCATATTCATTTTGGCATACCGATTACAATTGTTTATTAGTTGGCTGGCCGTGGATCTTGTCAGGTCAGTGGACACGGGGTATGACATGGTCCCTAACCCCCCCACCCCAAAGGTAAAACACCGACAGATGGTGGAAAAATGATAAGGGCATGGTAGGCCATAAGAGGCCGCCCCTTTACCATCTCTATCTTTGTTGTAAAGTGGTTTAAATTCAATTCAAATGGAGGTGTGCTTGTCCTATGGGGATATATGTACATAATGGGTGACCTCTTTTCTTTAAATAGTTGTTTTGTCTTTATTAGCTGGCTATCCAAGTATGTTTTGTCCTTGTGCTTGTATTTGTCTGGATGGTTCAATCTTTAGTCAATTGTTCATTGTTTTGAAGGGCCTTGTGATCTTTGTCTGGTGGTGTCTCCGGCTCACATATTGTTTTTGTGACATCTGTTATGATTTTACGACACTTGTCGTGTTTTTTTAAGGATACCTGTCTTGTTTTTTTAGCCTCAGGTTTTGTACGTGCGGATTTTTTTTCTGTTCCGCATAAGATCGGGGCTGCATTTTACATGGTTATTAGAACATGTGATCAGGAGTAGTTGTCGGCAATCGCGACTATACTACTACATTCTAGCCTTCATTATCATTTGGTGACTCATAATTGACAAGATAGTACTCCCACTACAACGCCCTGAATTACTTATAGTATGCCTTTTCACTGTTTTTTTTTCCCACCTTCAAATGCGAAAAGCAGAGACAACTTTAATTGCTAACCGGAGTTAGCCTAGTTAACGATATGGATGTAATTTCCCATCTCCAATAAGGATTCAAATCTCTCCGAGAGATGTTAACCTTTTGTCCATAAAACTGCAAAGGTGAAAAACCAGCATATTAAAAGTTTACCAGCAAATATAAGAAGAGAAAATCGCTATACAGGCATAAATAATTTTTATTTTTTTATAAATAATATAAATTTTAAATTAAGTTATTTTTAGCTTGACAATTTTACGTGTCTATTTTGTCAAATTAGTGATTGGATCAATTTTTTGGCAAAAAACAACACGTGCAATGCACATGTCGAGAGTAAATTTGTCAAATTTTGTCTTATTCTCCCAAAATCTCAAATCCCATTTCCCTCACATTCTTCATCTTCCACATCTTTCCTTCCCTTTTTACATGGTCAAATAAGAGTCATCTTCACACATTCTTCCCTAATTTCTTTCCACGTTCCATAGATAAATCTAATACACTACTTATAATAGACTAATTGGGTAAGAAGAAGAAAAAAATGTCATCCTCAAGCTCAAGGACCTCAAGATCCACTAAAGCATCCAAGAATTAACCCAAGTTATGCAATTGGATGATTTGCTTCAAGATTTTCAGCAATACTTCCATACTCTTCCAATTACAAGTTAATAAGCAGCATAAATTCAAAGGGTAAAGGGGTTTCTGGACGATATGCATACAACACCATCAAGAAATCCATTCAAATTCAGCCAAAGATTTTGGTAAAAAATAAGCAATAAACCTTGCAAAGGAACAATAAAATATTACCATTATCAAGATTGAGGTTATCAAAAAAATCAAGCAGGAGAACTATTATAATGAATTATATTGGAATTAGTAGGGGTGTTCAAGAAAAACTGAAATCGACTAAACCAACCATTGGACTGGTTTCGGTTTGGACTAAATTAAAATCGAATTTTTGGTTTGGTTTAAAAAAAATATAATCCAAACCGAATATATATAGAGGTACTAGCCTATCTATAAAAGACTAGATGCTCAAAGAAGTGGAAGACGAGAATCACAAGTAAAAGTGTAATCCTAACACACCAACCAAACATTCTAAGATTAAATTTGAGAGTACACTCAAATTCAAGTTAGAGTTGTATGCATCCTAAGTGAATTTGCATCACAATCTTCCACCATACCCACTTGTTTAAGATCACTAGTCTAGCTAGTGCTTATAAACTAGTTTTAATCGATTCTCACAAGCGATGTGGGATAACATCACACCTCCATTAATAACCTCTCCACTTTAACCAAATTTATCATTCATACTGAGAATTAGTTTCCTCGCATGTTATATATCATTGCGAAGCTTGCGCAACCCACTACGCGATGAATCCAAAACACTTTAAAACTAAGCGGTGGAACACACAATTAAATTTGATCAAATAAGTCCACTTCATAAATTAATTCTCCAACAACCCCCCACATGAATGAAATTTGGCAGGAATGATGCACGTGTAGCCTAAAATGTGATTTCGAGAGTTCAACGAGAAATCGCTGCTTCGGGATAGGTGGTTGTGAACCTTCCCTTGTAAATACCATCGGGTACACTTGCTAATCAGTGGACACGATGCCTTGAACTGTTCATCTTTATGTGTGTACCAAGACAACGATACTCACACAACGTTTTCTCTACACAATTAGTCGGTTCTTTCGTTGTTGTTCATTTCGGCCCTGGACTGCCTTGGAAATATTCATTGAATGCTCTAGAGATTTAGCCCTCAAGTAATCTCATAGAAGTGGCCCTTTCACATTCAATATAGGTGATCTCTTATTAGAAGTATTCTGTCATACTCCACGTATTACGTATAAGGATCATTAAAAGTTTAACACTTATCCTTCGATGGACATGTCTATCACTCTTTCATCACAGGAATGGGCTGAGAATTCTTTTCCTGAGAGCTTCGTTCGACTCCCCCCCACAATTCGGTTTTCACGTTGAACCTGCAAATTAGGTTTTCCAATTCAGGTTGGGTGCCCATCATGAGTGGTAATCAATTTCACGGGCTTCAACCCCATTCCCCTCGATGAACTCTCTACTAAGTCTCTTGTTAGACCTTTCGTTAATGGGTTCGCTATGTTTTCCTTAGATCTCACAAAGTCCAAAACAATAACGTCAGTTTTTAACAGAGTTCTAACGGATTTGTGTCTTCGACGTATATGCCTAGACTTCCCATTATACACGTTATTTGTTTCTCTTCAAATAGTTGACAAACTATCACAATGTAAGCTAATTGGTTGCATTGGTTTTGAATACATTGTAACGTCCTCCAAAAAACTACGTAGCCAATCAGCCTCTGCTGCTGCTATATCCAAAGTTATGAACTCTGATTCCATAGTTGATCTTCCAATGCAGGTTTGTTTGCATGATTTCCAAGAAACTGTTGCACTTCCCATCACAAAAATGTATCCACTAGTGGACTTTATATTTTTTGGAGTCTGAAATCCAATTTGCAACAGTGTACCCTTCAAGTATAGCTGGATATCTCGTTAATGTAACCCATAGTCAGTAGTGTATCGTAGATATCTAAGCACTCTAACTAATGCTTTCCAGTTCTCGTGACTGGGATTACTTGTATACCTCGCCAGTCTGTTGACTGAATTTGCGATGTCTGGTCTAGTACAATCCATGGGGTACATTATACTCCCAATGATTCTAGAATACTCCAGTTGTCGCACACTTTCTCCGCGATTTTTGCAGAGATTTGAAACCACTTCCATAGGTGTTCTAGCAATTACATCACTTCCTTTATCAAATTTGTCTAGAATCTTCTCAACATAATGTCTTTGAGAAAGTGAATATCCATCCGCTGTCTTGGATACCTCATCCCAAGAATTAAATCAGCAGATTCCATGTCCTTCATATCGAAGTTTTGCGACAACATTTTCTTGGTAGTCTTGATATTATCTTTGTTACCAATGATTAACATGTCATCCAGGTAGAGACAGATTATTACGTAGTCATCTTTGTTTCCTTTCACGTAGACACACTTGTCACACTGATTTATTTGAAATCCATTCAAAAATATTATGCTATCGAATTTCTCATGCCATTGTTTAGGTGCTTACTTTAATCCATATAAGTATTTAACAAGTTTGCACACCAACTGCTCTTTACCTGGAACCACATACCCTTCAGGTTGTTCCATGTAAATCTTCTCTTCCAGTTCTCCGTTGAGGAAAGCTATTTTTACATCCATTTGATGAATTTCTAAGTCAAACAAAGCTGCAAAGCTATGATTAACCTGGTTGATCTTTTCCTCGTCACTGGAGCATAAGTGTCGAAGTAATCCACACCATGAGTTTGTCTAAAACCCTTTATTACAAGTCTTTCCTTGTATCTATCTATCGTACCATCTGGTCTAATTTTCTTTTTGAAAATCCACTTGTGGCCCCAACGCTTTTGAACCAGTTAGAAGTTTCACAAGTTCCCATGTATGATTTTGGAGTATTGAATTTATCTCACTATCAATAACTTCTTTTCAGAGGTCAGCATCAGGAGAAGACATTGCTTCTTTATAAGTCAAAGGGTTTTCTTCTACCAGATAAGTAAGAAAATATGGACCAAACGAATTTTCAATTCTAGCTCTTTTGCTACGCCTAGGCTCTTCAACTTCCTCTTGAAGATCTTCTTCCCCCACATTTTTCACATCCCGACTGACTTTGGGTTTAATCCAGAGCGATCAATATAAGGGAAAATCCCTTCAAAGAAAGAAGCATCCCTAGCCTCGATTATGGTATTTTCATGCACTTCAAAGTTATCTGATTTGTGCACTAAGAATCTGTATGTACTAATGTCTTGTGCATACCCTATAAATACGCAATCTACCGTTTTAGGACCTATCCTAATCCACTTAGGTGGAGGAATCAGAACATTTGCTAGACATCCCCATACCTTTATAAATTTGTAAGAAGGTACATGACCTTTCCACAATTCATAAGGTGTTTTTTCTAGCCTTTTATGCGGTAGTCTGTTTAGAATGTGATTTGCAGAAAGCAAAGCTTCCCCCCACAAATTCTGGGGTGAACTAGAACTAATTAACATGGCATTTATCATTTCTTTTAATGTTCTGTTTTTGCGCTCCGCAAACTGTCCAAACTGTATTGGACGAGAAGCCATTGGTGGCACAAATGCAGGCACCCCCTGTCATAATGGCCTCACTACCGCTTGTCAAAACAACAGTAGGATTCACCCCGTTTGTTTGAGTTTCAGTTGAAGGAACAGTCCCAGAACCAGCAATGTTTGAATCATTTGCATCCATTTTTGTTTCTCTATATATTGCTTAAACAAACAGTTAGTAATTATACTGTTACAGAACAACAATATATAACAAGTAAACAAAACCATAAGGGAAATAAACTAAATAAATGATTAACTTTCTGTTTTAATTATGTAAAGCAGAAACAGAACAATTTTAGTTTAAGATTATTGTTCCTTTGTTACTAAAATAAAATTAAAACAGAAGCAGAATATAAAACCAGAAACCAATTCGGATTTAATCCTGGACGAGGTAGTAGTAAACCACTTGCCCATAAACTCAATTTGCTCGCCTAATTGCTTCAGGCCTACAAGAGCAACGAGTTTCCAAGGTACAACGTCCAATCACACTACTTACCAGAAGCTTAGAGAAGCAGTACTTCGAATCTTTTATGTGCATAACTCTCTGTTGCTAGTATGAATTGCAGAAATCAAGAAGGGAGAATAATTTTCGTAGCATATAATTCTGTGGGGGGAGACTGCCTTTTATAGCAGTCGGAAACTGCAAGTTAGCCCTCACTCTCTCACCTTGTAGTGGAGAACATGGGTAACTCCCACTTCTCAAAACTGCAGGAGAATCGTAGAAGGATCATTCTGTAATTACACAAAAGTTATGTGACTCATTTGCAGTTACTCAATAGTTAAGGACTATTACGATAATTTTGCCCAAAAAGATATTACTGTCTTCCCGACAGGGACACGCGCGACGTGACGTGACGAGGCGAGGCGTGGCGTGGCGTGGCGTGGCGTGACGGACGGACGGCGCGCGAGGGGTACCTCCTTACCCACTTGTTTAATATCACTAGTCGAGCTAATGCTTATAAACTAGTTTTAATCGATTCTCACAACCAATGTGGGATAACATCACACCTCCATTAATAACTTCTCCACTTTAACCAAATTTATCATTCACACCGAGAATTAGTGTCCTCACATGTTATATATCATCGCGAAACTTGTGCAACCCACTACGCGATGAATCCAAAACATTTTAAAACTAAGCAGTGGAACACACAATTAAATTTGATAAAATAAGTCCACTTTATAAATTAATTCTCCAACAAATATCACTTAAGGAAAGTGATTACACGCCTAGAAGTTTTTCAGGTTCATTTGTTCAAATTAAGAAGAAGAAGCTGAAGGATTCAAGATGAAGCAGGAGGAAGATTTTACCAACAATAAAACTTTTCCAACAGTTGTTACATTTGATATGGCGGTAGTGAGCAGGTGTTTTGATTTTGTGGTGAGCAGGGACGAAGACAGGGGGCAGGGGGCCCTCGAGATTTTTAAAAATCCTACTAGATATAGTAAATTTTATATGTAGTACGGAATATTTAATGCCCCCCACCCCCAAATTTTCTTCTTTTTTTTTCTGAAGAGGAGCCCCAAAATTTTTAAAACAAAAATTATATAAGCCATTGTTAGTTATATATTTTTTTGTATAAGCTAAAAATAAAACAAAAATAAACATAGAAAATCTAAAAAAAATAAAACAAAAAGAAAGGAAGAATAAGCAAAGAATAACTTTTTTTTATTTTTATTCTAAATTTCTACTCCACGGCTCACAGTCATATTCATATTCACAAAATCTTTTCATATTCCCCCACCCCTTTTTAATGTGGTTACTTGCTTTGACTTCATATTTCATTTACATCTTTTGAAAGATGTTTTTGAAATTTATAATATACTTTGTCAAGCTCTCCAACTGAAGTTTCAAGATATTTTAAATGCAATGCATTTGGTCTCAATCAGGGACGAAGCCAGAAATGATCTTTTAGGGGGGCGAAAAACAGCAATTGTATGTCGACCTACTTATAAATATTGCAAAAACAAATTTGGGGGGCGAACTTGATAAAAAATTTCGAACTACGTATAAAAATTACTATATCTAGTAGTATTTTTAAAAATCTAGGGGGTCTCTAGAATCGTCCCTGGTCTCAACAACCAAATCAAGACTTCAACAAAAGCGGGATGAAGGATGAGATTATTTGTTTGGTAAGGTGTTATCATTTTGCCAGAAACATGGGATAGATATACTTGATATGAGTGCAAATTTTAAAATTGGAAAAGTATCATCTCGTATAATGAATAATGCAATCACTTTTGAGCATCATTACATGGTTGATGTTTTTTTAATTGTTATTGACACTCAATTTCAGGAGTTAGAAAATATATTTAAAGAAAATGTTGTTGCGCTACTTATTCTCAGATGTGCTTTAGATCCAAGAGATAATTACAAGTCCTTCAATGTTGAAGATATTTGCTTCATTGCTAGCAAATTCTATCCTATGGATTTTACTGAACATGAGAAGTTTCATTTAAAAGTTCAATTAGAACTTTTTAAAGGTGAGGTGGATCAAAATACCATTCGACAGTTCTCAACCATCTCCAAATTATGTCAGCATTTGGCAGCAACAAGAAAGAGAGCAATAGATCCTCTTGTTGACAGGTTGATTCGGCTTGTGCTTACTTTACCAGTACTACTGCACCTGGAGAGCACTCATTCTCTGCTATGAAAATTGTCAAGAGTAAATTGAGAAATAAAATAGGAGATGATTTTCTATCTAGTTGTTTAGTCTGTTATATTGAGAAGGATATTGTAAACAACTTTGAAACGGAGTCCATCATAGATGATTTTGATCATAAGAAAAAGCGAAGAATCCAACTTAGAAATTCCAAATTTAGTGCAATGTAAACAGATTATGAACTATTTTGTTTAGTATTATAATTTGTCTGTCTTATTTTGTTTAAGTTTTTTTATCACCTAATTTTACTTTTTTTGTGCGGCAGGACTTCGTCCCTGGTGGTGAGGGGCTGAAATGGTGAAGAAAGATTCATCAACTGATAAGTATAGGGTTGCGAATGACGGATTATGATGAAGAACCTTAACAAATTGAGTTATATCAAGATTCGACAAAAAGTAAAATATATGATCTTTCTCTAACTTGAACATAGTCCACTTGAATACCTCACTAATACCTCAATTCAGCATGAGCACCAAGCAACACTAACAGAGGACTTTAAGAGAATTCGACACACAAAACCTCAAGACAATATGAGCATCAAGAAACCCTGGCAGAAGACTTCTAATGGAGGATGAAACACCATAATAAGGTAACTAACTTGTTGATACAGTAACAATGAAAGGAATATCTAAAAATGAATTCATTTCACAAAGTAACAAAGGAATAAACCACAAAATTATATCAAGTCTAAGTAAATAGTTGGCTGAAATCTCTCTTAAACAGAGAAAAAAGATTTTGGCTAAGAGCTTACAAAAGAGTCCTAATTTGACTAAAACTAAAAAAACACAAATATAGTAAACTAACATAAACTATTACTTGCTATAATCTAAATAACTAATGGACCACATGTCCTTTATTAAAGGAATAATTGGAATTATTAAAATAGTAAAAGCTGAAAATTAAATTCTAACTAAAGTTGGAAACCAAGATATAATTCTTGCCTAAAATCTGGACAACATGATGTAGAAATTTGAACGGTGATTTAGGATTCCAAAACGACATAATATGATCTTGTGGTCTTCATGAAAATTGTAACTCTGCCTCTTAGCTTTCCAAAGCATTTTGAATGAGCTTCATTGGATTCCTGAATCGAAAGTTATAACCATTACACCAAACTGTCTCAAAGCTGAAGTTGATCCAACTTGATGAGAGTTCTCATTACGTAGAGTCTTTGGGTCTAAAAAATGAGTTATGTGATGTAAGAGCTTGATTCCTAGATCTCCTTTGAGACATTATCCAAGTCTCATCATTTGGATCACATGTACTTGGAATTAGAATGAATGAGTTCAGAACTTGATCATTTGAATGAATGATCTTGGGTAGCTTTAAGGATGAGTCTCTTAGCTTTAAGGATGTGCTATCATCAGATTCCATGAATCTGCCCTTAATGCAAGGACAAATTCACTGAATGTATGTTTAGCTGATGTGGTTCAAACGTGGTAAAATCATCCACGTCAGCCAAAGACAGATTCAATAAATTCATTCTTGCCAAAATAGTTGTACCTGCAAAAAATAATGTATGGGTCATTCACAATAATCAACGTCATTCTGATCAAAATCTCACATAAGCAAATAAGGGTTTCTTCTTTTTCTTTTTCTTTTTCAGAATGAAATCTAACAATTTCATATAATATTCTCTAATATATTCACAATCTGATATTTTGATTTTGCCACTAATTGAACCAGAGATGGAACTATTCTAAGTTTCAGAGGAATGTGGGAATTTATAAATGAGTTTTTGCAAACTATTAAAAGGTGAATTTAAAAAATAAATGACAAAAAATTTAGAAGAGGTTTAAAAAATAATAAACTAACTAAGAATAGGCGAGAAGATGTAGGACAAGATGTGCTAGGACAAGGATGTGGATGTCACTTCTCGCGCCCCTGGTTAGGGTAACGACATTTCTACTCATCCCAATCCCTGCTTAAATTGGATTTTGGTGAACCCTATCATCACCCTGCAATAAATCTGGATCGTCTAATTAGATCCTAAACAGCTATTCAAGAACAATCGTTGCATAACAACTATATTTGAGTTGTCTCACGAATTAGATCTATCGGTATGACACTTCTAGAAAAGTTTATCAACATTGCCTAAACTAGGAAATTCCCGGGCCCATCATATCGAATTTCTGATTTAGGCAAAACAAATGTCATTTTGTTTACCTAAATCGGGTATCTAGATTCAAAATATGATTAAAAAGCACCTTAAAAACACTTAGTAAATCAATACATTATTACTTTATAATGAACTAAAACCCTTTAAATTAATAAAATTTCATAGTCCCTATATTAATTATATTTTTTTGTAACGATATTCAGGTACTGACCTGACTAATCTGGGGGTTTCACAAATATATCTGTCAATTATAGCAACATGAGATCTCAAGTAGGGGTGTGCAGTCGGGGGATTTGATTAAATTCAGTTAATTATTTCGATTTTTATTTGATTTTTTAAAACTCAAACCAAACCTTAACTTCCAATCCGAACTTATCCAAACCGAAATTATTTTAATTTGGATAAATTCGATTGGATGATAACTAATATAAATGTGTCTAAAATAATTATAAAACGAGAATCAGTCGCCTTTAGTTTTCATTTTTGAGTTTTGAACAGCAAGTAGGGTGCACCTACCATGTTCTTAGAAATAAGCTTTATTCAAATATAAAAGAAGACATATCTAACTTTAAGACTTTAGCAAAATACAATTTTTTTTTGAAGGATTGCAAAATACATATGTTTAATATCAAAGTATAGTATCTTAAATAAAGTTTAAAAATAATTAGAAAGAGAAATCCTCCTTATATATACATAAATAATTTTTATTTTTCTCTTTTTGTTAGTAAATTTTTATTTTACCTCTTTCTATACATAAACTATTTTTGAACTACTACTTTTGTCAAATTAATATAAAACTAGTAATTTTCAGTCACTTTTGAACACGTGTACTGTATATGTTTGTCAGTATTAATGTTATTTTTATCAATTTAATTCCTTAACACTGGGGATATGTGCAGAACATGTGATTAAAAGTGGCAGGAACATTTTGCTCCATCCATATTATATTATTATAATAATAATATTATTATTTGACCTAATCATATTTAATTTTCTCTTCAATATACTAATTGTACTTGTTGGATGCTCTATCTATATGTTAATATTAACGATTTTTTAAAAATAAAAAGTAGGACGGGGTGGGGACGAGATGATATTTCTTGATCTGCGGTGAGTCGCGGGGCGATGGGTCACCTGCGCTGGCGAAGTTGAATATTAAGATACCCGCCCCGATCTACCCCATTGCCATATCTACCTGGTAAACAATTCTTGACCGTACTATTTAATCCAAGCTTAAACAAAAAGAAGAGAATAATGGCATTGCGAGGAAGAGAATTATGGGCTTCCCTGAAACCTAATGAAGTCCAATCAATTCTTAGTACCACAGTCCAAAAGTCAATCCCACCTTATAATGATCTACCTCCTTCACAGAAAATTAAAAAAAAAAAAAAAAAAATACTTCTTCTGTCAAGAATGGGATTCGAACCCATGCCCTTTCGGACCAGTACCTGAAACTGGCGCCTTAGACCAACTCGGCCATCTTGACTTTTGTATGAACGTTATAGAAATCAACTTATTACCATTACTATATACTAATGGATCATGGGCCCAACTCGGCCATTACTACTGTGTTTACCGTTGATCATCACTTCAGATCTCACTGAGGTGTAAATGTACAACTCACCACTTATATCCTGATGGGGTTTAGTAGTGACGGATCTAAGGGGGTAAAGCACGACCACCCCCAACATTTTTCAAAACGTCACATTTTCTTATAAAAAAAAAAATTCTATTCAACATTTTCAAAAAAAATCCTACTACATCGCCGCCCAAGCATGGATTCCTGAATCCGTCCCTGAGGTTTAGTGTTAATCCACTTGCATGTTGGTAGAGGCATTTGCAGGGACAGGAGGCATGACATGCACTTTGGGTGACGGGGCAAATTTTTTTACACTACATAGATTGTTTTTTTTTAAATGTTGGGGCGGTTGCCTCTGCCTTTGGTTCGGCCACTGGGTACGGGGATCAAGTTGAGCTTAATTGTAGCGAACTTTAATGAAATGAACATTATGCAGTAATTGGATAAAGAAAATTTTCTCAACATATAAACCTTAGGCAGAAAAAAAAAAGAATGGGACAAATGATCTCTGCTATTTACTGCTCTGATCTAATTAAATAGAACATGAATGAATTGTCACATTTCTTATAATGATTGGTTAGAAACTAAAGAGCTTCAAAGTTG
Source organism: Vinca minor (assembly GCA_026122235.1). Taxonomy (NCBI): domain Eukaryota; kingdom Viridiplantae; phylum Streptophyta; class Magnoliopsida; order Gentianales; family Apocynaceae; genus Vinca; species Vinca minor. The sequence goes on along the minus strand of JAOCZM010000241.1, from coordinate 4,324,227 downwards.
CAGGAAACACTTGGCGATTCAAAGTTTCTTACATGATATGTATAAACTCAATTCATTATAGTAGTAAATGATTTTTTTCTGGAAAAAAATTGCAACCTTGATATTATACTATTCCTAGGATGTGTTAATTTAAGAATTTAAGGTATTAAGGTTTTATACTGAATTCATAAACTTCTGTTATATCCTTTAATTAGTATTTGTTGGAATTTGACTTTTAATAATTAGTGAGTGAATGAATAATTTATTTGATTATTCACTACGTTGAATGTGACAACGTATCTTTGTTTTTTCAAATACATTCACTAATGAGATGGTTCATTGACAAGAATTCTAGAAGTTTATTTAGAATTCCGAGATCACTTAATCCCATCCATGAACCTACTACTTTGCCAAGTATATAAATAGGAGACTCTCTTTCAGTTTTCTCAACAGGAAAATTTGCATCATCTCTTGAAATATCTTAAGGGCATTTGCAATACCTGAAGGGGAGAACCTTGGGGGAGGGGGAAATAAGGTTTTCAAATAATTTAAACTTTTCTACTACAATCTTTTCCTAAGTGATCACCTGAACAACAATTATGTTCATTAAGCATATAAAGGTGAATTAATCGAATAACACTTAGGTGACTTATGTGTGTAAATGCAACACATAGGAATACAAGACAATGAATATGATCAAGTATTGTCTATGTCAAGATTCCTATATGGAAAGCTTATAAGAACAAACACACAAGTCAACAGGAATAACATTTAGCAAAAGATATATAAAGCTATAAAGATCTCTAAATGTAATCCCTATTGCCCAAGCTAATATTAGAGATAACAAGCAAATTGACTAACTCTATATACACAATTTATAGTATATACAAACAAGTTCATTGGCACATAAGCACAAGTATAATGTAAGAAATTGAATGTAAAGAGATAGAGTTAGAAGATCAAACACGAGGATGTAGAGTGGTTTGATCACAACGATCTACATCCACTACCTTGGGACGCACACAAGATTTTGGCAACTTTCCACTAGCTTGTCTTGAGAGATTACAAGGAAGGACAAACTAACTAATGGTCTTTTACACACTAATGTAACCTTCTACCCTTGGGAACTCTTTCTCTAACCTAGGTTTTACGAACACATCAACCCTACTTCTATTTCGGATTCACCATTCACTATAGTTCCTATGATTACAAGAAAGATCCACTCCAAATTATTGGAGACCCAAAACCACCACTCTCACAAACAAGCCTTACCACTCAACCCTTTACAAAGAAAGATAATCTCAACACATGAGATTTTACATTTGAGCTCAATAAAAAGAAATCCCTCTAAGGATTGGATATTACAATGTAAGCTCTAATTCATATTTGAGAATGAAAGAATATGTAGATGAAGTTCTTTCTCAAATAGAAAAGTTTGATGAAAGATTGGAAGAATTTAGCTTAGGAAAATGTTTGATTTGCTTGTCTAAAACTTATAAACTAAGACCCCTTTATTAGCTTGAGCAAAGAACAAATTTTAGCCTTAAAGGCTTTTTATAGGGTCCAAAAAGTGCAAGCAAATCGAGTTACAACGGCTATATTTTTTCCTTGACAGGACAACTTCGGTCGACCGGACTAGGCAGTAGGTCGGTCGAAGTAGTTCCAAAGTTAAGTTCAAAGGCTTCTGAAATAGGTCTTCCGAGATATTTATAGCCGTTGGAGTCTGAGAACATTCAAAAGTGACAGAGTACAAAAGACATTCCGGTCGACCAGACAACACACATGTTGGTCGATCAAACTTCATCAGATCGCCCTAGGTCTGAGACCCAGTCGACCGGACTTCAGTCCATAAGTGGGTTTTCCACTTGATCAACTTTCTAATGCACTCAAAATCATGCCTAAGTGTTTTTGAAAGATATTTAAAACATTTAAAAGATCTTAGGAATTAATCAACACTTAAAAGATGTTTTGCAAAACCTTTGAAAGATTAAATCAAAGTATGAAATATGGTTTTGAAAACATGCAGGAGTATGAGCTTCATCATACAATAAACTATCATTCATCAAATAAGATTAGCCACAAGAGATATACCTATAAGCATCTTGACTAATCTTTTTCTTGGTCTCCAAGTCTTCAAGATGAGTTCCCCTTTGAGTTTGGACTTGAGACCTTTGATCAACCTCTTCTTGTGATGAAATCCCTTATAGACTTTGCAAGTTGTAGCATCTTGGACTTCAACACTTGTTGATTTTCCTTTGATTTTGCAATATCTTCCATTACCATTGTGGATGACCTTTTGGCTTGTGCTATGGTGACTTGCAAAATGGAGATTCTTCTTGTTTGTAGAATGACCTTTGAAATCCACAAGAAGATCTTCCTTTGATTTTACAATATCTTTCAATGGCATTGTGAATGACCTTTATGCTTGTGCCATTGAGGACCTGCAAAATATAGCTTCTTCTTGTTGTAGAATGATCATTGACGTCCACAAGAAGCTACATTTCAATGCATATGTGAGTTCATAATATCCTATCATTGAAACACAAGTTCACACAAATATTAGAACTTCTCAATGTCTTGTTATCATCAAAACAAGATTGATCACAATAGCCCTTTGGGCTTACATCTCTCTCACTTTATAAATTTTACATATCTTATTGTGTTCTTGTTGGTTTGTTCAAAATTCACTTGGAGGATAATTTTTTGTGTTAAACTGTTACTAGTGCCCTAGAACCATTAACATATGTTGTACGTTTTATATATTTTGAGCATGTCACTAGGGAAGACTGTTTAAATGCATGGAGTGCTAAAATGTATTTAATAAAGTGGTTATTAAATACTATTTGTTAGAACAGTCTACCTGGAGATCGAGCATAAATACCATTAAGCTTTATAAGGGCGACAACTACCATGCCTTATGCTTAATTTGGATATCGCGAGACAAAGGAATTAAATAGTGGATTGATATTAGGTTCCACCATACATTCATTCACTATGGGTAGTCACAATGTCCTGCTAGGGACCGCTTGTGATTTATGAACACATACTACTACTAAGTGTGTTTTCATAACTATTGTGATATGAACCTACATGGTCACACGCATAGACGAGTTAACGAGCTTCATGTCCAGATTCAATGAATCTAGAATGTGTCTAGGTTCATTGTAGCTGACATTTATTTTTCTGAGAATAATAAAATGTTATTATTCGAATTAGAGATTAAGGAGGGCATTTTCGATATTTGGTTCTAGCTGGGATTACGGTGGATTTATTATGCGATAAAGACTCTCACTACATAAGAGGTTGATAGGACGTGGGAGTTGATTTTTGGAACAAACTCTCACGCCTTATATAATACTCTTTTGGCCGAAACCCTAGGTTAGATTTTCTTGAGCCGCAAAAACCAAAACCCCTTGAAATCAGATTTCTGCCTTTCTCTTCTCTCTAGATTCCCGAAAATCATAAACGAAGAGGTAGCACTTGCTTATCGTTTCATCGCGTGGATACCGGTAGAGAGCAATTCCGCAAGGGAAGGCTTTTGGTGGAAGTAGCAAGGCATCCGAAATCAGAATCTTTAATAGAGAAATGTAATTAATTTTCGCTTCCTATGGTATGAGTGGATACTTCAGGGGAAGATTCATGGGTGTTTAGAACGAGTTTCTGCCATGAATCCCTTCATAAACTACTTTATCGAATTCGTTGTATCTTAGGAGACAAACGTCCATTCAACCTCGAGCACACTTACCAGAGGACACAAACCCGTTTCAAGGAAATCGTGTAGAACACGAGCCTTGGATCTTCGTGTCCTTCTTCTCATAATATTTGTTTTCATTACTTGAATAATTAACACAAGTATAGTAAACTAACATAAACTAGTACTTGCTATAATCTAAATAACTAATGGACCACATGTCCTTTATTAAAGCAATAATTCATAATTATTAAAATAGTAAAAGCTGAAAATTAAAAGGAAAAAGACCTGAAAAATTCCTAAAGTATTACCAAGACACGATATGGTCTTATAAGTTTTTTCGCTTCTTGTTAGGTCCTGGAAGAATTTTCGTGCCAGATAAAGAGTCCCACCACCAATTTAAGCGGTGGTTTTCGGCCAAGTGTACACACGCCCCATTAACGTGATGTCGAATTAAGGGCAAAATTGTCAAAATAAAGGTCGGGCTTTCTCCAATCAGCACACGTGCACCACCCCACCCCATTATTTAATTAACCATCTTCTTCTCCAACACCTATTCTTCAACCAGAAGGAAAAATGCATTTAACCACCCACAAAGTGAAATGAGAATCCAACTGTATTAGGACTCTGTTGCTAACTACCTATACCTGCACACTGACTGGTCTTTAATTGTCATCTGAAACAAAACAATTCCACTAGCTCCGCCGCCAATTCCTGCCTCATTCACAAAGTTGGACCTCATTAATCTTGCCAATACTCCCATTCCATCATTATGTTGCCACGATCCTCCTGCTTTAAACAGTAAAACCCCTTTCAATGGTTCCTTCATTTTCACCACTCTCATTTTCAGGACTCCTACCCCTAAATTATCCTCCAAACCATCATCCCATTCTCAACACTTCCAATAGTACCCTCATCTTCCTCCTTATGTTTCTTCTCATTCAGCTCAATTTCTACTCTATCATGAGGAGAAGGCAAGGCAACCATAACCTAAGAGCAATCTGATCCTCATCCTCGTCGGCATTCCAGTCGAGGTCAATATGGAACCCTAAGTGTTCGTGATTGTTTCCTCCAGGTAACGACGTCGCAACAAGCGATAACGGTGACATTAGTAAACCACCGCCGCCAGCGACCGCCGACGATGACGACGTTGATGATCTGGATGACGAAGGGCTGGCGTCATCGAAGCAATCGTCGGTTCCGTAACTTAACGTCAGTGGAAAGAATTAGAGGGTGTTTCCAACCCAATCCCCACGACATTGTTGAATTAAGGTTTATGATATGGGGATCGGATCAAATTGGAATCAAGAATTTATATATTTATTTAATTTGGGAATAAATCGATGAGTTATAGGTTTTTCCGTTATTCAAACCTCACGTGTGAAGAAGGTAAAAGGACAACTGAGTGACCAGCCTTTTTATTTTATACCAATTTCCCCCTAATTCGACATCACATGAATGGGGCTTGTGTACACTTGGTCGGAAACCACCGCTTAAATTGGTGGTGAGACTCTTTATTTGGCATGAAAATTCTTCCAAGACCTAACAAGAAGCGAAAAAACTTATACGACCTTATCATGTCTTGATAAATACTTTAGGGATTTTTTAGGTCATTTTTCCAAAATTAAATACTAAGTAAACTTGGAAAACAAGATATAATTCTCACCTAAAATCTGGACAGCATGATGTAGCAACTTGAACGACGATTTAAGATTCCAAAAAGACATAATCTGATTTTGTGGTCTTCATGAAAGTTGTACCTCTGCCTCTTAGCTTACCAGTGCATCTTTAATGAGCTTCATTGGATTCCTGGATCGAAATTTATGACCATTACACCAAACTGTCTCAAAGCTAAAATTAATGTCGATCCAAGTTGATGAGAGCTCTCATTACGTAGAGTCTTTGGGTCTAAAAAATGAGTGATGTGATGTAAGAACTTGATTCCTAGATCTCATTTGAGACATTTTCCAAGTCTCATCATTTGGATCACATGTACATAGAATTGGAATGAATGAATTCAGAACTTGATCATTTGAATGAATGATCTTGGGTAGCTTTAAAGATAGGGATGGCAATGGGGGCGGGTGAATTGGAGATCCGGACTGGCCCAACCCGGTTGGGCCGGGGATTCCCCGGTTTAAGTTGGAGTTGGGGTTGGGGATGAATTTGGCAGCAAATGAGGGGTGTCTACAAACTAGTATTATTTAGTGAGAAAACTAGTATCAATTTAGATTATGCTGTTTCATTTTACAGACATTAAATATTTTATTTTACAATTTTATATCATTTTTTTTTCAAGGTTCTATTTGGGGATTTTTGTTAAAAAATCACTATTTTTTCTAGTCGAGGTTGAACCTACACTGGGACGAAAGTGGGAATTTGGGGAAAAAATCTCAGTTTTTCCCCAGTTGGGGGTGGGCCTCCACCTGAGCTGGGGATGTGATGCCCATACATCCCCAATGATAGGGCTGGGCCGGAGATAGGGATACAATGAAAGATGCGGGGCTGGGGATGGAGATCATGGTATCCGCCCCACCCGACCCCATTGCCATCCTTATATAAGGATGAGTCTCTTACCTTTAAGGATGTGCTCTCATCAGATTCCATGAATCTGCCCTTAATGTAAAGACAAATTCACTGAATGTATGTTTAGCTAATGTGGTTCAGACATGGTAAAATCGTCAACGTCAGTCAACGACATATTCAATAAATTCGTTCTTGCCAAAATAGTTGTACCTGGAAAAAACAATGTATGGGTCTTTCACAATAATCAATGTCATTCTGATCAAAATCTCACATAAGCAAATAACAACTATATTTGAGTTGTCTCACGAATTAGATCTACCGGTACGACACTTCTAGAAAAGTTTATCAACATTGCCTAAACTAGGAAATTCTCGAGCACATCATATCGAATTTCCGAGTTAGGCAAAACAAATGCCATTTTGTATGCCTAAATCGGGTATCTAGATTCAAAATATGATTAAAAAACACCTTAAAAACACTATGTAAATCAATAAATTATTACTTTATAATGAACTAAAACCCTTTAAATTAATAAAATTTATAGTCCCCATATTAATTATGTTTTTTTGTAATGATATTCAGGTATTGGCCTAACTAATCTAGGGGTTCCGCAGATATATCTGTCATTTGTAGCAAAATGGCATCCCATGTAAGGTGTGCAATCGGGCGATTTGGTTAAATTCAGTTAATTATTTCAATTTTTATTTGATTTTTTAAAACTCAAATCAAACTATTTTAACTTCCAAACCGAAACGATTTCGATTTGAAAAAATTTGGTTGGATGATAACCAATATAAATGTGTCTAAAATAATTATAAAACGAGTTTTCATTTTTGAATTTTGAACAGCAAATAGGTGCACCTACCATGTTCTTAGAGATGAGGTTAAGACTTTAGCAAAATACATTTTTTTAAAGATAGCAAAATACATATGTTTAATATCAAAGTATAGTATCTTAAATAAAGTTTAAAAATAATTAGAAAGAGAAATCCTACTTATATATACATAAATAATTTTTGCTTTTCTCTTTTTGATTAGTAAACTTTTATTTTAACTCTTTTTATGCATAAACTATTTTTGAACTACTGTTTTTGTCAAATTAATATAAAACCAGTGATTTTCAATCACTTTTGAACATGTGTTATGTATATATTTGTCAGTCTTAATGTTATTTTTATCAATTTAAATCCTTAATACCTGGGGATATGTGCAGAACAAATGATTAAAAGTGGCAGGAACATACTAGTTTCACATTAATTTGACAAAAACAATAGTTCGAAAATAGTTTATATTCAGAAATAGCTAAAATAAAAGTTTACTGACAAAAAGAGAAAAAACCAAAATTATATATATATATATATTCAGAAATACAGAGAGAGATTTTCTCTAATTATAAAATATTATTCCGGGTTTCGATTCGGTTTAGTTAAAAATTCTTCACACACAAACCGTAACAAAAACAATCGGTCTTAATACACACATTAACCAAACTATATTAACAGAATACCAAATCAAGCTCCAAATTAAAATTCAATTTGATTAGGTTATCGGTTATTAGCGAATAATGCTCACCATAATCTCATGTGACTTAAACTTGCAAACTTACGCTAAGCATGCCCTGCTGGTACTAAAATGAAGTGAGTTACAAACAACTGCTGCAACTTCTTGTCATAGTCCCGACATGCCAAGTCTCGACATTATTCATTTATAGAGTTAAAGCCTAATTATAAAAAAAAAAAAATAAAAAAAATAATCCCTTCATTCTCATTTAATTGTCTTTTAGGAAATATATATGTATCCAAATTAATTGTTATTTACATGTCTTTTATTAGGTGTTAACAATTTAATCTAATTATACCCTCACAACATATCTTTTATTGAAAAGGGAAAGAGAGAGAGAGGAATGAAGGGGTATTATTGGAACAATAATGATTGTTGGATCAAAAAATTTGGATCAAATAAGGATCAAAGAGTATAAAATGAAAATGATTGTTAGCATTTAATGTGACATTATGCCTTCTTGATCCAAATTTGATCCCAAATTTTTGATCCAATAATCACTACCCTTATTGGAATTGAGGGAAAAATATTATTATTTGTATTTGTTTGAGTTCCTTAATTCTTTTAAAGTGTCATAAACGTCCTACGTTGAAGAATTGAATCAACTTACCTTTTCCAATTTGGGCTTCAGTAGTTAGCCCATTATAAAAACAATCAGGCCCAGTTAAAGCGGGCAGTAGATTCAAGACGATTGTTGAAATCTGGCTTCTTTCTCTTCTCTTCCGAGTCTCTGCTCTCTCTTCTAGATTCTTAGATTTTTGAAACCTAACCCTATTTTTATACAAAATTCAGAATCTGGAAAATGTTTCTGTTTTCTTGTTAATTTGTAGTCTCAAGAATATTATAAAAAGTATCATTTTATTCCCAAAGGGTTTTTTTTCCGGTTCTATGATCTGCATTTGAAACGATTCTGATTTGATCATAAGGAGTTCAGATATAAAAATATATAAGAGAAAGGTTTTCCCCGTTAATATTTCAGGAATTAGGTATTTCTCTAAAACATTATTTTGATCTTTACTTTGATGTTTCCTTATTTTGACCTGGAAAAATTCGTTTCTCAGCTGCTACATATTTAATTCAATATTTCCTTTTTTTTCTGGTTTGATTTGAGGGCATGTTTCTGTAGCAAACGTAATTGTATAGTCTCCTTTGAGAAACCACTTTGTGCACTCATTGCCAAAGGTTCGGTTAATCTCCAATCCATCCGTTAGGTTAGTCTCCAATCCATGTGTTTGAATGGTATTATGTGAGCAACCACTTTGTGCATTTATTTTCAAATGTTAGGTCCGTCTCTTATCTATTCCCGCCCATACCTCAATTATTGGGGACTTAATGAGTTATGTTATTGTTGTTGTTTGATGGTCTTGAATTTGGCATTTTGAGGCTTGTGTATGTTTTGAATGGCTAATTTTGTGAAGTTAGAATCCATGAGGTTACTCTTTTTGTCTGATGATGATATGCTGTCTGAATAGTTTTGAAAATTAATGTAGTAATTGTAATAATATTTGATCTGGAAATTGTGAAAATGCACTCTAAACAGGTTGGCAGTAAACTGTTGTCACTACTTTGTAATTTGTAAATGTCGGGTTTGAATTGTACATAATAAATTTGAAGTGTAAGATCTGTCTACCAACTTATGGTGATGGTTGATAATTAAAAGATTCATACTACATCAGCAGTTTTGGAAAAAAAGATTCAGATGTTTGTCTTACATGGTTTCTTTCTACAGCTCGTGGAAATAAAATCGTGGAAATGTAGTAGGATTGTACTTTTACTATGTGGGTCCCATTTTACTATGTGTCTTCATCTGTAGTAATAAGGTTGGAAACTGTGGTCATATTGTAGTTGATTATGATGGAAAGCTTCAAAACTCGTCTTCCAGTTTATCTTGATGTTGATTTTTCGCGATGAATTTAATTTACTGGTTTGGCTTGGAATACATTCTGTTGCATTTTAGAAAATGTTTTTAGACTGGCTTTCTGTTGAAAAAAGTTGTTTTTGAAATGAAAAATGAATTGGTTTGTGGAGAGGTGGGACCCAGGGTGAGAAAAGTAGAAAAAGTACATTGTTTTGCCTTTTGAGATCTACTCCAAATGTCAGTGAAAAACTTTCAATGGTGGATGGAGTTTGATTATAATGGACTGAAAACTTAAAATAATAGTAATAAAAAAGGTATAGATTTCTTGCTTTGGAAGTTAGCAATAAGTCAAATGTCAGCCATCACTAAATGATTGGATGCTATTTCTGAGCCAGATTTAGGTGGATTTACATGGAAGTATCAGTAAGAAGTAAAGTTTAGGAATGTAGCTAGAAACTTTTTCATCTTATTTTCTTCTTGGATGGTTATGTTAAAGGTTTTTTCTTTAAATAGGATGTTCCAGCATGAGATTTTGGATTTATGCCTTTAAAAGTTAATGTCTTTATCTTGAATCTATTTAGTTTGAGATTTTTTTTTAATTAAAATCATAAAGAACTCTGGTCTTGGGTGTCCCTGGTAAAAGAGGGTAAGGGAGATTTGGTGGTCAAAGGGACTTTTGCTGCCATGATCCATTGTCTGGTATTTAGATGCAACACTTGGGTGGTTGTAACCCACCAAAGATTAGCTGGAAACAGTGTTGCAAAACTCGGCCTAGTCGGCCGATTAGCCGGCGACTAGTCGGTAGGCGGCCAAATCCAAAAAATCGGGTCTTCAAAAAAAAAAAATTGGTCAAAAGTCTGATCTAGTCGGTCAAAAAATTCCGATCTAGTCGGTCAAAATTCCGAGGAGAAGACAAAGAAAGAGAGAGAGAGAGAGAGGAAAAAACGTACCGTGTACACCGGAGAAGAAGAGACAAAGAACGGTGGTGGTTGTCGGAGTCTCGGAGAAGAAGAAGAAGATTCCATCTTCCCGAAGAAGAAGAAGAAGATTCCAGCCTTGGTTTCATCATTGACCAAGATTCCAGCGGTTGTCGAAGAAGAGGGAGAGGAAAGGAGAGAGAAACGGTGGCGGTTGTCTGTCGGAGAAGAAGAAGAGGACGGTGGTGACGGGTGAGAAGAGGCCAGAGGGAGGGGGCGCCGCTGGAGAAGTTTTTATATTTTTAGGGTTTTCTTCCTCTAGGGTTACATAGAAGCTTTTATATACACAAGACTAAACGTGTAATTAAACTATTAGCACATAAAACACTTATGTTACAAACAAGTCCTAAATGGCCTACTTTATATTTTTAATATTTAATTGGACCAAAAATATAAAAGAAAACATATTTGAGAATGATTAAAATAAAATATTTCAGAAATATAGTAGGATAAATATCTGCATTTTAGTCCCTAAACTTTAGGATAATATAATTTTTAAAATTACGTTGTAATTTAGGGTCGCCGACTACTCCCCGACTAGGCCGACTAGTCGCTAGTCCCCTGTCTGCCGACCGACTAGCGACTTTTACAACACTGGCTGGAAAGACAACAAAAAGAAAATTAATTCATTGTGCTTGTGTTGCAGATTTTCTTTATCAACGGTACCAAGTGGTGAACCAAAAATGTGACTTTTATCTTGACAGTTTTAGTGATGGATCCTCTAATCTGGTTATTTATTTACATGCTATATTAGTTGAGAGACCCTTATTATAAAAAAATGATGGTGCCTTCCTTTTAGTCTGTTAAAACTAGAAAGGTCCTCCAAAATACAAATGAGCAAATATCTTGTACATTTATTCACTAGAAAATAGCAAACCTGCATGTGCCCTTTGTTAGAATTAAAAGCAAGTTAATTAACACACTTGACCACATATTTTCCAGTCTTAAAAATATAAAGTTATACTTCCTGAATCTTGGTCTCCAGTCAAAGTATGAAAATCATTTGCAAGTGAAGGAGTAAGTAGAAACATACAATATCGAAAAATAGAAATTTTTGTGACTTGACCTAATGAGTTATGATAACATCAGGAGAAGCTCTAAATATTGATGATTAACCTTCTCAATATGATTATGAATCCATGCTGTGGTTTTGTATATTTGAGCTTTGCAGTTTGCACATTCCCCCTAACACGTGGACTACTTTTTGGGTACCTGCTAGTATAACCATATTCTTATTCAGAATGCTTAAGCTTTCTGATTAGATATACATTCTGAAATTCTAAAGTCAGTGTATTCTTTAAGCTTATTATAGATAGGGACAATGCATTATTTTGGACGCGCCAAATAATTTACATTTTAATTTGGATTACATTTTTAGGCACGGTTCAATGGATAAATGAACTGTATTTACTTGTCACGTCTTACTTTCATATCATTAATGAGTATTCTTTCTGCATGTAGCTGTATGCTTTCTGGCTTTGTGTTCTAATTATTTAAAATATTGGTTGCTTCAATTTTCTTCTCCTTACCATAAGAATGAAACTGTTAAGTCATATCTGTTTATTCTATGCATAAAGCTTCTTCCTTTAAGGACAGGATGAAGACATAGCATACTTTAGTTTTTCTCCGTGTTATTCATACTATTCGTAGGGGACTAATGTTTCAGTGATATTATGTGAGCAGACACTTTGTGCATTCATTGCCAAAAGTTAGGTCTATCTCCAATACATCTGTTTCAGTGGTATTCTGGGAGCAGTCACTTTGTACATTTATTGTTAAAGGTTAAGTCCGTCTCCTATCCATCCCCGCCCATACCCCCAATCATTGGGGACTTAATGACTTATGTTATTGTTATCGTTATTCATACTATCCACACTTTAGCACACTGATTGACAATCATTTATGGTCCATGTAATTGAGTACCAGATTAGTGTGTTTGCTGAAACTTGTCAGTAGTTCTGAATGACTCTTTCTAATTTCTGTTTGCTCTCTGCTTTATGTACATATTTTTTGTGTAATCTTGTTGAATTGATATCTCCCATGCTCTTTCTTTTACAAGCTCATAATTCATGACACTGTATTCAGAGAGTATTTTTTTGTAGGTCTTTTAGTTTTTCTCAAGGCCCCGTTCCTATCCTTGTTGATGTTTCATCTATAAGATATCATTTTGAAACGTGTTCTGGATGCAACTGGTTTAACCTACATGTTTAAAACTCATCTGGTTTCAGGTGAAAATCATTACTCATTAGTAATAAATAGAAATTAGAGTTCTGGAAGAGAGGATCTTTCTTTATGCTGTCCCTCACACTTGCAGGGGAAGTTAAAAAAATGGAAAATGAGGAAATATATTTTTGAATCTTCTGTAGGTGGTGTATCGATGGTCTTTAAAAAGTATATTGTACAGATGCACCACAGGAACACAATTTTTGTTTGTCCTTTCTTCCAAAGACGCCAGATATTGTTACAACCATGGACATTGTTATTTACTGGAACTGAATTCTGACATCCAAAGAATAGGTTTGAAGATCCAAATATGAGAAGTTAAAGAAAATAGGAATAACTTGCAAGAATCTGAGATATAATAAGATTGCTGTGCATAATTATATTTAGTTCGACTGAATGTTTTGTGATTATAATTTCCCGGAGGTTATCTCTGTGAACTTGAACAACATCTGCTGACTCGGGGGCTTTTGCCTAATGCATGCTGAAAGAAGTCTGGCGTAGAAAGCATGTTCTTTTTGTTATTATACAACATTTGTTTTTCTGTTGGTATTTCTATATAAATTAAAGAATTTGTATACTGCACTTTGTTAAAGAAATAACAAACTTCGTGGTTGTAGAATCCTTCAATTTCTGATGATTTATTCACTTTTCAGGATATTAATAGTTGTCTGTATGGCTGGATTGATATCTACATGAGACTTAGTTGTTGGCTTGGCTAAAGTAGGGAGATTGCTACGTAAAGTCAACTAGAAACAGCTACCATTGGCAATTATATTCCACATGCACATGCACATGCACATGCTTAGTTATTACTCCAACTCAGATTCCTTTTTTTGCTGATCCCTGCTCTGTCTTTAAAGTTCTGTATCTGGAACTTTTATCTTCACATTATCTAGGTTTCTTCGGCTCATCATACAAATAAATTCTGTTTCTTAGTCTTTCAGATTTTAGTATAAAACAAGCCCCTGTCATTTACCTCAAATAAATCAGAGATTATGCCTCTTTGGTGTGTGTCATAAGGGGCAAAAGATGGCCTTTTATTCTGAAGACGATAAAACTGACGATTACCTTTTCAAGATTGTCTTGATTGGTGATTCAGCTGTTGGAAAATCAAATTTGCTTGCTAGATTTGCTAGGGATGAGTTTTACCCAAACTCGAAATCAACCATAGGAGTCGAATTTCAGACACAGAAGATGGAAATTAATGGGAAAGAAGTTAAGGCGCAGATATGGGATACGGCTGGTCAGGAGCGTTTCAGGGCCGTTACATCTGCATATTACAGAGGTGCAGTTGGAGCTCTGTTGGTTTATGACATCAGTAGACGGCTGACATTTGATAGCATTGGCAGATGGCTCAATGAACTTCACAGTAAGCAATACCTTAACTTCTATCCAGATAATTCCATGACATGATAAATTGACTTGTTTACTCGTTCCTCTTTCTTTAAACATAAATGCCAAGATCTCTTCTCTAAGATCAAGATTTATTTCGCTTCAAAAGGGTATTGATTGTTTTTGGCAGTCTTATGTTTGTTTAATGACTTCTATCTCCATAATTAGTAATAGTATCAAGGAAATATAATTTTCAACTTTGGCCGTTCATTTCTGCTACTCTAAATTCAAATTTTTCTTTTTATGAACAGCTCATTCCGACATGAATGTAGTTACTATACTCGTTGGCAACAAATCTGATCTCAGAGATGCGAGGGAGGTCAGCACCGCTGAGGGCAAATCCTTAGCTGAAGCACAGGGCCTCTTCTTTATAGAGACTTCCGCTCTGGATTCCTCCAACGTAACTGTTGCTTTTCAGACAGTCGTTAAAGAGATTTACAACATCTTGAGCAGAAAGGTTATCCAATCACAAGAACTCGATCACAAAAATCCTTCCCAAAGGTTAGGGAGCGGAAAAACTGTGGTTTTACAGGCCGATGGAGAGCAGGAAGCGGAAGTACAAGAAAAGAAAGGTGGGTGTTGTTCATCTTAAGCTTGTGTATTGTTTAGCGAATTCTCCACGCATACTCTTATTCACTTGCATTGATTTTTCTCAAAGCCCTGTGATTATTCATGGCCATTAAAAGGTCCTTCCGGGTTGTGATCAAATTTCTTGATGCAGTTGAAAAACGGTCTATGAAACAGGGCTTCTCATACTTTCTACAGAAAATTGTATTAAAAAAATGTACAAATGACACGACGGGGGATGAGCCTTTTCTTTTGTGCTTTTAGCCTATTGTTATGTTGAGTAATTTTCTATTTTCCTAGATTTTATATAATGCATTTTATTAACTCTTCGTCTACAAAATTTCCTCTCTCCTCTACTTTCCTAGTTTTCTTTTACATATTGAAGTTGATGAAAGCATAGCCGGATCTATGCACGGCAGACTGGGGCAATTGCACCACCAAATTTTTTTTTTTTTGCCTTTTTTATTGCCCTCCAAGAATTTTATCAGTTTCGCCCCCCCAGATTTGCACCACCAGATTTCGACTCCTGCGTCTGCCTATGGATGAAAGGCAATGCACTCTGGTCATTTCCTTATCTTACATTAGTAAGAAGACTTTCATTTTTAAAATTTATTTTTTTTTTCCCTCAAATTTTGTAAGTTACTATTATTCATATCATCTAATATTCCTCTTATCTTTAGGAGTAGTTACATTCATGCCAATCGAACCCTTGTTTGGGAGATTCGAGAATTACAAATTTTCCTTTCAAACTGTTCTAAAATTTTCAAATTTACTCTTTTTTTTGTTACCTGTTTGGGGGTATTGCTTCTTAGATTTAAAGTTATTTGTGTATCTACCCTAATGATACTATTTAGGGCTATCAATTGTGCCTATTGAATCCCAGACTCACCCAAAAAAAAAAAAAATTGAGTTCAAGTATTATTAGTTACTCCCTCCGTCCCAAATTATCTGTTCACTTTGTGTTTTGCACGGAGATTAAGGTTTCATCAAATTCTATAGTGAAATATAGCAAAATGTCAAACATGACCCTATTTAATATTAGTCATAATTTAATTCTACCCTCTCTTCTCTTTATATTCTTCTCTCTCCAACATTTAATGTAAGGGGTAGTATTGAAAAAATCACCATTAATGAACCCTTTATTTAGAAAGTGGACAAATAATTTAGGACAAATTAAAAAATAAATGTGGACAGATAACTTGGGACGGAGGGAGTATTATGTTGGGTTTGAACATTTCTAATTAAGATCTGGACCCAATTATATTAGGTCTCAATGGGTCTAGTTACAATAAACAGATCCTAAAAGTCATCATCAGCTATTTCCCTCAAGCCTTGTGTGTTCATTATGATCTTAGGACTCTTAAATTCCATTGAAACTGATGTATGTGATCTATCTCTACCGCTCTTTTTTTTTTTTTGAAGCCCGATTGGACGGTTAACTCATATAGGGAAGAGATAATTGTCTCAAACGAGGAGGAGACAGTCCTAAAAAGGGAGATTAAAATTTGACCGCACGCAAGCGGAGGGTATCAAACCCACGACTTCAAAGTCGTGGGCAGGTGCCGCCTCACTGGGCTAGGACACTTTGATTATCTCTACCGCTCTTAAGACCGAAAAATCCATTTTTACACAGTAGTTCTTCTTCAACTCAACCTTACTTCATCAGATTCAAAATCTTTCTTCTCTCTACTCTCTATTGAAAAGCATATATTCAAATGAATTTACAAGAAATTCCATTCTAATTCCACTCCCTTTCTTCTACAACTCCTTCCGGGTTGGGTCATCAATGGGAGCCTGTACTTCAAAGCCTCCCAAACCCAATCCTTACTCAACCAAGGGACAACATGTTGAAACCTAATTCTACTCCTAATTAGAGAAAGAGCAGGCCTTGATTAAGGAAATGAAATATGAATACACTGATTCTACTCCTAATTCCCAAACTAAAAAAATAAAATTACACAAATAACACTCTCATGTTCAATCAAATTACAAACCTAAATAAATATCCGATCCATTAAAATACTCAGAAAATAGAGCTGCAAAAAGAAAAAAAATATTGATCCATAAAATACACCTAAATAAAAATCACGTCTACAATCTTGATCTTGATTCTTGATGCTTTCACCATGATTAGTTGCATATTCAAATATCTGGTATGTGCATGGAAGAAAAAGGAAGAAGAAGAAGTAAGGATGACGGCGGGAGACCTAGTTCTAGAAGGGGAGGGTCAGAGAGAAGGAAATGAAAGGGAGAGCTGGTGGGTTTGAGTGTCTGAGAGATAACGGTTGACATAGAAGAAGGCCCATTGGGCCTTTTGGATCCAAATGAGTCTGGATAGATTCAATGTTATTTAATCTTATTTCTAATAGGTCCAGACTCAAATCAGACTTGAGTATAAATATATGGAAATATCTGATATGAGCGAGAGTCTATGTGACTATGTGGTCAGATTTGCGCATCCCTCGCGAGAATGAGGAGAGAGAAGGAAATACAGTGATGTGACCAAATCTGGACCGTATGATCCAATGGACCGGTCCATGACAGAATAGACCTAAATATATTGGGGCTTTGCATGGGCCTGGCCCAGTTTTTATATTTCGGTCATGACATGGCACCCGAAAATCCTGGACCAACATTTTTGTCCAGGACGGAAGTCCCACTTTCGTCACGGGGCCATAACGAAAGTGGGAGTTCCGTCCTGGCTGACGTGGCCGTTTTCCCTACGCGCGTTGCCACGTCATCCAGGACGGAACTCCCACTTCCGTTATGGCCCCGGGACGGAAGTGGGACTTCCGTTCTGGACTTCCAGTGAGTTTATCTAAAAAACACTTAGTTTTTTTAGAGGTCTACAGTTTTCAGTGGTTATTTTTCTTTGGTGTGTGTATTACAACAACAAAAACAATATTTCCAAATCACATTGCTTACTAAAATTTGAGCAAGAAAATGAATAAATTGTATATTAATATAAAAACAAACAACGGAATAATTGGAATAATATTTTACATAGAAAAAAATTAACATTCTTCGTAACTACAATGAATGAAACGCAAATGAAAACCTATCTACGGCGCCGAAGGTGTGTATCGAATGGTGTGTCTCGGGTCAGGTCGCAGGAAGTAAATGCGGCCATCTCTCACACGCACGGCGCTACCAAAATTGGTTGAGATGACTTACGCGCCTTCGGGGTCGATACATATCTCGCTCCCTGGGGGTTTAGCGGCATCGGCAACTGAGTCCCGATCGTTTGCGTATCGAGGGATGTGCAGGGCTGCATGCAAAGGCGACCCTCCCGAGTAGTAGCCCTACTGCTGCAGATGTAGAGGACCCTGCACCAGGATCCCCTCCCGTCTGAATACCCGCTGAATAAGTACCGGGTGATGCAAATTGGTATTCAAAATGGGAGGGTACGTCGGCCTGACTGGGAAACTGTGTCTGTGTGGGAGACTGTGTCGGCCGGCTCTTGTGGCCCGCCGCGCTGTCGTTGTCGCCTCGCCGGCAAGTCCTCCCGCTCGGCCTCCCGGTTCCGCCGCGTCCTTGCCTCCCCACTTGGGACCGGGCTAGAACAGGCTCCCTCGGCTGCGTCACCAGTTCCAGGACAGCAGACTCTGCCACATCCGCAGGTCAGGGACTTCCCGACCGCCACGAACGCCTCTTTGATTGTCTTTGAAGCCCAGGAGACGAGGGACCTGTAGTGGCCGATTGAGTTGGAGGCCGGCTTATCGAGCTCCGTGCTTATGAGTCTGTTGGCATCCGCCTGCAACATCAATTGTCGTGTCAGTATATAATAAACAAGGAAAAACAATGTAGACAACTTACAATAATGTCCTCGGAAGGCGCGATGGATTGAATGCCCATCGGGAGTGGACCGGAATCCCTGTTGCGTGGGTTTGTAAGGAGGTGCACGGTAATGCGATTGTACCAATCCATGTACTCACGGGTTGGTAAGATCACATTACCGTGGACCGGGACAGCGTTCGCCAGTGCATCCTCTCGCTTATCCCACAATGTTATGTAGACTTTGTGCTTGTTCTCCCAGTTCATATTCAGTCCCGCCGTGTGGGTGTGGACGTCCTGGCCCTCTGTCGTACCCTCCGCCACCAATGGGTTTGGTATCACCTACTGGAACCCAAATTGCATAGCAACCCGGTCCGGCATGTGAAACTCAACCAACTCGAAACATACGAGTGACGTACGGGCCCGAAAGGTGGACAGGAAATCGTCATCGCGAGCGGCCCGGGTGGCAATAACCCAGTCGGGGTACGGCCTCCACTGGAACTGTCAAAAAAAAATTGTACATTAGCATAAATTAATTGCGCAAATTAAAAAAAAAAATTACGAAAAATACGATAAACCTTACCCCTTGAGCGTCCGTCAGTCGGTCAAGCTGGTCGCGAAACACCGTAAGCTGAGATTTCGACTCATTTTTGAAACTCCGGGCGGTATTCCAACGCGCCCCGTACGCTCAGCCGTCCGCGGGAATTTCATGCATAATCTCTCCCCGGTTCGCCGGCCGGAGAAATGATATGCGCTCCCAGGCCCACAACTGGTACAAACAAACACGGATTAATCATCGAATATTAAAAAAAATGCAGGGAACTAATAAAAACTCATTAAAAATTACACAAACCTGGATCAAAAGGCAACAGCCAGCTATGTCTTTAGAGACGGCCTGTGCAGAGGTGCACATCTGGTGGTACAGGTAGGACAGGACGCCGCTGGCCCAGGAATGCTGGTCGAGGGCGAGGTCTCCGTCGCTAATGAGCAGGAGATAGCGCATGTTACCGCGCTACCCGGATTTTTATCCGGGAAAAGGAAAGTGGCGATGCAGAGGAAAATCAGGGCACGGGCCCGCTGCTCAACCGCGACGTCCGTGGCATCCTCGCCTAGGGGCTCGGAAATGTGGGCATACACCTCTGCAAGCTCGATGGCGTTACCCCTAATTGACCCGGTGGGGGGGGGGGGGAAATCCTAGGCTCTCGTGGACGCGCTCAATCCACTGACCCTTGGTCATGTTCTAATCCTCGTTCCACGTCACCACGTTGCCCCTGGTGGGCAGTCCTAGGAGGCATCCTACGTCCTCTAGGATGATGGTGACCTCACCGCATCGCAGATGGAAGGAGTGTGTCTCGGGGCGCTACCGCTCTACTAATGCGGTGACCAGAGCGTGGTCTATCTTAATCTTACCTATCCTACAACCCCGAAACCTATACGGTCAATGAGCTCTCGCACTCTCGGGTTGCCCTCGCGTTGGTAGGCCTCAAAAAAACTCCCGTCATAGCTAATGACCTTCAAACCTCTGTCTAGGCCTACATCCCCGCCCCAAATCCTAAGTGATCTATGTGAGGTGTGTTTGTTCAACACACTGGGATCGTACAGACCGGGCATAAGGTGGGCCGAAAAAGCCATCTATAATAAAAACAGTGGGATTTTATCAATAAAATATGCGTAAAATAACAATTCGCACTTAAATCATAAGGATATCAAATTCACAAAAATTGCAATTAAAATACATGGATATCAAATTCACAAAATTACAATTAAAATACATAAATATCAAATTCACAAAAATACATAAATATCAAATTTACAAAAATTATATACATTTTTAATCGGCAATTGAATTTTAAAACTATGGAAAAAAATTAAATAAATTAAAACAAAATAAATAATACCTCCAAATTTAAAAAATTTGTGAGAGAGAGAGAGAGAGTGGTGGTGGGGAAGATTGACGGTGGCGGCGGCAGCGGCAGGAGCGGCGGCGGCGGTGGGAGGGAGGGGGGCTTTTTTTTTTTATGGAAGAAGATCCAGGTAAGATATGGATTTCCAAGGGAATGAAAAAACAAATCGATCTATTTCATTTAGTATTTTGGCCTAAATTTGACCTACTTTCATTTAGTAATTCCTTTTTAGCTTTGGGAAAAGGTATTATTTCGTCTCAAAATTGGATTAATATTCATTACTTACAGCGGCTTTTCCGGTCATTCATCGAAAGGAGACCGTTGTTTCGAATTTTCCCAATTGAGATGTCTAGAAGCAATATTTTTAGTATTTTTTCATTCGAAATGGATTATTAGTCGATTTCTCTAGTCTTTGGAGATTCAAAGACTAACCACAAAATCACAAATAAAATAGATTCATAGGCTCCATACCTTGTATAGAACTTATACGTGAAAGAAACATTCGATCGCATAGAGTCGACGAATGAGGTGGGTTGATTAACAATTCACAAATGAAAAAATGGCAAAAAAGAAAGCATTCACTCCTCTTAGTATTCACCCGACAACGTGGGTGACTATATACGAACTCAACCTCACGGTTGATCCGCAGCGTTACCGCTCAACGGAGGAGGGTCTGAACCATACTGCTCTTTTACATGGCACCTTAAATGATGAACTGTGTGACAATTTACTCCTTACTAACCGACCAATGTTTAGAAGATAAATCCCTCAAACAAGATACCATGTACAAACCTTAAGAATGACCAGGGTTCGACCCGCGGTCATAACATTTGTATAGAGTTATTGATGTTAGGAGGGTTGTACCCTTCTTGGGCCTCTGCAATACCCGTTTCAGATTAGTCAGGCCTGTTGGATTTGGATACTGGATGGTCAGGTAAAAAGGAAAAAAAAAGATACAATGTACAAGTACAATGCTATCTTACATTATTTCTTAGAAATAAGTTACTTTTGTGAAATTCAACAAAAGTTTTTAAAACTGAAACAAATGCATTTTGCAATAAGCTGATTGGTTCAATTTTTTTTTATTTACATACCTGTTTTGTTTATAAAGAAAATGGAAATTACTAGGTTCTAAATAACTAAAAACTGAGGCTATGGTAAGAATCCTGTTAACACTAACAAATCGTGTATTAGTAATTCGGCTGAGTGTCAAGTTGATTGTTTGCTTACCCTTCTTACATTTCAACTTAAATATGTGCTTCTAATTGTTTCTTTAGAGCAGGGATGAAGACAGGGGCGGAGGCAGTCATTCTCCGAGATTTTTAAAAATACTATTAGGTATAGTAAATTTTATATGTAGTTCGAAATATTTTATTAGTTTAGCCCCCAAGAATATTTTTTTTGCCGTTTTTATGTAGTTCGACATACTGTTGCAATTTTTCCCTCAAAGCCAAATTCCTAACTTCATCCCTTCTTTAGTGTATTTGTTCACAACTTCTTCACATTCTTGAGGATAAGATTCTTACAATTAGGATTCTTTTCAACAAAGATTCTCTCTATTTATACAATATGCATCTAAGATTGCTACAAGTTTCTTAAAATTATTTCTTTATATTTAAATTGGATGTTTTTTCGCAATCCTAAGTGTGTATTGGACAAAACGAAGGGTTTTTTTCTCTAGGATTTCCTCAATAGGAAAATCCATGAGCAATCTTCTGGGATTGGGGCTTGATCAAAGCTTCTCCTGCAATGAAAGAACAATTCTCTTTCGTCTATCAGCGAGATGATCCGACAATGTCTTCCTCAAAATTAAATTTCTACTCTCCCTCCTCTAAGGGGGGACTGCTCACTAGTTTTTTCTAGGGTTCTATACGCCGCCCGCCGTAGCGTTTGTAGCCGGACGATGATTTTTATCATCTGTCATGCTCTCTACCTACCAATATAGCCATTAATCAACAAGAGTTTTGGCTTCAAAATAATTGCTATGGACTCGCTTTTAAACGATGGAGCGACTTCAATGTTAAGGTTCCAATTTGGTGCTGCCGGACCGGAAGGATTGGCACAAAAGATGTCAATTTTAATTTCTGTTTCTGGTATAAGCGAGTGCGAGACATCGATGGTTCTGGTTTAGCCGAAAGGGCTTCTCGGATTACGGAATTTGGGGATTTTATGGGATTGCAGGTGGAGGTGTCCGAATTGGTGACAAGTGAGGGAAGGATGATGTTGGAAACAATTTGGTTTGAGATCTCTAACAGCAACCGCGATGTAGGTTTGGAGTTGTGGTTCAAAGTCCCTGCGGAGAGATCGAGGTTTTCGCCGAAGATGAGGAAGAAGGTCGGCGATTGGTGGTTTCGGACAAGAGGGTCGCCGGTCGATGTGCAATATGTTGGGACCGGGTCGAGTCATCGATCCGAGACCGGACCAGCTTAAACCCGGTCAAATTAATTGTTATCTGGGCTGGGTTGTTGGGCCATGGTCTTGGAGCTTAGATGCTGTTTTGTTTTTTGGGTCTAAGGCTTATGTTATGGGTCAGAAGTTTAGTGGGCTGCAAAGCTCTACTATGGGTTTGGTCTTTGCTGGGCCGACCCAAAAGTATGTTTATTTTAGGCAAAATGGTTACTATGTGGCTGGGCTGGCTGGGACAGGCCTGGTGCATGGAGTTATCCTTTTAATTGGGCCTGCCCATACTGGCTTAATCTCTAGGGATCTCGACTTTGCAGGCCACAATGTTACTGACACTGCTTGTGACTCTGCTGGTCCTTTTTCGGTCTCTTTTGCTATTTACGTTGATTCTCTAACGGGGGCTCCTGCCGTTAATCGGGGTAAGGTGGAGGTCGCGAGTCGGCCCCGCCAAGGCCCATGATTTGCTTGTTCTGGAATTATTCGGGACTTAACAACTCCCGGATAATTCATGACTTAGTGCGCCTCATTATGCCTCGCTTTTTTAATAGTTTTTTCTTTTTCATAATAAATGCGTTTCCAAACTTCATGATTAATATCATGGTAGTCTTAGACTTTACTTCATGTTTTAGATTAGGATTTAGTTCAAGTTTTTATGTTAGCAATCAATGGAGTCTGCCGTATCAAATTTTGAGAAGCGTCCATCAAGTTAGAGTTTTATTGCAACATGGTTTCGAATGGAGGATCGTGAGCGGACTTTCTATTCGTATCTAGCGTGGTCACTGGCCAACTACTCTACACGGTTTTCAGCTGATCTCCTATCCTATTTTTACCTGTTTTGAAAGTTTGTAGACAATGACTCTGAAAGTTGTGGAGGGCCTCTGGTTTGTGGGTGATCTCGTTTTTGCTATTGTTTTTTTAGTAGTAGTGTCTTGTTACACGGTCATAGAATTTTGTACTATAGAGCTTTTATTCTCTAGATTTTTCTATGACCGCGAGTCTTGTAATTTTCTTGCTCATTGGTTAGCTGGAATTTTTCTAAGGCTTGATGCCTCATTTCAAAGGGTGGGGGATTCATTGGAATTCCACATCCCTCATGTAGTTTCTAATATCTATTAATGATATTATTTTCTCTTCAAAAAAAAAGTGTGTATTGGACAAAAGAGGATCTTTAGTGAACATGATCTTATTCACCAGGCTCGGCTCTGTACAGGCCCAAGGTGCCATACATAACCGGGCCTCTTATTTTATGGGGCTACAAATTTTTTTTAAAAAAATCACTTAAACATATTTTTTTTTTTTAAAAAAAAAAATTCATTATATCTCCACTAAATATTATGATTGTTCCTTGAAACTTAAGTCTATAATTATATTTTGACTTTTTTTTATAATTTATACTTTTAAAAAAAAATTGAAGGGCCTAACTTTGGTAATTAGCACAGGGTCTCAATATTGTTCGAGACGGGTCTATTATTCACTTTAAATAATGCACATCTTCTTACAAACAATTCACCTTTTCAATTATCAAACTAAAAAATTGCAAACAAAACACTAAATTCATATACACTTGTAATCTCTCTGAGTTTTCATACGATTCAATTTTAAGTTGTTCAAATGAATTTATTTTTATGTATTATTGATTAGATATAATATGAGTCGAACTTTATTAAATGAGTGGAACTTTATTAAACCAATATTATTCGAATAAGAACAGAAACCTTTTTTGTTAGTAAAATGTTCGGTTAAATTAACATTTTAAAATTAAAATTACATAAGTAATAATTTGATAGTTGAATAATTCGTAATTTAAGAAATCGGAATGAAACTCTGATAACTTGAAAAAGCAAACACCTTTTAAGTGCTGAAATATATTTTTCTCAAGATATAAAAAGTACACTCTCACCTAGCAAAAAAAAAGTACACTCTCGAGCATTAAACACTCATTAGTTTGTTGATTTTGACAGCGAAATAAAGTCCAATAATCACAAGATAAAGCCCATGTGGGATTTTGAAGTAGTATAGCTCTTTTTCTTTTTTCTTTTTTGATGGATTGAAGTAGTATAGCTCATCCACTTAAAATGTGTCATGCAAACAATAATTTCAATACTATGATTCTTCCTTTCAAAACATAAATGATATAACAACAAATTTTTGTAAAAAAAAAACAAATTTATTCCTGCATATTTCAGTACTCTCCGTTTTAAATTAATTGACAAAGGTGTGTATTAATTTTTGATAAATTATATGATAAAATAAATTTAATATTCGAGTGAAACTGACGAATAATGACATTCATTGCAATGGAAGCAGAAGGCAAATAGAAGTCTCAAAAAGCGTCAGTGAAGGAGGATGCTCCTAAATATTTTTTATCAACTAATTAATCGTCTCTTTAATTTGTATTAGAAGTTACAATTTTAGTTATCTAGAAGTATTAAATGAGTAACTGAAAAAAAAAAGTGTAAAATTAAAAAATTAAATATACATAGTTAGTTTATTTTAAAAAACGACAGGCTAAATTTTTTTTAAAAAAAATAATTTAAGTCGATGAAGTATACCTTTTAATGCACTATCTAATATATCATGTTTAACAATATTATTAAATCTTTTCAAAAAAAATATATTATTAAATAAAAAAGAATTTGTTAATTTGAACTAATTGCAAAACTTTTTTTTTTATAACAAAAAACTTTGCTTTTATTGACATACTAAACGTTGTACTCCCTCCATTCTTAAATATAAGATTTTTATTACATATTGCAAAAATTAAAAAAGCAAACATTATGATATTTTTGTAATCAAAATATCAATATTACTCTTAAATAATATTTGTATATCACTAATTCTATTTAAGAGAGTAATATTGATATTTTAATTATAAAATCATTTTAATTTATGTTTTTTTAATTTTCTCAATATGTAATTGAAGTTTTATATTTAGAAATGGAGGTAGTAAAATACTTGTATTATTCTACCAGCTATAGTTCATATTATGAAAAAACATTAGGTGCTGATTTCCCTCCACTCATGTCTTGCCAAATGGCAAGTCCGAGTTGATCATGGTGCTATATGGACTGGATTCAGCTGGCCCCACACTTTTATGTAGATTATGAAATCGATAGCTGCTTGAATGTAATCCTGGAAAAGCGGCCCAAAATATTTAAAAGAAGTAACGTGGTCATAAATAATTTATCCTTACTATTATTAGTAAAACTCATGTAATATTTAAATATTAAAAATTAGTTATGTGAATTTAGCCTAAATTAAGAAATAGGAGATGAAAGTTATTTTTTTTCATTATAATCTTAAGAAGTTTAATTTATCTCCATTAAGTTTCAACCACCGTCACTTAAATAATATTCTGACTCGTAATTCAGTAAATCAGGGATTAATCCCTAATAACGTCAAAAAAAAGAAAAAAAAAAAAGTCTCATCCACCAATCCCTCTTCCTTTCTACCCTACTAAGGATAATTAAAAAAAAATATTATCCTTGGTTAAAAAAAAACATATGTTAAGAAAATATGAAAAAGCTAAAAAGACTTTTATATGAAATGAGTGGAATACTAATTGGATAATATTGAAACTCCAAAGGAAAAACAAGTGAAACAAATCAGTTAGCTCAGACATTTTCCATTCAGAAAGTTAAAGAGTAACAAAGCCAGTAGTCTCGGGGTGAAATGAGTATAGTGTCTTATAAACGAGGTCTCGAGTTTTGTGCATTGGAAAAAAGAAAAACTATGTCAAGACATCTCTCCCTCACAAAGGTTTTTTTTTCTCAACTGAGCGTACACCTCAAGAGGGGAGAGAGTGGCACCTCATAAGAGGAGGAAGAGATAACTCTAGAAAGGGAGACAATTTAAAGCATACCCCATGTGCGGGGAGGGTATCGAACCCACGACTTCAAGGATATTGTGATCCTCACTGGGCTAAGGACATTGTGATCCTCACAAAGGTTTAATAATATAACAAAAATTATGAAAAAGTTTGAGAGAATTAGGCCAAAAGAGATTTGTTAAATACAGATTATCATCATCCTATAGTAGTATTTCATCATCCCTTGAAACTTTTTAGGTGAATCATTTTTAGAGGTTAAATATAATTTCCACCCTTCCACTTTTCTCTTTCTGTGTGTAAATTTTTATTTAAGCATTTCTTGTACATAAACTATTTTCATAAGAAACATAAACTATTTTCATGCTACTCTCTTTATCAAATCAGTGCTCAGACAGTGGTTCCTCACGAATACTAGTCATTTTGCATGTGTGAACTGCTATAAGCAGATAGATGGACATATTTACTCTTAAATCCGTCTACACGCGCAAAGTGCGTGATCAAATCTCGATGAAGATCACTTCATGGTCACTAATTTGACAAATATAGCAGCTCACAAATAGTTAAATAAAAGTTTACAAACAGAAAGAGAAAAGCATAAGTCAATTATATGCATACATATAGCGATCTTCTCTTGTATATAATGAAGGCAACTTTTCTATATTTATCCTGAAAAAGTAACATAAAGAATATAAATGAAGCTCAAAGAAAAAATTCTGTTGTTAAGGAAAACAAAAAAGAAAGCCAAAAATCTAACAAAAACAGAAGCTTTTAACTCAATATGAATTGGCATTCATTAAATTATCCTTTCAAGAATAGCCAATCCTAATAATCTGCAGGTTTTCACCAATGTAATGAACCAAACATTTCTTACAATGTGCCAATGTAACCCCCCCGAAGCGGGCTATAGAAACAAACTTGACAAGAACCACCAATTGTACCGAATATTACAGCAGAAAAAGGGAAAAAATAATCTAAGTTGAACGAAAAATCTGTTTTTTTATGTCTCACTTGTTTACTAGAGGAGATGCATGATAGTTGACAACAGTTTTTTTCTGTATATCCCGCAATCCAATTTTACAACTCAGCCAAAATGCCTAGAAAGAAAACCTATATCGAAAAACTCAAGTTATCAAATCTTACATGAAATCCCTTGTAGATGCTTTTATCTTGATGTGTTGAGTAGAACTCATACTCACGACGCTTCAACTGGTATAACCTCAACCCTTGTTAGCCAGAATTAATCCTCCAATAGAACGGAAAAAAAAAAAACAACAAATGACCATCTGATATTTAGTTCACCTCGCAGTTGCACCTACCAATTTGTCAACTTCATACAGTATATTCCTAGGCAGCAATTCCTGTTGCATAAAGAAGAAATGTTATTATGAAAGAAAAAAAAATCTTGCAGTAGAAATGAAATTTAAGCGATAAGGGGACTAGGATAGTTAAGCCATAAGTTCTAAAGTGGTTTCTCGATTTCTTATTGACAAACACGTGTAATCAGTAATGTACTGCAAGTTACAAGCTAAATTTACTTGCATCTTAAAAATAAATTCTTAGTAATGTAACTCTGGGATTAAGCATGAAATTGCGTCCTAGAAGTTGATTATTGACTAATCTGATATCAAATATTAAAGGATGATCCCCAGAGGATAAAACAGACTGCTCTTCTCTGCATTATCCAGCCCTTCAATACTTACAGAAAAGGATACGCAAATATAACAGTGGACTCGAGAGGAAAGTTAAAAAAGCAACAGCAATTTCCATGACCAAAGAGAATATTTTTATCTTGTACTAATCCATAATAAGTTTTTTTATATTTGGATGCAGCATTTCGCTTGACGCATTCATACATAAGCTAGTGTTACATGGCTAACGAGAATTTACACGGAATGACTGAAAGAACTTATGAACCAGTATATGCATATATTTTTTTCATGGCCGTTCAATGTCTAGCAAGTTAAATTTTATAGATGGTTCGTGCTGCACGTAGAACTGCGAGCAAATGAAGAGATCTTCCAAAACCAAAGAGAAAGGATAATTGTGCATGATGCTAACAATGTCTATCATAATATCATGCTTGAAAGAATTATTTCTTTCGAAAAGTTTGATTTAACTTAATAATATTTTATTCCCCCGCCCCCATCCAAAAAAGTAGAAAAAATAAAAGAAAATAATCTCAAATGTTTATCCATCTACTTAACCACATTAATAATTGGCTTGAAAGCAATCACTTCGAAAAGGAAGAAAGAAAATGTAGCTTACCTCTACTAGATCTACCAGCAACGCTATAACCTCCCACATAACCAACTGGACTGTTAGGTTTAACATTTGATGTCGCATTCCCAGGTATATAACTAAAATTGCCAGTGTTAACTGCATCAGACGATGACTGCCAAGTAAGGTCATCATAAAATGAACCATTACCGTATAAATTTCCCAACGGTGCAGCATGGTTATCATTTCTTCCACCATATGATGAGGTTCCACCGGCATTGCTGCCGTTGATTTTTCCATACGCTCCTCCAACCATAAAACCTTCATCTCCAGTGCCATATGCAATGCTGCTCCTTCCGTAAGAACCAGTTCCTCCAGCTTGACCCGAGCCGGGAGAAGAACCCCAAATTGCACCAATATTCCCAAAAGCGCCTAGCAATTCAGTATTCCCACTTCCAGATTCAATGAATTCATTGGAATTTGCAGAATTTACATCATAATTTAAGTTCCCGTTGGCCCACAAATTTCGTCCGGCTGAGTTCAATAAAGAACCAGTACCACCAATCCCAGCACCATATCCAGCTGGACTACTGTACCTGTTTGAATACATACTCTGAATAGGATTCAAGCCACGCCCATAGCCTATATTAGGACTAAAATTACCACTTCCAGCAAAGTCTGAACTCAGATCTGACTCCATGTTTGGCGCAACGGCATAATTAGAGGGACTGTACTGAAAATATCCAGTCCGTCCAACAGTGACGGGACTGAATCTTCCATCCATTCGAACTCCATAACCTCCCATTGAACTCGGGTTATAACCTTGAGAATATGCATTAAGAAAGTTATTGACTCTATTTAAACCATGATTATATCCACCTAACGGACTTCGGGTTGGCCCAGGAGATAACTCCTTTGGAACGGCCCTCTTAACCTCAACCATTTTCCCATTAAGTTCATGAAAGGTTCTGAGCAAAACTTTATCCACTGCTTCCTCCGAGTCATAAGTAATAAATCCAAACCCTCTAGGCCTTTTTGTGTTGTGATCATACATCACGACAACATCTGTAATTGTACCAAACTGATCAAAGTATTTCTTGAAGTCACTGTCTGTAACTGTGGAAGCTAGACCTCCCACAAAGATCTTCTTTGTGCGTACAGGACCTGGCGAACCCTGAATACTGCCATTGCTTCTGCTTACATTGTTTTGATCATCTCTTGGCACAGCCCTTTTTGCCTCCACCTGAAAATAAAAGGCGCATAAACTTTACAAAATATGAGTTTTGGACTGCCCTAATAGGTAATTTCAGAAAAGAAGACTAATATTTGGTCTCTAATTTCCAGTTGAGAACAGGACTCTGACCTACTAAAACTTTGACAGGTATTACATAAGGAATGCAATATAGCCCCAATAAATACCGAAATGGTAAATGATATAAATCAAAAGTTACTTTTAACATCTGAAAGGAAGTTGCATTGTTATTAGATGTCAGAAGACAATTAGAAATATGTTTTAGAATTCCCCAACATACTTCTCTTGGCAGTGTCAACCTGTCTTACCAACCTAAAGGGTCCAGGGCATGATCTGGAAAACGCTACGAAAAGCAAGACCTTTTTTTCCATTCCATAAATTGAAGAGATTGAAGTAATCAAAAAAGAAATGCAATATGGTTACTCATTGGGCTAATCCTGCGCTATTTCGTCCTGTTCCAGTAACTACCATTTCTGGTGGAGGAATTATAGTGGAAAACATTAACAACAGAGTGAAAATCGTCTGTCCATATACCTGTACCCAACCAATCAGAATTCGCTATGTGGACTTTTCTTCCAATTATAAAAGACGGAATAAAATTCAATTTTTGCAACAAATGATCTTCAATGCTACATCAAATTATGCATTGATTAAATAACCTGTCATTTTGAAATGGTTCAAATCACAAAGCATATAATTTCAGGGTTCCAACAAACTATGAGGTTGTTATATTTACCGTTCGTCCATCTATCATATGCTTTTCCTTGACAACTCTTTCTGCAACAAAAGGGTCAGCAAAAACAACAAAACCAAAGCCACGAGCACGGCCCGTGTTCCGATCTTTCATGATCACAGCTTCTATTACTTCACCAAATGCTTGGAAATACTCTCTCAAACGATCTTCATTTGTGTCCCACGAAATTCCACCAATGAATAACTTTCCAGACTCCATTTCCATTCTGCATAACCCCATATCATCACATAGTTAACTCAATTTTTCAAAAAAGTATAAATTTACTCGGGACATTATATAATCTGCCAAAAATCAAATCAATTACCTAAAAATAGAGCGTATACATAGATCTACTAAGTGAAAGAAAATCATCTAATCTACTGGTTGATAGATAATTTACTTCTTACTATCCAAAATACTTATCCACGATGCCATGAAACATCTAATCAATAAAAACAACTAAACATATAGTATAGAAATGCGGATTGAGTGAAAATAGCTATGCCCCATCAAAAGAATCAGTGAAAAACTTCAAGATTTTTCATCAGTCAACTAAACAAAATTCAACAGCAGATCATCGAATATTTAACAGATCAAAAAATTGATTGACCCAGAATAAAATTTTCCTTGATATCAATAAAGATTCAGACTTTATATAAATAAAAAAAAAATTGAAAAAGAAGATCAGAAGATAAGTGGTAGCTTGAAATTTACCAAATGACAAAGACCCAGATGAGATTTGGAGAGGAAATCAAGATCCAAGAGGAAGCATATAGAAAGCAGAGAGAACTAAAGGCCCTCTATTTTCCTCTCCCTTTCTTTTTTGTTTATTTTGAGAGAGAATTAACTGTTTGGTTCTTTTGCTAGAGGAGATATTGTTTTGTGTGAGTTATATATATAGGAAAGAGGAACAAAGAGAGTATTATTCATCAAAAAAAAAAAAAAAAAGGAACAAAGAGACAGTGTGGTTAGAGAGAAGATGATTCATTTTAGACATAGAAATAGGAAAATATGACATATATTTAGGTTGCCACCAACATTTCAATGAAATTGTAATAAAAAAGAGTCCCAAAGAAGATTACTCAAAAACAAAATTAAAAATAAAATAAAAATAAAATGGGAATATGACTCACATAATCCTTAAAATATTTACCAAGACACGATAAGATCTTACAAGTTTCTTTACTTCCTGGTATTGTACCAAAACAAAATTTGCGTCTGTTAAGTCGTCTCATCCCCATTGTTCGCGGCGGTTTTCGTCCAAAAGTAGCCATACTCCGTCTAATTTTGACCGGAAACCACCACGTAAATGATGGTGGGACTACTTAACAGCAGAGAAATTTGTTTTGTGACCTACAAGGAAGTAAACAAACTTGTAGGGTCTTATCGTGTCTTGCTAAATAGTTTGATGATGATTCATGTCATTTTCCCAAATAAAATTCTAACAAAGGGAAAAAATAACCACAAATTCATCTCACTTTTGGAAATGAATAAATAATAAATCATATATATATTAGTCTAATGACCCGTGCTATGCACGAGAACAAATTTAATTGTTAATAAAATATTAAATAGCATAAAAGTTAAAAATGATACTATACACTGTTATTTTTATTTGATTTTTCAAAACTACATATATAGAAAAAAGAAAACATATAAGAATTTTTGTATGTATATGCAAGATATCAAAAAATGTTCTGATAAGAGAAAAATATTATTTCAATGATTGCTCAATTTCGACGTTGTAAGTTTTGTTAAAAAAAATTAGTGGAACCATCCAAAAAAAAATAAATAAAGACTGGCTCTCCAAGTTATTGGGCAAATTCCAAATCATTGAATGACACGATAAGAACCGAGAGGTTTAAGTCAAGGTTCGGCCTTTTTTAGCAGATCTTTCTCTATCTCGAATTAGTTTCCAAGGGGAATTTACTCAACGCAACTCTAAGAAGGCTAAGTAACAATGAAGGCTGAAACACCACAACTAGCGAAACTATCTAGTTGATACAGTAACTCAAAGAATATGAAGTTCTACTGGAAATTCATAAACAAGTATCTAAGGAATAACCTTAACCAAAATATCAATATATCTAACGTAAATATAAAGGTGGCCGAAATCACTCTTAAATAGAGGGAGATTTCGGTTCCATCCAACAATAAGATGAAGAGTCCTTGAAAAAGTAGGACTCTTGGAAAACAACTTGCTATCAAGTTAAAAACACTTAAACAAGATAATAGACAACATGTCCTATTATCTTGCATCTAGGCGGCTAGAATAACAAACTAAGGCTGAAATTAATTAATTGTGTGAAGAGTCCTAATAGACGTGAGACTCTTAACAACTAGATAACCAACTATTCAACCACTATGGACAACACGTCCTTTATTATAGCAAATATATGCTATACACGCCTAAATAAAGGAAATAACATTGCTGGAAATAATTAAAGTCTAGAATAGTCTAGAATAGACTTTAATGTACAAAAAGACTAAAATGCCCCTTTTAGCCACCTTGCTTGTTTGGTCCGAAGTGAATCTTTTGGAGAATTAGAAGTTGGACTTGAATCTCATCTTCTAGATGTAGCTTTGCTTCCTCTTTGGACTTTAACTCTCGGATCAATGTAGATAGTTTTTTATCAACTTGCTTGGCTCGTGATCTAGTCATTGGTCCTACTATGCTTGATAAGGGATGCTTAATATGAGGCAGCCCTCTAGATGGTCCCACGTCATCCCCTCCCCCTTGAAAAGGATTCGACCTCGAATCATCATCATCATCAACAAAATCTGAATCAAGATCAAAAGGAGATAAATCAGTAACATTAAAAGTGGAATGGACGCCATACTTACCTTTCACGTTGATTTTGTATGCGTTGTCATTAATCTTGGCGACGACTTGAAAAGGTCCATTTTCGCGGGGATGTAGCTTAGACTTTCTTTCTTTAGGAAATCTATCTTTCCTAAAGTGTAACCAAACTCAATCACCAACTTCAAAGTTTATTGCTTTGCAGCCTTTGTTGATTTCAATTGCAATGCGATCATTCTTCTTCTTAATGTTGGTTGCAACTTCATGATGTATTCTTTGAACAAAATCAGCCCGTGAATCACCTTCTATATTATAGTACTCATCAATAGGAAGAGGGATTAAATCTAAAGAGGTTAGGGGGTTAAAACCGTAAACAACTTCAAAAGATGAATTATTATTAGTTGAATGCAATGTACGATTATATGAAAATTCAGCAATAGGTAAACTTTCTTCCCACTTTTTCAAATTCTTTTGAATGAGTGCTCTAAGTAGAACCCCTAAAGTTCTATTGGTTACCTCTGTTTGGCCATCAGTTTGGGGATGACTTGAAGTAGAAAACAGTATCTTAGTCCCCAACTTACTCCATAAGGTCTTCCAAAAATAACTTAGGAACTTTACGTCCCTATCACTTACGATTTTTTTGAAATACCATGCAACCGTATGACTTATTTGAAGAATAGATCCGCAACATGGCTTGCATCATTAGTTTTCCAACAAGGAATAAAGTGAGCCATCTTAAAAAACCTATCAACAACAACCATTATAGTATCATTACCTCTTCTGGATGTCGGTAATCCTAGAATAAAATCCATTGAAAGATCAATCTAAGGTGAAGAGGGTATTGGTAAAGGCATGAGTAATCCGTGAGCTTTTGATGTGCTTTTTGCCTATTTGCACTTAAAACAAAGTTCACAAATTTTTCTCACATCTCTTTTCATCATAGGCCAATAAAAGTGTTCTTGTAAAATATCTAAAGTTTTAAAAACACCAAAATGCCCCATTAATCCGCCACTATGTGCTTCTCTAACAATTAATTCTCTAATAGAACAAGAGGGAACACATAACTTATTGCCTTTAAACAAGAAACCTTCAAATTTGTAAAATTCTTTTTGAGCCGAAACATCACAAGCTAAAAACAAATCTGAAAAATCTTTATCATCCTTATACAATGTTTTTAAATGTTCAAAACCAAGTAATTTAGCATGCATAATGGAAAGTAAAGTGTACCTTCTAGATAAAGCATCTGCAACAATGTTTTCCTTACCTTTCTTGTATTTTATTATATAAGGAAAGCTATCAATAAAGGAAACCCACCTTGCATGTCTCTTGTTTAACTTACTTTGCCCTTTAAGATACTTGATTGATTCATGATCCGTGTGGATGACAAATTCTCTTGTAATCAAGTAATGCTGCCATGTTTCCAAAGCTCTAACAATAACGTATAACTCTTTATCATATGTAGGATAATTAAGCGAAGCACCACTTAATTTCTCACTAAAATATCCTAAAGGTATACCTTGTTGTTGCAAAACAACCCCAATACCTATACCTGAAGCATCACATTCAACTTCAAAAGTTATATTAAAATTAGGTAAAGATAATAT
The DNA here is from genome assembly GCA_026122235.1 of Vinca minor. NCBI lineage: Eukaryota > Viridiplantae > Streptophyta > Magnoliopsida > Gentianales > Apocynaceae > Vinca > Vinca minor. Next base: position 4,288,938 of record JAOCZM010000241.1, on the reverse strand, counting down.
AGGGGAAGAAGTTAGTAATTGCTTAAGCTTTGTAAAACTCTCTTCTTGCGGCTTATCCCAAAAAAATGAGATATCTTTCTTCACAACTTCATTCAATGGCGCGGAAATTGAGCTAAAATCACGAACAAATCATCTATAAAAGCTTGCTAAACCATAGAATTATCAGACTTGTGTTGCATTTGTTGGCCTCGGCCAGCTCACAATTGACTCTATTTTAGCCGGATCAACCTGAATTCCACTTGAACTAACAATGTATCCAAGAAAGTTAATAGAATTAGTGCAAAAAACGCATTTTTCAAGCTTGGCATACAATGTTTGCTCTCTTAATATAGTAAAAACAGCCTTAAGATGTGCAATATGATCTTCTAAGGTTTTACTATAAACAAGAATATCATCAAAATAAACTAAAACAAATTTCCCAAAACAATGCCGGAATATGTAGTTCATTAATCTCATGAAAGTACTAGGTGCATTACTTAGGCCAAAAGGCATTACAATCTATTCATATAATCCATATTTAGTCTTAAGAGCAGTTTTCCATTCATTACCTTCTTTCATTCTAATTTGGTGATAGCCTTGAGTTAAATCAATTTTAGAAAAGATTAAAGCACCACTTAACTCATCTAGCATATCATCTAAGCGAGGTATATGATGTCTATATTTAAATAGTTATCTTATTAATATCTCGACAATCCGTACATAATCTGAAAGTGCCCTCTTTCTTGGGTACTAAAATAACCGGACTAGCACAAGGACTTAAAGATTCACGTACCTGCTCTTTCTCTAAAAGTAAATCGACTTGCCTTTGTATCTCTCGGGTCTCATCCGGATTTGCTCTATAGGCTGCCCTATTTGGAAGATTTGATCCCGGAATGAAGTCGATTTGATGTTCTATGCCTCGAATTGGGGGTAAACCTTTCGGCAACTCCTTAGGAAAAATATCCCTGAATTCCTGCAAAACATCAACACATAGACTAGGTAGAGAAGAAGTTATAAGATCAAAGGAAAAGCTGTTAGTGAGAGCAAACCTCTCGGTTTCTCTAAAAATCAGTAAAAACAAGTGGTTTGTGTGCTTGTAAAGCCCTATCTACCTTTCCCGAATTGATAAATAAACATTATTTCTTCTCTCTTTGTGAGCATGCCTTTTTTCTCACAATGCTCACGGCTATTTTTATCACTTTTTACCTCGATTTTTACCTCAGGGGTAGGTTCACTCGTTTTTTGCAACTCACACTATTTATTTATTTTCTCTCTACCCTCGGCTAATTTCTTTTGTATCTCACTTACTCGAATAGGTGTCATAGGCCGTAAATTATAAATAATTTTATCCTTTGTAACCCTGTATACATTCTTTCTTCCAATATGATCCGCAAACCTATCGTATAACCACGGTCTTCCCAGAATAATGTGACTTGCGGTCATAGGCACCACATCACATAAAATCGTGTCCTTGAATGTTCCAATGCTGAAATCTATCTCCACTTGTTTGTCTACTTTCATATCACCACTATTATTTAACCAAGAAAGCTTGTACGATACAGAATGCGCTTACATTGGTAAATCTAAAGCGGTTACCATTCACTACAAGAAAACAGTTAAATAGCGACCGAATTTAGCGACCGAATTTTTCGGTCACCAATTTAACGATGGAATACCGACCGAATAGAAACCGAAAACTATTCGGTCGTTATTACGTCGCCCATCCGTCGGCCACTTCGGTCCCGTTGACCAAATTGAAACGCCGTCGTTTTGTTCACCCTTAACGACCGAATACCGACGGATATTAACGACCGTTTACCGACGGAATATATTACGACCGAATACCGACGGAATATAACGACCGAATACCGACCGAATACATAACGGTGTTTATTTGTGTAGTAATAAATGAAGGACACAAAAACGACGTCGTTTTATTTTCCTTAACGACCGAATACCGACGGAAATCAACGACCGAATGCCGACGGAATAGATAACGGTGTCAGAACGACGTCGTATTGCTATTTCATTTCGGCAAAAAAATTAGTGTTTAAAATTAATTAAAGCGACGTCGTTTGAAGATACGTTACCGACCGAATACCGACGAAAAGAAACGACCGAATGCCGACGGAATAGGTAACGGTCGTCATTAAGTCCAAAACGACGTCGTTTTGGTATTGCGTTGTCAAAATTCCTCAACAGAAGTCAAAATCCCTAACACCTTTTCCCCCTTCGAAACTCTCTCCCCCTTGCGAATTCCCCCATCGCCCCTCCATCCACCACCTCCCCCGTCGCCCCTCCGTCCCCCACCTGCCCCGTCGAAGACCGATTAGTTCGCGGCACAAGCGTCCCAGTCACCTCCGTCCCACCACCACCTCCACCGTGCACCACCACTCCCCCGTCGCAGATTAGAGCTCCAATTAATTTAAAGAAGCAGGTAAATTTTCTGAAATTAGTTTTTTTTTTTCGCGGCACCAGACCGATGTGCTTTACTTTTTTTTTTCTTCTTCTTATTGTTGTTCTGTTCTTTCATGTCTGTATATTTAGGAAAAAGTAATATTAACATTTAGGCAGGGATATGCTTTCATGTCTGGATATTTTAATTAACAATATTTCTGGTCCCCCCTTCTTGATAATCAATTTCATTCACAAACATTTGGCTTCATCCAAAAAGGAAAATTTTGAATTCTGATTACTCATCAGATTGAAATGTGTGATTTTAGTTTGGTCAATGATTATCTGTTGTTGCAGTATCAAACATATTTTGGTTATGAAGTATTTATAAGTAGCTTTTATTTTTATTTTAATATATATATATATATAAGTAGCAATTATTCTACAAATACATTGAAACTCTTGGAATCATTTGTGCTATTAAATTTATCAAGGATACCTGATCATTGGCATTAAATAGAATGTTATGAAAATTTGAAAATTTGTTGTTCTTTATAGCCTATAAACTACTGGCCTTCTGCAGTTCTTCAGTGAGAATGAATTATTACAAGCTACTTGTTAGTTCTTCAGCTTGGAGAACATTTCTTGATGCATTTCAGCTGCTTGTCCATGCTTTTCTAAGTTTCTAAGTTAGTTAGTGGCCTTCGTTCTCTTAGGCTTTGGTTGTTTGTTTCAGTGACATCGTCTTTGAATGAAAGATTAGCCTGATGCACTTCTTCTATGTGTTTAAGCAATGAATGTCAAGGTACAATACTTTTCTTGAGGAGAGCGAGATTATACCTCTCAGCAAATTTTGAGAAATTAGACTATTGGATGATGTGTTTGTATTGGCGATAATTCTTGGTAGACGATGCTTTTAGAAGATGGTTTCAATATTTGCTGGTTGAACTGGTTTTCGCAGCATCATGACTCTAAAGCTATGTCTTGAACTTCTTGCAACGATCTGCTGGATTCAATCAAATTCTTAACATGTTTTAAGCTGATGTATACAGTACCAAGTTACTAAATATACTATTTTTTTTTAGGAAATAGTGTGGGAGTGTAAAATTTTATTTTCAAATAGCGCTGCTTCCGCTATCACGCTATAGCATTTTCGGAGTCGTCCGCTCCACATCGCTATCCGGGATTGCCGTTCTTTTCTCAGTTTTGATGTTGATCAAAACTTCAAATCAACTAATACTAAATTGCATGGGATAATATTTATATTTCCATTGAATTGAATAAAGCGATCGCCCTGTGGACCATTGAATTGAATAAAGCGATCGCACTTGGAAGTCATATCTGATTTGTCTCGATTTCTTGTAATTGTATAAGTCTTTCTAGATAGTTCTTAGGTTTCGATTATGCTTGGGACTGCTTGAATTTAGAAATAATAATGCCTGATTTGTTATCTCATTCGCCATTGAATTTCAGGATAAAACACATAAGTTTTTATTCTTTCCGTGTATTTCAGAGATGCCGCCAAGGAAAGGTATACGAGTAGCCTTACCATTTGGTTCGCCAACCACGTCTGCTCCGGCCTCCACCTCCCAGGCTGGTTCATCACCAGATTTGGTGGAGACACCGCGATCTGCTCCCGTGCTCGTTACGACACCTCCATCACAGGCTGATGATGCACAAGAAATCTCGGGATGCGTTTGCGGCAGTACACGCGACTGAGTCTACGCCGGTAGCAGGATCGGCGACTCACCAGTCGACTGTCCCACAGGCAGCGTCTGATTCTGGCGGAGTTTCGTCTACAGTAGATACGCGTATTCTCCTGCAGCCTACCCTTGGCACTTAAGTAACTAATTTATTTCCTGTAAGCTAATTATACTACTTGTCGTCATTATAGTAACTAATCAAATTTTTTGTTTGCTATTATAGTTTCAGGTTGGCATCCAGCTGTTCCGCCGCAATTACTTCAATTTTTCAAGATCGTTTCAAGGGGGCATATAGCACCATCAAGGATGTTCCCCAGGAAGAAGAAAAATTGTGGTGGGACGAGTTCAAGGTAAGTAAATTAGAAAATAAGTTTGAATTTAGAAGTCTTTTGATTTAGAAGTCTTTAAATTTAGAAGTATTCAAATTTAGTTATCTAGAACTTACTTTTAAATTGCAGAAAAAGTATCGCTGGGCTCCTGAACATGAGGATGGCGTCAAGACAGGTTGGCGTACCATACTGACGAGGAGACTAAGCGGCCTTATGAGCGACGCTCGGAAAAAAATAAGAAACCGAAATGGGTTTCTGAGACGGATTGGGCGCGACTTGAAGAGTACTGGAAGACTCCGGAATTTAAAGCCAAGTCGGCACAAGCAGCAAAAAACCGAAAAGAAGGGAGGGGTGGAAAAGGCTCTATGAAGCACACGGGAGGTTCGCTCAGCCACATTGAGCACCACATGAGACTGGTACGGGATCTTTATTAATTTACGTATTCTTATATTGTATGTGTTTTTTATTCTTATATTGAATTTGTTTAACAGGAAAAGGAGGCTGGACATGCAGTCCCATTCTCGGCCAGTTACGATCATGCTCATCAACACCATCTCGGGCCAAAGAAAGGCGAATGGGTTGATGTAGATTCTAGAGAGTTGTTTGTAAGTATTTAATTACCGTTTTTCCTTTTTTGATATTAGTTATTTAATGTAATATCCTAATGACAATTTTTTTGACAGCGGGTGTTCCACGAGGTTTATGACGCCGCCGCCAACAAAGCAACTCAAGCCGGACTGCCTTCTCTGAATTTGATGACGCAGATTGAGTTGTCTGCTGAGGCTGCGGGTGGGCTAAGAAAGGGTCGTGTCCAAGGACTCGGTTCCTTTAGTGATGTGGTAAAGACAATGAAGCGAGGTAGTCAGGCGGTGTCGCAGTCAGACATGGTCCAAATGCGGAGCGAAATGGAAGAAGATTTTAAGAAACAACTAGCCGAGCAAAAAAGAGAATTCAAGATGAGGGAAAAGAAGAGAAACAAGGGACTAGCTAGTATGTTAGCTGAAATTTTAACAAATAGGGACCAGGTTGTATTAAGTGCCTCTGAGATAGAGGACAAATTGAGTAGCATCTTAGACGATGAGTTAGAATCAGACTATGACGATGACCCTTTAACTGTCGATGATGTTTTGGGGAGTCAATAGACTATTTAGTTAATTTTGTATCAATTTGTAACTATTGTTAGCTTTTAATGCTTTTTTTTTTTTTTTAAGTTAAGTTTTGTGATTATTTTGGAATTTACATTTTTGCTTATGTTTTCTGTTGAAATGGAAGAGAGCTGATTGGTTTATGTTTTGTTTTGAATGGAAGATAGCTGATTGTTTTCTGTGCAGGGGGTCTGTTATATAGTTACCCTGTTCTGCTACTGGAAAATTGGCTTCATACCGACCGAATGGCGACCGAATATCGACCGTCTTAGGGTTTAGGGTTAGGGTTTAGCGACGTAGTAGCGACGGATTTAGATCGAGGCTTAATTGCGACAGAATGGTGACCGAAACATTCTTTTCCGTCGCTATGTACAGTAACGGATATACCGGTCGTACTTCGGTCGGTAAATTCTCCCGGATTCCCTTTTTTTTATAAAATAGCAAGGTTTTTAAAGATATATAAAAACCTGAATAGTGAAACAAGTAAAACGTATACTTATACATATGTACACATTAACCTGAATAGTGAAACAAGTAAACTTATACCTTTTGACAAAATACCTGTATAGACCTGAAGCAGAACAATTCAAGTAAAACATTTGTGTTGACATTTACGTGAATTATTAAGTAGTGTAACTAAAATTTTAATAAATGCACATTAATTATGAAATAAAATAGGCAAAAGGTTACTATATATCTTTAAAAACCTCGCTATATTATAAAAAACGGAATCCGGGAAAATAATAGCGACCGAATATGCCGAAAGGGTCGCTATTCGGTCTCTAATGTTACATGCCGAAACGGCGTCGTCTTGTCCAGTGCGTTGGATCTTTATTTTAAAAAAATTATAAGTGTTCAGATTTTCTTCTGAGCGACCGAATATACCAGGGCGGTCACTATTCGGTCGTTATACGTCATGCCGAAACGGCGTCGTCTTGTCCAGTGCGTGGGATCTTTATTTTCAAAAATTGGCAAGTGTTCAGACTTTCCTTTGGGCGACCGAATAGCGACCGAATATGCTTAGGTCGACCGAACTGGGACCTCGGCTGATCCGAACAAAAGCTTCAACTCTCTGTTTCGGTTCGGTCGATCCGAGGAAAGCTCGGATGATCCAAAATCTGCAGCCGCGATTTCTGCAGCCGCGATTTCTAACTCTACCACCATCTCCTCTAGTGATTTATTCCAAAATCTACCTTGAAACTCCACCCTCCTCCCATTACCAACACCTCCGGCTACTCCAAGACGGCGCCACCACCTCCGGCATCCGCAAGACTTCCCCAACACCTCCAATTTCAGTTGGGTATTTGGTGAGAATCTCTTAATCTCTATTTATTATAATGTTATTAATGTCAATATTTATGCTCTTTTATATCATTTATTCTTTAGCTTAATCAAAATGTGGTATAAGGGAGCAAAAAAATCATGAGAGCACAAATTGTTCACAAAGAATCAAATTTTAGGGCAATTTACCTTTTATTAGGTTTACAACATACCATTTATGTTTTGCATATTAAATGATGATATGAAAGTGGCAAAATTTTATGCTTCTTTGTATTATCCCAATGATTTTATTTCTTTGTATTATCTCCCATGATTTTATTTCTTTGTATTATCTCCCATCATTTTTTTCTTTGTATTATCTCCCATGATTTTATGTCTTTGTATTATCTCTCATTATTTTATATCTTTGTATTATATTGCAACAAACAAACAACCTAATGTTGAAAATAATCGAAATAGTTGACAAAATTTCATTTAAAATAGTAGTCAAGATGCCATTTTCACACGTTAATAATTACTTTGAAATAAGGGTGACAAATCATCAAAATAACATTGAAAGTTAATATGCATTTAATTATTAAGTCTTTGTATACGCAGATATTGTGTTTGTAATGAAAGACCGTAGTTGGATGTATATGGATTCGAATAGTGGACCTCGTCATAGTCAAGAATTTATAGCGGGATTGAAACGATTTGTGGTTTTCGCAGTTAGTTCGTCTGCTAATGTACAAATAGATGGGATTAGGTGTCCTTGTGGGGTTTGTAGGAATAAGTATTTTCATATGCCTGATACTGTGAAGTATCACCTTGTTATGAACGGATTCGTGTCTAACTATTATAATTGGACATGTCATGGTGAGGCATTCATTCCCATGCCTCAAATCCCGTTTGTTCATGAAATGGATAATTATAAAAGACACACGATACCGAACAATTATCGAGATATGATTATTGATGTCATGGGACCAAGTTTTAATGAGCAAAGAAAATAGGGACGTGGAAGAACCTCCCAATCCGGAGGCACAAAAATTCTATGACATGTTGAAAGTCGTTGATAGCCCACTCGTACAATGGTTGTACAAACCATTCACAGACTTTCAATGACTCGCCGTGATGTTGAGCATTAAGTCCGAAGACAACTTATCCGAAACTACAATAGATAAATTTATGCAGCTTGATGAAAGAGGCACTTCCTCCAAATAATAATGCTTTAGACGACTTTTTACAAAATGAAGAAATTGGTTAAAGGCCTTGGATTACCGTGCAAAAGATTGATGTTTGTGTTAACGGTTGTATGTTGTATTGGAAAGATGATGTTGAGAGTAGAGAATGCAAGTTTTGTGGCCATGGTAGATACATTAAGAAAAAGAAATCAAAAAATACACGATTAAAAGAGATTGCTTGCAAAAAGATGTATTATTTTTCGATTACTCCAAGATTACAAAGATTGTATGCATCTGAGAAAACTGCAAGGCACATGACATGGCACTCAAACAGTGAGAGGGAAGAGGGAATAATGAATCACCCACTGGGATGGAGAAGCTTGGCAACATTTTGACGAGAACACACACCGATTTTGCAACGGAACCTCGGAATGTAAGGCTTGGGTTATGCACGGATGGTTTTGCACCTTTCGGCATGTCGTGGGAAGAACTATTCTTCTTGGCCAGCTTCTTCTAACACCTTATAATCTCCCCCTTGGATGTGTATGAAGAACAATGTAATCTTCTTAACTATCATTGTACTTGGACCCCAAAATCCAAAGCACAAGATCGATGTGTACTTGCAGCCTTTAATCGATGAATTGAATCAACTGTGGGCTGAAGGAGCGGAAACTTATGATATTTCAAAAAAACAAAATTTTAAATTGAGGGCTTCATTACTTTGGACAATTAGTGATTTCCCAAAGCATATGGAATGTTGAGTGGATGGAGTACAACTGGCATTCACGCTTGTCCATATTGTATGGAGGAAACACAAGCTGCTCCATTTGCGAGTCTGAGGGAAACAATCGTGGGTTCGATTGCCACAAATGCTTCTTGTCACCCTGATCATCCTTTTAGAAGAGATGCAAAGGGATTCGAAAGGACCGGAGACAAGAGAGAGCAGACTCCGCCCGACTCGCCTTAGTGGTCATGAAATGTTCCTTAGAGTTAGAGATTATCAAAAAATTACCGATACAAACTGAAGAGATCGGTAAAGAGCAAGGCGAGGGACGGGATCATAGTTGGGCTAAACGTAGTATATTTTGGGACTTACCTTATTGGTGGACACTTTTGATAAGACACAACATTGATGTCATGCATAATGAAAAAAACGTGTTTGATAATGTCTTTAACACCGTGATAGACGTGAAAGGTAAAACTAAAGACAATGTTAAAGGTAGAGAGGATGTGGAAAGGTATTGCAATCGTCCGGAATTGAATATTAAACACGATGGCCGAGGTAAAGCAACAAAACCGAAGGCATGTTTCACTCTTACCAAGCCTAAAAAAGAAATGGTTTTGCAGTGGGTTAAAGAATTAAGGCTCCCAGATGGATATGCATCGAATTTGGCGCGATGCGTTGATATGAAAGAGTTGAAAATGTCTGGAATGAAGAGTCACGATTCTCATGTATTCATGGAGAGACTTATCCCCTATAGCACTTAGAGAAGTACTACCCAGGCAAATGTTTGGGGGACCCTTGGCTGAACTTAGTCTCGTTCTATAGAGATTTGTGTTCCCCAAAGTTGAGTGTGGCGCATATGCAAGAATTGGAGGACACTATCGCTATTTTATTATGCAAGTTAGAGAGAATATTTCCTCCAGGGATTTTTTTGATGTGATGGAACACTTGCCGATTCACCTTCCGTACGAAGCCAAGGTTGGTGGCCCTGAGTACAGCTTTAGGTGGATGTACCCATTCGAGAGGTAACAACCATTGTCTTAAGTTATCTCATCTTTGTATTATATTTTTCATGTACGTATTTACAATGTGATTAACTACATATGTTTTAATTAGATACTTGCACCATCTGAAAAAGAAGATAAAGAACAAGGCTAGAGTTGAGGGGTCAATTTGCAATGCATACTTGGTCGAAGAAGCTGCTACGTTTTTTAGCTATTATTTCGAACCCCACGTGAAAACGAGAGTTACAACCATTGGGCGAAATGATGGTGAATACGAGATTAGCGGACCAAATGTATTATCAATTTGCAACTTACCTGGAAGATCATTTGGAAAAAAAGAAAGAATTTTATTAACTGATAAAGATTATAAAATAGCAATGAATTATATCCTAGTGAATTGTGAAGAGGTCGAACCATATCTTCAGTAAGTAAACTTATCTATTTGCTTCATTTTTGTTATATAATTAAAAGTGGCCAAATAATAATATTGTCATTTAATTTGTAACTCAGGAAATTTGTTAGTCAAGTAAATGAACAAACCCCACAGATAACGGAGGAAGAACTTCAAAGTCGGGTTTATAATGATTTTTCCAAATGGTTTGGAACTCATGTAAGTTGGTATTGTGTAGAAATGTACTTGTAATAAGAATGCATAATTAAAATAGCCTTCAGGAAGATTCCGGAATTTTGTTGAAAAATCTGTCTTGGGGCCCGTCAAAGAGAGTGATGTCATACACCGATTACTTTGTTAACGGTTATAGATTTCACACCAAAGCCCACAGCGATGGAAAAGGAACGACAAACAGCGGGGTATGGGTTAAAGGAGATTATTACGGTGAGTTGAAGCAAGTAATTGAGGTTGAACTTGCTGGAATACCTGACCAAAAAATTATTCTTTTCAAATGCGACTGGTTTGATTCTACTCCAAATCGAGGTTTAAGTGCATCCTCAATATAAACTTGTAGAAATCCATAGGAAAAGAACCTACCAGGGTTACGATCCATTTGTATTTGCTTCCCAATGTCAACAAGTCTACTACACACCTTATCCGGGTAGTAAGACATCATCTAGGGCTGATTGGTTGGGTCGTATGTCGCTCCAAACCACGCCTATTTGACGTTCTCGGTGTTTCGGTACCGTATCGGGGACGAAAGTACGCGAGGAGGAGACCCGATCGCATTGATCCAACTATTACTGAAGTTGGTCAACTTGCACACCGGTCAGGGGAAATTGAAGTTATACTTGTGCCCGGTACGAGCCGTGGTTATGAAGATGATGACGATGACGATGATGAAATTATGTCGGGAGATGACAATTCTGAAGAAGAGGATGAATTAATGACCGATGATGATTTAGAATGATTAAGATTTTCGCTTCTCTTGGAATTCCACATATTGAAAGTGAGTCATATTTGTTTTTTTTTGTATTTTATTATAATAAATTAATTGTCATATTGTATAACTTTTTAACATAATTCAAAGTAGAAATTTTATTGTTATAATAATTTGATTCTTAAATTTTGCAGATTGCAACTCATGCATTTTCAAGGATATGCATATGAATGACATCAAGGAGTTTATGAGAAATGCACACTTTGATTGTAAGTTTTGATAAATGAAATAAATTACTTTTAACGTGAGTGTTGCAATGTAATGTGCACACTTTGATTGTGAGTTTTGATAATTCAAAGTGTGCATTTTGAATGTGAGCTTTGTAATGTAATGTGTACACTTTGATTGTGAGTTGTAATGTAAGGTGCACACTATGATTGTGAGTGTTGTTATTCAAAATGTGCACTTTGATTGTGAGTGTTGTAATAAGAAGTTTGCACTTTGATTGTGAGTATTTAATGTAATGAGAATTGGTTGTGAGCATTTTGGTTATTAGCATTTTGGTTGTGAGCATTTTGGTTATTGCTGCTATTGCTGGCTGCTGTGTTCTGTAATAGGGATTTAATTAAATTAAATTTTTATTTTTTAAAATAACAACAATTTAGCGACGGTAAATACCGTCGGTATTCGGTCGCTATATGGTGATCCTCTTTTCCATTGCTAAGTATCCTTCGCTATTCGGTCGTTCCTGGGTCAAGTCAAATGTCAGCAATGTTGACCAGCCCGTCGGTATTCGGTCGTTACTAAGTCAAAGTCAAAAGTCAACAATGTTGACCATTCGGTCGGTATATGGTGACCCTCTTTTTCGTTGCTAATTATCCGTCGGTATTCGTTCGTTATCAAGTCAAAGTCAAAAGTCAACAATGTTGACCATTCGGTCGGTATTCGGTCGGTAAATAGTGACCTAATATTCGGTGGCTAGATATTCCGTCGGTATTAGGTCGTTACCCAGTCAAAGTCAAAAGTCAACAATGTTGACCATTCTGGCGGTATTCGATCGCTATTTACCGACCCAATATTCGGTCGCTATTTTGTCTGTCGGTATTTGGTCGGTATTTTTCTTAGCGACGAAAAATACACGACCACGTCATTCGGTCGTTAATCGGCCGCTAAACTTAGTGTAGTGACGGATTAGCGACGGAAATGTCCGTCCCTGTTACACAGTTTTCTTGTAGTGATTTCAAACGAACAAGCATTAGTGCAACTTCCATTATCAATAATAACTAAACAACTTCTATCATTAACTTTGCACATGGTATGAAATAGATTACTTCTATGTTGATGCAATTCATCTAATGGTTTAGAATGTAAAAGGTTCATATTTACCAAAAGAAGATGATTATCATCATGTGGTAATACAACAATGCCCTCGGCTTTATCCTCCAAAACCGTATCCTCGGTTTCCTCCATATCACTAACCCACGTTCCTGTTAGTAGTGCCCTAGGACCATTAGCATATGTTGTACGTTTTATATCTTTGTGAGCATTTCATATGAATAGTTAATTTTGCTTATGAACATCAAATGCGTGATTTGATAGTAAAACTCATTTGCTTATATAATTACTATTCTAGTTGTCCCTAGTTTTATGTAATGCTTATTTACAATGAAATAAAACTAGTATGATGTTTGATTGATGATTACGTTTTACTAATCATGTGTAATGAATACAAATCATATCATAGATGCAATATATAGGGATACATTGTATTGGACGTGATCCGTTAGAGAAGTAATACTTCATGGTCCTTAGTCATAAGTATTACTTCCTCAATACTATTTTAGAATCCTTAGACCTTATGTCTCCATTTGATTCTAGCATGAATGGAGCCACGATTTGACTCAGTCGTACGTTGCTTTTAATCGAGTAATCAATACGACTGATGATCGGATGTAGTGTCCTATCATGGCTTGAATGTGAGAGGCATTGTAAGGAATTTGTCCCTCTCTTATTAGAGAGAGATATCCATGGGCCCCTCGATAGGGAAAGACTGTCTAAATGCATGGCCGTGCTCAAATGTATTTGATAAAGTGGTTATCAGATACTATTTGTTGGAACAGTCTACCTAGAGATCGAGCATAAATACAATTAAGCTTAATAAGGGTGACGACTACCATGCCTTATGCTTAATTAGGATATCGCGAGACAAAGGGATTAAATAGTGGATTGATATTAGGTTCCACCGTAAATTCATTCACTTTGGGTAGTCACAATGTCCTACTAGGGACCGCTTGTGATTTATGAACACATACTACTACTAAGTGTGTTTTCATTGCAACTGTGAGATCAACCTACAGGATCACACGCATAGACGAGCTAACGAGCTTCATGTCCAGATTCAATGAATCTAGAATGTGTCTAGGTTTATTGTATCTGACATTTATTTTTCTGAGAATAATAAAGCGTTATTATTCGAATTATAGATAAGGGGCATTTTCGGTATTTGGTTAATAGCTGGGATTACGTGGGAGTTATTATCCGATAGACTCCCACTACCAGCAGAAGTCTAGGGGACGTGGGAGTTAAAGACTCCCACTGCCGAGAGAAGTTGAGGATGTGAGAGTTGGTTATGGGAACAAACTCTCATACCCTATATAAACCACTCTTGGCCGAAACCCTAGGGTAAGAGAGATTTTCATCCGAAATACCAAAACCCACAAGAAATCAGATTTCTTGTTCTGTCTCATTTTCTCCCTAATTCCAGAAAATCAGAAAAACGGAGAGCTAGCACTCGCTGCCCGTTTCGTCGCGTGGATACCGGTAGGGAGTAATTCCGCAAGGGAGGACTCAAGGTGATCGTTGCATCCGAGCCATAAAGATAGCATCTTCCATTCAAGAATCCGATTCTTGAACTCAAAACGTAAGTCTTTTCTTGTAATTTTCCGATTCGTTTTGTATGAGCGGATCCTTCAAGGTAGGACTCATGGGTGTTTGGAACGAGTTTCTGCCCATGAATCGCTTCAGTTCCGTCGTCCATCATGATCATTGCACTTTTATTTGGACAATCCCGAGCAAAGTGACCATTTTCTCTACACTTAAAACATTCCCGATCATGTGTTGTAGTTGTACTAGCCCTCAAATCGGTTGGTTTTGATGTAGTTGAAATCTTTGCTGCCCCACTTGTACCCGCGGCTGTTTTTGGAATTCCAAAATTGCCCCTTGCTTGATTTTGGCTCGACAAGGCAGTAGAATTGTTTAGGGACTGATTTGGCCGTTTCCAAGATTGGAAATTTGCAGAATTGGTCCTTGAACTTTTCTCTTTTTGTTGCCTCTCAATCTGTTCAGCATAATAAACCATATCAATAAGATTACGAAGGTTAGCACGTTCTACCTTAGGTCGAATTTTGTCATTGAGACCAGCTAAGAACCGAGCCAAAGTAGCTTCATCATCTTCACGGATATTTGATCTAATCATCGACATCTCCATCTCCTTGTAATATTCATCAACGGTCCTTGTCCCTTGCCTCAATCTTTGTAATTTATTATATAAATCACGAGTATAACTTTGAGGTACAAATCTCCGAGTCATGGCTGCTTTCATCTCATGCCATGAATCAATTTGTATTTGTTCCGTTCTTCTCCGTTCATTGGACTCATTATCCCACCAAATTGATGCATACTCTTCAAACTCGATGGCTGCCAATTTAACATTTTTCTCTTCCGAATAATTGTGAACATAAAAAACATGGTTAACTTTGTAAGTCCAATCTAAAAATAATTGAGGATCGTTTGTACCTTGGAAAGATGGGATCTTTGTCTTTATTGCACCAAGATTATTATCATACCTTTGATTTTGAAAATTTGCTCTCGGTTCAAAGGCCAAATTATCCTCCATTCTTGGAAAATTTGTTCTCGGCACAAAAGGTAAATTGTCCTCCATTCTTGGAATTGCTCTCAGCACAATTAGAGTATCCCTTCTTTGCCGAGTTGTCTCTCAAAGTTTGTTCATTGGATTCTTGAGAATCTTGATCATCTTTAACATCAATGGCTGCGGCTTTCCCTTTGACCGCTTGGTTCTTGAATTCAAGATTCTCCAACCGTCCTTGGATGTCTTTCATTGTTTGCATCATATATATTCTTCATGGTTTGTTGCATTGATTCTTGAAATAGTTTGTCACCTCCAAGGGCACCTTGCTGCGAATTACCTTCATCAAAAGACATTATCTTTGCAAAGGAAAAAAAATCACACAAACCGTTAGATAGAAAGAAAAAAAAAATTCTCTCAATATTCCAACAATACTTGTCAAGAACTTCCAAATCTAGATGATTTAGAGATTCCTAACTTGTTGCGTTGATGAAAAACTGAAAAATATGGGAAAGAATTCCTATCTTGACCTAAACAAAAAGTTAAGAAAGAAATATAAGAGTAATCGTTTAAAAGGATGTGATCTTTACGTTTCTTGATTTCTTGAAAATTGATTTAAAAATCTCGGATGAACAGTAGCATGAATAGTACCGAAAATTTAAAAATCTTGGAAATTTTGAATCTTAATTTCTTTTCTTACCTTTTACCAAAGACTTACCCTTTTCTTGGCCACACGATATCAAGAACTCCGGATTAGGAAGATTTTACCTTGATTTGAGTATAATGATGGCGGTTAATTCAAGAACAAGAGGGAACAAGTGCCAATTCCTTTGTGTCCAAACGGACAATGAAGTTTGCTTTTGGTTTGATCCTTGTCTAAATTGGATAACTCGGCTGCCAATTTCTTTACTTCCGGCTGACTTTTGCGAATGGTAGTAATATTTTTTTGTTATCTTTCTCGATCTATTCCAAGAAAACAAGAAGAAAAAAAATTTGAAAACGTAAAGGTACACCAAGATAGAGATCAACATTTTCCTCTGATGCCACTTGATGTGGAACTGAGAGGTTTAAGTCAAGGTTCGGCTTTTTTTAGCAGATCTTTCTCTATCTCGAATTAGTTTCCAAGGGGAATTTACTCAACGCAACTCTAAGAAGGCTAAGTAACAATGAAGGCTGAAACACCACAACTAGCGAAACTATCTAGTTGATGCAGTAACTCAAAGAATATGAAGTTCTACCGGAAATTCATAAACAAGTATCTAAGGAATAACCTTAACCAAAATATCAATATATCTAACGTAAATATAAAGGTGGCCGAAATCACTCTTAAATAGAGGGAGATTTCGGTTCCATCCAACAATAAGATGAAGAGTCCTTGAAAAAAGTAGGACTCTTGGAAAACAACTTGCTATCAAGTTAAAACACTTAAACAAGATAATAGACAACATGTCCTATTATCTTGCATCTAGGCGGCTAGAATAACAAACTAAGGATGAAATTAATTAATTATGTGAAGAGTCCTAATAGATGTGAGACTCTTAACAACTAGATAACCAACTATTCAACCACTATGGACAACATGTCCTTTATTATAGCAAATATATGCTATACACGCCTAAATAAAGGAAATAACATTGCTGGAAATAATTAAAGTCTAGAATAGTCTAGTATAGACTTTAATGTACAAATAGACTAAAATGCCCCTTTTAGCCACCTTGCTTGTTTGGGCCAAAGTGAATCTTTTGGAGAGTTAGAAGTTGGACTTGAATCTCATCTTCTAGATGTAGCTTTGCTTCCTCTTTGGACTTTAACTCTCGGATCAATGTAGATAGTTTTTTATCAACTTGCTTGGCTCGTGATCTAGTCATTGGTCCTACTATGCTTGATAAGGGATGCTTAATATGAGGCAGCCCTCTAGATGGTCCCGCATCAGACTCGATCAGCTAATGTTTATTTTTTGAAGTTTTTACCCTTTTAATGAAAAAGGTTTAGTGAGCAGTTCGCATACGGGTTCAACAGGAAACTAATGGTCGATAAACTAATTTTCTTTGAAAAAAACTTTGACCGTTGGAATGAAACAGTTAAAAAAAAAAAAAAAGATTTTCCACTCACTTTAATAGACTAAAAAGTAACTCAATGAATTCATTCAATTAAAAATCCTACCCACTACCTATATTTATAATGTCGTCAAATTTCAAAAAAATTATACACTTTCGATTTAGGATCTTGAATAATATTGAAAAAATTAAAAGAATAAATTAGAATAAAAAAATAAAAATCATCAAAAATATTAAAATATATAATTTAATTTTTAATAAGTCAAATATTTACTATTCAAAAAGCAAATAAAGTCCACCTCTCAAATTCATTAGGTAAATTTCAATTCAGTTAATGATACGATAGGAATTAAACGTCTCGATTAACTAAAGTTTAATTTTTTAAGTGTTGACTCTTTTAATAAAAACGTTTTGTGAGCACGCTCTCTTGCGGGTTCAATTGAAAACTAAATGGTTTGGTGAACCAATTTTCTTTGATAAAAACTTTGACTATTGGAATGCAAAAATTGAAAATAAATTAGATTTGTCACTCAATTTAATGAATTAAAAAACAACTCAACCATTTAATTCAATTGAAAATCATGCTCAATCCTTATATTTATAATGTTGTCAAATTTTAAAAAAAAAAACCTTCATAATTAAAAATAGGAAAATAAAAAATATTAAAATTAATAATTTAATTTGAATAAGTCTAATATTCAATATTGAAAAAAAATACTAAATAGCTTGGTGAACCAATTTTCTTTGTAAAAACATTTTGATGATGGAATGAAAATTTGAAAAACGAATTAGATTGAAAAAATTAGAAAAGGAAAAATAGAAAATCCTTAAAAATATTAAAATATATAATTTAATTTGAATAAGCCAAATATGTCAAGTTTACTTTTCATTTAATGGATAAAAAATTATTCAATCAATCAAAATCTTTTAAACTAATTAAAAAATTCAAAATTAGTTTATTGGATACTCAAGTCCTGTGATTATTCTTTCATTTCATTGAATGAATTTTAAGTCTAACGATTATTCCTTAAGTGTTTCTTTCAAGGACGACTCAAGGTCAAAATGATAATTTTCTTGGAAAAACAATTGTTTGATTGAAAAATCTAAAAATCACAATGTTCGATCAACAAAAGTTAATTTTTAAATTTTTTACTCTTTTAAAAAAAAAATTTAGTAAGCAGTTTCGAGTTAAATATAAAACTAAATGTCTAGGTGAACTAATTCCAGAAAATTACACGTGGGTTGTGGGGCTTCTGATTGGTTGATACTGAAAACAAGTTATGTAATATAAATATAGATAGATTTCTTGGAAAAATAATTGTTTAATTGAAAAATCTAAAAAGTAAATAAAGTTTGCATATCCTTCATTTGGTAATTCTAACTCAGTTAATGATACTCTAAATATTACAATGGTTCGATCAACAAAAGTAAAATTTTAAAGATTTTACTCTTTTAAAGAAAAAAGTTTAGTGAGCATGTTCGAGTTCCATATAAAACTAATGGATCTGGTGAACTATTTTTCTTTTAAAAAAAACTTTAACTATTTGAATGAAAAAATTGAAAAACAAATTAGATTTGTCACTCAATTTAATTGACTAAAAACCAACTCCACCAATTCATTCAATAAAAAACATTCTCAAACCCTTTATTTGTAATATTGTCAAATTTTAAAAACTTCATAAACTTTCAATGTGGGATCTTGAATGGTATTGAAAAGAGAAAGAATAAAATAAAATTGAAAAAAAAATAAAAAAACCATTAAAAATATTAAAATTAACAATTTCAGTTGAAAAATTCAAAAATGTCAAGCTATATAATTAATTTAATAAATAAAAAATTATTTCAACCAATCATATATTTTAAACTAATTAAAAAACAAAAAAATTTAGAAAATTACACGTGGGGTTGTGGGGTTTCTGATTGGTTGAAACTGAAAAAGGGTTTGTAATATAAATATAGATAGATTTCTTGGAAAAAACAATTTGCATATCCTTCATTGGGTAGTTCCAACCCAGTTAATGATACTCTAAATATCACATGGTTCGATCAACAAAAGTTAATATTTAAAGTTTTAACTCTTTTAAAGAAAACAGTTTAGTGAGCATGTTCGAGTTTTATATAAAACTAAAGGATTCAGAGAACTAATTTTCTTTAAAAAAAACTCTAACTATTTGGATGAAAAAATTAAAAAACAAATTAGATTTGTCACTCAATTTAATGGATTAAAAATCAACTCCACCAATTCATTCAATAAAAACCATTCCCAAACCCTTTATTTATAATGTTGTCAAATTTTAAAAACTTCATAAGCTTTCAATGTGGGATCTTGAATGGTATTGAAAAGAGAAAGAATAAAATAGAATTGGAAAAAAATAAAAAACCATTAAAAATATTAAAATTAACAATTTCATTTGAATAATTCAAAGATGTCAAGCTATATCATTAATTTAATAAATAAAAAATTATTTCTACCAATCATATTTTTTAAACTAATTAAAAAATAAAAAATCCTAGAAAGTTACACGTGGGGATTGTGGGGGGCTTATGATTGGTTGAAATTGAAAACATGTTTTGTAATATAAATATAGATAGATTTCTTGGGAAAAACAATTGTTTAATTGAAAAATATGAAATGCAAATAAAGTATGTATCTTCTTCATTGGGTAATTCCAACTCAGTTAATCATACTCTAAATATCACATGATTCGATCAACAAAAATTAATTTTTAAAGTTTTTACTCTTTTAAAGAAAAAAGTTTATTGAGCATGTTCGATTTCCATATAAAACTAAAGAATTCGGTGTACTAATTTCCTTTAAAAAAAAACTTTAACTATTTGAATGAAAAAATTGAAAAACAAATTAGATTTGTCACTCAATTTAATAGACCAAAAATCAACTCCACCAATTCATTTAATAAAAACCATTCTCAAACCCTTTATTTGTAATGTTGTCAAATTTTAAAAAATTCATAAACTTTCAATGTGGGATCTAGAATGGTATTGAAAAGATAAAGAATAAAATAGAATTGGAAAAAAATAAAAAACATTAAAATTAACAATTTCATTTGAACAAGTCAAAGATGATATATTTAATAAATAAAAATTATTTCAACCAATCATATTTTTTAAACTAATTAAAAAATAAAAAATTCCAAAAAATTACACGTGGGATTTAGGGGCTTCTGATTGGTTTAAACTGAAAATATGTTTTGTAATATAAATAAACTAGCTAATGACCCTATGCACGGAAAATTATATATAACTTTTAAAAAGTATCAAGAAAATAGAAAGAAATTTAATACTTTATATAAGCTAACAAAAGCTCTTGCTACATTCAAAGATTAACAGTGAAAAAGAAACTTAAAAAACTGAATCTTTCATCAATAGTGCATATCTCCTCATGTTTTTTACCATGAAGCATACCGATTTTCATCAAATAGTATCCTTGTAGAGCAAAATCAAGATTGGTGCAATTGTTCATTGAAAGCTTGACTTGAAGTTATTGCAGTCCATGTTTGCATTAAAAGAGGTCAAAATCACGCTTTTGTTCCATAAAAGAACTCACATTCTTCATCACACGAAAGAGGAAAGAACTTCTTAATTCAACAATAAAAGAGAAAGAAATATGAAGGCCATTGCCAAAAAAAGAAATTAAAGAAATTGTGAGTTTTAAGTTCAAGAAACAAAATAACATAAAGAAAACAATGTAAGGCTATTAAGTTATTTTTACCGGGAAGTAATATGGGGTTTCTATGGTTTTCATATATCACTCTTATTAATGTACATTTACCACAAAATAGTATTTCCCACACATTTTTTGAAAGGATTATCATAATGGATCTTCAAATATAAGAAAATGAAAGTAGTAAAAATTACCATCTCAGAGAACCAAATATTAATGCAACTTTGGAGCCTTTATGCCACTATGTGCAACACTATTATAACACTCTAATTGCAGAAACTTTTAATTTATATATCCTTAACTGAAAAGGATAAATCTTAAACCAAAAAATGAAGCCCAAGCATCAATCATACCATAATTAGGTGATGTATTGTAAAGAATGTTGCACGGAATGTTATAGAGGATCTGAATCCCCTTGCCCCAAAAAGAGTGCCTCTCCCGTATCCACCTCAAACCCCATCTACATAGTCTCACTTTTTTCTTCAAATGTGGCCTTGAATAATAATACATTGAACAAAAAAAGAAAAAAAGAAGGAAGCAAATATACCAAAGCTCTCAGTTGTGACAATAAACATACATATGCATTCATATTTAGGAAGCAAGCTATCCATATGTACCTCGCTTTCATTATATTATCTCAATTTTGAAACAAACGGAGTTAGACCGACCGCGTATCATTTTTCCTTTTTTTTTATTTATAACAATATGATCAATTCTGTACATAATTCAAACTTTATTTTACAAAAAAACAATATTGATTTGCACAACTAAAGTTAAAATGGATTTTACTTTTCTTTCAAACGACAAAGAATGTCTTTCTTTTGTCAAAAACAATTGGATGAAGATTTGGAAGAAATAAATGAAATTAGAGATGAATGATATTTTTTTTATTAGCTTTGATAAATTTGGGCTCACGCTATAATTAATAACTCAAAATAATTGAATATGAAGCCATTAACTCATAGATAAGTTGATTATCAAGACACTAACTGAAACAAAAGATTGAAAATTTAATAGAAAAATATGAAGATTACCATTTCGAAATTTGAGAAATTATGACTCATGCACATATCAAACCAAAGAAAACCACACACAAAAAAAAGAAAAAAATAAGATCAAATTTGCATGACAATCAATCACATGAAACAAAATTGAATTAAGAAGAAAAAGAGTCAAGAAACTTACTTCCAAGTTGGAGCTCTTCTAATGGATGGGAGATCAGTGGTTAATGTGGATTCATAGTGATGGGAGATTTTAAGCTCTTCTAACGTAAGAAGCTTCGAAAAGTTTCCGATCATGAAAAAGAAATTTTAAGTTTATACATTGATAGACATTGCTAGAGAAAGTACTATACACATATATTGATAAGATGTGAGTTACCTTTTCATTTCCATTTTCAAATTTTCCAAACTACCAATAACTCTGGAGATAGCTTCATTGTTGTGCAATCCATTTATGTAAAGCCCCCGTGTCTGATATAATAAATCTATCATGGTACCATCACCATAATATGATTTTTCAAAATCACTTTGGCTTTCATCATTTGTGATAAAAACTTCAAGCATTGAAATATTGTACTTAAAAAGAAGAAGAAAATAAAACTCGTGATGTTGTGCATCATGAGTGATGCAATTTCCCTTGTCCATACATGCAGAATTTTGTGTAAATTTGTAGTTAGACAATAAACTGAAACTCGGCTTACTATATGACAGAGTAAAAAGAAGATCCCAGAATGATGAGGGCGGTAAGAAATAGAAATTTGAACTACTATTTTACTGAAACTTTTATAAGCTGCCACCCAAAATTACAATAGTCTTATTATTGGATGAACTTCATACCTACGGACCAGCAAATAAACACTACCAATACTTTTTAAAGTACAAATAGAGTGTGGATTGTGTTTTCTTATAATGCTCTCTATGGTCATAGATTAGGATTCTTTTTTAAGCACGTGATAGAGGGAAAATGAAGACTACTTTGCACACGAAACAAAAAAGTAAAATTGTTTCCCTCTTTTTTAGGGAAGTTACTGAAGGGATTCATGGGCGGAAACTCGTTCCAAACAGCCATGAGTCCTCCCCTGAAGGATCCGCTCATACAATAGGAATCGAAAAATTCCAAGAAAAAGACTTACGTTTTCGGTTCAAGAACCTGATTCTTGAATGGAAGATGATTTTTCTTGGATACGTTGCTGCCACCAATTGATTTCCCTTTGCGGAATGTCCCTCTACCGGTATCCACGCGACGAAACGAACAGCGATTGTTAGCTCTTCGTTTTTCTGAGTTTCGGGAATTAGAGAGAAAAGGGAGAGGCAGAATCCGAAATCTAATTCCGGGTGTTTTTGGTTAATTGCGGCTGAAGTAAAGATAGGCTAGGGTTTCAGCTGAGAGATGATTATATAGGGTGTGAGAGTTTGTTCCCATAACCAACTCTCACGTCCTCCACTTCTCTCAGCCATGGGAGTCTTAAACTCCCACGTCCTATCAACCTCTTTTGGCAGTGGGAGTCTATAACTCCCACGTGCACTAGACTTCTGCTGGTAGTGGGAGTCTTTATCGGATAATAACTCCCACGTAATCCCAACTATACTGAAAATGCCCCTTATCTCTAATTCGAATAATAACACTTTATTATTCTCAGAAAAGTGAATGTCAGATACAATGAACCTAGACACATTCTAGATTCATTGAATCTAGACATGAAGCTCGTTAGCTCGTCTATGCATGTGACCCTGTAGGTTCATATCACAATGGTAATGAAAACACACTTAGTAGTAGTGTGAGTTCATAAATCACAAGCGGTCCCTAGCAGGACATTGTGACTACCCAAAGTGAATGAATTTACGGTGGAACCTAATATCAATCCACTATTTAATCCTTGTCTCGCGATATCCTAATTAAGCATAAGGCATGGTAGTCGTCACCCTTATTAAGCTTAATTATATTTATGCTCGATCTCTAGGTAGACTGTTCCAACAAATAGTATCTGATAACCACTTTATCAAATACATTTGAGCACGGCCATGCATTTAGACAGTATTTCCCTATCGAGGGGCCCATGAATATCTCTCTCTAATAATAGAGAGGGACAAATTCCTTACAATGCCTCTCACATTCAAGCCATGATAGGACACTACATCCGATCATCAGTCTTATTGATTACTCGATTAAAAGCAACGTACGACTGAGTCAAAACGTGGCTCCATTCATGCTAGAATCAATGGAGACATAAGTGTAAAACACAAGAGGGGGGGGGTGAATTGGGTTTTAACTAATCTTGTAAACTTTTTCGATTCTTTGCAAAGCTATTTGAAGTTTGAGCAAGAAGAATAAAAGCAATGCAAAACCCAATAACGAGACAAAGGATTTAGAGTGGTTCGATTCACTTAGAATCTACATCCACTACCTTGAGCCGCACCCAAGGATTTCAACAACTTCACTAAGAAGATCTTTTTACAAATGTGGCTAACTCACTAAGAGTTTTACAACACAACCACAATACAAAAGCTCACTAAGAACTTGCCCACACTAAGTAGGACTTTTACAACAATTACCCTATCACTAAGAAAGGGAATTAAGATGAATAAAGAACAAGATAATTCACTCTTCTAAGTGAAAGATGGATACCTTTGAAGTATATCAATTTGAAGCTCTTTGAACATATGAAGTTCACTCTTTGTCTTGCTTTTTGAAATAACACCTTTGAATGATTTAGATCATGAAGTGTTTTTGCTTTGAAGGTGTTTAGACTTGATAAGAAATCAATCTATATTGTATGTATAAATACTCCAATGCTAGAGAATGACTCCAAGACTTGCACATACAATATAGATTGATTTCTTATCAAGTCTAAACACCTTCAAAGCAAAAACACTTCATGATCTAAATCATTCAAAGGTGTTATTTCAAAAAGCAAGACAAAGAGTGAACTTCATATGTTCAAAGAGCTTCAAATTGATATACTTCAAAGGTATCCATCTTTCACTTAGAAGAGTGAATTATCTTGTTCTTTATTCATCTTAATTCCCTTTCTTAGTGATAGGGTAATTGTTGTAAAAGTCCTACTTAGTGTGGGCAAGTTCTTAGTGAGCTTTTGTATTGTGGTTGTGTTGTAAAACTCTTAGTGAGTTAGCCACATTTGTAAAAAGATCTTCTTAGTGAAGTTGTTGAAATCCTTGGGTGCGGCTCAAGGTAGTGGATGTAGATTCTAAGTGAATCGAACCACTCTAAATCCTTTGTCTCGTTATTGGGTTTTGCATTGCTTTTATTCTTCTTGCTCAAACTTCAAATAGCTTTGCAAAGAATCGAAAAAGTTTACAAGATTAGTTAAAACCCAATTCACCCCCCCTCTTGTGTTTTACAATTGGTATCAGAGCCTCGTCTTCATCTTTAGTCTAACCACTTGAAGAAAAGATTATGGCCGAATATTCCGCTTTAGCATACCAAGAGGGAACTTCCATCGATAGACCACCACTTCTTGATGAAAATCATTTTGATGATTGGAAAGACCGATTCAAAATATATGTATGCTCCATAGATTATTCGTTATGGCATATATTTGAAGTAGGTCCATATGTACCGATGAAAGTAGTGGAGGGTGTTCAAACTCCAAAGAAGGACAATGAGCTCAATGAAGACGAGTCCATGAAAATGACTCGAAATTTTAAGGCGATGAACATTCTTAGTTGTGCCTTAAGTCCGGAGGAGTACAACCGTGTTCTTGGAAGCAAATCCGCCCACTCTATGTGGAAAACGCTTGAAGATACTCATGAAGGATTAAGCTCTTCAAGTGATAACGGTGATAATGAAGACGCCAACTTATGCTTCATGGCTTTTGGTAATGAGGTACATCCTTCTCCTTCTACTTCAAATTCTTATGATGATGAGGAGGATAATCCTAATGTGCTTTTAATTGATATGTATGATCAATTGAAAAATTGTGCAAAGCAAAACAAAGCTATGAAGCTTAAAATTGAATCTTTGCTTGTTGAAAGATCTAAGTTGGTTGATGATAATAAAAAGTTGTGTGATGATGTAAATTGCTTGAAATGTGAAAATGATGATCTTATTACTACTTGCAATACATCTTCATTACAATACATAGAAGCTTGTAATAAATTGTCTTCTTTAGAAAACAAGCTTGTTGAATTTGATCAATTGAAGAACCAAGTTAATGACCTTACCCTTCTTGTTGATAACTTTAATAAGGGTAAGAATAATCTTGATCAAATTCTTGGCATGCAACGTGCTTCACATGTTAAACATGGTCTTGGTTATAATTCTAATCACATTGATCATGCCAGCTCTTCTAAGTTGCCTAAGAATCACCTTGTGCATGCTAGTACCTCACATAGGCAAATTAGATATCATGAGCATGTTCACAATTCTTCTAAGCCACACATTTGTTGCACATATTGTGGAAAACATGGTCATTCTAATGCTAGATGCCATGTTAAGAAGAAGATTGAAAAATGGGTTAAAACTATTTGGAGAGTTAAATGTATTTCAACTAACCCCCATGGACCCAAACAAAAGTGGGTACCAAAAGCTACTCCTCCCTTGATCTTATAGGTTCTTATAAGTTACATGTATGCCACAAAGCTTCAATGAACTTGATTCAAAGAGAAGTGGCATTGGGGAGAAGTTAAAGGAGATGTGCTAAAGGAAGAAATTCAAAAGCACTCCTTAACACTTGGATTCTTAAAGCTCAAATGTTTAATCAAATGGAGAACCAAGTTGCTTAGATACAAAGAGCAAAGCATCAAGTGATGACAAGAGCCAAAATTGTCAAGCTAATACCTTCATCACTTGGTAAGAAAGCAAAGGTATCAAATCACTTTCTCTTAACACTTTATTGTGTTTAAGTGTTTTTGATATATATACATGCTTGCTCTTATATATGTTGCATCTCACATTCTTGGATTTTATATTTATATAGATAACCTTTAGCATGTTCTAGTCCATGCTTATTTAGCTAAGGTATCTATGAGATGTAGCATATGCAACTTGTTTGATTCTTGTTTTGTCATGTCATTTTCATTTAAGAATCCATCTAGTTGTTTTGGTTTTTGATTTGCATGATCCTTAAGCATATATGTGTTTACTTGAGATATTGAGCTAATCATGAAGGACCTTTGAAAAGGTACCACATTAGTTCTCAAGATTTCCTTGTAGGTAACAAAGAGTTCTAAACTTCAAGAAGAAGATATGAACTACAAGGAATGGCACAAGTAAGCTAAGACTCCAAGAAAAGAGTCAAGTGCCAAGGATCACAAGATTGTAGAGGGTTCATCAAAAGAAAAGTCACCCATCAATGATGACTCTACAATTGTCATGAAAAGAAGAGGAGATTGCTTTCATTTCATCAATCAAGGATGAACAACAAAGAAAATGGAGCAATCACATGTCAACCTCTCAATGAGCTTCAAAAGTTAATGATCACACAAAAGGCCTCTATGGACTTGTTGATAAAGAAGATCAACCAAAACGGTAAGAAGTCCAAGCTCAAAGAGCATTGAGGTACAAGGCTTAACTCATCACTTGTAGGTGATCGTAGTTTTGTTTTTTGATTCTTTTGTGTTCAACTTATACCCCCTCCCCTCTATTATTTAGTGTCTTATGCTATGGGGGAGTTTGTATATGCTATGTTTTGTTTTCACTTGATCTTTATTGCATATAGGGGTTTGTGTTTATATTCAAGTCTTTAGCATTTATCTTATGTGGTTGATCGTCTAGATGCTTGACTAAGGATATAAACTGTGATTGTGGCATTGATTATGCCATGGGTTGTGTCTATTTGTGTGTTTGGAAGTGGCATAACCTAAGAGGGAGTTTTTCAAATGTTTTCAACTCATACCTCCCTGATAATATGTGATGTATGCTAAATTGTCTTATTTTACATCATCACATCACTTGTTGGCTTGCTTTTCATCTTTTAACTCTTATAGCTAACTTGTGTAAGTTATTTTGGAAGTTATATGTGTTATAAATGTTTTTGTCTTCAATTGGTATCACATATACTCTACCTCAATAACTTTGAGATCATATTCTTCATTTTCTTATCCATTGTGATCTCATTATAGTTTTTGGTTAGTATCACTTTAAGAGTTGCTACACTCATTTAGCTAACCATTAACTTGTTAGAGGAATGTACTCCAAGTGTTATCTTACACTTCCTCTACTTCTTTTGGTTGTGATACATGTGCTTATCTTATGTATTCATGGTATCACTTCCACTTGTACTTTGTTAGCTATATTTTCAAACGTGTTTTACAATTGGCTATATTTACAATTGGTATCATGTTTTACAATTGGTTTCAAACTTGTTTTTATCTCAAATAGCTAACATCGTATGTTTGATAAACGGGGAGATTGTTCTTTTAGTTTTATTCTCTATCTCCTTTGTTTTTAGCTTAGGTTGATAATCTTTTTGAGCCATACATGACCATCTTTTGGATTTATGGGTTATTATGGACTCCTTGTTTTTTAGAAATCAACCAAGCTTATTCATAAGTAATCCTTCTTCATAATTATTTTTGGTCTTTAGGATTGATCTTTTGGTTCTTAGTTTATCAATCTACAAGACCATCAAGTTGTTTCCATGGTTTTTAAGTTTGTATTTATATGGGGAGGATTTTTAAATTTCATCAAGCTTCTCCAAAATTAATCTTTACTTTCTGCTAAAATGCTTTTCTTATTGGCGCTCTGATATCCCTTTTTGATTTTGACAAAAAGAGGGAGAGTTTTTAGTGTTGCAAATGTGCCAAGAGAAGTTATTTACAAAAGGAGAAAGCTTAGAACTTGCAAAATGGGAGAGATAAGGGATTCTTTAATATAGGGGGAGTAGAATTGTTTTGAGAAAACTTCTACTTGTCTGGATCCTTAATATCCTTATCTCGTGCATACATTTGGTATCTTATTTTTGCATATTATTCCCATTTGCATCAATGTTTTGTCATCATCAAAAAGGGGGAGATTGTTAGCCCGAAGGGCAAAATATCCTATGTTATTTTGATGACAACAAACCATTGATAGTTCTAATGTTTGTGTGAGCATGTTCTTCTTAATAGGATCCTTAGCACTCACATCAACATTGATGAAAATGGTAAGTTAGCTTCTTGTGTATACTAAGGTATGTATATTACACACAAGAAATCTACATAAAATGGAAGGAAGGAGGAAAGGAGGTTGGTTGGGAAATAGGGCTCTTCTAAGAGTCCCTAGATGCATTTGGCAAAAAGAAGTTATCATGCTAGTGCTTGTGTCTTCATTGGTTTATCTTTTAAGCACTAGTCTTTGTTCTTATTTGTACTAAGATATTTTTGCCATGCTTCCTCATGCTTCCTTGTTCTTAATTTTGTCCATATTCTATCTTATTACATAAAAGTTTGTCATAATATCAAAAACTGAGTTTGTTCGCCCTTAGGGCTTACAATAAGGTCTAAGGATTCTAAAATAGTATTGAGGAAGTAATACTTATGACTAAGGACCATGAAGTATTACTTCTCTAACGGATCACGTCCAATACAATGTATCCCTATATATTGCATCTATGATATGATTTGTATTCATTACACATGATTAGTAAAACGTAATCATCAATCAAACATCATACTAGTTTTATTTCATTGTAAAATAGATTACATAAAACTAGGGACAACTAGAATAGTAATTACATAAGCAAATGAGTTTTACTATCAAATCACACATTTGATGTTCATAAGCAAAATTAACTATTCATATGAAATGCTCAAATAGATATAAAACGTACAACATATGCTAATGGTCCCAGGGCACTACTAACAGTTACCTTAAGATAAGAGTTATTAGTTTTAAATTAATTTAATGAACAAAAAATGTCTAGACCAATTAGGATTTTTAATAACTAATAAGGAACTCAAGAAATCTTAAATATTAGAATTAAGGTTTTATAGACTTTTAGGAGACTTAAACAAAACATTTTGTAATATATGGTTTGTGATTTGAATTTTATTAAGATAATATTTTGTTTTTGATTAATTTAACTAATCTAAATTTTCTCAACCAATCAAAATTAGTAAACTAATTAAAAAAATCAAAACTCCCAGAAAATTCTATTAGAATTTTGAATACATGTGATTGGTTGAAACTGTATTTAAAGTGTTAAAATTTTTATAAACTTCTAAAATAAAAGGATAAAAGAAGAGGTTAAGAGTATGAGATGAGTTTTGAAATTTGAAATTAAGGAAGATAATATATTTAATGTAGATTATTATATCATACCACAAATACTGTTAGATTAGATTCGTTAGAGATCGTGGAAAAATTTACATAAATTAGCATTCCATTAAAAGAATTAAATAAAATAGTTGTCAAATATTTGACAGAGTAGTTGACAATGTGGTGTAGCATTCGGCCAGGATGTTGTGGGATAGAATCCCCACTCCCCCAATTTAAATAAAATAGTTTAATTTTTTTTTGCAGCAATCAAAGGTTTTATAACTAATTAAAAACATAAAATCCTACAAAATGACACGTGGCATTATATATATAAAAAGTCTAAAAGGGCTTATGTATATATATATATATATATATATATATATATATATATATATATATATATATATATATATATATATATATCCAAGATGTTTTTAGTAAAATTTGAAATACTGAGGCTTTGCAGTATTCGTGTCTATTTTAACGTTCAAAATTAATATAATCCGCTCTTGTGACTGAATATTTTTTTCAAAAAAAAAAAGTTTCCAAAAAGATTTTTTTCATTAACAACTTTCTAACTCAAAACTTTATTAAAGGAGTGTCAAATGCTTAATCTATTCAACATAAATCTTATTCATATCTTACCCCTTTTTTGTGAAGTAGGTTTTAGTATTTTAAAGAAAATTACTCCGAAATACTAAAAGGTTTTGAGGTAAGAGAACATGTAGTAGTATTAAGATTCTTGTTCTGGACCAAGTTTTTTTTTTTTTTTGTTTGGAAAATAGGACCAAGGTTCTTAGTTGGACATTAAGTGTATCCTAGTAAAATTTGCATCTCTTACTCATGTATAAAAATAAAATAAAAAATAGGGTTTTAGAGAAATGGAAAAAGTGTTAAAATACGATGGTGATATTGGGAGGGAGAGGGAGAGGGAGAGGGAGTGATGCAATAGAAAGACAAAAAAAGAATGTCAGTTTGGAGTAGGGTTTTTTTTAATATATAATTCCGCTTAATAGTAACTCTAAAGATCGATAGGCACACTCACCCTAAGGCCAGAAGGAAATGAATTTGAGTTAGAAAAGGTTAAGACATCGTCATCGATATTGAAGTACTTATTGGATGAGATTTCGGCTGACCCGCACCTAAAGGTAAAAGAGTCTAAGTTTTTTTAAAAAGAGCTTTCGCCCCGAGCTTGACTATAGAAAGAATTAGGAAAAGGAAGACCGTGTTCCCTTTGAGGGATGTAAATGATATTTTTTAAATCGTGATTTCAAACGTAATGTTTTATTATTGACTTCAAAAAATAACCTTTATAATTGATTTAAATTTCATGCTCTTTAATAAAAATATTTATATATTAGATGTAATTTAATTTATTAAATATCAATATTATTATTTTACATTTATATTGGTATAAATGCATTATTTTAAATATATATATTTCATATTTCATATTCTATTAAACATAATAAAAATAATATTATTATATTTACATTAAGCATCTATTATGTAATTTAGTCAAATATATATATATATATATATATATATATATATATATATATATATATATATATATCACACACATATATATGATATGGCATCATATAATCAATTGTAAATAATTAAACAAATAGTATGAGTGTCTTTATTCATCTAAAAATGAATGCCCGTTTTTATATAAAATGTTGAAAATTCAATTCGGTGAGAATATATGTATATATATATACACACACATATATATGATATGGCATCATATAATCAATTGTAAATAATTAAACAAATAGTATGAGTGTCTTTATTCATCTAAAAATGAATGCCCGTTTTTATATAAAATGTTGAAAATTCAATTCGGTGAGAATATATGTTCAGGTTATATTCGATATTTTTCTACTTCAAATTCATGTTTAAGATAATTTTTCAAACACATACGCAATTACGTTTTCATTATGATTATATAGAATCACAAATGCTAAATTACATTGGAAAATCACAATTAATATAAGAGTTTATTAAGGGTCGGCACACTTAGTCCCCGTTGTCTTAAAACAACCACTACATGTCATTTGACTGTGAGCCACCGATTAACTCATGCACTATTCGTCAGCTTGTGGCGAAAAGAAAATTTTGTCCCCTTAGTTTTGACCACTTCTAGTTGTCGCAAAATTCTAGGATATACCCTATGAGAATTTTAACCTATAAGGCAGCAAATGATCATTCAATTCACACTATTTTTTAGATTTTAAGAAGAAAAGTAATTTGTATACTACAACAAAAAAATGTTTATTGCGATGTTTGTCGTATGTCGCAATAAGGCAAAAAAAAAAACGTCGATATAGATCTATACTAACATTTATTACAAATGCCGAAAAAATGTCGCATTTGCCCGTGTCGTTATGGGTTTTTATGACATTTGTTACAAGCGCCGGTACCTATTTGTTACGCGACGTTTCTTGCGTCATTTTAAAGTGTATCAAAAGGTTTTGTTATCGCCATTTGTAAATAATCGCAACAAGTCGCATATTCAGACATTTGTAAATAGCGTGAATAAGTAGTTATTCCAACATTTGTTACGTCATTTTAAAGTGTATACAGACTATTTCCCGTCATTTTTAATAGTCGCAACAAGATATCTGTTCCGTCATTCGTAAATTATGAAGCCAGACTGGCCGAGTCGAGCCAAAACGAGTCGGAGCCAGAACTTAAACAAGTCGAGCCGCCGAGTCTAGCCACCTTTTAATAATGTAGAATAAAGTTTCTACCTAGTCAAATGAGTGAGAATTAAACCCTCGACCTCAGCATGTTTGTTGTGCGGTGGGCCGCTGGGCTATCTGATTATTTGTTATTTGTTATTCCTCCTATTATATTTATTAGAATAGATTTTTGAATTTTGTACCTATACTTATTTTAATTTCTCTTTGTGTCTTGATTTCCTTTTTTCATGAAAAAAATTAAAATTAATACACTCTCATTGAATTTTGAATAATTAAATGTCTTTAATTTTTCATTTAAAATATATTTCAGAAACATATTCTATGTATTTGTGTATGAAATTGTTATCAAAATATTAATAAAATTATTACTGATATATACTATTTCTTAGTAACTTTAATGCAAGGCTAAAAAAATATAAAAAACTAAAATTATATTCTAAATTATATCATATTTGCATGTAATTATTTTTTAACTCTAAATCTTATTAAAAAAAAGCTCTTTGAAAAGCAAAAAGCTCTCTGAGCTCTGCCTATGTCGGAGAACACCACCGACTCTGTTGAGAATCCGACCGTGTCAGAATATCTCCTTAGAATTTAAGGATTTTCTCCGCCGCTTCAACGCGCGCTGTCTAACCGGACGATTGACACTATCGCCGGAAGTATTTTTTATCCCCTGATTTCGCCAATTTTCAATGGCTTTGGTGCATCAGAATTGGGGGGGGGGGGCATGGTTCTGCAACCAAAGCTTTTGATTCTGGGAAAAATTGTAAGGGGGTAGTGATGGATTTGGGTTGGCTAGAAAGTATGGGTTTGCCTTGCAAACTAAGTCTCGGATTTGGTTCGGTCGACAGATGCCTGATCCAGTCTACTGTGATTCAGTGCAGTCATTTTTCTTGCTTATATTGTGAAGGAAAATTCATTTTCTACACTTCAAATTATCCCAACCCAAAAATATTTATTTTGACTAACTTTAACACATAAAACATTACCAAAACATATACATAACATGCTATAATAATACATTATCAAATCGATCACTTGCACATTAGAAATCGTGCTTCGAGCACCTTTAACATATCATATCACAACTTTAGCTTTCCGACATATAAAATCTGAGATGATGAGTATTACTACAACATGCATCAAGTAATTCAACAATCGAGCTCAATCATCTGGCAATAACACTAGCCAACTGTTAACAACCCAAACTTTATAGTCGTTCAGGGGGCCCTCGTATCATATCATATTTTGGGTAAGGTACAATGAGTTTGTTTAAAGATATACTCATGTTATGTCACTGTTCATCATTGTAAACTCCAAAACTACTTGTAACAGCCCTACCGTTTTATCCCTGCAAAGGGTTCCGGGGCACTATAAGGAACAAAAAGCGCTCACGGGCACTTCAAAACATATTAAAGATCGGGATATATCATGGAATAGGTCTATCAATAGGCACGAGCTCTAGATTGAGAATATGCACATGCTGACTCCATGAAAATGCATACAATGAGTATACAAAGACAAACACGCGAAGAATCAAGAATAATCATACAATAGATGCAAATATACTTCGATACTGCATCCAATTTTTTATGCAGTAAAACATGAAAAATCTTTCATACAATTCCATAACTTGTTAATAGACCAACTCATGCATTTAGGACAGAAAAACAAGAACAAAAAGATCCTTACCTTGAACACTTAATCGAAACTTCAAAGGAAGAACATAAACCAAAATTTCATATTCGCAGAGGCAACTTCTGATGACGATTACTCTTAATTGAACCGTTGGAATCTAATATCCACCATTCAGATTGTAGTTCTATAAGACCTTTAACTTTAGAAATAAGAATGGGGTCAACTAGTCTTCGATTACTACTTCAAATGATTGTTTTGCTATGATCACATAGATTTTCCAGAATTTCTTAACTTCTCTCTTTCCGTTCATTTTCTCTTCTCTCTCCCTTCTTATAGTTTTTCTCTTGCACTAACCACCAAATTAACAACCTTTCCCAACTATCAAATCTGCCAACAACTCTATTACTACACTTAAGTCCATAAACTTCATAAACATAAAAATGCACCCCTAAACAAATATGTACACAACATATAATACATGTAAAAAAAATTAGACATATATGATTCAATTAATGTCATGCAATTACTGAGGTCAAAAGGTCCTGAATATCACAAATAGGAATATGAATATATATATTTAGTTATGAATAAAGGGACTAATACATCATCCCTAATTCCTAATTGCCTTATGAAATATATTTGTTTTTTTTTTCTTTTCTTTTTGAGGAATATGAAATATATTTGTTAAATCCAATAATCTAGACTAAACACATTTTTTTTTATTGTTTCTTACATATGGAATGTCATTATTCTGTTTTATATGATACGCACAATAATTCCTACCGAGGGTATATGACCAAGTTTCATTAGACCTTCACTAAAAAAACGTTTCATTATACACATATATCCCTGGTAAATTTTTTAGATCCTCTTACATAAAGGAAAAAAAAATTATTTTTAGTTTGATTAATAATAATCTAATATAATGGAAAATGAAGTCG
Source organism: Vinca minor (assembly GCA_026122235.1). Taxonomy (NCBI): domain Eukaryota; kingdom Viridiplantae; phylum Streptophyta; class Magnoliopsida; order Gentianales; family Apocynaceae; genus Vinca; species Vinca minor. Next base: position 4,253,793 of record JAOCZM010000241.1, on the reverse strand, counting down.
AATTTTTTAGAGAAAAGAAATTTGACAACTATGTATTATAGGTCATGGATTTTACGACAAATTTCTTACATTGGCTAGTTAGTGTACAAATTTGTTTCTTATTAGAATTGAATGATCTATCCCTTTTGAGTATCTTTTAGGCATTAAAATTAGGTTAAAGTTCATTTTCACCTAGTTCAATATTGGATCTTCATTGATGTCCACGCTCCACATATTCAGCATTGGGCGTAAAGTGGTATGTTAAGATTCCACATTGATTAGCTAGTGGTTAAATTTATTTTTTTATAAGGATTGAACAATCCTCTCTTCTTACCTTTTAAGCTTTGGAGTTAAGTTAAAGTCCATTTTTAATACATTAACAATTGCCTATTGATTAGGAATCTTTATTTTCTTCTCTCTTAGGGACATTCTAAACCCCCCACCCCCAATGTAGGTAAATTGCAAGTTTTGTGCAATATATTCATGTCTTAAGAGAACTCTTCTAACCCTATGAAAAGTAAAAATTTCACTCGACAGACTACTTTGACAATATAGAATTTGCTATACATTATATCAGCTTATAAAAGATATTGATAAAAACAAAAGTATTGCCTCATAAAAAAAAAGCAAGTAAATTTCTTAAAAAAAAATGAAAATGCAAGTAAATGCATACGTATGGTTAAGTTTTACCAACGACGTCTATAAATAATCGAGCAATAATAAGATTGAAAATTGTACCGAAAAAGAATTGAAGTTGGGCAAGCAAGAATGGCTTATATAGCCTTGTATCTATGCTATTTATTTTGTGATTGGTATGGGCATTTGTCCCGACTAATCCGAGGCAAAAATTATCTATCTTTATTATATGTTTATTTTTTTATTCCGCAAATAGATGTTTCACATGTATTTAATTTTTTGTACAGGTTTCACTATTTTTTTTAGCTTATAATTTTTTAATTAAAAATCAACATATATAAATTTTTTATTAGTGAAAACTGAGAATGAGATACACTATAAGAGTGAAGATATTCAGTGCCAACTGTTTTGTGACCATATACCATTTTGTCACAAATAAAAGATTTATTATGACAAAATATTTTGTTGTCACTAGTATAGGTACTAATTGTGACAACTTACATATTTGTCACAGTTGTAGTGTTAATGGTGATGATTTAAAGTCTTTCATAAGTAAGTTGTCACTATTACTATATTAATAGTGCCGTAATTTCTTTTATCACTGCAGTTTTGTCACTAATAGAATATGCACTCTAACACCAATTATTTTTTTGTGGGGATGAAACTTAGTTTGACAAAAATTATTTTTCTCAATAGTATTCCAATTTATTGTGACAAAAAGTGTTTTGTCACTCTACTTATACCTTTCTATGATGAAATTTTTTTACACTAAAGTTCATACAGTTAGTGTTAGCTGAATGTGATCACAAATAAGAGGTTTATTGTGACAAAATATGAATGGTCATTATTGTTTGTACTAGTGGTACCAACTTATTTGTTTGTTACTATCGTAAATTGTGAAGATTAGTCTTTTCCATAGTTAATTTGCCATTATTAATGTATTACTAGTGCCATATTAATAATGTCTTTATCATAATCAAATTCATTTTCCTTCAATACTCATTTTATCAATAGTAACGGATTTCCTTCAACGATTATTACATCCAAATCAGATCTATGTTCAGACACAAAATCATTATTGTCATCTGTACACTACACAAAAATACTTTTTAGGATGAAATTTTTCGTGACAACGATATTTTCTTCACGAAAGGTCTTTCTTTCCCGAAGAAAATGACCTCGTCACGAAAAATGACATTTTCTGAAGAAAAAATCTAGATTCGTCACAAAAAAGTAGTTTCATCGTCACGAAATATCGACCAATTGTGACAAAGACAAATTTTCATCACGATAGGTATGAGTTTTGGTTAGAAAAATGTCTGTCACGAAAAGTTCCATCCTAAAAGTATTTTTTCTTTTATAATATATATTTTGTATATGATGTAGCTATAGTGTTATTCTCCTCTCACGTTGAATGTATATTTCTTTTAAAACGAAAAAGGGAAAGTTGCATTGCAACGGAAACTGAGTAATGCATTAAAATTATTACTAAAAAATAGTATCCATATAGAATAAATATATTCATATTTTGATAACAATTCCATACACAAATACATAGATTATGTTTCTGAAATATATTTTGAAAGATAAATTAAATACATTTAATTATTTAAAAATTTAATGAAACTGTATTAATTTGATTCATGAAGAAAAGGAAAATAAAAATCAAAGAGAAATTTAAACAAGTAAAGGTTCAAAATAAAAAACTCTATTATGATAAATATAATAAGAGAAACAACAATTAACAAATGATCAGCTAGCTCAGCGGCCTAGCGCACGACATACATGCGGGAGGTTGCGGGTTCAATTCTCATCCCTTTGAGAATGGAGATAACAAAGATGTTGACTTGGCAACTCGATACACTATTTCAAAATAATTAGTTATGAAGTAGTTGACACTGATATGAGTAGTATGTGTGACAAATATTTGGCTACTATTAACAAGTATTTTTGTGTCAACAATGTCGTCACTATAAATATAAATATGCGACGACTTAATTCGTCACAATTGACTTCTTTTTTGTGTCAAAACTATTGTCACACATATTTATATTTGTTGTGACCACTTTATTGTCACTTATCGTAAATATTTTTGTGTCGAGAATTTAGTCACATAAGTATTGAGTAATTGTGACAAATCCCAAAATGTCGTCACAATTTCATCAGTGACGGAGGTATTTGTGACGACAATTGACGACTTCAAAAAATGGCCAAAAGCGATAATAGTGACCTAAAATCGACCTTAGAGTGACGAAGTCGTCACTAAATATCAATTTTCTTGTAGTGATACCGAACGAGGACATAAGATTCCTATCTCTAATCTAGATAGGATCATATAGACAAACCTATAAAGCATGACATATAAAAAGGTACATTCTAAGTGACTCAAACTTACGACATTCCCCTAAACATGTCTTAAAAAGTCAAAAGTGAGATGAACGAATTTACTAATTGCACTGTAAGCCCTAAGAGCGAACAAACTCAGTTTTTGATAATGTACAAACATATGATGTTGTATCTAATGGTTTCAATCTTTGTGATAGAATAATGGTTCACTTAAATGGAAGCTCTAAGTACTTCAATCAAGCCATGATCAAGATTCAAAGTTATACTTAAAGGCACATCTCGTCGAGATTGAAGATTGAAGATTGAAGACTTATGTTTGGTTAGGATAGCTTTGTCTTTATAAGTCTTTATCTTATAAGCTCTAACCAATGCTCTTAATGAACTTAAGTGTACAACACTCTAGTCTTGCATGCATCATAAACACGTTTTCAAAAGGCTTAGTTTAAAAATGATACTTATATGTTCTTAGTTCCAAAGCCTTTGATTTCAAAGTCTAAGTCCTTTAAAACGGTTTTCCAAATGTTCTTACTTGTTACCTTTTGGGAAAACCTTTTAGACTTCAAAAGATTTCAAAACAAGTGAAAAATCAACATCTCTTAAGCTCAGGAAAGTCGGATCATCCGAGCTCTTGGACGGATCATCCGAACCGAAACAGAGAGTTTGAGTTTTTGGAGACTTGTTGGCTCGGTCGACCAATGTTGAGTTCGGTCGACCTAAGTAAAGGTCGGATCATCCGAGGTCCCATTTTCGGTCAACCGAACTCCACTATTACTAGCCGTTATATGACCGTTGTAGAGTCATTTTTTCAGTATATTTTGAAAAGTATATAAGCTCTAAAGCTGTAGGATGACTCCAAGGCTTGCACATCAAATATACATTGATTTCTTATCAAGTCTTAAACACTTTCAAAGGAAATGCTCTTCATCTCTATGATCTAAATCATTCAAAAGTGATTTTTCTAAAGCAAGACAAAGAGTGTGCATCTTATGTTCTAAGAGCTGATTATTCTTGTACTTCAAAGGTATTTATCTTTCACTTAGAAGAGTGAATAACCTTTCTCTTAAACCATCTCATTCCCTTTCTTAGTGATAGGGTTATTGTTGTATTGAAAGTCCTACTTAGTGTGGGCGAGCTCTCTTATTGAGTTGGTGTATTGTGGTTGTCTTGTAAAACTCTTAGTGAGTTATCCACAAGTGTAATATCCTTCTTAGTGAAGTTGTTGAAAATCCTTGGGTGCGGCTCAAGGTAGTGGATGTAGATTCTAAGTGAATCGAACCACTATAAATCCTTTGTCTTGTGATTGGCTTTCGTTTTGCTTTTGTTCATTTTGCTCAAACTTACACTAGTCTTGCTTAGATTTAGAAAAGTTTACAAGTTTGATTAAAACCCAATTCACCCCCCCCCCCTCTTATGTTTTACAATTGGTATCAGAGCCTTGTCTTCACCTTTAGCTTAATCGCTTGAAGTAAAGATTATGGCCGGAAATTCCGCCTTAGCTTTCTTAGAGGGGTCTTCCACCAATAGACCACTACTCTTTGATGGAAACAACTATAATGCTTGGAAAAACCGATTCAAGATATATGTGTGCTCCATAGATTATTCTTTATGGCATATATTTGAAGAAGGTCCATATGTACCTATGAAAGTGGTGGATGGTGTTCAAATTCCAAAGTCGGACCATGAGCTAAATGAAGTTGAGTCCAAGAAAATGACTCGAAATTATAAGGCAATGAACATTCTTAGTTGTGCCTTGAATCCAGATGAATACAACTGTGTCCGTGGAAGCAAATCCGCCCACACTATGTGGAAAATGCTTGAAGTTACTCATGAAGGCACAAATCAAGTCAAGGAGTCAAGGTTGAACTCACTAGTTAGAGAATATGAGTTATTCTCCATGAAGCCAAATGAATCAATCAATAAGATGAATACTAGATTCACCAATGTGATAAATGGCTTGAAGTCCTATGGTAAAGACTACACTATGGGTGAGATTAATAGGAAGATTCTCAATTCTCTTCCTAAAAGTTGGGAAACAAAAGCTCTTGCCATTGAAGAAGCCAAAGACTTAAAGACATATTCAACGGAGGAACTTATTGGCTCTCTACTCACCTTCGAGATGAAGAAAAGGAAAAATGTTCCTAAAAAGGGTATTGATCTTGATTTCATCATTAATCATGAAGAGGAAGAGAAATTGTTCTTTAATCTCAAAAACTCAAAGTGCATGTTAAGCCTTTGGGATGAAGAAGGAAGTGATGATGATCAAGAAGAAAAAGACCACATGTGTCTTATGGCATTTGGTAATGAGGTACATCCTTCTCCCTCCACTTCAAATTCTTATGATGATGATGAGGATTATCCTAATGAGCTTTTATGTGATATGTATGATCAATTGAAAAAATGTGCAAAGCAAAACAAAGATATGAAGCTTAAAATTGAATCTTTGCTTGAAGAAAGATCTAAGTTGTTTGATGAAAATAAAAAGTTGTGTGATGATGTTAATTGCTTGAAATCTGAAAATGAGAGTCTTATTACTACTTGTAAAACATCTTCATTACAATACAAAGAAGCTTGTGTTAAATTGTCATCCCTTGAAAACAAACTTGTTGAGTTTGATCATTTGAAGAACAAAATTAATGACCTTACCTTTCTTGTTGAAAACTTTACAAAGGGTAAGAAAAATCTTGATCAAATTCTTGGTATGCATCGTGCTTCTCATGATAAACATGGTCTTGGTTATATTGCTAATCATGTTGTTATTGCTAGTTCTTCTCATATGCCTAAGAATCGTGTTGTGAATGCTAGAACGCCACATAGGGCAAATAGATTTTTTAAGCATGTTCACAAATCTTTTGAGTCACATATTTGTTGCACTTATTGTGGAAAATATGGTCACACTAGTGTTAGATGTTATGTGAAGAAAAAGATTGAAAGGGGAGTAAAAACCATTTGGAGAGTTAAGCATACTTCAACTAACCCCCATGGACCCAAACAAAAGTGGGTACCAAAAGTCACTCCTCCTCCTTTGTATTAGGTACTTGCAAGCAAGGTAAATACTCCGGCTAAATGGTTTCTTGATAGTGGATGTTGTCGCCACATGACCGGAGATGCCTCTTTAGTCAAAGACATGGAACCTATCTATGAAGGTTATGTCACGTTTGGAGACAAAAAGAAGGGTAGAATCCTTGGCATTGGAAATGTTGGTAAAGGTTCATCAACTCTTGTTAAGCATGTTCTTCTTGTTGATAGCCTCAAATATAATTTGCTTAGTATTAGCCAACTTTGTGATAATGGTTTTGATGTTATGTTTAGCAAAAAAGCTTGCTCTATTGTTGATAGCTCTTCTCATGAAAAAGTGCTTGTTGCTAATAGAACCGGTAATGTTTATATGTTGTCAATGGATGATCTTTTTGCGTGCGATTTTAAATGCTTATATATAAATGAAGATGATGCATTCTTATGGCACCGTAGACTTGGTCATGTGAGCATGGATCTCTTAAATACTCTTTTCCTCCAGCAAATAAAATGCTACATATATATCCATGAAATTTTTATTTAAACTCACATTAGGAAAAGTCACAAAGTGAATAACCAATAAAATTGTTGAATTCAACAAAGTTTTATTATTTGATTCATAGGTTGCAAAATGATGGTTTTATTTTTTATACAATATCTCACATGAAAGATGTGTTAAAAAAAATATATGAAGGGAATAAATATATAGCTACTTTATCTACACTTGCTCACATTTTTCAATCAAATTTTTCATTTTTAATCCTACAATTTTTTACAAACAATTTAATTTTACAATTTTTATTAAAAAAATTCAAACAAGAAACCAATCCAAAAATATTCCTAGAATTTATTATGTGCTGGGATTGGAATATCTATTTTAGTAGAGCAAAATAGGTCATCAATTTTTGTCTAGAGAAAATTACCACATTTTCTCTCAAACTATATTTTATTTTCATTTTCATTTTTATCCAAAAAAAATACCAACTTTTTTTGACATGCAAATTATTTCCATTATACTAATAGTTCAGTTAGTGATTTATGTTAGGAAATAAATAGCAATATTGGGAGAGAAAGTGAGATCGAAAACAATAAAGAAAGACACAAGAAATTATTTATCCAGTTCATTAAGAAATTGACTACGTATGAGGGCGCTATCAAGCCATAATATTTACTATGTTATGAGATACAATATTTAGATTATGTAGATAGACTATTAGATATCCTATTTATAGGGGGGAAGATGAAACCCCATTTACGACACATTAACAAAAAAGTCAAAAAAAATTTGATTCAAGGCTGCTGCCCCCGAACCCTTGCATTACCAGGGCCCCGAAATTTGGATTAATGTCGAGAACATGCACCGTTTATTCAATACCTCAGGCTCCATAACATAACAATTTATACAATGGTTTTCGTCAACAACTTTCTTTAATTTGTTGCAAATCCCGAGATACTTTTGGTAACTACCGTGTAAATTTACTGATTGAGATTTTTTAATAGAACGAACACGGTTTGTGTGTGAAAGAATATGAAAAAAAAAAAGCTTTTGCAACCAAAAGAATAAAATTAAAATAGTTTGAGGCCAAATATGAAAAATTTATCGTGTCTATTAACAGACCCATGACATTACCACTTAAAATAGTGGAAGTTTGCAATAGAAACTTGACGACTATATAGTTGTTGCTCATCTCTGAATGTTTTTTTACCAAAACAAAGAAAGGGAAAAAGGAAAAGGAAAAACATTATATAATTAATATATAAATCGTTTAGTACATGTAACGAAAATTAAGTAGGAAAATAATAAGGTACTTTGTTAATCAAAATATCAATATTACTCTCTTAAATAGAATCAATTTAAGAGAGTAATGTTGATATTTTCACTAACAAAGTACCATATTATTTGGCTGCTATATGTTCTAATTGACTTCTTTTTTTTTTTTTTTGATAATTTTTTTTTAAATGGATTCAACCCCAGTCATCACCACGGGTTAGGATAGGCCATAAGGACCATATGCCCTTGCCAGATACTTACATTGTATAATGAACGTAGTAAATGTCCTTTTCTTTTACATTATATAATGAAAGTAATAAATGTCTTTTTCTTTATAACTTTTTAATATAAAATAAATAAAGTGAGGTGGGATATGTGTGAAGGACAGAAGGGATTGCTTGTGTTAAAGAATAGAACAGGTAAGTAAGGTTCAACTTCATTCACACGCCTACCAAAAGGGTGATGACCAAGTAGTTTTAAATTTACTCTTAAATAGTTTGGTAAAATTAAAGTCATGAGTTCGAATCTTGAATGGTACTGCTAGCTTCTAAAAATTATACTTATCTCTTCTTGGTGCTACTTTGATGTGGCCAGTACTTGCGCTGGTTATTCAATTGAGTCTGATATGTTCGCTGATGAACACGAAAGCCCAAACATAAGATAGCGGAAGGTGTTGATCACCATCACTTGCGCCTTCCTTTTTACTTAGAAAAAAAAACTTCATTCACATGACTGACGTAACAATCACAATTGGCCTCATGACCAAAACATTTAATGGATTTTTTTTAATTGTATTAGTAAAAAATCAATACAAAATTATTCTTTTCAAGACATATTTATTCTTTTTAAGAAACATTTGTTTTTGCAAAATTGAAAAGAAAAATCTTAAATTCAAAAGCAATTCAGTTTTCTTTTTCTAAATAATTATTGAATAAGAGAACAAATCATTACAATCAAATAATTTTTAAATTCCTTCGTCAAAGAAGGAAGTCGAAGTATCGGTATAACTCATAGCATAAAAAAAAGTTAAGTAAAGTAAGAGACAAAAATAAAGACCAGAGAAACCTAAAGTAAAATAAAACTAAACCTAGTAAAATAAACTAAAGCATAATCTTCTTTTTGGTGGTATCTCCACCACAATTTATGAATAATAGAAGTAGTGACGGAGCCAAAAATTTGTTATAGGGGGCGAATTTTCTTACAGAAAATTTTTAGGGGGTCAAATACAACATTTATAAGAAAATATCACAATTTTTTTTTCTTATAGAAAATTCGTCATTTCTAAAAAATTTGGGCCCCTCTTATGCTCCGCCACTGAATAGAAGTAAGAAAATGTCAATTTAAAATGATAAAGGAAATTGGACATCTTCCAAACTTTTGTTTTTCTTTTTTCATTGATTTTTTAATTGGTAAAGATATCTTCCAATCTTCTTCTCTAACACCAACCATACATTACAACCTTTCTCATCTTACAAGTCAACTAATTAGATGCTTATAGAAATCCCTTAATTGCTATCTTTGTTTTATTAAGATTCTTCTTTTTGTTTAGATCAAATTTAAAAGTTGGAAGGAGAAAGACAACTTATATAGGGATAGATCTGACATGAATTAGGTTTATTGGACAATGTGGTTCACAGAATGATGAGAGAGACAATTATTTGAATATATAGCTAATTCTGAACCACAAGATTATTGTGAACCTGTTCCATATGATATCAGAAAAATCCCTATCTATCTTATATAGTATGACATACACGACTACAAAGTTTTTCTTTTTCTTTTTTCATTTCACAACATGGATGAAATGTTAGAAAATTTTAGTTTTTTTTTAAAGTATTTACACTCAGATGATAACAATATATGTAGATAATAGTTATCTTTAAACTAAAGTTACTTATTTCCATATCCCATGTTGGTGGGTTTCAGCGAAGATCTATATCCGGCCTCGGGTTTCTAATAACTCGGGTCGGCCTACATCGAAATAAACTTTACTTTTGAAATAAACTCATCCGGTTTTATTCAATTAATAAACCGGCTGATTCTTTATTGAACTGTGTTCCCTAAACATTTTCTAAACATGAGACTTATGATAAATGCCGCCCTAATCGAATTGGTAATTGTTATATTCCTGGGATTTGACCCCTATAAATACCAGGTATCTTTAACTACTTTAATCATCTGATTAATTACTTTCTAGACATTGAGCATATTTCTTGTGTCTCTTTCTTTCCCAAAAAATTAAGTTAAACATCGGAGAGTGGTTGAGACTGTTGGATATATTATTAGTGAATGCAAAATTTGTGGGTATCCCACATTGTTTTGTTTGGTATCTCTTGTTCACTTAATAAGAAGGGAACCAAGAAGCTAGAGTAAATGTGTGAGTATGGCAGGCCCCCGCGGGTGCATACAAGGTTCAACCGGAGTTCAACCGAGACTAATATAAAACATTAGTTCGGGTAGATTAAATAATACATTAGTCCGGGAGCGGGGCCTTGGGGTCTTGGCTTGGATTCGTGAATGTTTGTAAATTCATGAATCAATTTAATTTGGATTCATGAAAGCTAGTAATTACAGTGAACTCTTGGAGAGAACCAGCTTCACTATATATTCCCATTCATTCTCCATTGCACACACAATGCAAAAAACAATCTGAAACTCTACAATATTTTTAAAACAGTTTTTTGGTGATAGTCGCAAGCTCGTCGGCAGTTCGCTTGTGGAGCTTCCAGTGCTTGTGAAGGCTCTACTTGCACATCATCTTATCCTGGGAATCGAACACTTTCAAAAGTCCTAAGCACCAAAGGGAAGAAGGCGAATTTGGTTTAAGGATATTGTGTATATCACAAGATTTGATCTAGTTTGTAAAGTTATCTGTTTTCTCATATATTTTAGTGTATATTGTTCCTACAGCTTAAACCGAAATTTACTTCCCATGGAGACAGAAAACTTTGCAATGACTTCAAACATGAACACTCCACCAACTTCTGCTGGACAACATGGTGCCTTCTCATCAGCTCCTCCTGCAACTGGATCCATAACTATTGGGAGTATGACTGTTCCTATTACCTCTGATGTTATGAACTTGGGTTCAATCTCTGCACCAAGTTTGGAAACCAAAATGTTGTACCCCAGAATACCGAAGTTTTTGTTGTCCCTCCTGTTTTTGCTACTACTACAACTCTGCCCCCTCAACCACCAGTTCCCAATCAACTGCCAGTGCCACCACATCACATGGGGATCATGCCTACTCATGCTCAAGCGAAGCCATCAATCTTTTCTGGACAGAACTTCAAACGTTGGAGAGAGCAGGTTATGTTTTATCTTACGACTTTAAACCTTAATCGGTTTTTGATAGAGGATCCTCCTACTGTGCAAGAAGGTGCAAACAGTGTTTGGAATGTGGCCGCAGTGGAGGCCTGGAAGCATTCAGATTATCTGAGTCGTAACTATATTTTGAGTTATCTCTCGGATGATTTGTTTGGTGTGTATCGTACTTTGAACACTGCCAAAGCAGTATGGGATGCTTTGGAATACAAGTACAAAACCCAAGATGCTGGAGCCAAAAAGTTCACTGTTGGTCGGTTTCTTGATTTCAAGATGGTTGATGGAAAATCCCTGTGTGATCAAGTGCAAGAACTTGAGGTGATGTTCCATGAAATTCATGCCGAGGGTATGATGCTAAGTGAAGGTTTTCAAGCTGCGGCGATAATTGAAAAAATTTCATCCTTCATGGAAAGATTTCAAGAACTACTTGAAACATAAGCGAAAGGAGATGACAGTGAAAGAATTGGCCCTTCGTCTTCGCATTGAGGAAGACAACAGAAATTCTGGAGTTGTTAGTGCTTTACCCAACTCTTCTGTGGGAGAGGTGAAAGCTAATGTTGTGGAACAAGGGTCTGCCTCTAAGTCAAGAAAGGGGAAGAGGATCAACTTTGCACCTAGGGGACCTTCTTTCAAGAGAAATGGACATGATTCTAGGGGTAGCACCTTTAAGAAATTTGAAGGAATGTGCTACAATTGTAATAGGAGAGGTCATAAGTCTTATGAATGTAGACAACCTAAAAAGTCTACTAAAAATAGTGGTCAGAGTAATATGGTCAATGTTGTAACTGAAGACTTGAGTGGTGTCAACTTAAGTGCTGTAATTTCAGAGGTGAATTTGGTGGGGACAAATCCACAAGAATGGTGGATTGACACAGGTGCAACTAGGCATGTGTGCTCGGTTAAGGAACACATTACTACCTACAAGAAAATTACTAATGGCGAGAAGATGTACATGGCGAATTCTGCCACTTCGACCATAGAGGGTGAAGGGAGTGTTGTGCTTAAGATGACTTCAGGCAAGTAAGTCACTCTGAACAAAGTCCTGCATGTTCCAGAGCTCAGGAAGAACTTGGTGTCTGGTTCAGTGTTAAGCAAACATGGTTTTAGAATTGTAATTGAGTCTGATAAGGTTATCATTTGTTCAAGTCCCAGGTATGTATGTGGGAAAAGGCTATGTGGTTGATGGCCTTTTCAAAATGAATGTAATGGTGATGAATATGAATAAAACTACTACCAGTTCTACTTATTTGATTGTGTCTGCTAACGTTTGGCATGGTAGATTAGGACATGTAAATTTTAATTCGTTAAAGAGAGTTTTAAAATTAAATCACATACCTTATGAACAGATTGTTAAAGATTACAAATGTGAAACATGTGTTGAAGCGAAATTAACAAGGACTCATTTTCCTAATGTAATTAGGAATAGCAAACCACTTGACTTGATACATAGTGATGTTTGTGACTTGAGCGTTGTGCCATCTAGAGGTGGAAATAAGTTTTCATCACTTTTGTATATGATTGCACAAAGTATTGCTATGTGTATCTAATGAAAAGCAAAGATGAGGCTTTATCTAAGTTTATTCTTTTCAAAGAAGAAGTTGAAAATCAACTTGAAAAGAAAATAAAGGTAGTAAGAAGTGACAGAGGTGGTGAGTATGTAGCACCTTTTGGTCATTTTTGTGCCGAGCATGGCATAGTACATGAGGTTACACCACCCTACTCACCTCAATCAAATGAAATTGCTGAAAGAAAGAATCGATCTCTGAAAGAGATGATGAATGCTTTGTTGATAAGCTCAGGATTACCCCAAGGAATGTGGGGGGAAGCGATTCTTTCAGCGAATTACCTTTTGAATAGAATTCCTCGTAAGTCTGACGATGAGACACCATTTGAACTATTTAAAGGTAGAGCTCCTACCTATGATCATCTTCGTGTGTGGGGGTGTTTGGCAAAGGTATTAGTACCTCCTCCTAAGAAAGTGAGTATAGGTCCTAAGACTGTTGATGCAATCTTCATCGGATATGCTCACAATAGTAAAATGCTTATCGATTTCTTGTACATAAGAGTGACAACTCACGGGTGCACAACAATTCGATATTAGAATCGAGGAATGCAACGTTCTTTGAACACGTGTTTCCATTGAAGTCCAATGAAGAGGTTTCGACATTAAAAAGAACACGTGAACCTGAGGGTAGTGTTGAACATGAGACTGTGGGTGAAAGTAGTCAAACAAAAGGAATTGAGGATGAAGAACCTCGACGGAGCAAAAGGACACGTTTCGAGAAAACATATGGTCCTGATTTTGTGACTTTTATGCTTGAAAGTGAACCTCGAACTTATAGTGAAGCTATGAGTTCGACCGAGGCTCCATTTTGGAAAGAAGCAATTCGAAGTGAAGTTGATTCCATTTTACAAAAGCATACCTGGGAGTTAGTGGATCTACCACCAGGATGTAAATCTTTAAAATCAAAATGGGTTTTTAAAAGAAAGATAAAAGCTGACGGGACGATTGATAAGTGCAAGAGTAGACTAGTCATTTGTGGGAATAGACAAACGGAAGGACTAGATTACTTTGATACTTATTCACCCGTGACAAGGATCACATCCATAAGGCTCGTTTTGGCGATTGCTGCTTTGCGAAATCTGGATGTACATCAGATGGATGTCAAAACAGCCTTTCTAAATGGAGATTTAGAAGAAGAAATATACATGGAACAACCCGAAGGTTTTGTAGTTCCAGGCAATGAGGGGAAAGTTTGTCGACTTGTTAAATCCTTATATGGATTGAAACAAGCACCAAAACAATGGCATGAAAAGTTTGACAAGGTCATGCTTTCAAGTGGATTCAAAATTAATGAGTGTGATAAGTGTGTGTATGTGAAATCCACTAAAGACGGATATGTCATTCTTTGCCTATATGTGGATGACATGCTTATTATTGGAAGTAACAAGAAAATGATTCAGGCCACTAAAGACATGTTAAACTCAAAGTTTGACATGAAGGACCTTGGACAAGCTGATGTCATCTTAGGGGTTCGTATATCAAGAACTCAAGATGGACTAGTGTTGAGCCAATCACACTATGTTGACACGATCCTTGAGAAATTCTGTCAACATGATCTAGGAGTTTCTAGAACACCAATGGATATTAGTCAACACCTTGCTAAGAAATAAGAATAAAGGTGAAAGTGTGCAACAACTCGAATATTCTCGAGTAATTGGAAATCTGATGTACTTAATGAGTTGTACTAGACCAGATATTGCTTATTCAGTAAGCAAATTCGAGTAGATTTACGAGTAACCCGAGTAGTGATCACTGGAAGGCTCTTTTTCGAGTACTTCGGTACCTAAGATATACTCGGAGTTACGGGTTGCACTATACACGGTATCCAGCTGTTCTTGAAGGATATTTTGATGCCAACTGGATATCAGATATGAGAGAATCAAAGTCAACCAGTGGATACGTGTTTACTTTAGGTGGTGCAGCCGTGTCATGGAAATCCTCTAAGCAAACAGTAATTGCAATATCAACTATGGAGTCTGAGTTCATTGCGTTAGACAAATGTGGAGAAGAAGTTGAGTGGTTACGCTTATTCTTAGAGGATATTCCAGAATGGGAAAGGCATGTGCCTCCAATCTGCATTCATTGCGATAGTCAATCAGCAATTGGGAAGGCCCAGAGCCACATGTACAATGGTAAGTCGAGACATATACGTAGACGACATAATACCATTCGACAATTACTCTCAACTGGCGTTATCACTATTGATTACATACGATCAAAGGATAACATTGCGGATCCGCTAACCAAAGGTTTGAATAGAGAACTAGTTGAGAAATCATCGAAAGGAATGGGATTAAAAGCCCAGGAAAATGTGCGGTGAGTGACAACCCAATCTAGTTGACTGGAGATCCCCAAGATCTAGATTTCAAGGGAAACTGGCTCAGGTCGCACATAGAGATCACTGTGGGGGGATTCACCTCCAACCATTCCTAGATGAGAAACAGTGATACCCGCGTTGATGAGGTTACGTTATGCTTTTAATGACTCTCGGGTGTGTTGAAGGAGTAACCGGCGGGTTTACTTAAATAATTATGAGCAGTCACCTATGTGAGTTAAGGTAGAGGCCGCCTTAAAAGAGAAATGTTGAAGGGCGCATTTCTTGAGGACAACTCACAGAACCAGGCGTGTGTCCATGGCCAAACCGGACACAATCGTGAGAACTGAAATGAGTCAGATCGAGACCTGTGTGGAATACGTCAATGGTTTGCTGGCAATAACAGATTAGTTCAAAGCATCGCGTCTACTATGTCTGTTGGTGAACGTAAACGTAGAACACAAGGGAAGGTTCAAGGGCTACCACACCTACCTATCCTATGCAGGAATCGTTCGTTGTTGCTATCACCACTATCGAGTCAAAAGGTTTTCAAAGTTTGTATCCAGTGGGGGATATTGGATATGAATACAAATTTTGATTTATTTGGGGGATGTTGGATATATTATTAGTGAATGCAAAATTTGTGGGTATCCCACATTGTTTTGTTTGGTATCTCTTGTTCACTTAATAAGAAGGGAACCAGGAAGCTAGAGTAAATGTGTGAGTATGGCAGGCCCCCTCGGGTGCATACAAGGTTCAACCGGAGTTCAACCGAGACTAATATAAAACATTAGTTCGGGTAGATTAAATAATACATTAGTCCGGGAGCGGGGCCTTGGGGGTCTTGGGTAGGGGTGTCAACGGGTTCGGGCAGGCCCGAACCCGGCTCACATAGCTCGAAAAAATGTGAGCGTGAGTTGAGGTAATGTGAGCGTGAGCTTAATATTCAAGCTTGCTTCTTATGTGAGCTGAGCGTGAGCTTGACCCCGCTCAGCCCGAAAAAAGCTCGAACCCGAATAAGATTAATATAATTAAAATATTATATATATATATATATATATATATAATAATACTAATTTAAAAAAAAACTTATATACATTATAATTATAATGTGTGGATTAACTCAATAATCTTTTTTTGGGTAGAAAGGAGATTATATTAAAGAATGAGTCTTACAACAGGATAGAGACAGGTACAAAAGTTAAAGGAAGAGAGAAAACAGGAAAATAAAGCGTGGGAAAACACAGTACAAAATACATTGGGATGAATCACAACAAAAAATGAGATGGGGTAGAAGAATTCAATGAGATTGTCAAAACTGGAATTGCCACCGACAATGAAATTAAATCAATCTTTTGAAATTTGCAAATTTATCATTTGTTAAAATTTTAAGTGCATGAATTCTATTGTTTTTTTTTGTTTTTTTTTATATAAGACTCCTTTTATTAGCATATCAAACAATTCTGAAACTTTTGCTTCTTTTTGTGTATTCTTGTCCAAATTTAGTTTTAAGGCTCATTGTATTATGCTATTCTTGAGACAGGATTTTCGTTTTCTTCGCTAATATAAGTGAGCTTGGGAAGCTCGAGCTCGTGTTAAAATGTGAGCTGAGCGTGAGCTTAAGGTTTATGAGCTTTTCCGGGCTGAGCGTGAGCGTGAGCTTTTGAATTTTTATGTGAGCTGAGCGTGAGCTATGCCAAGCTCAGCTCACATAGCTCGATTGACACCCCTAGTCTTGGGAGGTCTTGGCTTGAATTCGAGATAATTTTTTGCATCTCAAACACACAATTACTGATTTTAATTGGATTCATGAATCAATTGGATTCATGAATGTTTGTAATTTCAGCAATCAATTTGGATTCATGAATGTTTGTAATTTCAGCAATCAATTGGATTCGTGAATGTTTGTAAATTCATGAATCAATTTAATTTGGATTCATGAAAGCTAGTAATTACAGTGAACTCTTGGAGAGAACCAGCTTCACTATATATTCCCTTCATTCTCCATTGCACACACAACGCAAAAAACAATCTGAAACTCTACAATATTTTTAAAACAGTTTTTTGGTGATAGTCGCAAGCTCGTCGGCAGTTCGCTTGTGGAGCTTCCAGTGCTTGTGAAGGCTCTACTTGCAGATCATCTTATCCTGGGAATCGAACACTTTCAAAAGTCCTAAGCACCAAAGGGAAGAAGGCGAATTCGGTTTAAGGATATTGTGTATATCACAAGATTTGATCTAGTTTGTAAAGTTATCTGTTTTCTCATATATTTTAGTGTTTATTGTTCCTACAGAGACATCCCCACCACCTTTGATCGGTTCTTTCCCGCAGGTTCAATTCTTGTTCTCGCAGGATCCTTTAGCTCGGATTAGGTTGCAGCGCATAGAAAGGAACCCATTTGTCCATGATGCATCATTTGGCGCTTATTGAGGTTGTGCTCGAAACAATTTACAACACTTACGGAAACCAACAATGTCACCAAGCGAAGACAACATGGGTTCGAAGGCCTCTTTACCCCTATGGCCTCTCGTATTCGCCGTTCTCAAACTGGGGAACACACATCTGCCTTCTCTTCCCCAGACAACAAGAAACACTTCCACTAATATTCTCCAGGCAGAAGACGTAGTCACCCTGAATATGGCTACTTTCCAATAGTTGCAGGCGGCAGTGACCATGTTGGATGAAGTAATGAGCTCGGGTGCAACCTCGACACCAGTGGTAAATCATAATCCCTCACGGGTATCTGCGTTCCTGAACATTCCTCTCCCTAATCAGTATATGGGGACCTACAAGCCATAGAAATCCCAAGTGAATTTCAAAAAATTAAGGTTGAAAAATATGATGACACGACTGACCCTAAGGACTACCTTGACACATACCAAGCTAACATGTACATTTATCAGCCACGTGATAGGATTTTGTGACAGTTGTTACCCAAGTCATTAAAGGGACCAGGGCTGCGAGAGTTTGCTGCCCCCCGGACCGTAGTATTCACAACTTAGCACAATTGCGATGGATATTCTTGGACCACTCGCGCGGGCAACGCCTTCACGCACACAACTGATCACTTGCTCACAATAGAGCAAGGAAATGAAAAAATGATTCATGCGTTCACTGAGAGATTCAATAAAGCAGCTCTGGATGTAGGTAACATTACACAATCATAATTTATATAAGCACACAAGTACGCGTTGAGGAATATGGTCTTCGCCCGAAAAATCACTAACGAACCTATTCCTGATGGCCAATAAGTTTTCCTGAGGAGAAGAGTTTGGGCTTTTCAAAAAGCTCGTACTTAACAAAAAGAACAAACCTGAATCCATGTCTACAACTTATACTCCTTACGGAAGGTCGCAGGGAGCAGATCAGTCCAAAGGAAGGACTCGTGATCAATTTTTTCAGAAGCAGGATCGGGACAGTCAGCCACTTACCACGGCTGACACCCATTTAAGGTATCCTTAGCACAAATACTACACTAACAAGATGCAAGGACCAATTGACTTTTTAAAGAAAATTAGAAAAAAGGTTTGTTACCAAAATAAAATCAATCCAAGTGAAGCCATTATGTGGCGTATTTGGATTAGTTTTTTTCTATTTGAGATTTTTCAGTATTGAAGAGTGTTATTTTTTATTTATTTATTTTTTTTTTTTGACGCCCGAAGGCGATTGCCCCCGAGGGGGAAGAGCGGAGTACCCTAGATCAGGGAGATTGTAGCGTGCCCCATACCTGGGGAGGGAGCTTAGCCTCACCAGAGGAGGAGATTTATTATTGCCCCATAGTGCGGGGAGAAGGTGTCGAACTTGGGACCTTTCGGTCCCAAGCCAAAGACTTACCCACTTGGGCAAGCCTTTTGTTGACTAAGAGTGTTAAGTGAATTGTTAATGAGAAAATAAAAATAAAAATTTGTATTTGAGTTTGGAATGAGAGTGTAAAACAAATACACGACTACCAAGATATCGTCTAATTTGTAATTGACTTTGTTCAACGGACTTTGTGATTTAAAATTTTCCACATAATCACAAGACAAAGAGAAAAATAATAAATAAAACAAATTGTTTCTCTCCTCACATTAAATAATTTTGAATCACAAAATTCATGTGTGAGAACATGAACTCAGGGACGGACCCATGTAGGGGGTTGAAACGAGTGGTGCTTGGTCCTCCATTTGTTTTAGACAAAGGATTTTCAATGTCGCCAAAATGCCTCATCTTTAAAAGCCCAACACCATTCCTATTTTTTGCCTAAAATTTTACTAGTTCCCTCCAAATTTTTGATAAAAAGTTCTATAGTAATTGTTGCCACAAAAACTTGGTTGAACGTCAAACTAGGAAGTTAGATTAGTCGGGCCTCATTTTCACACTTGAAATTCCTTCCCCCAAAGATTATTTATGCTAAAAGGCCGTCAATTATACATTTTTGGAGAACAACTCCTCACACAGAAAGTCTGCCCGGAGGCAATTGGACACTCTAACACTAAGTATGGGTTATTGAGAAAATCCCCCATGAAAAAAACCTAATCTAAGAGTCTAGATTCTACTTAAAAATACGTTATTATATAAGAATTCTCACGCATTAAGGTTGACTGATTCCCAAAAAGCTAAGTCTAAACTAACTATATGAAAAGTTTTAAGGAAATTCTCTCTCGAGGAACGGTGATTTCATAACCTAAACTTTAAGAAAACACAAAATACAAATACAAAAAATAGATGGAAATTTGTTTAAGGTTGGGAAATTTTTGAAAACTATATAAGTTTTTTTGTGGTTCGGTTCACACAACCTGTGTCCAAATGGAGCAGGACCCAAAACACTCGCTTCTAAATTGATTTAAAATATGAAGTCCAAGTCTAGTTCATATAGAATGGACTTGGACCGGTCCGCGGACTTCAAGTCCGTTTGACACTGCTAATTTGGTCATGATTTTATGAAGTGGACATGTCCCCTATGTTGTGGCCGTAATAGGGACGTAGACGAACTCCTCATACTTTAGTCGAGTGGAGGTTGCACGTCTTCCTTGTTTCTCGGACTGTCCAGATGCCTTTTGGATCGCTTTCCTTCAAATCTCTCTTGGTCGAATCTTTTTTTCCACGTGGAGATCGTGAAAGTTGGGGAAAGAATAATATCTAAGATCAAGTCAAAATGGTAGTGATAAAGTACTGATTTTCGAGAGTTCTGTTTGACCTTTTTCAACTGTCTGTCTTGTTGTTCGTCTTCTGTTTGTCTTCCCTAGACGATTGTGTCTTCTGATCGTTTCCAAACTTTTGTTTCCTAATTACTTATGTCTGTCTTATCTTGGTTGATCGTGGACAAAACGGCAGCAGAACCTGGTTGATATCATAATTTTTCTTAAAAGAAATGACATCTTAATGACGGCTTGCACCAAATGTTGCCTCGTTCGCGCTCCTAGGCATCGCGCCTAACTAAATAATTAGGCACAATCACCTTATATAATGTATGAAAATTGAATTTCGAATGGATTTAAGGGAATGATTTTCAAACCCTGCTTCCCTTCTTACTCGTTCCAAATGCCTATGTTATCCGGTAAAAAATTATGTCCCTGTGTATAGACCTGTCAATTGGATTTAAGAGTTCAGATTCAGATTTAGATTCATAAAATTCAAATTGGGTCTAAAAGACTTTTCTATTCTCAAATTTAGTTTGAGTATGGACTAATATGGGTAGGATCCAAGCCAAGTATGTGACACAAGAGTTGTGGCTCTAAATTATAATTGTATAAACCCAAAGACCAAATTAAGATTATTTATTTATTTTGTTTTATATGAATCCAAAGATATGAAGCTAATGTTAATTCACGATGCATATTATTTTTCACAAAACATTTCGCTAATAATTGTTATTTATTTTATTTAAAAAAATATTCACGCCTCGATCGATAAAATTGAGTATCACAAAAATTATAAGTAAAATTAGTAAGCGGACCCAAATTAGATCCAAGACCCAATGTAGTTGAGTCCGGACTCTAGTTGAAAAAATCTAAACCCAATCCAATAAAAATCTAATTTGAATCTAAATTTAGTGGGTCTTAGTCTAGACCCAATATTTTAGACTCAATAGGCTCAATTGACAAGTTTACCCATGTATATCCTCATTGATATACCCCAACCAATCACAATTTACCATGTGAATATATAATTGGAAGAAATGTTCATATAACGAATTCTGATTAGTTGGATACAGGAATATGGATATACACGGAGACAGAGAATTTTCACCCATCTTACCCATAGCAATTAAATCTTGATGTACTCTATTTTGAAGTTGTTAACTAATTTAACTCCTTAGTCTAATTATATTATAATTTTCCTTGTTCTTCTTTCTGTTTCTTTCAACAAAACCTAATTAATAAAATTTGAATCAAGACACACAAAGCAAATAGTAGTATATAGTTTAAAAACTCTGACCACAGCGTGGAGAAAGAAAGGGAAATTACATCCTCAATTACATACTGCTTAACTTTTTACGCATTGCTATTCATTTAACTTTCATGATCACAAGGTACTTACACTAGTCAGGGTCGGTCCTGACATTTCAGAGGCCCTGTGCGAAAACTAAAAATGGGGCATTTCGTATGAATATTAACATTTTCAACTTGGGGGCTCTGTGCGGTTGCACCACCTCCATATGGGCTTGGGCCGG
This sequence comes from Vinca minor, assembly GCA_026122235.1. NCBI lineage: Eukaryota > Viridiplantae > Streptophyta > Magnoliopsida > Gentianales > Apocynaceae > Vinca > Vinca minor. Next base: position 4,232,192 of record JAOCZM010000241.1, on the reverse strand, counting down.
CCCTGAGCCTAATGGGGCAACGGCCTGCTCACGACCTCAAGGTCGTGGGTTCGATACCCTCTCTGCGCATGGGGTATGTTTTAAATTGTCTCCCTTTTTAGGGTTATCTCTTCCTCCTCTTATGAGGTGCTACTCTCTCCCCTCTTGAGGTGTACGCCCAGATGGGCTTCAAAAAAAAAAAAAACTTTCATGAATTATTTTCTTTCTGCTTTTTTATTTCCATGAGCTTTAGTTGTTCTTTCCTTTTTGGAAAAATTGTAGTTGAACAAAAATTATCTAAAAATAACTTGCAAATGTGACGGTATAACGTATAAGTGGAGTATTGTTCCACTGGTATGATGTGAGAAGTCACTTTGTACATTCATTGCTGTCAAAAATATTAGATCAATTTTCAATCCATCTTTTTAGGTGGTACTCTAGGAGCATCCACTTTTTACATTTATTGTCAAATGTCAAGTTTGTCTCTTATCCATTCTTACTCATACCCGAATAATTGGGAATTAATGGATTATCTTATTGTTGTTCCAACTTTTTTTTAATTTTTTTTTTTATTTGGGGAGGTGATCTATCTATTACAAGATACAAGAAATGAGAGATTCAAGAAGCGGGGAGGATTCGAACTTATGATCTCTATGTCATGAAGCCTCGATCTTGACTAATAGACCAATGCCTTATTGACAATTGTTATTGTAACTTGCTTTCATGTTCTTTCTTTCTTTCTTTTTTTCTTTTAAGAAAGGGAACTGATGCAGAGAGATTGAGAAAAAATATATACTACACTCCTTCCATTCTAAACTTGAATGTTTACTTTTTTAAAATTGATTTATTTTCTCCCTTAATTCTAATGAGTAACCTCCTATATTTAATTAATGTAAGTTTTACTAACATATGAATCTCTATTATTTACTAACTTACACATTACTAAATTACTATTCTTAATTTTTGTAAAAATCAAACATGTACATTTAATTTGAGATATAGAGAATAATAATTTGTCATTTTGCTAGTTTCTTTTTTTTTTTTTCATGACAGTATGATGACAAACTACCAGAAAAGTCAATGGTCAATTTTGTACATTATTGTATCTAAATTTACTATTTTATATAATATAAATATTCATGATAAAAGTAGTATGTTTCAAATTAAAAATGGTAAGATTATAAAATAAAGTAGTAATATTCAATATTTACTAGTTATTTATTAAAATTTACCAATTTTGTTTTAATTTTACCATTAAAAATACAAAAGTTACTAATCATAAAAAAATCTGGTCAACAAAAGTGTGTTGACCGGTTTGACAGGTTTGGTCACTTGACTGGGGTGACATGTCAATATCTTATTCGTACATTTCATTTAGTTAATTCTTTTTAAAAAATAAAAACATGAAAATCTGCTATTGCATAGAATTGTTTTCCAAATGTTAATTATACATTGGTTTATCTCTAATCTTTAGGTGCCGAAAATTTAGCTTTTCGGCACCGCAACACATCTCTGACTTCTCATTCTCCTCCCTTCTTATACTTTTTTTTTAAAAAGAAAATAATATCATTAATAGATATTAGGAACTAAGAGGTGGAATTCCAATGGATCCCCCTACTCTTTGAAATAAGGCTTCAAGTCTTAGAAAAAATTTCAGCTAACCAATGAGCCTAAACATTACAAGACTTGCAGTCATAGAAAAAACTAAATAATAGGTTCCAAGAGGTACAATGTTCTATGACCATGCAAACAGACTAAAAAAAAAAATCAAAAGCAACCCCGATGTCATGTGCAAACCAGGAGCTTTCCACACTTGCCAGAGTTCTTGACGACAAAATTTCATAATCCATAAAAATAGGAGGGGAGATCAGCTGAAACCCGCGCAGGATGGCTAGCCAGCGACCATGCCAGATACGAACATAAAGTTCGTTTCCAATCCTCCATTCGAAGCCATGTTGCATCAAATCTCTACCTTGAAGGATGCTTTTCCAAGCTTGAGACGGTCGCCCCCATAGATTGCTTACAAAAAAAAACTCGAAATAAATCTTAACTTAAGACATGGGAAAAAAACTTAACACTTTCATGATAATAATCATGAGACCGGTAAGTGGCTTTATTACGAAAAAGAAAAAACTACTACGATTGTGAGCCCTTTTGAGGCACACAAAAATTTGAATTGTCCAGGAGTTGTCAAGTCCCGAAAATTCCAAATCAGACAACTCATGGGCCTCGGGGTCGATAAACGACCACCGCCTTCTCATAGTAAAAAAAAATAGAATTAAATAAGTAACAGGCAACCCATCATCATGGGGTTCAGGTAGCCCAATAGAGAAACTAGCCATGTGCAGTCCAAATGAGTGAACATAAAATGATAACCTATAAGTAGGCCCATTAATGATCAATCCCATGATAAACCCCTTGCCCAACCCCATGGTACGAAAGCACCCATCTTGGGTCAATCGCGGGCTTGCGACCCGACCCGAAAAAATCTCATCTTCTTTCTTTCGTCGTCCTCCCTGATACTCACCGCCGTCCTCACTTCCATCTCCGACAGCTGTCTCCTTCTCCTTAGTCTTTCTCTTTCACATATTCACTTCCTCCCTAATAAATCTTCGCCTCGATCGACCCGAATTGAGACCATCATAACCATCACCCCCATTCACCTCCACTCTAGACACCAAACAAACTCGTCGGCAAGTAACTATTGCCGGCGGCCTCAATCGCTCATCCTCCCCTACTCCCAAGCTTCTTGTAACAGTCAACCCCTCCTTCTTCAGTCTACTCAATACCAAAACTTCCTTACTTCCATATGTTTCAGTCCGCCTTTTTTGATTCAAAACATAGAAAATTGATGTAGGAATCAAGATTATTGTTAACAAATAGTGATACCATAGGATCACAAGGCCGACAGATGACATAGTCTATTGTTCAACCAAAAGACGCTCGCATCGATGGCGTAGGCAAACCATAGAATTCTAGGGAAGGTTTCCCCTCCTTCTTATACTTATATTAACAAATTTTCTTTATATATATATACTTTTACTTTATTTCTTTGTTTTCCCTCCACCATTACTTTTATGAAAAATCTTCTATCATATTTCTTATCTCATTCTCTATTCATTTGTAGATAATTGTTTAATTACATATTTCTTAAATGTTTCACCGTTATCTGTAGGTTTTAGATTTTTTTTTAAAATAACATTTAACCACTTATTATTAGTGAGATAAGAAATGATGAATCGGAAGATTAGATCGGTAACTTACATTTTATTAGATGTAAAGTTTCCTTATTTGAGGCTAGGCCACAGTGGTAGAAGAGAATCTTATGCGTGATCAAGGATGATTCAGAAACAACTGTGTAACATGACATATATTTGTTTGAATGTAGAAAAAATGGAATATTTTTGTCAAGAAAAGTGAAGCAAATGAAGGAAAAAACAGGATTTCTTACTCTGTTTTCTTTAAATAGATAATAAGTCAACTAATGGTTGATAGAAAAGTTTGAAGTTGTTTCGAATATCTTTTTCTTTTTTTCTTTTTTCTCTCTTAAGGAAATTATCTAAGAGTTGACGAATTTTGTTTTGTAAATACTTAACAAACATACATAGAAGTATTACCTCATAGAATCACAATTACAATTAAATTTGGAATGTGATCGATTAAATATTTCACCAAAAGGAAAGAAAGAAAACCACAATATAAAAATGCAATAGCACTTCAAATACATAAAAATTTCTCTAAAATATACATATATTTAAACAAATACTAATTTTTTTATAATTTTCTAATGCTGTTTCGATGTATGAACGGTAACACTAGCTTTTGCATATTAGTCAGGATTTTCCTTTTTTTTGTTATTTTTCTTCTTTAGTTTCTGCATTTTTTTCAAGATAATTATTATTTCAATTTCAATTTTTTTAGTAAAAACATGTCCTTCTACCTCAAATATAGAACATCTACAATTATAGTAACCTTAAGAGGTTGCTTAGAGTACTTTTTTGGCACTCAAAATGCCTATCGAATTTTGGAGCGAAGTTACTTGTATGTTTTATTACCAATACCTTCACCATGCCCTTTACAAAAAAAAGAATGATCCGTTTGCAGGTGCTCTTACTGATTTTTAATAATCTCATATACATTTTTACACTTTAAATAATAACTCATTGTTATTGGAAAAAAGTATTGTGTAAAAAAGCACTATAATTTCACTTAAACAAATTTAGCATTTTCCTTTCTGCTAAATTTTTCTTTTTTCATATTTTTCCAGACACTAACTACGTATTTTTGTTTGTTAAAAGTCTTAATTAGTTATTTACACTGAGTGTTCCAGTAAGTTGTCAGAAACTACGTTGCCGGAAATTACCCAGAAAAATTACTACTTAAAACTTTCAATAGAATGAATATATTTTGTGCATAAAAAATTATAAGAATTTTCCCAAAAATATTTATAAAGATAAGATTTATACTTTTGTTTATATATATTGTGATATCCTGAACTTTTCGTGTGCTTACGTGTCTAGTATGCCTACATGTATTTTGGTGTATTAATTGTTTTCACATGCCTCTATGTTGTGTACGTTAATTGTTTAGGGGTATTGTGGTGTGTTTGGTTAGATGGAGATATTAAGAATTTGAGGGAGTTTTTGTGAAGGAGTTGAGGGGTAGTTGTGGGGGTTATTGCTGGAATTTTTAAGAGGTTAGAGGAGGTTAGAAATTAGAATAGAAAGAGAGCAGATTTTTTGGCAGAATAAATAGGCTGTGGGAGATTTCACTTTTGAGATAGCATACGGTGTCTGTTTTCCGTAATTCTTAGTGCGTTCCGAAGAGGACTGGTAGAGCTACGCGTGAGATTTGACGGAATAGCATTTGGAGTTCTGGATTACTAGTTATAGCCTTGGGAAGCCAGTGCTTTGAATATGGAAAATCCTGCAATTGTGTATTTTTGGAGATTTTGATTTAAGTTGCTAACGTAAAGACCCTTCACCTTGGTTTTTCAATTCAAAAGCATGAAAGAAGTATTTTCAGAAATGATGTTATGATTTCCTACATTGATTTATTGCATAAAATGGATGGAGTATTGTAGAAGATACTTATATGAACTCTATGTTTAGTTAAAGTTTATGTTCTTATGTGATTATGTAGATGGTTTCAATCATGTCATGTTAGTAGAATCAGTAGTCTATGTAGATAGTAGAGTAGTATGTAGTTCAAGTGTACCCGCCACTATTATCATAAGGCCGAGGCCTTGCGGGATGTCGCTGATCGAAGTCATGCGTGATAAAATATAATAGAAGTTTAGAATCCGCCATTCCGAGGTCTAGTGAGGGTCGAGGCCTCTAGGTAGAGAAAATTATAGCATACTCAGACGACCGAGGCCCTATGAGTATTGAAGCAGTTATTAGGCTCTGCCGAGGTGAGCATAGAAGGGGCAAGTATTAGAAGTAGGGATGGCAATTTGACCCGTGATCCGTCGATCCGCCCTGCCCCAACGTTTTTTGGGGCAGACCCGCCCTGCCCCGTAGAGAGAACGGGGCAGATAAGACCCGCCATGCGAACGGGGAAGATCAGGCATGGCATTTGTGTCCGCCCCGCCCCGATCCACCCCGCCCATCCATGTAATTTTTTTTTTTTTTGATGAATAATCCATGTAATATTTTTATAGATAAAGAAAGGAGTACAAAACTCTCCAAACTCTCTTCATCCAAATTCTTCTCCTCTCTTCTTTCACTCTCTTCGAACTTCTCTTTCTCTCACTCTTTTATTCTCCTCTCTTCTTTGATATTATTCAAATGTTTGATTTTTGAACAGTAGACAGATGGGTTTTGCAGATTTAGTGATTTGAACAATTGCGTTTTGCAGATTTTGAACAGCAAGAAATCAAGAAAATAAAAGCGGGTTCTTCATATTTAGTGATTTGAACAACTGGGTTTTGCAGATTTTGAAGGAAATGGTATTTGGTATTTCATTTGGATTCTTGGATTCATTTTGGAGTTGCTACTCAAAATTTCTCCACTCTGTTGATGCTCAAAATTCTCCCTTCTCTTTAGTTCATTGAAATTTAAAAAAAAAAACGGGACGGGAGGGTCGGATTCGCCCCGCACAAGGCAGGGCGCGGGGCGTAACTTTTTTGTCTGTGGCGGGTAGCGGGGCGGGGCTGGTAATTTAGATACCCGCCCCGATCTGCCCCATTACCATCACTACTCTCTCTCAACCCAATCTCCGGTCTCCACCTCTCAGCTCACCAATCCGCCGCCGACTCCATTATTCTCACACCGCTAACTCCCTCTTTCTTATCAGGTATATCTATGTTTGGGATTTTGGCATTTTTCTTCGCAATTTTAAATCTTTTTTTCCACTTTTCTGTGGTTCTAAATTCTGATATAATTGGAGACCATTATTTGTAATTTTCTTTCCCCTTTTCTGTTTTTTTTTTTTTAATTACTTGTGCAAATATGTTTCTTACTTTGGTGCCATGATCCTAAAATGGTAATTTTCTTTAAATTGTATAAAGAATGAAAATTTGATGATACTATTTTATTAAGGAAAACACAAAATGCCTTATGTGTTCTATGTATTTTGTGGGTCAATTCTCTTAGGGTAAAATCAAGATTTTTCTACTGTTATATTTTAAAAAGTTAAATGTTAAATAAATTTAGTTTGATGAACTGATTTACATACTTGTGCAATGTGGATTTTGGGAAGTATGGACACTTTGGAAAACGAAGCACAATCGCAACGTCCAAGCGAATTACAAAGTCAACCTACAAGCGAAGCACAAAGTCAACGCGCAGGTTCAGAATTTGAATTTTCATTTCCACTAGAACTACATGTATCATCGTCACCTGATTCTCCTACTTCAACCACTGTTGCCAATAATGAAACTAATGAAGAAACTAAAACTGGTGGAACATCTAGAAGAGTATTCTCTAAGTGGTGGTCGTATTATACGAAAGAGGTTGTTGATTACAAAAGGCCCGATGCAAGTATTGCAGTAAATTGATGGATGGTAACCCAAAGGACAACACTACTCACTTAAAGAATCATTACCATAGGTATCTTAAAAGAAAAAATGATGACGCAAGGCAAAAACAATTACAAGGCAAGTACAAAAAGGATAATCAATGTGATCTTTATTATCCTTTCCACTTTGATCAAGAAGTCTCACGTATTAAACTTGCAAAAATGATTATAATGCATGAGTATCCTCTATCAATTGTAGAACATTTCTGTTTTAGAAACTTTTGTACAAGTTTGAATCCTTGTTTTGAGGTGGTGTCGAGAAACACGGTGAAAAGCGATTGTTTCAAGATATATGACGTTGAAAAGAAGGCTACAATACTGATTTTGGAGAAGAATGAAGGTAGAGTGACGTTAACAACTGATATGTGGTCATCTTCTCATCAACAAAGAGGATGTGTGGCTGTCACAGCACATTATATTGATAGCAGTTGGACCTTGCAAAGTCGTATAATTAGGTAACAATTTATTTAAGGCTGCTCTTCATTTGCTTATGGCTGAATTTCATTCATTTATGGCTGTAACAGTGCTGATTTTCATTTGCGTATGGCTGATTTTCGTTTATTTATGGCTGATTTTCATTTGCGTATGGCTGATTTTCGTTTATTTACTTTTGCAGTTTCATTTATTTACCAAGTCCACATACGGCTGAAGTTCTCTGTGAAGCTTTAGTTCTTTGCTTGATGGATTGGAATATCGATCGTAAGTTGTCCACCATCACTGTTGATAATTGTTCAACTAATGATGCAATGCTGGAGTTAGTTGTAGACAAACTTCCATTAGACTCTCTCTTACTTGGTGGTAGATTATTTCATATGTGATGTGCTGCGCATATATTGAATTTGATTGTGAAAGATTGCATGCAAGTCATTGATGGGGCAATTGAAAAAATAAGGAGTAGTGTTGCTTATTGGTCTTGCACAGCAAAGAGATATGAGAAGTTTGTTGAAACAGCTCGGCAACTCCGTATTCCAATTGGTAAGGTACTCACACTTGATTGCAAAACTCGTTGGAATTCAACATATTTAATGCTCAAAATTGCCTTAGACTACAAGGACGTTTTTTTCCGTTTGAAGCAACGTGATCCTAAATATAAATGTTTGCCTGGTGAGCATGATTGGAATATGACTAAAGAAATTGCTAGTAAGCTTAAAATATTTTATACTGCGACTGAGGTATTCTCTGGTACAAACTATCCTACTGCAAATTTGTTTTTCCCCAAAATTTGTGTGATTAAAGTGGCTTTAAAGCAATGGTTATCTTGTGGTGTTAAGGTTGTTGAGTCCATAACTGGGATAATGATGCAAAAATTTGATAAGTATTGGACCGATGTGCATGGAATTATGAGTGTTGCAGCTATTCTAGATCCTCGATATAAAACTACTTTGTTGGAATTTTATTTGAAAAAAAATTATATTGATACATCTGTTGTTGAGAAAGAAGTTGAGAAAATAATTCTTGTTTGTCGTGAATTGGTTGAAGAATATGAAATTAAAGAGCAAGTAAAAGGAGACGATACCACGAAGGGTTCAACTGAGAATAATGTTGATAGTGTTGAATGGTCTGATTTTAATGAGTTTGAAACGTTTGTTTCTCAAAAGAAAAGAAAATATCCTTCAAGGTCAGAGCTGGATCAGTATTTAGAAGATGATATTTTGCCACGTACTCCTGACTTTGATGTTTTAACATGGTGGAAGTCGAATAGGGGAAAATATCCTATCCTCCAAAAGATTGCAAGGGATATTTTATCTATTCCAATTTCAACAGTTGCTTCGGAGTCCGCTTTTAGTGCAAGTGGTAGATTGATTAGCCCGCATCGCAGTAGACTTCACCCAAAGACTATCGAGGTCTTAATGTGTGCACAAAGTTGATTGTTAAAAGGTATTATGTATCAAATTTAAAATATATTTGTTGCTTATACTTGTAACATGATGACTAATCTTTCATATTTCAGGTAATCCATCCAAGGAAGTTGCACACGCAACAATCCTTTATGATTCAGAAGATAATGAAAATAATATGCTTGTGGTATGTTATCTTTAATTATGTTCCCTTTAGTATACTATTTAAACTGGTTTGAGGATTGTTTTTGGATAAAATGTAGTAATTGTATTTGAAATTTTCTTTGTTGCTATAGGATTAGTTTGTGCCAGTCAAGACTTAAGAAGTTTATCTCAAAAATGAGAATGTCTAAACTACTTGGACCAAGAATAAGCTAGTTTCGACGTTTGTATTTGATTTGAGAGGATTTCTAAATTAGCCAATGTGTAATCTTCTTTTGTATTGGACTTATTTGATTTTGTTTAACTTCTTTAACTTGTGGCTTTTATTTGGTATTTACTTACATGGATTTTTTGCAAAGATGAATTGTTATTGCTAGAGTAGATAGACTTAAAAAAAAGTGTAGGGGAAATGGTTTATAAATTTGTGCATGTTGGAAACCTTAACTAAGCTAATAGATACAAAAAAATTCCAAAAAAAAAAAAAAATTGCATGGGGCGGGAGGGGGGGTCAGATCAGCCCCGCACGTGGCAGATCACGAGGAAAAAAAATTGAACCGGGACAAATCACTGGGCGGGGCGGGCCAAGTCATCACAGCCGCGGGGTAGATCAGGTATTTAAGATATCTGCCCCATTGCCATCCCTAATTAGAAGTAGTATGTAGTAGAAGTTTTGTATGTGTTATTTGATATGTACAGTCAATATTTTTGGGTTGGAGCCTTTGGGAATTTCAGAAAAGTGTTTTCAGTTTCGGAAATGTACTGTTTTTGCCCTGCACTGAACCTCGACAAATTGGTCCAGTCGATCGGAAGACTAAACCGATCGTCCGAAGTAAAGTACTTGGGCTAATTGCGGATGACTGGTAGTTGATGTTGGTCGACCGGTGTGGTTTGCCACTCGACCAGAGTGCTTTGCACGACCTTAGATCGACCGAAGTGCTCTGTCCTTCGTCTGGACTTTTTGGAAATGTTTTTGCCTCGATATCGGTCGACTGGCATTTCAGCTAGGTCGACCGGAGTTTTCAGTTTTGGTAAACTTTGATTTTTATTCAGTTCTGGTTTTAAGTATGGTGATTTCTGTTTATATAAAGCATTTTACAAGTTATTTCGAATATTTTAAAGTGTATTTCAAGTCAAGTCAAGTATACATGGTTTTTATGGTTTTGGGGTGAACGAGAATATATTTTACAAGTTACCGAGCTAGTTTAGTGGCTCATCCATTATTAACATTTTGCAGGTAAACATGTGGCAGATGATGAACCTTGGGTTGAGGAGAGGCTTGAATGAGATTTATGTAATAGTTAGTTGTTGTTTCATCTTTTGGACTTGTTGTATTTCTTTGGGATTGTAAGAACTTATGTTTAATTTCCTTTGTAAGACTTGAGATCTTTTAAGATTTGTAATGAAGTGTGATTTTTGGAATTTAAAATTTATGTTTGAGGGTTTGGTGTGATATATATATATATATAAGAATCAAATGGCAACGTTAAATAGAAAATCTTCCTAACACGGAAATGTATAATGTTGCAATCACGGAAACTTAGCGTCTGTTTTATGCAACTTATATATATGGTACATGTTTAATGACCAAATAGTTGTCTGGCATTTTTTAATGTGTCTCTACAACTACAAGACTGTTTTTATTGTTACAAAACAAAATTGAATTCTTCAAACATTATAAAAAAATATTCAAAGAATATTTATTTCTGTCAAAACACGTTAAGCATACTATCTAACATGCATACATGAAGTTCATAGTCATTATTTTCCAGTTCTTGATCAGAAAATTTGTATAAACTGTAGGTTTTTTTTTTTTAAAAAAAAATTATCGGAGAGGGAGACTATTTATTATAAGAAATAAGAAGACTTAACAAGCGGTGAGGGAATTCAAACTCATGACCTCTACGTTATGAGGCTTCATTCTTGGACACTAAACTAATACCTCATAGGCATGATAGTAGGATACAACAACACAACAACGACTATTTTCCCTCCATTCTTCAAGTTTCCGAACCGGAGCGTCACTCGCTCTTCTTTTTATATGTCCAAACCGCCGCAAACGATTTTCTCTCATCTTTTCCTCAATATGTGCAACTCCTATTTTCTCTTTTGATAATCTAATTTCTCACTCTATCCTTTCTAGTCTGCACACACATCCATCGCAACATACGCATCTTTGTTACACTCATTTTTTGGATATTACATATTTTCACGGCCCAACACTCTGTACCATACAACAACGCGGGTCCAACAACTGTTCTATAAAACTTCCCCTTCATTCTCAACGGTATATTAGTGTCGCACAAAACACTCGTTGCACCCTTCCATTTCAACCAACCAGCTTTAACTCGATACACCACATCCCCATCAAACTCTTCATCTTTCTGGATGATAGAACCCAAATACCGAACATAATCATTCGTCATATTTTTGTCATCCAAACTAATTACACTATACTCTCTACTTCAGCCAGCACTAAACTTACACTCCAAATACTCAGTTTTACTTCTACTAATTCTAAAGTTTTTAGATTCCAATACTTGTCTCCATACCTCCAACTTAGCGTTAACACATACTCTAGTCTCACCAATCAGAACAATATCGTCAGCAAATAACATACACTATGGTACAGAGTCTTGTATATGACGAGTCACTTCATCCATAACCAACGTAAAGAGAAACAGACAAAGTGTTGAGCCTTGATATACACAAATTGTAATAGGAAACTTCTCTCTCGTCCCGGAACAAATCTTAACATTTGTACTGGCTCCCTTATACATATCCTAAACAATGTCAATATATTTACGGGATATACCTTTTTTAGTTATCGTCCACCACAGTACTTATCGAGGTACCTTATCATAGGCTTTCTTCAAATCAATGAACACCATTTGCAAATCATTCTTTCTCTCCCTATAACGCTCAATCATTTGCCATAGTATGTAAATTGCCTCCATGGTTGAGCGCCCAGGTATAAAACCAAATTGGTTATCTTAAATACTTACAATTTTTCTCAACCAATATTCAATCACTTTTTCCCAAAATTTCATAGTATGACTCATAAGCTTAGTGTCACGAACAGTCTTGAACATCCCCTTTAGTCTTGTACAACGGTAGCAAAGTACTTTTCCTCCACTCTGACGGCATCTTATTCATCATAAATATCTTGTTGAAGATGCTTAACAACCATTCAATACCTACATCCCCTAAACACTTCCAAACCTCAATCGATATGTCATCAGGTCCCATTGCCTTCTTTGTTTTTGTCACGCCCCGAATCTAAGAGGCGAGACACGACCGTGTCAATAGCCCATACTATTAACACAAGGTCTCTTATTCATCAAACTTAAACTTTCATAAAAACAAAACCTCAAAGAAAGCTTCATATATCTTAAAAATATCTCAAAATAAATTATTACATCGACATAATTCGCAGCGGAAACAAAACAAAACATAAATTGCTTATCAAAATTAAACTGAAACATAAATGAATCACTCTCATCACCAAAAGGGTACTTCCTCCCACTCTCCTAAATCATTCTCATCATTGTTAACTTTGCCTGGAACAAAAAATATGGAAAGGGATACGCTTCCAACTTAGTAAAATAACAGATTTCTTCCGGAACCAAGCATCTGAACAAAATACCTTTTTATCATTAAAATTACTTGAAACAATACTTTTGACATATGAGAACATTTTATTTTCTAAAAACGTACAGATTAATGAATATTTAGGAAGTCATTTGAAATCATCACTAGAATTTGCGGAAACAACCCTTGGAGCAGACTCTGCCCATTTTACAAAAAATGAAATCATATTCTTTGTCAAAACAACATTAACAAAATCGCATGACTCAGCATAGTCCATATGATAAGCAAAGTGAAGGATTTCTAAGAAATTGACTTGAGAAAATAAATAAAAGATTGACTCCATTTTTAGTAAAAGAAAAAGTCTCAGTTCTTTTAATACTAAACCACACGTAGAAAAATTATTGATGTAATTCATATCACACAATCAACGGTGATTATTTAAGAGAAAAAATAATTTCTTAACAAGCATTTGAATAATCAAAATTAACAGTATAAATATTTCGACAAGCAAAATAAATCTTAGTCTTGACAATTTCATATCAATATAATCTTCGCAATAAAATTGCAGAAACTTCACATAAATCTTAACTTCAGTTCATAATTAGTGATAACAATTAGGGTTGACCAAAAGGTCCTTCAACTGGAGTTAGTACTTCGATCGATCGTCTTCAGTCGTCTTTAATTGTTACCATTAATTTGAGCCGCAACGAAAATATTTTCTTTAATATATAAACACCATACTTCACAAATAATCATGTGCTTGATTTCTTTTTCATACGAAAATATAATTTTCGACATAAAAACATTATCTTTCGTAAATACTTAACCATTAATCATATCATAATCAATGTGCTAGGGATCAAGAAGGATTTAGCGGTCTTCTCCTAAACGTAGAAAATCTTAGAGTCTTCCTGATGCCTCAGCTTCTCTAACGTTTGTGAGTATTAGGAGAACTCTTAGAAAATACGTTCTATTTTTTTTTACGCACTTTATTCTTCTGTTCTCTTTTTGACGATACTGAGGGAGTTATATACTCCACTTCTCCCATCCCCAAAATAAATCCCACGTTCTCTACTCCACTTCCCCCATCCCCTAAAATAAAGCACACATTTCATAACAAAACCTTATTTGTACTTAGGTCCCTGAAGAAGATAATTATTTCCTATCAACCTCGATTATTAATTTCCCTTTTTTTTAATCCTTATTAACTAAAATTAGTGTGGGGTTTCACAGTTTTCATCTTTTTAAGTGCCTCTAGAACTTTATTTCTCTGAATCCTACGTACAAAGTTACGGTTCACTTCTTCTTCTTTTTTTTTTTGCTAAGTAAACATTAATTATATTGAATATCCAAAATAGGTTCACTTCTTCATTTGGAATAGAAAATTTTCTAATATTTTACACTTGATTCACATTAAATAACCCATCAAAATATGACTTCCACCTTACTTTAATATCCTCATCCTTCACCAAAAATATATTCTCTCCATCCTTGATATTACTATACCAATGTCTCTTGCATTTTTCTCTCTTAAACAAGTAAGTCTGTATATACCCTTCTCACCCTCCTTAATGTCCAATATACTATATAAATTCTTATACACTTTTGATCTTGCCTCTTTAACGGCTATCTTTACTTCTCTCTTAACGGCTATCTTTGATAATAGGATATTAAATTAAATTTCACTCAAAAACAAAAAATATTAATATTTTTTACTTTTGACACACTTAAACAATAGTGTGTACTTGTATATTCTCAAATTCATTTTAGAAACGAGAACTCATATTAAGGGGCAAAAAATCCTCTGTCCCCATCAGTGTATGTCCCCGACCAATCACAATTCACCATATGTATATATAATTAAAACAAATATTTATATAGTAAATTCTGATTGGTTAGGGACACGGGGACATACACAAACGGGGACAGAGGATTTTCACCCATATTAAGGTAAGGTTGTAATTTGTAAAGATAGCAAAGTTTAATTTTAGATACCTTCAATTTGTTTATTCTTTCATAGTTTAGTTGGTCCACTACAATAAAATGTATATTTTAACGTTTGATATATCTCTCAATAAGGTAAAATAATATCGATATAGATTTATACAAATATTTATTACAAGTGTCGCTTAAACATCGCATTTTCTTGTGTCATTATAGTTTTTTACGATATTTGTTACAAGCGCCGATACCTACTTTGTTACGACGTTTGTTGCGTTAGTTTAAATTGTATCATAAGGTATTTTTGCCGACATTTGTAAATAATCGCAACAAGTCGACTATTCTGGCGTTTGTAAATATTGTGAATAAGTAGTTATTCCGGCATTTGTTACGTCATTTTAAAGTGTATCTATTTCGGCATTCATAAATTTTGAAATTAGGTTGGACGAGTCGAGTCGGAGCCAGAGCCATCGAGTCTAGCCACCTTTAAATAATGTATAATAAAGTTTCTCCCTACTCAAAGGGATGAGAATTGAACCTGTAACCTCCTGCATGTATGTCGTGCAATGGGAGGTTGTGCTGACTGGTCATTCGTTATTTGTTTCTCCTCCAATTATATTTATTATAATGGAATTTTGAATTTTTTACGTTTACTTATTTTAATTTCTCTTTGTGTTTTGATTTGTTTTATAAATCAAATTAAAATTAATACCTTCTCATTAATTTTTTAATAATTAAATGTCTTTAATTTTCTTTAAATAATATATTTCACAAACATAATCTCTGTGTTTGTGTTTGTGTTTGTGTTTGTCTAAAAATGTCACAAGATCTAACGACATAATATATAAATGTCGCTATATGAGTAGCAAAAAACTAACAATTTACTAACAATTTATAACCACATGTAATGTAAATGTCACTAACTAATATCAAATTGACGGTAAGAACAAAAATTACTATAACTGTCGTTATGAAACGTCGTATAAAATCCAAACATATTGGCATTTGTATGAAATGTCACATTATTCAATGACGTTGTATATAAATTTCGCTATATGAGTCACAAAAAGTACTCCCTCCATCTCAAATTAAATGTCCATATTTCCTTTTTACTTTGTCCCAAATTAACTGTCCACTTTCTAAACAAAGTATGTATTAATGACAATTTTTCAATTTTACCCTTCTTTCAACTCCTCGTTGAATACTTTTATTTAATTTAAATTATCACTGTCCAACACATATTTAAGAGGTGGTTGAATGTTGTGTGAGAGGAAGGAGAGAGAAAGACATAAATTTTAAATGAGATTAATAAAATTAATGAGGGGTATTCAGATTTTTGCTTATATTTTACAATCAAAATTATAAAAAAAAATTAAAAAAAAACCTTAATACCCGGGCATTTGTCAAAGTGGACAGATAATTTGGGACAGGGGAGTAACAATTTATAACAACATTTAATATACATGTCTCTAACTAACATCAAAATGTCAATTTTATCAACAATTATTATAACTGGGCTATAAAACGTCGTATAAAAATCAAATATAGCGATGTTTGTCTGAAAAATCACAAGATCTAACGATATAGTATATAAATGTCGTTATGTGAATCACAAAAAGTAACAATTTATAATAACATTTAATGTAAATATCACTAACCAACATCAAAACGTTGATATGAACAACAATTAATGTAACTGTAACTATGAAACGTCGTATAAAATGCAAACATAGCGACGCTTGCAAAAAAAGTGTTTTATTAACTTACTCATTTTGGTTTTAAGTGACGTTTTGAAAGGAAAAAAATTGGTACAAAAACGTCGCAAAAGAATATTTTTATTGTTGTCGTCACACTCATGACTCCTCAGAACTTGTCTAGAATAAGGTCACGAATTTGAAATATTTCAAGAGCGATTTATGTCGTAGATTTGCTGAATTTCCTGCCAGGAGGCCACAGGACCTATTAAATCCCAACTAAATTAGTCGAGTCAAACACTAGATATCGATCTCCGAACAAAATTTCTTTATTCTTCCCTATATATGAAATTTTCTTCTGTAACTAAACCAAATAATGAAATATTAGTTCAATATGGAGTAACTTTAGAAAATATTTCTGCAGAACATCATTCAATCATTCAATGGAAAGGGGAAAGGGAAAAGGAAACATGACTGGGATGCTATTTGCAACTCAGTAATTTCTTTGTGTAGTTTGGGTATCCTTTATTTTTCAAATATTTTTCTCTCTCTAAACTTCTCATTCTCTATAGGATTCCAAGAAATCAACCAATTTCTTTTACATAAAACAGTAGAATAACACGTAAAATAACTAATTGCTTAAAAAATTAAAAAGACTGAAAATGACATGCGAAGAACTGAGCACACATATCATGAACAGCATGCCTGTAAAATTTCACATATGTTATTCAGAACGTGCGTGTAAAATTTAACAGATGTCTACCACTTTTTTTACATGTCCTGATTTAACAAAAAAATCAATTTCTGAATCTATATTATAAAAACCGTTTCTCAAATCGGTGTCTTCTAAGTTAGAATGGTCATTTCTATTGCTTATGGAAACAAATCTTCAATAATATGACTCAAATTTAATATTCTAGAAAGAAGATGTGGTTTACAGAGAGAAAAGGTTTTAAAAAATGAAAGATAACTTAGTTACAAAAAAATAATTTACTGAGTTGCAAATATAACTAATGAAATGATATTGTAGAATGGCAGACAAGTGGTTTACAATTAGAAGTGGAAAGGAAAAAAAAAAGTTCGAGGCAGAAGTCAATTGTTGTTTTTTGCCTTTTTCTTTTCCTTTTGCTAAATAGGTAGACTTTGTTTTTCTTTATTAAAAGGTAAATGTATATATGATCAAAATGGAGAATTACAAAGATAGTTTATTATAGGTAATAACGTGTTTGCGATTGATACATTACGAATCATCCGCTCAAAAAATTCACACTTCTACCTAGGTAGACTTTGTTGCTTGCTCGTACAATGGTCCATTGGTCCGAATAAGGCCAGTATGAGTTTGGAACACATCGATTCGGATCCATCTTATATGGGTTGAATATAAATTTTAAATTTTAAGTTTGTTTAAATGTGGACATTTTAAGTCTTGATCTATTTAGACCGCAAATTTTGCGGACCATATTTGACTAGTCTAAGTAGGGGTGGTCACTATTTGGTTAAATCGAAATACCGAACCGAACCAAATCGAATTATACTATATGGTTCGCTTTATTTGGTATTTTGGCTTATTCGGTTCGTTTTTGAAAAAATCAAAATAATTCGGTTTGGTATTCGGTTTTCAATTTTTAAAAACCGAATTACCCAAATACCGAATAGACCAATTATTATTATTATTATTATTATTATTATTATTAAAATATATATTATACTTATATGTATTATTAATATTACTATTATTATTATTATTATTATTATTATTATTATTATTATTATTATTATTATTATTATTAAAATATATATTATACTTATATGTATTATTAATATTACATAGATCTTTCTTCAATCCATCTGTTTCAGTGACATTCGAGGAGCTGATACTTTGCCAAATGTTACCGCCAATACCTCGAATGACTGGGGACTTAATGAGTTATGTTATTGTTATAAAGTTGTATTTTTATTTTTAATTTTTAATTTATTGTTTTTATTTTAATTGTGCATTATAATTTTATCGTTGTCTATTTTTTTTATTAAGAAAAAAATTCGGTGCAAACCGAACCATACTGAAATAATTTTGGTATTCGGTATACGATTTTCATAAAATTTTGTTTTAGTTCGGTTTTCATAAAACGTTAAAAAATCGAACCGAATTCCGAAAACCGAAGCAAATACTGAATGCACACCCCTAAGTCTAAGGACCGGTCCACAAATATATATATATATATATATATATATATATATATTAATTTTTCCAATCCTAATTCTAAAAAAAATGAGTCTTAACATTTTGTTTGAATTTTTTCTATATATTCCCAGTTATATAAATACATATATAATTATATAATATAGGAGTCTTTTCTTGAAACTTTATTTTTTATTGCAATAACAATGTTAGTTTTTTATATAGGTAAATCTATATTTATTTTACTATTTGCTTTCACAGTTTAAGTATTACTTGAATATTAATCTTCTATATTTAGTTTAGATGAGTTGATAGTTCTTACCTTTAAAAAAATTCATTTATCCACAGATCGATCCTTCAGTCCGTGGATTAAAACTGAACCGAATACGGGCTAGCATTTAGAGGTCTGCAAAAATAAACGGACCAAGTCTGGTCCGTTCATTTAAGGAAAGTTCGCGTGGACACCAAGCAAATCGGATTGAATCGGTCCGTTTGACAGTGCTACTTTTAGCTGCTATGCACTGACATATAATTATCAAACCCTTAGATCAATTTAATCACACGTCTCAATTTGATTCAACAAAACTGTTCATCTTTTTTTCTTTCTAGAATTAACTGCTGGAACTATGCAGTACATGCTTATCAAATTAGTGTCGGTAACCAGAGCCAAATTGGAATTTGGTTCCCTCCTGCTGAAACTAAAGATGATAATATTTGTTTATATTAGTATTTAGACATTTGCCTGACTAATTTGTTCAAGATTTAAAATTTTGGCTGATTATAACAAATAGCGGATCCAGAACTTTGGACTTGGGACCCATGTTTTACTGAAAATTTATTTGCGTGATTATTCATAAAAAATATCAGAAAAATAAAAATTTCTCATAAAAAATTCACAGTTTCAGAAAATGTTGAGGGTGACTGTCATCCCTACTTCCATCTAAATTCACCACTATCGCTTTTCAGCAATTGACAGTATCCACACTATCTACCTTTGATTATGATGCCTCAATTTTTACTATTTTACAAGGCCTCATTACCAAAAGACGAGTATTGTTTGTTGTCGTATTTTAAAATACTTCCATCGCCCAATGTCCTATTTTCTATTCATTTTATATATATATATATATAATGGCCAATTTTAGACGGGAGAGTACTAATTAACTAATCCACATTTACATTAATTTAGTAACCATATAGTATTGCCAATGAGACAGTGGTATAGTGGCCAAAGCTAAGGCTTCATGACGTAGAGGTCATGAGTTCGAATTTTCTCCCCACTTCTTAAATTCTTATTTCTTCTAATAGATAGGTCCCCTCCCACAATAAATAAATAAATTTTTTAAAAAAATATTACTTAATGTAAAAACAATTGAATATGAATACAAATAACTAATAAAGAATTGAACTAAAACATTAACTTAGTTAATAAAGTATTTCTTACTATATCGGAAAGCCTTGAGTTCGATACTCACTAGGCACATGCTCGTTTTCATCCTCTTTTGCCCTCTCCACCTCCAAAACTTTCCTTAAACAAAATGAATAAAAAATATTTTAGTTATATTTTAGTTCTTGGAGGGAAATGAAGATATTGATTAAAGAGAAGAGAGAAAATATAATTTCTTAATCACGATCACTATGAGTAATGATTCTATATATCGTGAGTTTTTTAGTCACATTGCATGGCGTGTCTGTTTCTCGTGCACAGTAACTGCATGAATGTTTTTCCTTTAATTCAAGAAGGAAAAAAAAAGCTTGGAATATTTTTATTAAAAAACAAAACAAATGAAAATTACATTAATTTCACTTTGAACTTTGAGTATTTCTACTGTATCTGTGTGCCTCTCTCTAAATAAGCTGATTATGCTTTTAAACTAAAAGCTACCTCCAAGTATTCTTGTATTCTTAGTTTAGCTTTAAAAAAGTGGGATCAAGTATTTTTGAAGAGCAAAAAAAAGTTGGAAATTCTCTGATACTTTTTTACTTTGATTTTAGGGTATGATTATGTAGCAAACGCAGCGGTATAGGTAATCATTGCAAACGCATCCGTGAGCAACCATTTTGTACATTCATTGTCAAATGTTAGTTTAGTCTCCAATCTATCTGTTTCAATGGTATTTTAGGAGCAGTCACTTTGTGCATTTACTGACAAATGTTAAATCTGCCTCCTACTCATCCCCGTCATACCTTCAATTATTGGGGACTTAATGTGTTATGTTATTGTTGTTGTGGCTGTGTTAAATATATTTCTCTTAGGTGGCCTTTGATTGTCAAAACTATATAATTATTGTAGTATTTAGGCTTTTGAAATAAAAAATTATTTATTTTTTCTATGATTTATCTCTGTTTTGAGCTTTACTGCATTACGTTTCTTGTCACACTCCAGTGAGATAGCTTATTGACATGCATACAATTTTCGTGGTAATGACAGATATTGTTTCAAAAACGTCAGAACTATGGTATGATACTTGGGTGTATTTGTATTATGTGTCTGTTGAAAAATGTTTGAAATTTTTTAATCTTGGTTTCTATAAAAGCGAATTTCTTGCAAGAGATGATGCAGAAACACTGGAAAAGAGGGGTGAAAATCATCTGTACTCGTATATGTTCTCATTTCTGTGTCCAACCATTCACGATTCACCATGTGTATATATAATTAAAAGAATTAAAGTATTTGTTAGTCAAAATATCAATATTACTTTCTTAAATAGGATTAGTAGTATACACGTTATGTTTTAAGAGAGGAATAGGGATATTTTGACTAACAAAGTAAGTTATTTTTAAATTTTATTTTCTTAGTCTTCGCCACAGGTCGTGTATATATATAATTAAAAGAAATGTCTACCTAGCAAATTCTACGTGGTTGGACACAAAAATGGGAACATACACGGGTACAGACTATTTGTAGAAAATCAACAATGCTGCTAGCGAATTTGCAAATTCACCAACGATAAGTGCAGAAGTAAAACAGTTTATCCATATCAATGGCGATCACGCCCATCTAACATATCTTCAAGTTAAAAGGTACAGAAACATCTCTCAATTGACAACTTTCAGAATAGAACTCTGCCTGTTGCAGATGCGCTGAAAATTATTGTGCTGACAGGATGTAAAATATAATTCCAGGAAACACTTACTAAAGAGGGCACGCCTTCTCAAACGCCTTTTGCTCTTTGCGGCACATATCAAATTCGTTTGTGTTGTAGTACATGCAACCAGCGTAAGCATCCATCTCTTGGGTGCACCTTTGATGCAGATCCTTGAGACTGCAAAACAAAGTCCAAGTAACGCAACTTAATAAAAATCTGCAAGCATTTTCAATCATTTATGTAGAAAGTTGATAAATAGTTCTTCAACAAGGATATAGCCAACTGAATCAAATACGTCTCTAGTACGTCCTTGAGGAATAGCTAAATGCATAACATCGACTAGCATAATATATAGGATAAGGGAATTTTAAAAAATCCCTTGTAATCTAGGTAAGCCGAGTAATCGCCGACTACTCGCTACTGGCGACTGACTAGCGACTTCTGCAACATTGTTTGGGACAATACATCCGTTGCCAACAGCCCAAAGAGATGGTTAGGTTAAAAGGCACTTTTAACTGTGCTCCACAGATGTGAAAATTATGCTGCAAGCAATGAGGATTAAAAATGGAATGAAAATACAGAAATCAAGGGGATTTAACAATTTACACAGGTTAGTTACTTGAAGAACCTTCATCCAGTGGCCGATATGCTTTTGGATTCAAATACTGACAAATTTCTATAGTTCATAGTGACAGTTCCGGGAAATGCTTTAGCGGACATTCAGGATTTTGGGATGGCTGACATTGTGCAGGAGTTTGGATGTTATCAAGCTCAGCACAGGGTTTGTGCCAAAGCCTCTGCCAACATTATATCCTGATAGCGGCATTAATAGGGAAGGAACAGAAAGATAAATGATATAGATGACAAATAAGAAGGTTTGGGAATCATCTGGTATTGTCAATTGGACCAAATGAGTAGAGCAAAGAGATGCAGTACCTTTTGTATAGAATAAATTGAGATGGGAAGAAAGGAGTGATGAGATGGAAAGGCCCAGAACCGAAAGAAGAGTGCAGCTAAAGTATAGGTGACCTGATTCGAGTTGGTTCTGGTACTGACAAGGTTTTTTATCAGCACCGTGTTGACACAAGCTCGCCTTGTATTTTTCAGTCCAACGGTTGGAAAGGAAGCCGATAACTATTCAGAAACAACTATCGGTTTATCATAGTTGTTCCAGAACAACTATCGGAACTTAGCTGTTGGATCCAACTGACACGAAGGGTGACATTGTGTCAGCACGTGCTGACAAAAACCCCGTCACCGGAACCAAATTGGACCTAATTATTCTAAAACAAGACGTGCTAAAGGAATGAGATTGGTAGGTAACCATTAACCACGGCTCAACTTTGAGTCCATATAGCATATCTTGAATCCTCCTATTTTACTTGCTTGACATATTAATGATCTTAGTTTCTGATTCTTGCCCAGACATGATTTGGTTTTAGAGCACCATTCCCAGTAGTTAACAGATATCTACCAGTCAAAGAAGAAAATAATCAAATTTAGAGAAACAACTAAAACACGACTTATTGCAGCTGCAGTGGCCCTCTGCTTAAGCATTTTTTTCCCCTTGAGACTACATTTTTCATTCACTTTTCACTTTTAACTAGTGATGCACTAGAGCTCAAGGGCCTTCTAGGTCATTTTCTACATTTGTTAGTCAACCCTCTTGGACTGGACAAGTACAGGTCAGAAAAGTACAATTCTTGGGCAAAAGTTGTGCATGAGCTACAAACCAATTTACGGACAGTAATGACCATCTACAACTATGTAAAGCAAGATGTCAAATTTCTTATAATGTAATGGGAAGTTTTTGAAAGTTTTTGCAACATTAGATGAAGTTTCTGTTGTATAAAAGAAATTTCTAAGTCCAAATAACATTAAGTTTTATTTATTACAACTTCAAGTCTACATACTACAACAGGCACATAACACAAACTGATGCCTACGCCTAAAATTAACATTAACCATTAGGCTTTGCTAGTTTCATCCAAGGGAATGACTCTTAACTCCTGAAATTGGAGTACATTTTTCCATCAAATTTTGGACCTATAAGAGTTTGAAGCACCATTTCGAATACAATGAGTTGAAAGTTACGGTGAACAGCATAAGGAAAAAACGATAGATAAAGACAGGTAGAGAACAAAAAGTTAAAAGAATACTAAAATCTGTACTTATAAAACAAACGTACTAAGACATCGCCATTTACGTAATATTTACGAAACCACTACAATTTCACAACTTCAATGTGCTTTCAAAAAATGTTCTCTTGACTGATATTTCTTATTTCTTAAAAGAAAAAACTAATTTCAGAACATGATTAAAATCTGCTTATATTTGACAATCTCATAGTTATCAACATAATTAAAAATGGCAATAGTCAGGAATACGTGTTTTTCCAATAAAATATCAAATATGACCAATTCGATTCTATGAAGTTATAAAGCTTGTGTCTTGAAACTAAAAAGGGAGTAATAAAGCAACCAGCCTTGAAGTACAAGACGTTATAATATCAAAAAACCAATTTTATTTGATAAATTTAACTAGTAGTAGGTTATTAAATAAATTACGGGAAAAAGACATGTTGAACTAACATTACTTCAAACATTCCTACATCTTACCTAGAAAGGCTAATAATTTTTTTATTTTTTTTTTGGCCATGCTCAGAGAAAAGCTTCTTAATCTTTTTGCAATTGTTTGAAAACATAAGATTTAAAACACGACTTCATAATCTCTTCCAGCATTGTAAATCATACCTAAAAGGTCTAATGAATCTCTTTACAATTATCATTTTGAAACATAAGTCATAATGTCAATTCTCATCCTAAGTATACGATGCACAAAACTTAGATAAACAAATGCAAACTTCACCCTAATCAGCTGGAGCTAAAACATCAATTTAATACTCCATCTATCCTAAATTGAATGCGCACTTTTCTATTCAGCCATACTGTAACTTTCACAAACTAATCAACAATTTCAAACTAATCCCTTTTGTTTCCAGTGCTCAGAACATCAATCCACGGGAAAAAAATCGCATGTCCCCATTATGTGTTTCCCTGACACACTAATAATATCCATGTTAATTTTTCCTTGAAGGTTCCACTAAAAGAGGCTATAATCTTTTTAATTAAAAAATTAACTCATGGTAATTTCTTATTGATGGGTCAGGAAGGGCACGCAGAATTGAAACAGAAGATTCCAACTGTCAATCCACGAACTAATCAACAATTTCAAGATTTTGTTTCCTACTATGGAAAATTAAACTTACAGGCTAAGAACACAGCGAGTGACTTGGTGGCCTTTATTGAGGCATTTTTCAGGGTTAGGATCATCCTTCTTGCATTTCAGATACGCCACATTCTCGTCGCGACACCTCATTGATATGTGCTTTGAACTTGCCATCAGCACTGCCGATGTGGGAATCGGATCCCCTGCTTCGGCCACTGTGCTTCCCATTCCTTCAATCTTCTTTTCACTATATTTCCAACCCCAAAAAAAAATTACAAACCCAGAATTATTTTCCCCAAATGTAATTCAGAAAGAAAATAATTTGAGATAATTTTTTATTTCCTGAAAATTTAAGCTAAGGGGGGAAAATGTGTACCTTGATAACTTCTTTTCCCCAAGAGGGAGCAGAGATTATTGAAGATGATTGGATTTCTAGGGCAATGACAGGGGAAGGGGAAGGGGAAGAGTTGAGAAAATTCTCAGGGACTCAAATGAAATTATCCCGATGATGACTCTGTAGTAGTGTAGAGTTTATTAGAGCGCAATCAATAACACATTTGTTTTCAGTACGTAAGTAACAATTACGGTCGTTCTGTGTTATTGGATTAAAAATTTTAACAATTCAAATTTTTTTGGGGACATCTATTATAATTTTTAGGTGTAGTTTTATTTTGTTTAGTGAGTAAATTTAAAATGTATATCCAAACCAATTAATGCAATAAAAGTAGAATAAAAAATCAATTTTTTTCATGTGAATTGGCACTTAGACCTACGTGTATTGCATTTTTGGTCTACTGGTAGTTTTATGTGTTATTTCTGCCACAAATTACGCAGAGAAAATCAAGTATCATCATACAACATATGCAAACATACTTCGCTCTTTTATCCAATTTTGATGCAGTAAAACATGAGGAATATTTCATACAATTCCATAACTTGATAAAAGACCAAGTCATGCATTTTAGGACGGAAAAACAAGAACGAATAATCCTTACCTTGAACACTTAATCGAAATTTTAAAGGAAGATTGAAAAGTAGAATTTTCAATTTTGCAGAGGTAACTTCGGAAGGTAATTACTCTTTAATTGAACTGTTGAAATCTAATCTTCACCGTTTAAAATGTAGTTCTTTAAGTCCTTAAACTTTAAAAACAATAATAGAGTCGATCAGACTTCGATTACTACTTCAACTGGTCGTTTTGCTATGATCACACGAATTTTTAGAATTCTTATTTTCTCTCTCTCTTTTTCCCTCATTTTTCTCCTCTCTTGCATCTTATAGTTTTTCACTGCACTAACTACCCCAACTAACGACCTTTCCCAAACATCACATCTGCCCAGAACTTCATTATACTACACTTAAGTCCTCAAACATCCTAAACACAACAAAACACCCCTAAACAAATATGTACATAACATATAACACATGCAAAATAATTAAACATATATAATTCAAATAATTTCATGCAATTTCTATGGTCAGAAGGTCCTAGGTATCACATCCTCCCCCACTTATGAAAGTTTCGTCCCCGAAACTTACTTACCTTGTTCTTGAAATAGGTAAGGGTATTTCTGTGTTGCTTCTTCTTCCAACTCCTACACAGCTTCCCTTTCGTTGTGATGAGACCATTGTACCTTTATATATGATATTGTCCTTCTCATCAATACTTGTTCCTTTCGGTCTACCATACGAACCAGCACTTCTTGGTAAGTCAAGTCTTCTTGGAGTTCCAATGGTTCTGCATCCAAAACGTGACTTGCATCGGGAACGTACTTTCTTAATTGTTAGATATATAAGACATTTTGTAGTCTTGACAAGGTTGGCGGTAGTGCTAACCGATAAGCTAACTCTGTAACTTGTTCCAAAATTTCATACGGTCCCACATACTTTGGACTTAACTTACCACTTTACCAAACCTCATTAAACCCTTTGTTGGTGAGACCCTCAAGTATACATTGTCACCAACAAGAAATTCCAAAGGTCTTCTTCTACTATCAGCTCATCTTTTATGTCGGTCTTGTGCAACCCTTATTCTTTCCCAGATAAGTGGTACATTTTCCATTATATTGTAGCTAGATCCCTTTTAATATGAGTCTAGGCCGAAGCGTACCCCAAAGTATGCATCTCCAATACCCTCTCCTAAAGATATAAATACTAAATTAATAAGTGTTTAAATGTATTTAAAATTAGACATAGAATGAAAAATCAAAATAGTGTGTACCTGGCCTCCAAAATATAAGATACAACGTGCCCAGAATATGAAGAAATGTATCTAGGGTGTTTCCGTCCTCTCGGTGTTGGAGTCTTCTGCTATCAAGTTCTATCATATGACTTATTCTTTTTCTTCCCACGAGGTTGGGTAGGTAAAGATGCAAGAAACTCTGCAATATCAACTGTATCTCTCTCTCTCTCTGAGAGTCTCATGTTTGTGGGTCGATGTGGTATATGATGTCTAAAGTGTTCTTCATATATATGGCGTATCATCTAAGGTAGCATCATCATCAACCCTCGACTCCCCACCCCCTCATCCTGAGTTCACTGATAACGAGGAGACTGTAAGCTGTTACCAGGATTCCACCCAGGGTAGGGAACACAAGTTTTCAAAAACGGTGTGGGGGTAAGCAAACTAGAGGCGGCCAATTGACGACGAAGTTCGAGAAGAAAGTCAATAAGTGGGAGACTTCCAATAGTAGAAAGGGGAGCAACAGTAGGATGAGGATGCCAGTCTCAATAGCACACGACGCTCTCGACTCAACCTAACTTACTAGGTAATTGGTCTATCGACAGCTCTATCATCGTGCTGACTAGTAGCCCGTACTAAATTATCGCCACGTTTTCTGCGCTGACATCTATAATTTATTTAAATATTTCAAATTATTAATCCAAACAATATCAACAAACTAAATTTTTTAATCACTAACAACTATTAAGAATGTATCTTTTAAAAGAGAAAACATTAAATAATATCAATACACAACATATATCAATATCACAACAAACATGAAGCAAATAATTATTCACTAACAACTATTAAAAATGTATCTTTTAAAAGAGAAAATATTAAATAATATCAATACGCAACATATATCAATATCACAACAAACATGAAGCAAATAATTATTACGACCAAAATAATTAAATTAAAAAGGGGCCAAAACCGAGCCACTTGCAAAAAGTCCGTATGGGAAAGGGTTCGCGTGCCCAATGTGTGTTTGCGGAGGAGGCGTGCCCAGAGTGCGCAAGAATGTGGGTTCGTGTGCCAAATTTGCGCGCGGGAGTGGGGGCGCGTGTTGTGTGCGGGTGGGTGGAGGGCTACGGGCAGTTCATTTTCCCCACAAAACTTGTTCAATTGTTTCACATTCCAGCAATGATTTTTGCAGAAATCTATATAATATATAAAAGCCAGGGCAGAGGCCTGTGGCTACGACACGTGGAAGCTCCATAGCGGCGGGCGAATCAGACATCGCCATGTGGCGATTGACATTAATGATCCTGGATCTTCATTAGCAAAGGTTATTAGTTAATAACATAAACTATGAACCTAAATTTATGTACAATGAATGAAAGATAACCAAAGGTTATTAGTTAATAACATTAACTATGAACCTATCTATATAATATATAAAAGCCAGGGCAGAGGCCTGTGGCTACGACACGTGGAAGCTCCATAGCGGCGGGCGAATCAGACATCGCCATGTGGCGATTGACATTGATGATCCTGGATCTTCATTAGCAAAGGTTATTAGTTAATAGCATGAACTATGAACCTAAATTTATGTACAATGAATGAAAGATAACCAAAGGTTATTAGTTAATAACATTAACTATGAACCTAAATTAGAAGTAAATGGTAATAACTATGGTTATGTACAATGAATGAATGCAATGAATGAAAGATAACCAAAGGTTCTTAGTTAATAACATTACCTATGAACCTAAATTAGAAGTAAATGGTAATAACTATGGTTATGTACAATGAATGAATGCAATGAATGAAAGATAACCAAAGGTTCTTAGTTAATAACATTACCTATGAACCTAAATTAGAAGTAAATGGTAATAACTATGGTTATGTACAATGAATGAAAGATAAATAGAGAAAATTAGTTAAAGGGGTTTTAAAACCATCATATTTCTATATAAGATCATCTATAATTTATATTATAGTCTTTTTTTCTTCTAAGAGTCATAAAAGGTTATAAGTTTTAGCCTTTAGAAGAGCGATTTAGGAGGAAGTTTCATTAATTTTGTTTAGGTAATAAGCTGTAGTTTGGAGAGTTTTGTAGGAAATGAAAAGTTTTTCAATAATTATACATGAAGTTGGAGAATTTTGTAGGAAATGAAAAGTTTTCTCATTACCTTTAAATATTTGGAAATTGTTTATCTTTTCTACTCCCACCGGGTTTCTTTCCACATCATCCCTGTTCACGACAATTTCACCAATTCACATCAATAAGATATCAAGAGCAAAAAAGGAGATAGTAGCCAAATTCAAAATTCGAAGATGACAAAATCAAGGATGCAATATCTATGTTTGAATGAATTGGCAAATGGCAAACAAGAGAAGAGAATTCTATGTCGTGTAATTCGACTTTGGAATACATACAATGCTATGAAGCCGGACGAGTTAATGAGCATGAATTTTGTGGTTTTGGATGAAAAAGTAAGTTTTTTTTACTTTTGTTATGTTTTCTATATTTTGAATTGCAAAATTCCATCGCATCAAACAACTTATTCCTTAGAACAATCTATTTGAATTATGAGAAAATATATTGATTGAGTGATATTGCACATGTGTTTTGATGATAATTATTAGTGCATCATGATTTCCTTCATAATCAATATATTTTAAATAAAGAACTAATTGAACTGTAATTACTTACGGTAATAGTACTTTGAATTTTCAATAAATTTTGCTGTTAAGCTCCAAGATCACAATTTATTCAAGTTCTATTTTTAAAATATATTGGGACTATTGATTGATTCTTAACATGTTTCTTCATATATTTGCTCATGAATCTGAAAATTTGTTTGCTTCAAGAACATTTTTATGCATATATTTACTCATGAAGGTATTGAAGGTTAAAGGAAAAAGGAGAAGAAAACAACGACGGTGGCAATTCTCTAAGAGACTATATCAAAGTTGGGCACAAATGATCATATTAGGGAAGCCTTACAACACATAAAACAATAAGAGTTTGATGACTATTTAATCTTGGATATCAAGGTACAATGATTTCCTCAATTCATTAAATGTTACTATCTATATAATCTATTCAAGTTATATTAAAGAAATTTTTTGATGTTGGCGACAAGAAGTTGGAACGGGAGGAGGCGGCGCGGTGCTACAAGAGGGAAGACAAGAGATTTAGGGTTTCTACTTTCTCCCAATTTTGTAAAAATGCAAATTTTCTCTATTTTATTTTTTTTAAGGGAAAATTTTGAGATTTTTTTTTTGAAAAGAAAAAGAAAAAAATCAATTGTAATCTTATAATGTAATTATTTTTTCTTTTCTCTTTTTTTTTGGAGTCTTTTTTTCTTTAATAATAATGTAATTATTTATCTTTGTAGAATTTTTTTTTAAATTTCTTATTATTTCATTCATTATTATATACTTTCCTTTTTGGAGTCTTTTTTTCTTCTGTTTTAAAGTCAATAATGCAATTATCTTTGTAGATTTTTTTTCTAAATTTTTTAATATTTTCTTTATTACATATTAAAAGTATATGTTTATCATTCTAATACATGGAAGAACTAAGAAAGAAGTAACAAAAAAGAGAATATTTAATATTGTTCATTTTTCTTTTCGGAATGAAACTTTTTTTGTAAATTGATATATTAAAAAATTTGATGATATTCACTGTATTCTTAGCTCTTATTTACTACACATTTATTTGTTTCAGTTATTTATATTAACAAATGAAGTAAAATAAATACAAAAATGAATTCAAATCGCAAAATACCAATTTAAATAATCCGCGCATCGCGCGGGATAACAACCTAGTAGACGTTAAAAATTGGGGTACTAAGCTCATATGTTTTTGATTTGGCTACTGCTTGTAAGATTACTATTTATTTTCTTTGTTGTTGGAGTGTTTTAGTATTAGAAATTTTAGATAGAGAAAGTGTTATTTTTAAAGAGAGAAGATGGTTTCAAAAAATGGGAGGAGACTGTGTTACAAAGAAAAAAAAATGAGTGTCATTTTTAAATGTTATGCTTTTTAAGGTGCATTATGATAATTCATTCAAACTAGTTTCATGTAGAAAAATAGAGTTATTTACTACAAAACAAAACAAAATATAATTATTTGCATCAAAAAAAAAAACAAAATATAATTATTTTTAGGGTTTTTTAAGGAAATTATTTGTAGGGTTGAAGTATAAAAATAAGGGAAATGATTGTTAGCTAAGCTCAATCAGCTAAAAATCAGCTAAGTTAGGTCAACTTTGGTCAACGGACAAAAATACCCTTAGAGAGGTTTTTTAAAATAAATTAAAAAGCAGGTTTTTTAATAATAAAAAAATCAGATTTTATTAAAAAAACGATTTTTAAACGTAAAAGAATCCGTAATATGCCTATGCATACTCTAGCCTAGTCTATAAAGCTGACAAAAGTAATAAAAAAAAAAAAGAGACAAAAGCTGTCATTATTGACTTCTAGGACAAAAAAATTCAGCTACTCCACCTACCTCCCCTGTATAATTTAACACCGCATTTCCCTTATTTTTTTCCCTTCCACAATTCAAATTCTTTTTCTTCCCTTTCATTAATTGTGTACTGCAAATTTTCTTCTCCTCTCATTTTTTTCCTTTGAAACTTCTAATTTCTGTTCTGTAAAATTCTTCAAATTTTTTGATTAATATGAGTTCTTATACTGGCGAAAGGAGCAACAATTTAGTTGTGTTGAGTGAGGATGAAGCAAATCATATATCGATGGTTCCTTCTTGTGAAGATATAGTCAGTGTAGAGCTACTGGAATATGAATACCGTGTGGATCCACAACTAGCTGATAAGGTAAAAATTGGTTCATTTTTTCCTACCCTTGAAGATTTATTTCAAAATTATCTTGCATGCCAAAAAAAAGGGTTTCAGTGTTGTGCACAAATGTGGTTCCAAAGGAAAAAATTCCGATCTTAGAAAATATACTACAATATGCTGCGATAGAGGTAGGAACGGACACGATCACAAGCGTACCAAGAGAATTGACTGTCCTGCACAAGTCAGTGCAATATTACGCTTTAATGGAATGTGGGAAGTTTCGAAAATTATTGAGACTCACAATCACGACCTAAATCTAGCAATGTCGAGATTCATGAGGGCCCATCGGAAAATTCCGTCGGAAGTTAAACGGAGATTGCAGTCCAATGACAAGGCAGGAATTAGACCTTGTAAAAGCATGAGAATGTTAGAAGTGGATGCGGGGGGCCCTGAAAATTTAACTTTCCAGAGCAAGGATGTCCGGAACTACATTGAAAAAAATAGGAGAGAAGGCTTGGGTAAGGGAGATGCAGATTGTATTTACCAAATGTTTAGCAGAATGCAAAGGAAAAATCCAAAAATTTTTAATTCTGTACGGATTGATGATGATGGTAGACTTGAAAGTGTATTTTGGGTGCACCCACATAGTAGAGCAGCTTATGAGCAATTTTCAGATGTTGTTAGCATTGATTCCACGTATTTAGTTGATACACAAAATCTATACTAGCAAGTGTACTAGGTCGATGTTGTAGTAATCAAGGTCGATCCCACAGAGAATAATGATTAATTAATTCCTATGTAACTAATTCTACAATGATCAAAAGCAAGTAAAATAAATCCGATGGTTGATGATGATTTAATTAAACTAAATTAATTAACTAACATAAAACAAATAACTTGAACAAGAAGTTTTATAAGAGAAAGATCTAAGACACATGAATTCACTAAATTAACCAATATATTATCCTAACGATATGTTATTCTAGAGTGAGTTTCATTAATCGATCGATTTCCAATTATATCTAATAACCTCTTTCAAGGTTTATCAAACCTATTCTAATGAATAAACCAACTATATGTCTATGTTGATTTTAACCCATAAAAATGCATTAAACATATGAAATCATAAAGATCGCACAAACCATACAAGTATATTTCTATCTTGCATGCAATTTATGTTCAGATTATTTAACCTAATTAACAAGGTCAGCTGTCGCAAATCTTCCAAATTAATGTAAATACAATTTGAGTGGTAGCTAATCACACAAAAGCATTAAGAACAATAATGAGAAATTAATTTCACAACACTCATCGAATAACAAAATCACACGAATAATATATAAAATTAATCTAGCTACATCATGGCCTTAGAATAAATATTTAGCTCATACTAGAGAAAAATTCAATAACAAATTAAAACCTAGAATAATCTAATAATGACTTAATTTTCCTAAGACTATTAAATAGTATTTATAGAACTAGAAACCTGCTAGCTTAAGGTAACTGACATATATTAAAACTCTCCACACTCCTTTAGAGTAGTTGATATAAAATACAACAATTCAAGATTCTTTAAAATAGTTGAAGTACACCAGAACTCTTCTAGTCCGTAAAGATCATATCTTCAATTCCAGGAGCTTTTTTCTTATTCTGCAAGTCGGTTCACTTTTATCCTTCAAAAGACTATTTTGCCCCTACAAATGCAAACACAAATAATTGAGGATTATACCATTCTAAACTCAAAACTCGATATGTAAATACTTTTTGAAGCTCAAAATTACTATTAAAGTAGAAGAAAATATAGATAAATTTACGAGTTATCATTAGTTAACAGATATAAGATGCCTTTTGTTTGTATGGTCAGAATTAATCATCATGGCCAATCCATTTTGTTGGGTTCAGCACTTATATCCAAGGAAGATACGGCTACTTATAGGTGGGTTTTTAGGACATGGTTAGATGCTATGGGTGGACGACCTCCAGTTGCTGTTATGAGTGATCAGTGTGATAGCATTGGGAGCGCCCTAACTGCTGAGTTGCCAACAACAATTCGGAGGTTCTGTATTTGGCATATACTATCAAAATTACCTGAAAAGTTTAAGGGCATCGAATATCATGGCCTTGTTAAAAAAGAGTTTAAGATTGTTGTATACGAAAGTATAAGTAAAGCTTTGTTTGTGCGGAACTGAGAATCATTTGTTGAAAAATATAACTTGCACGGAAATCAATGGTTGATGAAATTGTTTGCTGAAAGAGAGATGTGGGTTCCAGTGTATCTGAATAACATTTTTTGGGCCGGAATGTATTCAACACAGAGGAGCGAGGGTATGCACGCTTTCTTTGATGGTTATGTTCACTCATCAAGCACTCTTAAGCAATTTGTGGAGCAATTTGAAATTGCTATTAAAAATAAAATTGAGAAGGAAGTTGCAGCCGAGTTCAGGTCTAAGAATATCTTGGTTAATTTCATAACAAGTTATAGGTGGGAGAAGCAATTTCAGATTGCATATACCAATGATTTGTTTTCAGAATTTCAAAAGGAGATTAAAAGAATGTCGTATTGTCAGTTGGTTAGTGAACCAAATGAAACACGAGAGAAGGCGATCAAGATTTTGATTTAAGTGAGGGTGGATATGAGAAATGTTTTATAAATGAGACATCAATGACAAGTTTGCAGTACATTAAAGAATTTGTTTACACAGTTATGTATAGGGAAGATGGCTGTATACTGAAGTGCAACTGCAAAAAGTTTGAGTCAAAAGGTTTGTTGTGTGCACACATTCTCTCAATTTTGCGTTTGAAAAAGATCGACATTGTTCCAGAAAGGTATTTTTTGAAGAGGTGGAGAAAAGATATTTTTCGAAGGCACATTTTCATGTATAATGATGATGGATACCCCCAAGTAACACCAGAATACAAGAGATTCAAAGAATTGGAGTCCTTTTTAATAAGAATGTTGAATTAAAAATAACATGTGCAACCAGATTTGAAATGATGAAAGATTACTCCCAGTACACTTATGAAGAGCTTAGGAAAAGTAGTCAACATTTTTCACACCCATTTGCCGAAGACATTTCAAATTCTCCTTTAGGTGAGCATGCGGAACAAATTACTGTTCAAAATCCGAGAATGGCTAGGACAAGAGGGCGTCCTCGATCAAACAGAATCAGAGGGCACATAGAAACTTTTAATCAGGGTGGGATTCGTGGTCGCGGAGGCCGAGGTCGTGGGAACCGTGGACGAACAGGGATGCAAGTTGGATTGGCACAATTGACAGAAGAAATTAATTTAACGTTACCACCAATCATACAGGTATTGCACTTTTTTAAGAAGTACAAATTTGATTTTTATTTAGACCCAACTAACACATTTTCATATGTTTTTTTTTTTTTTTTTTTGTAGGAATCCCAAACATAAAGAACACCATTGTGATGATCCACATTTTTCATGCACTATTTTTTCCATAATCCGAGATGTACTTTAATTAAGATTTTTTTTGTTTTGTTTTGGACATTTGTGTTATTTATTGTTGACATTTAATTTCTCAGGGGTATCGATATGCTAGAAACAAGGCAAAAATCCTCTGTCCCCGTTCGTGTATGTCCCCGTGTCCCCAACCAATCACAATTCACCATGTGTATATATAATTAAAACAAATATTTATATAGTAAATTCTGATTGGTTAGGGACACGGGGACATACACGGACGGGGACAGAGGATTTTCACCCTAGAAACAATGCCTCCGTAATTTATCAACAGTAGAGGTTTGACTAAAAGGGGTACCTACGGATAGGGCTAAGCTAAGCGGGAATTTGGAGGGTTTTGGGAGTGGGTTATTTAATAGCTGCTACATAACCCATTTCAATCCAGATTTTGCAGGGAATATCAAGAGGCGGTTGATTGTCTGTCTTCCCCTTCTCAGGTAAACTCGGAGTATTTCTCTCCATCTTCACCTACCAACTTCGTTTGGTTAAATCAGGGTTATTTCTTTCTTTCTTTTTTTTCCTTTTAATTCTAGTTAAACAATTATTCATCCAACTCTTCCTAACTTTTGTGTTTTTGTTTCAGAGAAATTAGACTGGCAAACCCCATGGATGCTTTGGAAATCCCTGTTGTGAAATACTATTTAAATTATAAGGTTGAAATCCTAGGCCATGAAACTGGGCTATACGGTTCCTTTTACAGAGGAACCGTCATTGCCAATATGCGTCACAACAATTATTGCGTCCGCTATTCCACCCTCACAACCGAGCATATTGGAACACATCTGACTGAGATTGTAGCCAGTCATGAGATACGTCCCCGTCCACCAAAGGTTGACAGAGCAAGTTACAGGCCAAAAGAGGAAGTTGACGCCAAGGCTCTAGACGGATGGTGGCACAGCGTAATAAAGAAATGCAAAGCTAATGACATGTACCAAGTCTCCTTTCCAGGCTATCCAGGTCAAGATGCTGACTACCCCCTTTCCCAACTAAGATTTCATCACTCTTATGTATGGGTTAATGGTAGTTGGATTTTTGAAGCCTTGTGAATTGTATTGATGTTTTTTTTCTGAACAATTTATTTCATCTGTCTTTGTTATGAATTTTATTATGGTTTTTTTGAATTTATGGGTGATGCTTTTATTTTTGGTCAAGAATGTTATGTTTGTGGTATTGCTCTTGTTTTTTTTACTGATATTGAAAAATTTTAGGTCTTTTGTTTGAGATGAATATTACGAATCCAACATTTCTTTTGAATTGGTGATGAATGATTTCTGCAAATCAAAATAGTAGAGTTTGAAATTAATGAAAGAAAATAGTAGAGATTCATTACATCAAAAAAGCAGAATAAATAACCCTAATTGACATGTTTACGCATCTCAAACATTGAGAAATCGGTCATTTGGCCAGGATAGTGAGGAAAGCCAACAGTGTAGAGATTCTTCCAATGGTTGAACCCCACAATAAACCCGCTCCACCATCCATGATGCTAATAGACATCAACATAATCACCCATTCGAAACGTATCATCAGCGACTGTTGGAGGGGGCCTTAAATACTTCTGCTCCACTACCCTATGAGTGGATTTGCTTTGGAGTCATTAAGTAATGTTTTGTAACGAACAACAAATTTTGAGTCTTCAAGCGGAGTTACAATTTCTGCAGCATAAAATGATCCTAAAAAATTCGATTCATAACCGATTACTTCAACCTCATCGCCAATATTGAACAACGTTTGCATTGCTTCATTCTGAGCCATTTTAAAAAATCCCAGCGGCAATATAAGATAAGGATGAGGTGTGACTAAAATATGTCTTGCATTCAAGTATATATATAGAGGCTAAGAAGAAGGGGGCAGTTGGAAATATAGTGACTGTTGAGATTCGGAAGGTTTCGTAAAGAGATGAGATTAGGGTTTATGCCTAGGACAATGACCCGTAACCTACCCCAAAATAGGTTATTATCACTTCCAGTAATTATTACCCTTTATTAATGAGTGTCATATTTTAGGCTACCTACGTTTGAAAACGATTGTTATTCTGACAAATAGGAATGATGCGGTTTTTTGGAAATTGGGTCAAATTATTACATGCATTGAAATTTTGTTTTCCCAATTATCGAAAAAAACGAAAGCTGAAGATTAGCTAAAAATAAGATCTACTAAAAAAAAAGCTTAAATAGAACCGTGTAAAAGAATACAAATACACAATAAGATTACAATAATGATGGAAAAAATAACTCCGTGTGAACGTGTTTTCTTTTCGTCCACTTCCTGATGTAGTTTCTTCACTTCCTCCTTCAAAGAAGCAAGTTCAGATTGTAAAGAGTTAAGTAGTCCTCCAGGAGCAAGTATGGATCTCTCATATTCGTTCTCAAGCCACCTAAAGAAATTACATCTTGCATTCATGTCCTACCAAGGAAAAAAATTCATATTGACAAAATTTTGAACAAAAAAATCAGATATATTGTAGGGTAGAAATTGACATAGTATAATTCCAAATTTTACCTTGAAAAAGTGACAACCAAAGAATTTTTTCCCCAGGTTCTTTTCTGTTTGAGCAATAATAAGAGATGCGGGATAGTCACAATGACAGAGCAAAACATTTGATTGTCCGCGATTCCTAAATCCACTATTCCGGTGAGATGCGGTTGACATTTTAGGGGAAGAGAAATTGAGTGTAAAGAACAAGTTAGTCCAGAGAAAGAGAAATAGTTGGACAAGTGAGAGAATAGGAAGAAGGGAAGAAGGTACTTGAAGGGATCTGGTTTTATTTTATGTTAAAAAAAAAGTAATTCCTGCCGTTGGATTGTTTTTGGATTATTTTTTCCAACGATCCAGATGACATGACACTTGTGAAAAAGAACAATTTGCAACCCTAAGTCCATCACAATAGGTTAATTGAAACCCTTTAGTCCTAAAAATTATTACAAGTCAGTACCAATGTTTTAAATTATTCAAAAAGTGTACAAGTCCGCTTACATGCGTTTCGGAGTATAACGATCGCTTATATTGTACAAGTCCGATATAAATGTTCATTGCTCGGAGTATAACGATCGCTTATGTTATACTAAGTTGTCTATGAATATACATCGTTGCCACCAATCAATCGCTTACATTGTACAAGTCCGCTTACATGCATTGCTATGTATAACGATCGCTTATATTATACAAGTCCGATATAAATGTTCATTGCTCTAAGTATAACGATCGCTTATGTTATACTAAGTTGTCTATGTATATACATCGTTGCCACCAATCAATCGCTTACATTGTACAAGTCCGCTTACATGCATTGCTATGTATAACGATCGCTTATATTATACAAGTCCGATATAAATGTTCATTGCTCGGAGTATAACGATCGCTTATGTTATACTAAGTTGTGTATGTATATACATCGTTACCACCAAACAATCGCTTATATTGTACAAGTCTGTTTATTGTGGTGATAAAGGTATAACGATCGCTTATATTGTACAAGTCCGATATAAATGTTCTTTGCTCGGACAATACCAATCGCTTATATTATACAAGTCCGATATAAATGTTCATTACTCGGAGTATAACGATCGCTTATGTTATACTAAGTTGTGTACGTTACCACCAATCAATTGCTTATATTGTACAAGTCCGTTTATTGTGGTGATAAGGGTATAACGATCGCTTATATTGTACAAGTCCGATATAAATGTTCTTTGTTCGGACAATACCGATCGCTTATATTATACAAGTCCGATATAAATGTTCATTACTCGGAGTATAACGATCGCTTATGTTATACTAAGTTGTCTATGTATATACATCGTTACCACCTCACAATCGCTTATATTGTACAAGTCCGCTTACATGCATTGCTATGTATAACGAGCCCTTATACTGAACACTGTTTATGGTGGTGATAACGATCACTTATATTGTACCAGTCCATTTATTGTGTATGTATACGGTTATAAGCATACACTGTTACTAAGTTATTTAGATGTATACATTGTTACGCATAACGATCGCTTATCTTTTACAAATCCGCTCATATACATTTTCATTTCCAAATTGACAGGAGAAATACAAATTGAAAAATTTTGAATTTAAATAACGTTGCGGCCAATTTTAAAGGTTAGAGTATGAATTTCATATTTTTTTTCCAGGTGTCTACACAATAAAATAACAATGGAGACCAATCCTCGATGTGAAGGGATATTTGTGGTTTTGACAAGGAACAATTGATGTCCGTCCGATAGCGTATAAGATTTTCTGAAAATTATAATCAATTGTTCGTAGCAGTCCAACGTAACATCCAACGGTCAATAATAGTGTCATGTTGTAGCATAAGATTTACTTACACACTGAATCATATCAAATGTTGGAGGCACGGCTGACACTCTTCGGATACCAATGATGCATTGGAAACCTAATAGAGATTAATAACTTTGACTAAGGTGCTGTGTATTGGGATAAGGGAGAGATAGCGTCACTGACACATCCATGATTTGACAATTGCTCTCACCGAGACACTGGCTCCCGGCTCGTCTGCGTAACGTCCTTTTGTTCCCACATGCGGAACACACTCCCAGCCGTCGGATAAGATTTTTGAACGGTACAGATCTGGAGAGAGAACTTTTTTTTTAATATTTTAAGTCCATCCGCAACTTTTCTTTCTCCAGATCTGGACCGTTAAATAAAATATCCTATGGCTAGAATTGTACCGCAAGTGCGGAAATAAGCCTGTTCCGCATAGGAGCCGGACTCCACACTGATAGGATTACTACGGAGAAACGTGCAAATGAAATCGTGTCCCTTGACATTATTATCCCAAATTTAAATAGTTTTACAGTTCAGAAACTTCATGAACACACTAGTTAGCCAATTAGCCCCTATTTTTTTTCTCAAAGTGAAATCATTACAGTGGGTTGCATTGGTCAACTTTCATCATGACTATCTACTAAAAGTAGTTCTTGGCTGCATCATCATTACAAGACTTCGAGTTCCGTATTAAACAGGTAAACATGAATCATGAATCATGATAATTTCTTCCACCACAACCTTACAGCTACCCATATAAAACTAAGAGAAGTGTATCTACACCACCACCTCCGTGTTCCTTTCCGGCACTATCCAATCAATCTTATCTGTATTAATGAAACACCAAGCCATTAATACTTTCATCTGAGGTTGGTTTGAATTGGGTTAAAAATCCCGACTATAAATTGTGATGGCTAAAGCAGTTAATCTTAGTAAAATTATTCTAGCTAAAAAAAAAATGGCTTCATCTTCGTCGAAGCGAGCTAGGGTTTCCCATTCTCCTAACTCTGCCGCCGATGAGAATGCTATTACACCTGATAGGATAGAATTAAGAGTGTCACTTGAAATGTTCAGTCGAAGATTTTGGTCTTTGGTTTGATTGCAGGGCTCGCATTTCGAAGAAACCCATCTTTGATCAACGCCAATAGGATTCTTGGAGAAATTGAGAGAGCAGAGGCACTCAACTATTCATGGTCTGTACCTGCTCCGCCCAGGAATAGGTTGTGGCCGTCATGTTTATTTTCAAGTCCAACTCCTATTCTGCACGGTACGCCTGCAGGTCTTGTGACGCCACCACCCACCATAAGTGTCCCCCAACCATGTCCTCCGCCTCCACCTCCTTCTCCGACCCAGAATTTTGTTTCCCTTTTTGAAGGGACTCCTGAATTTCCGATCACTATTGATTCTGGGTCAGAGTGCGGGGGCTACTACACCAAACCTAGAACTCAGCCTCACTTCTGGGTCCTCGGGCTATGAGACCGGGGATGATGGTCATTTTTAGGAGGGTTCTGAGGGGGGAGATGTAGTTATTTTTGCAGGTTCAGGCGGTGGCTGTTTGGAGGAGGAGTGTCTGAGACTTTTGATGATGTGTTTGGGGGCTTTTTGGCCACTGGGAAATTCACTTGGCATTTTTTTGGGGCTTCATGCCCAGTTCGAAAGTTGTTAGGCTACATGGTTTTGCCCATCAGCTTATTCTATGTTGTTTTTTTTTCCTTAATGAACTAGTCTTTCCCTTTTGCTTTTAGTCTAAGCGCAGCTTTGAACATTTGTTAATGGATTTTTGTACCATTAGCAATAGACATATCCAATGTAATCATGTACTTTTTGCTGCTTAATGAAATTAATGCTTTCGAAATACTCTTTCTTAATTTTAATCGTATTTGTTCATGGGAAATCTCATTTGTTCACCTTTTTTATTTAACAACTTGACTTTAATGTCTAAAAAGTTTTGTTTCAGCTACTCTTAATGTTAAACAACTTAAATCTTAAATTTTTCACAATTCATCCCATATTCATCAATGGAGCACCAGTGAAATTTTTGTGAGATTGGACTCTAAATTTCTCTGGGTGTAAAATCATGAAAATCCATGGATTTTGGATTTAAATCATGTAGTTGATGTTTAACTTGATGTTGACAAGATGATGTGAGTATTTAATGTAGTTCATCAAAATTTGTAAGGAAAATGGTCAAAGTTTTTGCAGTAGTAGATTTGAGTTTGGACAGAGAATTTTTTTAATATATTATTAGTTTTTAAATTAATATTATATG
Organism: Vinca minor; assembly: GCA_026122235.1. NCBI lineage: Eukaryota > Viridiplantae > Streptophyta > Magnoliopsida > Gentianales > Apocynaceae > Vinca > Vinca minor. Next base: position 4,190,445 of record JAOCZM010000241.1, on the reverse strand, counting down.
TAATATATGGCTCAAAAAAAATATAAATTCATAAATATTAGTAAGGGCAAATTCGGTATTGAAAAATTCAATTTGGGGATTTTTGCCAATATATTGACTAAGTTTGAGCCACCTAGCATCACCCTAAAAATAAATAATAGAGGAAAAACATGTATTACCTAAGTGGTAAGAGTTAATGCATTTCAATCAAATTAAATGTTGAGATTTGAATTTTACCTAATGCAGAAAAGAATGACAATATTTCACAAGTTTGTAAAAAATTCTGGCAGGATGAGCCAAATTGTTATTAAAATCTTAATCAGATTAGTTATAACAAATGTATAGATGCGGATTAAAAAAAAACAATGAAGTAAAAAATGTGAAATACCAATATGCTTGGAATTCAACGGCGGGCTCCACTCCATTACCTCTGACTAAGTTCTCAAAGTCCTTTTAACTTTCCCTCCCAAGTCCCAAACCCCTATCAAAACCTCCACCAACATCCGCCTCCGTGCTCCGCCACCAGGCCCACCACCGCCGCCGCCGCCGCCGCCTTGCCGGACTGTTATCTCTAATACAATCACTAATAAAGAATCCTGAGATTCAAACACTAATTTCATGTTAGCAATTTTAAGAATGAAATCAGTGCTCTCCCCAAGTTTCTTCAAGCCCGCTACCAATACTTTAGTTCTAAACTTCCACTCTCAAAATCCAGTCTTTTTTTTCTCGAGGAATATTTATTCTTCTTCCTCAAACCCACTTAGAAATTCCTGTTATTTACTGAACCCGACAAATGTTTCAGCTGCTTCTTCTCTCAAACCCTTCAAAAACCCTAGTCAACAAATTCGATCTCTGCAAATGGAGGCTAATTCTTCTAATCAGCAATCGGGTTCGGGTGAAATTCATGTGATTGTGGGACCCATGTTCGCTGGAAAAACCACCACTCTTCTCAAGAGGGTCAAGACTGAATGCACTAATGGCAGGTCTGTTCTTTATTTCTGCCTTCAGTTTTCTTTTTTGTCTTTTCATTGTTTTGGCTATTGTGTTATTTTTATGGTTGTTGAAAATTTTATAACATGTAAATTATTCTGATTTATTTTGGAAACTTTTGGCCAATATTAATCAAATGCTGAAATCTTAACCTCTTCTCATGCCCTTTTGGTGGAATTATTTAATTTAAGATTAGTTTAATACTACCTCCATTCTATAATATAAGTATTTTAGGACATTTGCGAAAATTAAGTAAGCAAAACACAATGTACTTTTTTAGTCAAAATATCAATTATTACTCTCTTATAAAGGAATTGTGTACCTTTAATTTTATTTAAGATTTTGTTTACACCTAATGGTGCTTCAATCTGGTACTAGTGTTGGATTAGTCAGGAACCAGTGGTCGGTTTATATTCTTGCTAAAGCAACTATTATCCTAATGTTTAATTGGATAACGAAGCATTTTAAATATACAGAAACTTCTAAATTTGTCCTTTTGTTGGGTGAATTTGATGCACTTTATGGTTGGGAGCTGATAATACAATGCAAGACTTTGCTGTCACTGTGCAGAATGCCTTTCTTTGTTTAATAGTTTCTTACTTAATTTAGAAATTTATTGCATTCCATTGGGAATTATCATGTCTCTTTTAGAAACAATGTTTTCTCATCTAATTGCTCTCAATTGCCTATGTTTATTTTATGCCACTTGTTTGTGGTCAGCTTAAGATGTATGCTTCTCTTTAATCCTTTTTATATTCTGTGATGCCCCTTTCTTTCGATGTCTTTTTTTCGCAAAGAAAAAGAGGGTAAAGTTGCACCTGTTGTTTATGGAGAATTAAATTGCAGTCCATGATATTCCCAGTTTTCAAGCAAAGGATATGAAGAACTTACTTCATATAGATGTAACTTTGAAGGATCTCTGTTTATCAGGGAGAATGGCAGAAGCCGTTGGTATACTATGTCGAACAGAGGTACAGTTTCAACCTGAAACGTATTCTCTTCTTTTACAAGATTGCATTTTCAGAAAAGATTATAGGAAAGGAAGAAGAATCCACTGGCAAATGGTGGTTGTTGGATTTGTTCCCATACATCTTAAGTTATTAATTTTATATGCAAAATCTGGGAATCTCTGGACTGCTCAGATTCTCTTTGATAAATTACATATGAAAAGCTCGGTATCATGGAATGCTATGATAGCAGGGTATGTGCAGAAGGGTCTCGAGGAAGTGGGCTTGGGTGTTTACTACGAAATGAGAAAGTGTGGCATTAGACTTGACCAGTATACATTTGCATCAGTCTTTAGAGCCTGTGCTTCTTTAGCCATCCTAGAACAGGGAAAGCAAGCCCATGCTCTTTGGATTAAGACCCAAATTAGTGGAAATTTAGTAGTCAATAGTGCCCTCATGGACATGTATTTCAAGTGCAGCGGTCTCTATGATGGGCATTTAGCTTTTTTTAAGTCTTTAGACAGAAACATTGTTACCTGGAGTGCTTTAATATTTGGATACGGTCAGCACGGGAGAGTGGTAGAAGTTCTGGAATCCTTTCATAGGATGGTAAAGGAGGGTTTCAGACCTAATAATGTTACCTTTCTTGTTGTTTTATCTGCTCGTAGCCATGCAGGTTTGATGAATGAAGGTTGGGATTATTTTTCTTCAATGATGAGAACTTATGGAGTTCAGCCGGGAGATAAACATTATGCAGTTATAGCTGATCTATTAGGGCATGCAGGGAGGTTACAGGACCAATGCATATGAATTTATTAAAGGTTCACCTTGTAGGGAGCACCCCGTTTTGTGGGGTGCTTTGCTTGGGGATTGTAAGATGCATGGAAATGTTGACCTGGTGAGACTTGCTGCATTGAACTACTTTCAGTTGGAAACGGAGAATGCGGGCGAGTATGTGGTGTTATCAAATTCTTATGCGTCTTTTGGTTTTTGGGACAATGTTGCTAAGACGAGGACCTTGATGAAGGAATCAGGAGTTAAGAAGGAGCCTGGTTATAGCATGATTGAGGTTCAAAAGGAGGTTCTCTTCTTCTATATGGAGCATAGTACTCATCAGCAGATTGAGCAGATATTCGAGTTAATTAAAGATCTGAATTACATGTTAAAGTATTCTGCCCATTCTCCTGATTGTATCAGTTGATGCAAGAACAATGCAGTTACTTTACAACAACAACAACAACAATAGCATAACCCATTAAGTCCCCAATAATTGGGGGTATGGGCGGGGATGGACGGGATACAGACCTAACCTTTGTCAAACAAAGTGGCTGATCCCAGGATACCACTGAAACAGATGTATTGGAGACTAATACACATGTAACAATGGTCCCCTATGCCGTCGCGTTTGCTACAGAATCATGCCCTCAAATCAAATCCAAAAGGCATCAGAGAAGGCAGACCCAAGAACCATTTTGATTTATGTGCACATCACCATGGGGATCTACTTTTCAACTTCTGATTCATTTGACTTTGTATTGTGTAATTAATGGATTTTTCCTTTAATGATTGAGAAAAGATACTTAATATTCAAATTGGGATGGGCGTGTTTGGTATACTGAATCTGCGACTAAGATTAGAGGGATTCTTTTTGTCAAATAATGTTAGGATCTCTTGTGATTGTGTAAATTCAAGTTATAGGAGGTGCTGCTGACAGGTGATCAGGGTACATATTTCATATAGGTTTTGATAACCCATTAGCACAGACAGAGTGCGTTTTCCTGGTAAGCACTATGCAATGAGCTTTAGCGCATGTTTACTTCTTTCGAGTTCTTTGCGGGCCTCTTTATTCCTAGTTCTTAAGGTTCATTAGCAGAAGTAATTAAGTAAATAACATTTTCCCATTTCAGAATCATAGTTGTTTAGGCAATTGATTACTTGACTTGACATCGGGAGCTGCTCATTAGTTAAACGTTATGGTTAATATTATGAAATTCATAGGGTCCTAAATTTGTCAGAGTGACACTCGTGTATTAAAACGTGATCATTGCCATCATGATAGTAATTGGTAGAGTTCATGCAATTTTATAGTGCAATTGGTACATCACTTCCAACTCAGAGGCAATAGGCCCCGGGTTCGGCACGCCTCCCTAATAATATTTTTTTTAAATATCTATCTTATGGATCATACTTACACTAGAGGTTAGCACTATATTTAGAGTTCTGTAATCACTATTTGATTTGAGAGTATTCAATTATATATCGACTCCTGGATTTTTTTTGATGATCTTTATTTTTTACTTCTAGTTTGTCTTGTTCTGATCTAGAGTCCAACTTATAGAACAAGAATATACGTATCATCATTAGTGTTTACTGTTTAGCTTCAGTTCAGGGTTATTTAGTTGATTTGCGTTTTTTTTCCTTCAGATATTTAGGCTTCTGACAATAGGTTATTCTAAAACACGTATCGGGCCTATCGGCTGCAATTTCACTTTACACCATGTGCTAGTGGTATGTGATCGAGGTTGATATTGCCATTCATGATTTTAGATTTAACATGAATGAAGTATATACCCCAAGTTATTGCATGGTTTGATGGAATTGATGTTGCACTGCAATTAGAAGGCGTACTGATTAAATTTACATGTTTGTTGGTTTGCCAATTCAAGCTGTTGGATTGTTGTCAGAATATCCATAACATAAAATGTGTACACAGGGAATCCCTTCCTATTTAACGCAGATCATTCTTGATTTTATCTCACGTATTTTCCCGTGTACCTTTTTGCAGGAGTTTTGCACTAATAAAGTCAAATAAGGATAATAGGTATGGGTTGGAATCTGTTGTGAGTCATGATGGAGAGAAATTGCCATGTTGGCCTTTGGCTAATCTTTCATCTTTCAGACAAAGAATCGGTCCGGAGGCATATGATAAGGTGATGCGACAAGTTGACCTTGTACTTGTCTCTTGCATAAATATTTTTTCACAAGATGTATGCGCAACTGGTTTTATACACGATTTAAGTTTATGGGAACAAAATAAAGACAAGTTTTTGTATGAAATTATTTAAGAAAAATCGAAAGTGTCTCCTTGATTGTAAGTTGTACTTGTTTCCCGCTTTCATTCTGCAAATGCTTCACATGTTCTGATGCATCCTTGGCCACTGTTGTGGGATTGCAGCTTGATGTTATTGGTATAGATGAAGCCCAATTTTTTGAGGACCTTTATGATTTCTGCCGCAAAGCTGCTGACAACGATGGCAAGGTTGTATTTGTTGCTGGGTTGGATGGTGACTATTTAAGGTATTTCTTTTCATTCTTTTTGGTAGTTGTTATGATCATCGTCTATTGTATGACATTTGTATAAATGATACAGATTAGTGTTGTTAAGGCGAGCGCCTCTACGCCTCAGGTGTGAGGTTCAAGGAATAGCGTATCAAAATCTCAAGCGCGCCTCAAATTAGAGAGGCGTGCACCTTGTAGAAAAGGCTGCGAGCCTTTGTGTTATTAATCCTTTGGGAGAAAAAAAAACTTAAAAAATACATTTTTTACTATATTTTCCATATTCTTCTGCGATTTGTACCCATTTGCCGATGCGCGCCTTTGTGTAAATTAATCTTTTGAAGCCAAATAAAACTCAAAAATACCTTTTTACTATATTTTCCTACAACTCTAGCTCATATTCTTCTGCGATTTGTACCCATATGCCATCACCGTTTATGTACTATTAACCGGTGACGGTAGTTTTGAACTACCCGCCGGGCATGGGAATAAGAATCTCTATGTCAATCTATAAATAAAGGCAGTCATGAATTACATGGGAGGTTGATTAGACATACATTTCTATTGGAATTCATAAAATCATGATAATTAGGCGTTAGTCATTTTTTTTAACTTGATTTTGTTATGTTTATTTATTATTACATTTATCAAAATTAACATGCTATTAATATATAAAATATTTTATATTTAAAGTGCGCCTTTTTTACAAAAGGCGTGCTCCTTTTTGTGCCTTGCGCTAAAAGTCTCCAGATCCCCTTTGCGCCTTTGTGTGACTTAACAACACTGATATAAATTACATATCATGTGATCATGTGATGAATTATATAGCATGATTTGTGGCTTTTCTTTTTTGTTTCTGCAAATGAAAAAAAAAATTGTCCTATCATTTTTGGTCATTCATAATTCCCCCCTCCTCCCTTCTTTTTCTTGCTTCCAGGAGGAAGTTTGGTTCCGTTCTTGATATAATTCCAATAGCTGACACTGTTACGAAGCTAACTGCTCGGTGTGAGCTCTGTGGGAAACGCGCTTTCTTTACCTTAAGAAAGACAGAGGAGATCGAGAAAGAGCTAATTGCCGGGGCTGACGTATATATGCCAGTCTGTCGAAAACACTACGTAAGCGGGCAAGTGGTGAAAGAAGCAGCAAGGACAGTCCTGGACTCATCTCTAAAGGTTCAGCGTAATGCAGTTCTATAACTTTGCTTATATTTTTGTGGGGAATTTGGCTTCTTGTATCATTGACCTATTTTTGTTTTAGGTGGTGAGGATTGAACCAGGCTTCTATAAGCTTATTCGTGTTACCACCTCCATTCCTAAATATAAGACTTTCATTACATTATACTCCCTCCATTCCCAGTTTAATTGTCGTTTAGGAGATTTATAGGTATCCAAATTAATTGTCGTTTAATACTCTTTTATTAGTTGTCAACAATTTATTCCAATTATACCCTCAGCATTTCTTTTATTATCCGCCTCTTCCATTCCTATTTTTTTCTTTTCTTTTCTTTTTCTTTTCTTATGCTATAGAAGGGAGAGAGGGGTAATATTGGAACTTTCGGTGAAAATGACAAGTTCCTTAATTTTCTAAAATTGTCTAAAGAGTTTTATATTTAGGAATGGAGGGAGTACTAAAATTAAGATGTTTTTGTAATAAAATATCAATATTACTCTCTTAAATAGAATTAGTGGTATACAACAAGTCATATTTAAGAGAGTAATATTAGTATTTTAGTTACAAAAATATTTTAATTTTCGTAACAGGTAATGAAAGTCAAAACTATGGTATTGGTTTTGTTTGCCGGGAAAATAAAATCAAATTGGTTGTTCTATTTCAAATGATTTAAAATGCCGTATCAGAAGTGATTCCAATTTTAAACAATATACTAGGTCTTACACGCAGATTGTTTGAAAAAAGTGTTATATTATTATTTATTTTTTTAACTTATTATTTTAAGTTACAAGTAATTAGGTAACTACACTGACATTTATTGAAACAAACATTATAGACGAAATTACATCGTTCAAACATTAAATATGCTCATATAAGTTAATGTCTTTGAAACAAATATGATAATTATAATTATTAAACAAAATATTTTCATTTTAATAATTTTTTAATGCTATTATTTTGACAAAGATTATCATCAATGATTTTTAAAAACAAATGAAAAAATAGTACTGCACAATACTTTAATAATAATAAAAAAAGAAAAAAAGGTGATTCTAAATTGAGTAAATAAAATAATATCAAAAAGATCAAATGATCATTAATTTTTGTGCAACCTTGCCGACATTGTTGAAAATTTTAATACAGTAAAATCTCTATACATGTAATACTCTTGGAATCGGAGAAAAATATTACTGTAGGGAGGTTATTCTTAAATAGAGGTTTACTTATAAAAAATTATAATTTTTAAAATTAACTAATATATATTATACAACACTTATAAATGTGTCCCTTCATATTTAAAAAACATGAATTTAAAAGATATATAAGACAATCACTGAAAGTACAATTATAAATTCATTATCATTTCAAATCATACATTTTCTACTTTAAGTAAGTTATGGTACATAAAAACAAACGAAATGAAATCACTGAAGTATTCGTGTCGAGTTGCACAAAATGAAAGAAATCAGCCCTGATTGGAAGCAAAAAGATCTTGAAAAGTCATTGTCACAAACAACTTTAGATAAGTATTTTATATCATTTTAAATTTAATGTAACATAGTTAAATAATTCTGGATATTTTATATAGATATATAAATATATTTAAAATTTAATGTTTTTTTATTACTATATGGAGGTAAATTTCCTAAGGATGATACTAAAAAAAATATGGAATATTACAATGTAAAGTTTATTCTTATTTATAACTGGTCTCAAGTTGGGACCATGATTTTTTATTATTATAAGGAGGTTATTATTATATAGAGTATAACTGAATAGATGTTTCACTTTAACTTGAACTTACTTTAAAAAAAAATGGATAATGTGGATCTTCAAGAGATTCAAGAAGTTGTAATTTTGTTTAAAAAAAAATAAAATAAAAGACAAATTGGCGTCCTGTGTACAAAAATAATTTATGTTTTAGAAGAATAGTCCAGAAATTATTTTTTCAAAACATTGTATCTTGAAACAATTTATGTTTGGTGTAGTAGGTCCTCCCGTCAATTTTTTTTAATCAGTCAACCGTTAATTAAAACTCTGGAGTTGGTCAACAAATAAAATAAGGGGGGTATTTTTGGAACTCTATAATTAGCTCTCATTCCCATCCCTCCCCGTACCCACTCTAGCTCCTATGCTGAACAAGAAGTGTTCAGTATATGCGAGCCAAGCTATCAGCCATTGATTTTTGTACTTTTTATCCAACGGCTGTATCAAAAAAGGGTATTTAAGGATAAATTTGAACTCTTTTTTTTTTTGCGGGAAAACGAAATTTTAAATTCCCCTTTTCTCTTTCTTACTTTTAATTGGAAAAAAGATAAATGAGGATCCCTAACATATCTCCCATTTCAAATTGAAGTGTTTCAGAATAACAGAACATGTGTTCACAGCACAAAAATATGTGTTCAATAATTAAGAACACATGTTCACTGCACAAAAATATACAAGAACATGTTCATTAATCACAAATATACAAGAACATGTGTTCACTGCACAAAAACATGTTTTCAGAATATAGAAGAACACGTGTTCTTGTAAAAATGTACATTTTTGCCTTTTCTGTCATTTTCTCTCACCTCGGTAACCCAACCGATGTGACGGTTGCGTGTTCCCCTTTATGTTTTTATTATTATTTATTAAGGAAAATTACATATGTACCTTTTTAATCTTATTTTATATCGCAGCCGTCGATTCATCTGAAAAATGAAATCAACAATCCTCGGCGTGGCCTGCACGTGCGGAACTTTGATTGTTCCGCACAGGAGCCGGACTGCCCCGTACCCACCTACGACGTACCCGCCCCCTCCCCCCTCCCCTCGCCTCCCCATCTTCACTCTCCTTGTTCACCACCACGACACCGCAACCCCCACTTCTCCCTTAATTTTCTCCGGTCTGCCCTCGAAATCCCATTTCTAGCCCCTTCAAATAAACCCAATTCTTGAGGTTTCTGGAGGGAGTAGTTTCGAAGAATGCGAAATACGATATAACCATGGAAATGGAGCAGATTGGCGCTGAAAAAACCAAGACTTTGGTATTGTTTATGGTGATCTTTTTCTGTTTAAATTTATTTTGATTTTGCTTCTTTTTTCACAGATAATGTTTTACAATCTTTCACAGAGAAATTTTCAAATTAAAATTTAATGCCAATAGAATATAATCCCCCCGTTTGTGTAAGCCGTCTGCAATTTTGGTACTGAGGGAAAATCTTTTGATAGATAAAGCTTTTGGTACTGATTAAAAAACCTGACGGGAGGACCTACTACACCAAACATAAATTGTTTCAGGATAGAACGTTTTGAAAAAATAGTTTCTGGACAATTCTTCTAAAACATAAATTGTTTTTGGATCCAGGGCGCCAATTTTCCTAAAACAAAAGAGCTTAAAAATAAAAAATACAAAAAATATTCATCTTACCCTGGCCTCTTATCTCTTTTTCTTCTTTTCCTCTTTCTGTCACCGTCACCGTCCCCCTTCAGCCACAAATTCACATTGCCAACTCTCTATTTTCTCACCCTCCACATTGCCCTTGTCGCCTTCCGTCTCAGTCAACCCTACTACCAGAAATCTCTTGATGCTTATTTTCTAAAGCATGTGCCGCATATCCCCTTGCCACCACCCTCTTTATGTTCATTTTTCCTACGATTTGCCACAGATCCACCTTTTCCCTTTCTCCTTTGCCCACCAACCATCTATGCTAAATCCACCACTACTCCACTTCGCAGTTCTTTTCATCATAAAAGAAAGTTTTATTTTTTCAGAATCGCCACTCCGCCGCAACTCCCCTCGCTTTGTATTCATCAGGAAAGTAAAGTACTTTTTTTCTTGGAGATAAATAGAAATATCATTTAGGGAGAAATCGGTGGCTTCCCTCACTTTGTGTTTATCAGGAAAGTAAGTACTTTTTTTCTTGGAGATAAATAGAAATATCATTTAGGGTGAAATCGGCGATTTTACCGAAATGGAACCGAGGGGACTAAAATACCCCACACATACTTGAGAGTTCCGACAACACGTGTCCAAAACATGTATTCCGCCACCCATCTCCGTCGTAAATTTTTTTTTGTCAAAATCGAACAATCACAAATCCGTGATGGATAAAAAAAGATAACAAAAAATATATTGGCTGAAAACTCTAAACATGAAATAATTTATGGATAAAACAATGTATTTTCTCTACAATAAATTAATCCATATTAACATGTTCGGAGGGGATGCATTAAAAAATCCTTCATTAATGACTTTTAGCCAAGTGATGAGAAAAAGATGTTTATCTCTAAAAGAGAAGATGTGGATATTTTGTTTCAAACAAATTGAAAGAAAAAAAAATTAAAATATGGACATTCAATTTTCGACGAAGATAATAATATCTTTCGATCTGTTTGATAACTAACTTAATGCTTACAAATTAATTGATTCAACACTTATTAATTAAGAGTGTTTGGTAACATATATTATTAATTGATTAATTTTTAAGTGTGTTTGATAACAAATCTTGCTAATCTCTTAACAGATTAAGACTTGTTTAATTGTAGTTATACATTTTAAGTGAAATAAAAATTACTTAATTCGAAGTCTGAAATGTGAATATACTATTGGAAAATTGACATATTTTGTCCTTAAAATATTTCTCAAATAATCGAGTAGTCCTCATTCTTTTTTTACTTCCCACTTGATCATATATGTTATTTCGTGCTTTCTAATCGGTTCCAGAACCACCACACACGATTGTTTCCGACCAAATCTCTCTCTCTCTCTCTCTCTCTATCGCAGTATTTATACTTTCTGGATGATCCCAAAAGTATTTTCGAGCTTCCAAGATGAGCTTATCATCATCTTCTCCATCCTCCAAGATCCATCGTTGATCACCAACCATTTCTATCCCAAATTCGACCACCAATCATTTATCTTCCAAATCCGACCACCAACCATTTATCTTCCAAAGCCGACCACCAATGTCGCCCACCCACCACGTCTCTTCCAAATTCGACCACCAAGCCGCTACCCACTACTTTTGGCCAACCCAAAATTAGAATCACATGAAACTACATACCAAGAACAATGAGTAGACCTCAAATCCTAGCTGGAAAAGCACTCTTTAAATGATCCACGTGTGAAGCGTTAGTGGTCGGATTTGTGAGACAAATGGTAGGTGGGCGGCGTTGGTGGTCGGATTTGGGTGGCGATGGATCTTGAAAGATGAAGAAGATGATGCTAAGACCATCTTGAAAGCTCGTAAATACTTCTAGGGATCATCCAAGAAGTATAAATACTATAGGGAGAAATTTCTAGAAACCACCGTAGGTGGTGGTGTTGGGACTAGTTAGGAAGCGCGAAATAACACCCATGACCAAATGAGAAGTAAAAAAAAAATGAGGACCACTCAACTATTTGAGAAATGTTTGAGGACCAAACATGTCAATATTTCTATACTATTTCAATTATTATGTTATTTTAATATGCTACAAAATTCAATAAAGCGTATTATGAGTATTATTTCAAAAATAAAAATTTATAACGAAATATAATATTAAACTTTAAACAAAGAAATAAAAAAAAATCATCATTATCTTGAGATTTTTCATTTATTTCTTCATCAACTATATAAATTTCTATTTTCATTTATATAGAAGTTTTATGAGATTCGATGTAAAAAATTTAATTTTTTTTATAATTTATAATTAATATGTATAAAAGTAATATTAGAGATGGTGGGGAAAATACTCTTACATTATTTTAAGTATAAATGTAAAATATAAAATCTTTCATTTTTAAAATCTAGATATCTTAATTAATTCAATATTCAGACTTCGCCTTTCAAACATAAGAATTCAGAATTAATAATTTAAATAATTCAAGTTTTATCAAACGAGCCTAATTTCTCCATTGCAAATTACTTAACAATTGGAATTTACTGTCATTTTGGAATGGGAACGTAGATTAAGCTTAGCATGTCAAAATGACTTGGGTAACTTTTTTTCTTTGCAAGTAAAAAAAAAAAAAAAGTGACATGGGTAAGTTTATAAGAAGTTTAATACCTGTGTTTTCAAAAAAAAATAATACCTGTGTTTTCTCAAGTAGGAAAACTGAAATAAATTAAAGGATAAAAGGTATCCACGACCCCTAAACTATTTGAGTTTTTGGTTTTTGACCCTTAATTAAAAAAACGTCAAGTTTTGCCCCCTAAACTGTTCAGACGTGCCAAACGTGACCCTTCCGTCCTTTTTTTCCATTATATTGTGATGGATGTTAAAACAAATGAGGGCATTTTGGACAAACTATTTTAAATCCTAGAAAAAATCCAAAAAAAATTCAAAACAACCCCTAAAATATAATTCTCTACCGTCAACGACAAATCTGATTTACCATTCCGATCATCTTTACAACTCGCTAACCTCTTTTGCAGCTCCGACAACTTCAATTGCCGTCCATGACTTAGATGACTACTTGTTTCAATCTTCATTTTGACAATTTAATAAAATTGTAATATTTTATTAAATCGTCAAAATTTTATTAAATTATTTTGTCCAAAATGCCCTCATTTGTTTGAACTTCCGTCACGATGTAACGGAAATAATAGACAGAAGGGTCACGTTTGATACGTCTGAACAATTTAGGGGTCGAAATTTGACATTTTTTAATTGAGGGTCAAAAATAAAAAACTCGAATAGTTTAGAGAGTATTGACACCTTTTACTCTAAATTAAAGGTATGTATTGAACCGGTGATTATGGTTTTTAATACATCTTTTAATACACTATAAGTTATTCCACGTGTAATAATATCATATGAGTCATTAGAAATTTATGAATTTAGGCTAATCACATTGTTACACTTGTATAGTTTCTGTTAACGTAATAGATAATGTACTAAAGGATATACTATCGGGATCCAGAGTCATATACAAAATTAAGAAACATTTGAGAAACTAACTATAATAACTCGTAATTTTTTTTTTATTGTGCAAAATACTCAAAAAGTTCATTTTTGCATTCTCAATTATTTTTGTTCTTCTTAAAGTACTAACACATTAGTTTTTTACTTCTGAAGAAATAGACCGCGGTTGCCTTTACCAATTGAAGATGCATAAATTATAGTACCTCCATTCCTTAATATAAAACATTCATTGTATATTACAAAAATTAAGGAATACAAAATTTAGATGTTTTTATAATTAAAATATTAATATTACTCTCTTAAATAAAATAGTGGTATATAAGTTATATTTAAAATAATAATATTTGTATTTTAACTAACAAAGTATTTTTTTTTTACTTCTTTAATTTTCGCAAAATATAATAAAAGTGTAATATTAAGAAATTGAGAGAGTATTACTTTGAAAAAGAGGAGTGCAAGGCCTCATCTCCAATTGATACGGAAAATAGATTCCAGCCAATAATGCGTGTATTCAAAGTAGAATCACAACTGGATTTTCCGCCCTGAGCGCATGAGCGAAGACGGGGGACGGGGGCGCCCACAAAATTTTTAAAAATACATTATTTATTGAAATTTTGTGTGTATTTTGAAAAAAAATTATCAGTTTCGCTCTCTAAAAATCTTTTTTTGCCTTTTTAATTGTTCCCAAATTTTTTATCAATTTCGCCTCCAACACTAAATTTCTATCTTCGTCCCTGCCTGAGCGGTTACCTCGAGCTCATTTTAGCTTAGAATATTGGTGTACTTTAGCAGTACAAGATAGCTTTCTGTATAGCTTTAAATGATTGTACTTTAGGTGTTTGTACAGTTTGATATTCATTTCAACGACAAAATCAGAGAATTTTCTCTCCATCTCGAGACCCCTTTCATCTTCTAGAATGCTTCTGTTTCTACCATAAAATCAACATGGTATATCAAAGCCAAGGAAGTGAGAAGATTCTAGAATTGAGTTCAATTTCTGTTTCTTCGTGTTGTTAGCTCTTGATTTCTTCATTTTATTTACTGATTTTCACCTTTGATTTCGAGAATTCTTCATCAAGTTGGTTGAATTTCTCGTATCTTTTGTTGAATTTGTCATTTCCTCTGTTCAAATTCACATCTCTTCGGTTGCTTAAACCTAAAAATTTCTTATATTGATATGGCGAATCAAGTTCATCCAATCATTCTGGCTACTAGAAAATCCTACTCAAGGACTTGTTCATCCACTGATTGATGATTACAACTACAAAAAATGGAAGCGTGCATTGAGAGTAGTGCTAATCTCGAAGAACAAGCTTCAATTTGTTGACAGAAGAATTCATCTTCTGGAACCTACAACTCACATTTTTACGAAAGATGGAAACAGTCTACCAATATGGTACTATCCTGGATCGTAAACTCTGCTTCTCCTATAATTAAACAAAAGTGTGTTGTGGTATAATTGTGCTTATGAAGTTTTGAATGATTTAGCCAAAAAGTTTAATAATGATGATGCATATAGGCTAAGTGATGTGCTAGATGAAATATAATCTCTTAGAAAGGGAACTTCTACTGTTGTAGTCTATTTTACTAAACTAAAAATAGTTTGGGAATACATGTCATTGCTTAGGCCTGTTCCAAAGTGTTCTTGTGCCACTTTGTGTAGTTGTGGAGGATATGATGTTAAGAAGACCTATATGGATGAAGAACTTGTGATAAGGTTCTTGGAAGGTCTAAATGATGTGTATGCACACGTTAGGTCACAAATTTTGTAGATGACACCTATTCGTAAAATAAAACAAGCCTTCAATCTGATTCTTTAGCTTGAAAGGCAGTTGCATAGGATATAAAGTCTTGCTAAGGTGTTTGATAGTCCAGTTTTGGCTGTGCAAACTGAGATAGCTGATGACTGGGCATACATTGGATAGATGCTATAAAAAGCATGGTTATTCA
The DNA here is from genome assembly GCA_026122235.1 of Vinca minor. NCBI lineage: Eukaryota > Viridiplantae > Streptophyta > Magnoliopsida > Gentianales > Apocynaceae > Vinca > Vinca minor. Next base: position 4,175,243 of record JAOCZM010000241.1, on the reverse strand, counting down.
GTGAATTTCAAAGGAAAAGGCTAAGTGAATAGTTCTGTGAATCAGATTTATGCGGATAAAAATGAAGGAACAATTAGTTATAAGGGAGCTGGAGACTACAAAGGGAACAACAATGGGCCAGGAGGTAATGCCTTGCCATCACACATTGGTCAACAAGTAACTTCTCTTCGGAAAGCTGCACTGATAAAAGGCTCAGATGGAAGCACAAGTTGAGTTGGGACTGCTCTGACTGCTAGCTTTGCTAATGTTGTAGATGCAGGTAAGGGTTACAACCAATAATCATTAAAATGGGTTGTTAATTTAGGAGCTACATACCATATATGCAGTGTGTTTTCCTTCTTTGAGCATGCTATGCCTATTACACATGCTTATATTACTTCTGGATATGAGGAGTAGTTTTTTCTTGTTTAACCCTCTTTTAAATCTTACAATGTTGTTTTAGGCTAAGGTGTCAGCTAAAGTTCTTCACATAAATACAGTGGGGTATAACCGTCTTATATATGCTTTGTGCAAGGATGAGAAGATCCAAGAAGCACTAGAAATGTTTAGTGATATGTCAAACAGAGGATGTAAATCTCTGGGATTTGCAAGGTTGATAAGATTGATGAGGCACTTCAAATGTATCAGGATATGTTCCTTGAGGGAGTAATTGCAAATACTGTCACATACAACACTTTAATTCAAGCTTTTCTGAGAAGAGGTGCCATTCAAGCAGCACTTAGACTTGTAAATGAAATGTTATTTAGAGGATGCACTTTCGATCACATCACATATAATAGCTTCTTACAGGGATTCTGCAAAGATGGGTCTGTTGAGAAAGCATTGGCACTCTTTGAAGAGATGACAAGAAAAGGGCTATCCGTTAATGGTATATCATGCAATATTCTGATCAATGGCTTGTGTAAATCCGGTAAGGTACATAAGGCACTTGAATTTTTAAGAGAGATGATATATCTTGGATTGACTCCTGGCATAATAACCTATGTTAGTCTTATAAATGGTTTATGTAAGTTAGGTTGTCTTTCGGAAGCTTTGGACATCTCTGACAAGTTACAGTATGTATGGATACGTCCTGATACTATCAACTATAATATTCTGATATGTTCTTATAGTAAAGAATGAATGCTCCTATATACTTCTAAATAGAGGTGTGGCTAGTGGTTTTATACCTAGTGATGTGACATGGCATATACTAGTTAGGAATTTCCTAAAACGGGGCAATGAGATCCTCCTGTAGTTATCGAATGTTGTAAATGATTACTTTACCTTTTATTTTTTATGTATTGATTTTGTTGTGGTTACCTTGCTTTACTGGTGCAAACCATTCTATCTTGCCTTCATATCTACATAGCCTTGGTGATAAAATATAAGGTTCTATAGTTCCATTCTAGAATTTGACATGCTTCTATGTTGAAGTTGTTCTTAAGAATTTCTGTTTCACTATTTCTATTTTGAAAGTGCCAAAGGTTAGGTCTGTCTCCTATCCATCCCCTGCCAATACCCCCAATTATTGGGGACTTAATGGGTTATGTTATTGTTGTTGTTGTTATTTCTATTTTGAAAGTGTTCTGTTTTCAATGTTTATACCCAGAGGAAACAAATAGGAAAGGTAATTGGTAAACTTTCACTATAATAAAATGAAGCTTCGGTGAAAAAAGTTTACTTAGAAAAGAATTTGTCACTAGAGACACCCTTTAGTGACAAGAAATTTGAAATGTACATGATTATGTTTGAAGATTGAATCCCTACCTAACTTGAACATTACCAAAATGCATTAAACAAGACAATTTTCAACTGCGTCTCTTAAGCCCTTCAGAAACCCTAGTCATCAACTCGGATCTCTGAAAATCCAGGTTAATTCTTTGAATCTGCAATCGGCTTTGGGTGAAATTCATGTGATCGCGAGAACCATGCTTGCTGGAAAATCCACCACTCTTCTGAAGAGGGTAAAGACTGAATGCACCAATGGCAGGTATGCTCACTCTACTGGCTCTCGCTTCATCTTTTGCTAATTAGATTTGTGTTGACTGGTTATTGAAAATCTTGTGTAACAGGTAAACATTCTGATTTGTTTTACTTTTAGTGTCTTTTTGGCCGTATTCATCAAATGCTGAAATTTCAACCTCTTTTCATGTCCTCTTGGTAGAATCTTGACAATTAAGATTAGTTTAATAGTACTGTTATTGTGAAATATATCAGATACATCAATTTCATTCCGCCATTTAAGCAAAATGTATGCACAGGTCCATGTGTGTTTGCAATTTTTTTTATATGTGAGAATAGATTAATAAATAATGCATTTTGATTGTATTTCTTTTTTCAAATGAAAAGGAATTTTCTTTTGCAGCTATTGGTGCTTCAATCTGGTACTTCTATTGGATTAGTCAAGAACTACTGCCAGGTTTTCATTCTTCCTAAATCTCCTACATAAATACTCACATTTATGTGCTACGAAAGCAACTATTTCCCTAATGTGTACTAGTATAATGCTTTTTCACCTTGTATTGAGGGTAATAATACATCTGAATATACAAAGCCTTTTAAATATAGAGTATATTCTTAATTTATTCTTCTGTGGGATTTCTGGATGAATTTTATGCGATTTGTGATTGGGAACTGTTGATACAATAAAATAACTTTGTTGTCCCTGTGTAGAATTGATTTCTTTGTTTTTTGAATTGTCATATGTCTTCTTCTGCGAGCACTTGGGTTTCCTATAGTCTTCTGTTTTTGTACGTCACTAGTTTGTGGTCAGCTTAAAAGCGTTTCCTTCTCATTAGCCCCGTGTATATTCTGTGATGCCCATTTCTTTCGGTGTCCATTTTCTGAGGAAAAAAAGGTAAAGGTGCTCCTTCTGTGATGGTAAATTAAATCATCGTCGAAGGTATTCCCAATTTTCAAGCCAAGGATATTAAGAACTTCATATTGTGGAAGCTTTGGAAGATCTTTGCTTACCAGGAAGAGTGGCAGAAGCAGTTGGTATGCTATGTTGAACAGAGGTACGATTTGAACCTGAGAGGTATTCTCTTCTTTTACAAGACTGCATTTTCAGAAAAGATTATAGGAAAGGAAGAAGAATATACTGCAAATAGTGGTTGTTGGATTCGTTCCCAATGAATACATACATATTAATTTTCATGCATATAGAGATCTCTATACTTCTTAGATTCTCTTTGATAAATTATATATGAAATCTCTTTGTCATGGGATGCAATGATAGCAGGGTTATAGGGTATGCTGAGAAGGGTTTGGAGAAAGTGGGCTTGAGTGCTTACTGTGAAATGAGGGTGTGGGTTAAGACTTGACTAGTATACATTTGCATCTGTCTTTAGAACCTATGCTTCTTTAGCCATCCTGGAACAAGGAAAGCAAGCACACAGTCTTAGGATTAAGACCCAAATTAGGTCGTCAATAGTGCCCTCATTGACATTCATCTCAAGAGCACGAGTCTTTATGATGGGCATCTAGTATTCAATAAGAATTTAGGCAGATATGTTGTGACCTGAAGTGCTTTAATATCTGAAGTTCTGGAATCCTTTCGACGATACTAAATGAGGGTTTCAGACCAAACCATGTTACCTTTCTTGCTCTGTTTTATCTGCTTGTGACTATGCAGGTTTGGTGTATGAAGGTTGGGGTTATTTTACCCCAAAGATGAGAGATTATGGACTCAGCCAGGAGAGGATCATTATTAGAGCGTGCAGGGAGGTAACAAGATGCATATGAATTTATTAAAGGTTTACCTTGTACTAATTAGGAGCACCGCGTTCTTTGCTTGGGGCTTGTAAAGTGCATGGGAATGCAGACATGGTAAGACATTAATATTGTAGTAGTTTAGGCAATTGAAGGTTTGTCCATTTCAAAACAATTTAAACCCAATTTTAAAGTAATTTCTATCATAAACACTAGTAATAAGTATATTGGAAAATACACAACATACTTAGAAATATAGACATTGGTTTATATACACAAACTGTATATCATCAACTTAAAGTGCAAATTAAGATGAGAGAGAGAGAAGAAAAGTTGCAAATGTAAGATGGGAGTCATCTAAAACATGTGATTTATCTAAAGACATTGAATGATTGTATTTCATATTTAAACATATTGTTAAGAAGACGTTTACAAGTTGCACAATTTTGGTAGCTAAAAGCTATGACCAAAAATCTCCAACTACAATCCCTCCTCCTGGCCTGGTGTGATGACTGATTTACTCTGCTTGTTGTGCAGATGGCGGCATGAAGGGATCAAAATCAAGCCGTGGCATATGAATGTTGTCAAAAGATGTTGTCTCCAAGCTACCGAATGCATTTGGTACAAAATCTTCATTCTGATGTAAGATTGAATCCATTCCTTGACAATATTCCATAAAATTATTATCTTTCTCAAATGCAGTGCATGTCAAGTTTCTCTCCTCTTCTTTATGACATTGAATAGGACCACTTTGCAATTTTTCTTGCTCCACCACAGCCATTGATGAAGTAGAAGAGATGATATTATTAGGACAATCACTTTGGATTTGATGTTCAGCAATTACTGAAGTCTGCTCATTATTGTCATAAAGAAAATCAAGAATATCATCAAGTTCCTCATTATTCCAATCAGCTAGTTCATCCAATTCATCATTGTTATTCATGCTGCTCATTCCATCTTTATCAACCAATCCCGGCAACTCCGCTTCTTGTACTTCAATAGACTTGGTTTTGGATACTACATGATCAATAACAGTACTAGAATTGTCTTCCAACCTTTGGCGTTTGATTAATAAGTTGCTTGTTTGCCAAGTTTCCTCTTCAGATGTTGTGGATACAAGCTTTCTCTTATTTGGGTATTCTTGATTAATACTTGTAGTACTGCAACCCAAAACCCTAGGAAATTCTTGAATTTCTTCAACTTTTGAATTAGCGACAATTGATTCAGGCTTCTTTGTTACCCTCTTAATCCTGCATATCACGTAATCATCGGAAACCCCATTCAAGAAATCACCATATAAATGGTATTCATGCATGATCCAACTACCAAAAGTACCTTTAGACGACGTACCCTTCTTCTTAGCTTTTAAAACTAAGGGTCTTCTTGAACCCTATTTGTGTGCCATTCAACTCTATGTCTTTCTTTCCCGTGTCTCCATCCCAAGTTCCACATCCGGCGACTCTGATTGTCTTCAAATCACTAATCTTCTTTAACTTTGTGATCACATATAAATCCTTAATCTCCGATTTAATTGATTGCTCAGCCGAATCAATCTCCCAAGGATCATCTTCTTTAAACATAATCCATGGAGTGCTATCTGGACCATAAATATCCCTCTCAAGGATATTGGAACACATTATTTTTTTACCCTTAGCTTTATGACGAAGGAAATACAACAATTCAACATCAGTTGGAATGAAGTGATATCCCATACTGGATGATATTATTTCTTCTTCCATCTTTGATCGATTGCTGGTGGATGAAGTGACTCTCGCAGCAGCTTGGTTTCTCTACAAATCCCAACTCTTGAACGCTTTGGATGGATGAATGAATGATGAGCCTTTGGTCAGAGTATATAAAGGGAGATTCACTTTCCTAATCCTACTACAATCAAGATTTGACAAGAGTCCTACAATGTACCAACAACCTGGTATGTGTATAATTTCATCTAAGAGTCCTACAACGTACCAACAACCTGGTATGTATAGAATTTCGTCTCTAAGAGTCCTACATCGTACCAACAACCTGGTATGTATAGAATTTCATCTAAGAGTCCTACTACGTTACCAACAAAGTATTATGAAAGAGTCCTACATAATCTCAAAGAAGCAGCAAGGACAGTCCTGGACTCATCTCAAAAGGATCAGTGTAATGCAGTTCTATAACTTTGCTTATATTTTTGCGGGGAATCTGGCTTCTTGTATCATTAACCTATTTTTGTTTTAGGTGAGTAGGGAACCAGGCTTCTATAAGCTATTGTGTTTTATTCGTTTTCTGATATGGACCTTGTGGTCCATAATTAGCCACGTCATCACAAAATTGTCTCTCTATTCATTCTGTAGTGATGTGGCCAGTTCTGTACCACATGGTCCAATGGACCCTATCAGAACTATCCTTCATTGCCTCTTTACAGCGTTTTTGTATCTCGTGCCGTTCCTGTTTTCCAATTTTCTCCGAAGATCGTGAAATGTTTTCGGCTATTTCTTCTACTTATTGACGATGTAGGTGAAGAGTTTGGGATATGAAATTTAAGCATGATGTTGGACGAAGTCCATTTTTAACATCGGTAGGGTTTTTTTTTTTTTGAGGGTTTTAACAACGGTAGTTAATGATGATGTTTGGATATCGGTCTTCAAAATAAATCAAAAATATATGGTATTGGTTTTATTTGCCAGGAAAACAAAAACATATTGAGGTTGTTCTATTTCAAATGATTTAAAATGCCGAATCAGAAGTGATTTCAATTCTAAACACTATATTTGAACATATTCACTACAAGTTTACGAATATAAATATTGGCATAACTATTATTCCAATGAAGTCTCAATGCAATTCTTAAATTCTTATAGGGTTTTTATTATTAACGTGTATGTTTAATTCAAATAAAATAAAATATATATAATAATTTAAATATATCAAAAATCTAAAATTATATTGGAAATAGGAGAATCCTAAGCAAATAGAAAAGTAAACTTTACAATAAAGAGAAAATGAACTATTTTACCCATTAGTTTTTTTAACGTTTAGAGTTTTCGGTTAACATATTTTCTGTTTTTTTTTATCCATCATAAATTTAACTGTCCGACTTCAAAATAGTAATTTGACGGAGATGAGTGGCGGAATGCACGTGTTTCTGGAACTAAGGAGTAATTTTGTACATTCAAACTCTTTTCCACAAAAAATAACTAGGGTTAAATTTAAAAGAGTACCTAAAATATGGGGCAAATTCTGTTACGTGTGCCAATGATTTTTAATACTTTTCAAAATTTGCTTTTGACCGAAACTTTAGTCTTTATCCAAAATTAATCCCACTTGACCAATTCTTTAACTCAGATCTACTTCAATCAATCCTATTCGCCTCCCATTAAACAAAATTAAGGCCAAATTTCTTCTACCTATTTATTTCTCTCGTCAAATAAGAATATTGTTTTAGGGGAAGAATATCACATAACACTGATTTCGAAAGAATTTTTGGCATCAATAGATTCTGAGAATTCGTGGATTCTCAAAATCTGTTTTGGTTGACTCGTAAAAAATTAACATGTTAGTCAAAGACGGATTCCGAGAATCCGTTGATGACAAAAAAAAAAAAAAAAGCACCCTCCTCTAAAAACAGTAACATGTGATAACCTTTCTTCCAAAACAATGTCATTGTGATTATAAAAAAAATAAAAAAAATCATCAAATCACCACAGAAATCAAGAATAAAAAAATTTAAAAAAATCAGATAAAATCTGAGCCTAATTCTTCTCTCAAAGCCAAAAATAAAACAAATCCAATCCTTTCAATTTTCCAGCCACCCCACCCCACGACGACCTGGAATGAAATTGCTGACCCTCGATTTCACACATGGGGTTGTTTAATTCTCACCAAATTATGCTGTTAAAAACATTATAAGGTTTAAAGAATACATATGAGTTAATTCCAAATTAGTACTATAATCATCCATAAATTTAAGAACCCACATCTATATCTCCCAATAATTCAAATCAAACTAACTCATGAACAACCAAAGCACCATGAAAAAAATTATTCAATAAATCCTTGAGAATCAATTTTGCCCTAAGAATCATAGGAAGAATTCGACCCATATATGGAGAAGAAACAAGAAGGAAGTATGATAAGAGGGTACATAGAGCCGGTGGTACAACATTTTCCTGAAATTTGGCAAGAATGGGTTGGTTGTATTACAATAACAATAATATAACTCATTAAATCTCTAGTAATTGGAGTATGAGCGGAAATGAATAGGAGATAAACCTAACATTTGACAATAAATATACAAAGTGACTACTCATACAATATCAAGGGGTTATCTGTATTAGTTTGATTAAATTGAAGTGTGTAAATTTAGCCTTGAGGAAGAAAGAAATGAATGATGCCCTGCATTGAAGGGTATAAGGAAGGGATAATGAAAAGAATAACGTCAGATTTTTTCTTTTTATCAGCAAATTTTTATTTTAGCTTTTTTTCTCTAAATCATTTTTAGTTGTTGTTATTGTCAAATTAGTGTAAAGTTGATTGTTTCGAGCAACTTTCGACTAAGTATTCTACACATGTCGCTAATTTTAAGGGGTATGAAGGATTTAAGTTGAAAAAATTCCCCTTAAAGTCGGTGATAGAGTTTAGGACCCAAAATTCGACTACTAGCTAAACTGGAAAAGTAGGGGCTAACTCCCCAAAACCTATTTCATGCTTAAATTAGTAATCAAATCAAGAGTAATAAAAGTTTATGATAACATAACGTAAATAACTAAGTATTTATATGGATCACAAAATAATTTATTGGTTCAGTAAATTGATTAGCACTTGGGATAGAGGTAATACCTACAATGGTGAATATAAGAGGTGGGCGACCTCTAACATTTTCATAATCAGCTAGTTTTTCTATAGAATTTGTTTTCGTAAAAATTCTTTAGAAAACTATACATCTCGTTCCCTACTCTTAAATTTTAAAATTTAACTTACTACTTTATCATCACATTATCCTTAACGTAGTATTTTAAATCCGTCACGGGTTGCTGTATAATTTGGATAATATACCCTCTACATGTCATGGATTCTCTACATTTTATTTAATATTTGTAAAATTGAATATTCAATTTTTTTGTTTGAAAGATCTTAATATAGTACATTTTTTTCATTTCAAAATACTTGTAATTGTTTTATATCTATTTTTATTGTTAAAAAAATACACAAAGAAATCAACTATATATGATCTGTAACTATTTTTACTTTTTGCTTTTTAGGATAATTTTTTATTAAGTTATAAATAACATGATCTTTGTACGGGCGACTATATTTGTCAAATTAGTGAATTCGGTAATTTTTTGGACAAAAACATCACGTGTCTCGCACACAACTTCGAAATTAAGGGAAAAATAGTCATTTTATCCCCTTCCCTTAAAAATCCGCTATATATGACCCATAACTATTTTTATTTTTCTCTTTTCAGAAAAAAACTTTTTTTAAAGCTATAAATAGCATTAATTTTTTACTGGCGACTATTTATGTCAGTTAGTCACGTCTCTTGCACACCACCTCGACACTAAGGGCAAAAAAATCATTGTCTCCAACTTTCCCATCTTCTTCTTTTTCTTCAATAAAACCCTAATTTCTCTCTTATTTGAAATCCTAAACAAGACACAATCGAATTTCTTCATCCACTATTCCATAGCTATATCAACTATTATCTCTCATCTATTCCTAAATGCATTAGACAATTTTGTTAACAAAAGCTGCCGAAAAAATAATCTAAGGATAATCCCAAAGACAATCAAGATCTTGAGAGAGTGCCTCTTGATCTTCAAGTGAGGATTTTCTTCCCATTTTAAGATTTGAAACAACGGATGAAATTTCAGTATTAATATCAATATTTAGCAGTGTTTCTTGTGATCCACTGGTTCATTTGTTCTCTATCTTGAAACTTGACTTCATGTTTCTATTAGACTTTTCCATTAAAGTCCTCAGAATTGAAGGATCTTACATTGGAAATAAATGTGAAAGTTGATAATTTCCTTGAAGAGTAAGAGGCCAAAATTGATCACCCCATGAATATGCATTTATTGTAAGAGAATTTCTATTGAGAAAAAAATCCCTAGGAGCTCGAGCAACAACTAAGTTGACCACTCCATACCATTATTTTTCCTCATTTTTGCTTTCCCAAAACAAACACAAAACAAATAAATAAAAATCAGTAATCCCTAGCTTGCAGTACTAACATGACTATGTTTGAAGATATAATCCCTAGCTTGCAGTACTATAAAAATAAGAAGTAGTGACTTACTGACTATGATAGACGCAATCCATGAACTGTGTAGGGAATGTAAAATCGAGTAGAAAGTAGAGAAGAATCAGTACATTTTCATTTTCATTCTTTTCACTTTAGTGCTCAGTAATTCTTTTATAGGAGAGAAATATAGGCGTGGAATATCTGCTCTACTAAATGAAGAAGATAGACATAATTGAAAATGAATAAAAAGGACAATAGCCAAAACAAATACAAACTTGTTGTTATTGCTTTCAATGAGAGTTGAACTTAAGACATCCCGCTTACTAAATGGGTGCTCTAACTAACTGAACTATGAAAGCTTTTGTCGTGTTTTTTAAAATTCTTTATTTCGCTTAATTAGTACTCTATGGTAATCCTTTATTAATTATAAATTTAGAGTGATCATGGACCTAGCAGTCCATCTGCTAATGAGGCAGATATGGACCATAAGCAGGGTAGTAGGAAAATTGCATTCACATGATTTTTAACGTTTTACTATACAGATTTACCTGGGAATGATATGAATTATGCTACTTCCGATCCATAGAAAATGGTCCAATCCAGTACGTTTTGAAGCTAGCCCACACGGGAAACAGTGGACTTGACCAAATAAATCCGCCTGACAAATCTATTTATAATGCCTAATGGTATATCTCAAATTGATATTTGATACAGTAATCACTACAAGAGTGAAGACATTCAGTGACGATTTTTTTGTGACCATATACAATTTAGTCACAAATAAGAGGTTTATTGTGACAAAATATTTTGTTGTCACTAATTGTAGGTACTAATTGTGACAACTTACATATTTGTCAGTGTTGTATGGTAATGGTGATGATTTACATCTTTCACAATTAAGTTGTCACTGTTACTATATTTATAGTGTCGCAATTTTTTTTTATCACTAAACTTTTGTCACTAATAGTATACGCGCCTCGAGGCCAATATTTTTTTGTGAGGATGAAACTTATTTGTGACAAAATATTTGATGATCACTAGTATTCTAATTTATTGTGACAAAAAGTGTTTTGTCACTATACTTACGCCTTTTTGTGAGGAATATTTGAGCCACTAAAGTTCAATTGGCCAGTGTCAACTAAACGTGGTAACAAATTAGAGGTTTATTGTGACAAAACATAGATGGTCACTATTGTTTGTACTAGCAGTGACGAATTTTTTCTTTGTTACTAGAGCAAATTGTGACGATTATTGTTTTCCAAAGTTAAGTTGTCATTATTAATGTATTACTAGTGTCCTTTTTTTTTTTACTAGATGTTGTCAGTAATAGCATATGTACTATGACGTCATTGATCTTTTGGTGGGTGAAAACTTGTTAATGACAACTTGTCTTTGTCACTAATATTTTTATTTATTTTAAACAAAATTCTTTTGCCAATGAAACATTTACTATTGTTACTAAAAAATTCTAGTAATACAAACTAAGCATTAAATGTACTTCCAAAAAATTTAAGAGAAATACAAATGCTCCTACATAGTTTATCCAAAACTCCAAAAAAAAAAAACCAAGGCTCAAAATATATAGAATTGCTCCCTGAAATAGCAAAAATTTGGCTGGAAAAAAGTCAAAATCCACCCGAAATTAGCAAACATAAAAGCCCAAACCAGCATGGAATAGGGGAAAAAACGCCTGGAAATAGCAAAACCCGCCTGAAAATAGCAAACAGACACCCAAATACACCCCAAAAACTGCAAGTAGCTTTAAAAAGCTCACAGAACCTCCACCAAAAATTTCAGAACCTCCAATAATAAAATTAAGTCTAAAAATACATGTCTTCCAAAATGTCAATTAGTTAGTTTAACTGAATAGATTCATCAAAAGAAAGAAAAAAAGAAAAAAACAACTACTATTATGGTAACAATTTTGATCATCTTTAAGACGATAAATTTTAACACATATATTTTATATTGCAATGGTTTTTCACTGTGTATCGGATTGACATTGAGCAAAAGAAAATAAATAAAGAGAAAATTAATTAAAAAAACAAAATCAAATTGTTTCAATATTTAAAAATTAAAAACCGCAGATGTTCAATCATCATCATTTTCATCGACTTCATCATCTCCACTTCTAGAAACTATCTCATCATCACTAATAATAATGTCTTCATCATAACCAAATTCACTTGTCTTCTTCAACACCCATTGTATCAATGGTAATGTGAGTATCAAAATACTTGGTACTACTTATCATTATTATCATAGGTTGTAGAATAATTAATTGATATTATTATTGGTGGATTTTGTAGGAAATAAATGCATAAAGCACTTGTATGCTCCAAGAAACTTTTCGAGTAGTCACCATATGGATTCAATCCCATTGTTTTGTTGTTTAGTGAGAAGTTTTCCGACAGGTAGAGTGGTAGGAGTGAAAGATGATATCATTCTTCTTGAAGCATTCTTCTACTGCTTTTGGTAAAGAAAGTAACATATCTTTCAAAGCTCCAGAGATGAGAAACATAACGTGGCCATAATTTTGAAGAGTAGTTTATTAGAATTATCAATTATGTCATTGTTTTGTTTGAATATTAGAATTTCCTATAATTTGTATTGGAAATTAGGATTTTGAATAATTAGTTGGATTTTTTACCTATTTTTATATGCTATTAATAATTTTATTTAATTATGTGACATTTTTTACAAAAATATTTGTCTTTCTTGCAATATATATATAATAATAATAATAATAATAATAATAATAATAATAATAATTAAAAAAATTGAATATTAAATTAATATTATTATTAATGACAACATTGAACACATTAATGACAAAATTAATATAGAAGACGATTTTTATTTAATGACAATATTTCGTGACAAATAACATTCGCAGTAGTCACCAAATTAGTTAAATAACATGGTAACTAATATTTTTTTTTTTTTTTTTTTGTAACTAATAATAGTTGTGGCGTTTAGTTGATAATATATTTATGATGATAATGAATATAATAGTGAGAATTTGTTCGGTCTCAATTAAATTTTATTTTATCGACACATTTTATTTAGTGACCAAATTATAATAACAAAAACCCTTTATATTGTGACCAAGTATTTTAGACATTGGTCACTATTAAAATTTCCTTTGTCACAAATTTAAAGTGCATTGGTGTTTTGAAAATAATATTTGTGACGATAATGAATATACAAGTGACCAAAATTTCGTAACAACAATGACAATTTTTTGTGACTAAACTTGGTCGACACTATTTAAAAATTAATTAGTTACGATGTAGTTGCCACTGATATGAGTAGTATACGTGACAACAATTTGGCCACTATTAACAAGTATTTTAGTGTCCACAATGTCGTCACTATAAATATAAATATTGTGCCGACTTAATTCGTCACATTTTAATTTTTTTTTGTGCAAAACTATCGTAACACATATTTATATTTGTTGTGGCCAATTTTTTTGTCACTTATTGTGCAATTTTTGGTGTCGACAATTTGGTCACAGAAGAATTGTGCAATTGTAACCAAGCTGAAAATGTCGTCACAATTTCATCAGTGACGGAGGTATTTGTAACGCCTAGTGACGACCTCAAAAAATGATCAAAAGCGATAATAGTGACATAAAACCGACCTTACAGTGATGACTTTCAGTCGTCACTAAATATACTTTTTCTTGTAGTGAATCTAATTTTCTAGCTTTTTTTTATTAGGATAGTTCTAACATAGGTCCATTGGACAATGTGGTTCAGAACTGGTCACATCACTACAGAATGAGAAGAAAGGCAATTATTTGATGACTTGGCTAATTCTGGACCACAATGCACATGTGAACCTGGTCTATATCAAAAAAATCATTTTTATTAAGCTATAAATAACATGATATTTTTTACAGGCGACTATATCAAACAAAAATTGCAGAAAAATGTGCGATGATAGTTTTTCCCAATCTAAGGATAATCCCAAAGACAATCAAGATCTTGAGGGGGTGCCTCTTGATCTTCAAGTGAAGATTTTCTTCCCATTTTAAGATTTAAAATAACTGATGAAATTTCACTATTAATATCAATACTTAGCCCTGCTTCTTGTGATCAACTGGACTCATTCGTTCTCTATCTTGAAACTATGCTTCATGTTTGTATCAGAATTTTCCAATAAAGTCCTCAAAATTGAAGGATCTTGCATTGAAAATGAAGGTGAAAGTTTGTAATTTCCTTGAAGATGAGGAGGCACAAGTTGACCACCCCATAAATATGCATTTGTTGTAAGAGAATTGCTATTGAAAAAATCCCTAGGAGTTGAAGCGGCAGCAACAAAAGGAGTTGGAGCGGAAAAACTAAGTTGACCACCCCATACCATTATTTTTTCTCTCTCTCAAAGCAAACAAAAAATAAATAAAGAAAAAACAGTAATCAAAATAGAGACTAGGAAAAGTAAATTGAAATTGAATTATGGGTTGAGAAAAACTTTCAAGGTAAAAAAATGCAAAAGCTAGAATGGTGGATGAAGAAGCTAGTTTGGGTCTGATTTAGAGCTTTAAATATGAGAGAATTTACGATTTTATTGAAGAAGAAGAAGACGGGGAAGAAGGAGATAAATTGACTTTTTTGCCCTTAATGCTGAGGTGGTGTGCGAGGCATGCGACTTTGTTTTGGCTTGAATCGATGTTAATTTGACAAAAAGTCGTCCGTAAAAACGTTAATGCTATTTATAGTTTAAAAATATTTTGTACTAAAAAGTGAAAATAGTTATGGGCCATATATAGCGGATAGATGTAGGGAAGAAGATAAAATAACTATTTCCCCTTTAATTACGAGGTTGTGTGCGAGGTACGTCATTTTCTTGGCCTGAAAAGTTGTCGATTCACTAATTTGACAGAAATAGTCGCCCGTAAAAAAATCATGTTTATAGTTTAATAAAAAGTTTATGCTAAAAAACATAAAGTGAAAATAGTTATGAGCCATATATTGTGGATTTCTCAAAATACATATCAATCTCGTAAAGTGTTTTCATGTCAATATGGCCTTGGTGACTAATTCAATGGCGAAATTTTGTTTAAATTTACATTGTATATATTGACATTTGTACAATGTGAATTTTGCATAATGTCATAAAAACGTTGTTGTAGCAGAATAATCTTGTCTCATATACCCGGGGATCCTTTGTTGTTAGAGTCTGACATGTACTAACATGATTTTGTTGGACGATATAATCCATATCTTGCATGCAGTACTATAAGAATAAGGAATATTAGTAATAATAGACATAAGTAGTGAAATAATAAAATACAAGACTAAATTATAATAATAATAGTAATAGAAATATAATAGACATAAGTAGTGAAATAATAAAATACAAGACTAAATAATAATAATAATAATAATAATAATAATAATAATAATAATATTAATAGAAAACAATATTAAAACATACTACTTGAAAACTAGATCCTTAAAGACACTTGAAAACCTTACGGGAAGACAAACTAATAATAAGAAATAATAATGATTTGCTAGAGAATTAAAGATGATAGTTGAAAAACAAGTGCAAAGTTTGACAAAATTGAAAGAAGAAGAGAATTTTGCGGACAAACTTCATTTACATAAACACTTCTCGTTCAACAACTCTTGAGGAATGAGGAGGAAATTACACTGCCTTTTATAGGAAAATGATTACAACGAGGGATTTGAAATCCGGACTCGAAAACAAATTAAGTACAGGAAAAGTAAATAATTACATGGCGGATTTGAAATTCGGACTCGAAAACAACATATAAACAGTAAAACACTAATAATTGTAACGTCTTAGTCAAACTAGGAATAGTAAAGCTAGGATAGGGGGAAGACTAATGAAAATGAGACTTTGAAAATGCCAAAAGCTGGAAAATGAAGTTTGCCCATGTTTTTCGATTTTTCGTTTTTTTTAACAAGAAAAAACAGGGAAAATGACGGGTCTTCGTTTTTAATAATTAAACTTTTAAGGACTTGTATGATCTTCTATTTCAGAATCATAATTAGAGTTATTATGTGGCATCCATGATTCATCCAAAGAGTAATTATCATCTGAACTGGGTGGTTCATCCGGGACCTGTGCCGAAGCTAAAGTTTCTGCTGAAAATTGAATTCTTGTGGAAGTATGTTCACTGGCATGTATCAATATTTCAACAAAATATGGGTGAGATGACCATTCTGGTGTGAGTGGGATATTTAGTAGTCCATACTGTCTCATCCAAGGGATGTACTCTGAATCATTAAATTGTGTTCCATATTTTATTGCCATATGGAGGAGAATATCAAAACGGATAGCTGGGGTGCTCTCTTTGAATTCTAGGAGTGGTAATGTTGAAGGAGTACCATCCTAAAATTTCCTCAATTGGGAAGTGATAAAGTCTTGGAGGGAAATTTGGTATATGGAGATTCATTATTGATCTGTGTAACCAGAGAACTAGATAATTCCCATACCTACCACTTAGAAAACGAAACCATCCTGTTGTGGGGAGGAACCAATTCAGAATTTTGAACAGGACAAGTTTTTCTGGAGGAAGATCATTGGCTTGGTCACAACACCAGAGATAAGAATATAGTTTTGTAGTGTTGAATACAAAAGTTATTTTGTGTGCCTGAAGAAGATTACAAAAGTAACATAATGCTAATTTTGGTAGTGACCAAAGTTCACAGATATGAATTATGGTAGCATAAGGACGGTCTGAATGATTTGCAATTCCACGAAACACTGAAGGACCATGGTTTCGAAGAAGATGTCTATGAAACAATTTATATTTGAGAGTACTTCTGAGAGGGAGGGTTAGATCCAATATTAATTCAACAACATCAGGGGGAAGACAAGACATGTCAAATGTAGCAATACACGGAATTATTGCGGACAAATCAGTTCAATGACAAATTTGTGGCTGACAAAAAAGAATTCAAATTTCTCAATGCCACGTTTGACTGCCAAAATTTCCTTAAAAGTAGAATGATAATGTTTCTCGGATTCTTTGAACTGGCAGCGTTGTTAAGCACATATCATTCTTTCTCCATTTAGATCTTCTAGGAATACTGCTCCCCAAAAGTCATCAGAAGCATCTGTCTGAAGTATTCGGACACCAGAGAAAGGAATTTGTAACGGTGGAACTTGACCAGCAAGATCTTTGAGCTTTCTGACTGCTTCAGTGTGTTTGGATGTCCAAGGAGGAGGATTCTTCTTTAGTCTATGAGTAAGAACTAGACTTGTATTTGGAAATCTGGTGAATGAAATTGCTGATATAATTAACAACACCAATGAATTGTTACAATTGTTATGTTGAAAGGATTTCATCAGGAAAGTCCTGTAATTTTTTCAGTAATATGGGGTTGTGGAGTGTAACTGCCATTATGAAGTTTCATACCTAAGAAGTCAACCTCGGGTACCAAAAACCATTTTCTTTTCTGAAAGCATAATACCAAAATCTTTAACCAACTGATGAAATTGATTCAGTAGAGCAAGATGTGATTCAAAATCTTTTGAAAATAAGAGAATATCATCTATATAAATTAAAGCATTTGGAATCAATGGTTGAATATTTTTTTTTCATAGCCTTTTGAAAATAAGAGGGAGCAACTTTTAAAGTGAAAGACATAACCGACCATTGGTAATGGTGATTTGGGATACAAAAAGAAGATTTGTATCTATCTTCAAGAGAAATTCCAAGTTGCCAAAATCCTGCCTTAAGATCAAATTTGGAAAATATTTGTGCCTCTGATAGATATTGGAAAAGAGAATTTTTCAGGGGGGAGAGGAAATTTGTCATCTTTCAAAAATTTGTTTAAAAATTGGTAATTGATGACAATCCTTATTTTTCCACGAACTTTTTCAGATCTCTTACTTACATAGAGAGCCTCTGAAGCCCATAAGGAGGAAGTGGGTTCAATAAGCTTCTCATCCAAAAGCTGATGTAATTCACTTGTAGCTAGTTTATAGTGTTCTGGAGACATTCGACTATGACTTGCTTTTTGGGGGTTACCTATATAGAGTGATCAAACGGAAGTGTTATATAAAACTTTGAATTTGTCCACAGTGGTTTTGATTATTTTGTTAGAAATTCTGAATGGGACTGTGCACATGACTGAGTGGTAATATCTGTTTGGACTAACTTGAGAAGAATGGACTCACAAGACTCGGGAAACTGGAAGAAGTTGGAATTTCTGGTCTAGGGAAAAAGTTGGCCTCTGTAAACAATTCCATTTGGATTGAAGGAGAGACGGGGAACTTGGGGAAGAGTTGGATATTTATGGGTTTACTGATTTTATCAATGACAAAGTGATTGCCATTAGTTGCTGTGAAGATCTTGAAATATGGATCCCAAAAGTCGTCTGGGAGGATATTTGGTTTCATGACAGTAGCAAATGCACCAGTATCCAACAAAGCTATCACAAGAGTGGCTAGAAATTTGTGATGAGTGATGATTTGTATACATACGAGGGGATATGGATTTGTTATGGACATGATGAAAGTATTGGGAAAAATTTCTGAGATGACAAAGAAAGGTTCAGAAGAGTCTGAATCAAAATCTTCATCACAAGGGCTATGTTCTTCATACGTGTAAGCAATGGCCATCAAGAAACCTGGTGATGGATCGTCAGTTAGGTTGAATAAAGATTCAACATCAGAAAAAATCTTTTCTTTCAAGATGAGAGGCTATTTGGGCCATAAATTGTTTATTTTTTTTATTTTTTCGGGCAGTTCTTGGCGAAGTGGCCTTTCTGTTTGCACAAGAAACAACGATCAGATTTCTGTTTTCCCTTCTTCGATCTTCTCTTTAGAAATCTCCATTTGTTTATGAATCCTCAAAACTTTCTTTGTCCATTGAAAAAATCTGTTGATTGCTTGTGTTTATTTGGCTTCTTTTGCTGGAGCAATTGCAGTCCTTTTGATCCTTACACTTAATATACAAATGTTTATCTGTACACACTGGGCCAATGGCTTTGGCATGAGATTGATATTTTTGCCAGAATCTTGTTTGTACGCACAACTTTTCCAATGCTTGTTGCATCATCTGCCAAAGTTGACCTATCGTAATGGTTTTCCAATCAATGCCTGAGGTGCGGATTTACCTCATTGTTTCATCTGCCAATTCTTCAGGAATAGAGTTCACAAAAGCTTGTTTCAAGATAATATCATCAATTTGGTTAATGATATAAAACCTTTTGCACATTCTATCAAAGTGTTTTTTCAAATATTTTAGTTTGATGGAGCAACACTTCATTTTTACGAATTCTGTTCTGGCAATATTGATGTCATGATCTGCGTCACCCAGGAAATGTCTTCTGAATACCGTGATCACTTCTTCAGGAGAATTAAGTTCTAAAAATCTCGAAGGCTTCCTTCTAATCTGGCAACAAATCTTCTGAGGACCTCATTGAGGGGATGTTGTTGCATGTCAGTAGTGAGCCAATCATATAGAGATTGGAATCTTTCACGCCACTTGGAAGGCGGGACATCATCAATGGTGAACTTATAGTAGTAATCGCTTATGACAATTGAGTTGAGGAACTGTGGAGGAGTATCATCTTCCATAGGAGTTTCAACAAGTTCAACAACTGGTTCAGTACCCATCATAAAAATATTGTCAAAGGCTCCAAAATAATCGAGATCAGATGAATCTGTTGGGGAAATTACCGGAATTGGGTTCTATGGCGGTGAATTTTGGGAGAGTTTTTTTCAGGAAAGAAGCAATGGGGTTTGTTCTTCAAATGTGAGCATTTCGGCCATGGAGGAAGCTCCAACTGTGGGGGTCTGTTGGTGAGGTATCTGGATTTTCTGTCAACTATGGGGTAACTTGTGTAAGGTCTGGCATGGGTGATTGTGGTGGAGTTGGTCTCTTTTTATGGTGAGGTAAATCTTTCCATAGAGCTAAAGCTGGAGAATAAGTTGTGACGGAAGATGGGTTCAAAGGTTGGTATTGTGTTGTCAAGGGTGTTGGTATAGAAGTTGATTTGGTGAAATAGGAGGGATGGTAAAATAGGCTGGTTTGAGACTGGTCGAACTGGGTTTCAAGGAATTTGAGTTGATGCTGTAAAAACTATTTTTCAGATAATAATTCGGACAATTGTGGAGACCACTCTGTAGTATATTGAACCAAGTAAGACAGTTGCTTATGTAAAACCTCAATTCTGTTGCGAATATTAGAAATATTTTAAACCAAGAAAGTAAGTTCGGAATTGTGCTTGGACACACGCGAAACTCCCCCATCGACTATTAGACCTGCCGGAGGATATGATTATTGAGATCTTAAGCAGATTGCCAGTGAAATTATTGTTGAGATTCAAATGCGTGTGTAAATCATGGCTTACCATTATCGAAAGCAGGAAATTCATCGAGAAGCGTGAGATTCTCAATTGTAATTGTGAGTACGTATACGAAGATGAAGAATACGAACCAATTGTTCATGGAACTACCATTTGGATCGAGCAAAACAAGAGTACGATTCAAAATTATCGTCTAGGCAAATTCTCGATATTCCTGATGGACTCGAGGAATTTATACATCTCTAAATGTAAGTTGATTTATACCTTGTTGAAGAATAATGGATCAATTAGAAATTTAGGTTGTAAAATTCTCATTGCTGGAATTCATCTTAAATGGAGAAGTATTGATATTCCAAAGTCCATACAAATTCAGGATGGACACTTACATTACATTGCTGGAATTTTCAACTCATCTAGATTTTGCGGTTCACATGAATTAGTTTTTTCTCGAAGTAGAAAGTGAGCTATCAAAATTCCACGGAGGTTCTTTGAAGATTTTAAACACGTAATCCTCATTGACTGGAATTAGTCAATCGCTCTATGCAATCGAGTTGGAGAAAATGAGCTACATGTTTGGGTGTTAGAAGATTACAAGAAGCGAAAATGGGCTAACGAGAAAATCGTCATTTCATTGACATTCTTCCGAAAATATAAGCTTGATCCGGAGGAGGAATTCGCTCCTTGGCTATTTGGGGAAGGCTGGTTATGGTTTTATTCCAAAAGAGGATATAATTTGAATCGAAAGAAGATTATAAATCACCTTTAGCCAAAGATTACAAATACTGTTTTTACCCTAGCCTGGTGACTTTTTTTTTTTTTTGCTGAATAAATTTTTTCCATTAATCACAAAAAAGTTAAGGCCATTACAATCAAAGAAAAATCTGAAATTAGAAGAAAATAAAAGTTATACAATGATTTAAAAAATCATGATAACAGACAAAAGCCACACTCAAGAAAACTTGGATAGTTAGGAGATACTAATATAAAAACTAGTAAGATAATCTTCTTCGCAGCATCTCCATCGCAATCCTTGAACCACAGAGGCAGCCTGGTGACTTTTTAACGGAAATTATTACCAAGGCATTTAGGTTATTGTTTTTCTTCTAATAAACTCTAGTTTTTTTTTTTGACGCCTGTTGGGCGATGCCCCATGAGCGGGGAGATAGAACTGCCTCACCAGAGGAGGAGAGAATAAACCTAAAAAGAGAGTCAAATTAAAGCATGCCCCATGCGCAGGGAGGGTATCGAACCCATTTATGCATTATTTTTCTTACTATTTTAGGGGCTTTGCATGGGCCTGGCCCAGTTTTTCCATTTCAGTCATGACATGGCACCCGAAATTGGTGGACAAACATTTTTGTCCATAACGGAAGTCCCACTTCCGTCTTGGCCCCAGGACGGAAGTGGGAGTTCCGTCCTGGATGACGTGGCTGTTTTTCCCACGCGCGGTGCCACGTGTCCAGAACGGAACTCCCACTCCGTTATGGATCCGAGACCGAGTGGGACTTCCGCTCGAACCGGCAGCAGTGTTTGCCTAAAAACACTTGGTTTTTTTTTCATGAGGTCGTCCCGTTTTGAAGGTTATTTATTTACGAGGTGTTTGTATTAAAAGAATCAAAAACAATATTTACAAAAAACAATGCTTACGAAAAATTGAGCAAGAAAATGAATAAATTGTATATTAATATAAAAAAAAGCAACCGAATTATCGGAATAATTTTTTACAACGGAAAAAAATTATCTTTGTAACTACAATAAACGAAACGTAAACAACGTAAATGAAAACCTATCTACGGCGGCGCCAAAGGTGTGTACGGAACGGTGTGTCTCGGGGCTGGTCGCAGGAAGTAAATGCTGCCATTCCTAACACGCACGGCGCTACCAAAATTGGTTGTGATGACCTCTGCGCCTTCGTGGTCGATAAATATCAGCTCCTCGGGGTTTAGCGGCATCGGCAACGGAGTCTGCTGCTGCGTCTCAGTGATGTGCAGGCTGTATGAAGGAGACCCTCCCGAGTAGAAGCCCGGCTGTGCAGATGTAGAGGGCCCGGCACCAGGATCCCCACCCGTATGAATACCAGCTGAAAAAGTACCGGGGGATGCAAATTGGTACTCAAAAGGGGTGGGTACGTCTGCCTGACTGGGAAACTGTGTCGGTGTCGGAGACTGTGTGGGATCTGTCGCCGGTGCAGCCGCCTCCTGTGGCCCGCCGCGCTGTCGTTGTCTCCTCGCCGCCAAGTCCTCCCGCGCGGCATCTCGTTGCCTCCGCATACCTTGCCTTCCCCTTTGGGACCGGGCCGGAACAAGCTCCCTCGGCTGCGTCACCGGTTCGAGAACGGCCGACTCTGCCACATCCGCAGCTCTCGATCTGCAGGTCAGGGACTTCCCGGCCGCTACGAACGCCTCTTTGATTGTCTTTGAAGCCTAGGAAACTAGGGACCTGTAGTGGCCGATTGAGTTGGAAGCCGGCTTATCGAGCTCCGTCAGTATGAGTCTGTTGGCATCCGCCTGCAACATCAATTCTCGTGTCAGTATATTATAAACAAGGAAAAGCAATGTAGACAAACAAAAATACAAAACTTACAATAATGTCCTCGGAAGGCGCGATGGGTTGAATGCCCATCGGGAGTGGACCGGCATCCCTGTTGCGTGGGTTTGTAAGGAGGTGCACGGTGATGCGATTGTACCAATCCATGTACTCACGGGTTGGTAAGATCACATTACCGGCGACCGGGACAGCGTTCGCCAGTGCATCCTCTCGGTCATCCCACATGGCTACGTAGGCTTTGTGCAGTTTCGCCCAGTTCATATTAGGTCCCGCTGTGTTGGTGTGGACGTCCTGGCCCTCTGTCGTACCCTCCGCCACTGAGTCTGTTGGTATCACCTGCTGGAACCCGAATTGCCTTGCAACCCGGTCCGGCATGTGAAACTCAACCAACTCGAAACACACGAGTGGCGTACGGGCCCGGCAAGTGGACAAGAAGCCCTCATCGCGAGATACCCGGACGGCAATAACCCAGTCGGGGTACGGCCTCCACATGAACTGTCAAAAAACATTGTACATAAATTAATTGCGCAGATAAAAACAAAATACGAAAAATATGATAAACCTTACCCCCTGAGCGTCCGTCAGTCGGTCTAGCTGGACGCGAAATACCGTCAGCTGAGATTTCGGTATGTTCTCGAAACTCCGGACGGTATTCCAACGCGCCCCGTACGCTCGGCCGTCCGCGGGAGGTTCATTCATAATATCTCCCCGGTTCGCCGGTCGGAGAAATGAGATGCGCTCCCACGCCCACAACTGGTACAAACAAGCACAGATTAATCATCAGATATTTAAAAAAATGCAGGGAAACAATAAAAACGCATTAAAAATTACACAAACCTGGATCAAAAGGCAACAGCCAGCAATGTCCTTAGAGACGGCCTGTGCAGAGATGCACATCTGGCGGTAGAGGTAGAACGGGACGGCGCTGGCCCAGGAATGCTGGTCGTGGGCGAGATCTCCGTCGCTGATGAGCAAGAGATAGCGCATGTTCCCTCGCGACCCGGATTTATCCGGAAAAAGAAAAGCGGCCATGCAGAGGAAAATCAAGGCCCGGGCCCGTTGCTCAGCCGCAAGGTCCGTGGCATCCTCGGCTAGGGGCTCGGAAATGTGGGCGTACACCTCTGCAAGATGGATGACGTTACCCTTAATTAACTCGGCGGGGGGCGGAATCCTAGGATATCGTGGACGCGCTCACTCCACTGTCGCTTGGTCATGTTGTAATCCTCATTCCACGACACCACGTGGCCCCCGGTGGGCACTCCTAGGAGGCATCCTGCATCATCTAGGGTGATGGTGACCTTACCACAACGCAGATAGAAGGAGTGCGTCTCGGGGCGCCACCGCTCTACTAATGCGGTGACCAGGGCGTGGTCTATCTTAATCTTACCTATCCGACAACAACCCCCGAAACCTATACTATCAATGAGATCTAGCACTCTCCTGTTGCCCTCGCATCGGTATGCCTAAAAAAAACTCCCGTCATAGCTAATGACCTTCAAACCTCTGTCTAGGACTACATCCCTGCCCCAAATCCTAAGTGATCTATGTGAGGTGTGTTTGTTCAACACACTGGGATCGTACGAACCGGGCATAAGGTGGGCGGGAAAAGCCATCTATAATAAAAACAGTGGGATTTTATCAGGAAAATTTCAATTAAAATACATAAGGATATCAAATTCACAAAATTACAATTAAAATACATAAGGATATCAAATTCACAAAATTTCAATTAAAGTACATAAGAATATCAAATTCACATAATTGCAATTAAAGTACATAAGAATATCAAATCCTCATAATTGCATTTTAAAGTACATAAGAATATCAAACTCTCATAATTGCATTTTAAATACAAATATATTTCAAATTCTCATAATTGCATTTTAAATACAAATATATTTCAAATTCACAACAATGCAATTAAAATACATAATTATCAAATTCAAAACAATACAAATATATCAAAGTCACATAAATATATAACTATCAAATTTACAAAAAATAAATACATTCTTAATAGGCAATTAAAAAAAATTGTACCTCCAAATTTTAAAAATTTGGGAGAGAGAGAGAGAGTGGTGGTGGGGTAGATTGAAGGTGGCGGTGGCTGGAGCGGCGGCAGCGACGGTGGGAGGGAGTTGCAGCGGAGGGAGGGGGAGGGGAAGTTTTTTTTTGAGAGAAAAAAACTTGAACTCGCGGTGGGGGGGAAGAAGAAGGGTTTTCTTTTTTAAAACTGAGAGTTCAGAACGGAAGTCCCACTTCCGTCCTAGATCCATAACGGAAGTGGGAGTTCCGTTCTAGACACGTGGCACCGCGCGTGGGAAAAACAGCCACGTCATCCAGGACAGAACTCCCACTTCCGTTATGGACAAAAATGTTTGTCCACCAATTTCGGGTGCCATGTCATGACTGAAATGGAAAAACTGGGGCAGGCCCATGCAAAGCCCCTATTTTAGTATCTAATTTGTACTAGTTGTCTAACTTTTATATAGTTCAAGACTTTTGTGATGAAATTCATTTTTAAAATTGTAACTCCAACTTCATCCCAAGGCTCAATACATATTACAGATTATGTAACCTTTTCGTTCATTTTTATGTGAACTCGAATTCTAAGTTAATCGAGCTAAGCTAGATGATGTCCGTCGATGATGGGGAATATCATTTACATCTTACTTTGGATAGGTTCGACTGGCCTATTTCACTGTTAAAATATTGGTGATGGCGGCCAGCGGGAACAAGGTGAGTGGTACAACATTTATTAGCTACGTATTGGGAGAAACTGTTAACAACGAATTAATATTTTGTAGCTAAAATTTTTATATTTTGCTATAAAATATATTGTCACTAATGTGTGACAATTTTCAAAAGGAGAAGAAGATAAGTTTTAAATACTTTTATAAAATCTTACGATACGTGATATAATATTCTGTTTGTCAATTTTTAGTCTCCTTCCGTTCTAAGTTAAAATTTCAATAAAAAAGAACCTCGTTTGGGACAATCTTAAATTTGATGGGATTGATCGCATTTCTCAAGGAAATTACTTTCTTTTCCTTAATTGTTCCCATTGTATTAGAAAAATTCTGATATAGACCTGGGCTATATGTGGGGTTGTGGACCACTTGGTCCACAATCAACCACATCACCTCATTTGATTAAAAAACAAAAAAAAATGGCTGAATGTGGGGGAGTGTTTTTATTATTTTAATCAAAACTGTGATGTGGCTGAATGTGGACCACTTGGTGGCCCAGGTCCACAACAGAATTGATCATTGTATTAAGATTTTCTTAATTGTTCTTGCTGAACACAAAATATTTATGAAGGGAGAAAGAAGTGTTCGTAAAGAAGATCTTTTGTCATGAGTTTCATAAAAATTGATTAGGTATAAAACTTATATAGAGCCCAAAATGAAAATTATTTGAAATAAAACTAAATCCAAATATTCTTTATGTTTTTTGTTTGAAGATTTTTATTTTAAAGATTAAAGAAATAAATTGTTCGTAAAAATATATATCTGACTCAAAATAAAAAATTT
Source organism: Vinca minor (assembly GCA_026122235.1). NCBI lineage: Eukaryota > Viridiplantae > Streptophyta > Magnoliopsida > Gentianales > Apocynaceae > Vinca > Vinca minor. The sequence continues at coordinate 4,148,940 of JAOCZM010000241.1, read as the reverse complement.
GTGTTGAGAAATGAAAGAAATTGTTGTACAAATGCAGTCTTAGACGGGTGAAAATCGTCTGTCCCCGTGTATGTATTTATTCTTATACTCAACCAATCAGAATTCACTGTGGACATTTCTTCTAATTATATATACAAATGGCCAGAGACAGATCCACCTTGATGTGAGTGGGGTCAAATGACCCCAGTGATTTTTTTTTTTAATTATATATGATATACTTTACTCAATTTAGATAATAAATGTATAAATGACCCCAGTGAATTGTTGTGTATATCAAATGACCCCACTGAATTATATTTCTGGATCCGTCACTGCACATGGCGAATTATAATTGGTTAGATACAGAAATGAAATGGAGATATACAATGGGACATATGATTTTTTGCCGCTAAGACTAGGAACTATCCTACCTGGGTGACACTTACACCATTACTCCTTAATTTCAGCTACTTAATGTTAGAGATCTCAAATTCTTCGATAGTCATTAGTACCATTTCAGCACTTCAGATTCAATATTTAATATTTGTGTAGTCAGCACTTTGTGACATGAGTATTATCAGTAATTAATCAGTTTGATTTGATAATTAAATTTTACATAGATAATTGAGAATTAAATCTCGATATTGTATTAGTACTGACTAACCAAAAAATGCATACATATGACCCATACTGCATTACTACTCTAATGTTCTAGCCCTTCAAATCCCACAAAAATCCCTCCGTCTAAATTATAACTATCCAGAAGAGAGAACTTTGAATTGTCTATAACATCCTCTTTAATATCTCTGTGATCAAGAGCGGATTCATAACTTTAATTTTGAGAGGGCGGATTTTTTTTAGAAAAAAAAATATCTACGAGGATAGGATACAGTATTTATAAATTAATCTCAAAAAATAGTAAATTTTTTTATTAAAAAATTCATTGTTTCATAAAATGTTGGAGGTTGCCGTCACTCTTCCCCTCTCTAAGTTAGCCACCGTCTGTGATTATAATATAAAATTTGTTGTTTAAAGTTTATAATTTAAGTTTTCATGGTTTTAGAAATTATGAATTACAAAATTATATGCTAGGCCTTTTAGAGAGAGAATCAAAGTACAAAAAGAAATGTAATGAGCAGCAACAAAGCAAGAAGGAGAAGAAGAAGTACAACACACAAAGCAAGAGCAACTGCACAATGAAACTATTGCAGCTGCTACATTCATACAAAAACCAACAGTAGGCAACAACACAAATCATATGCTGACACAGCAGCCTTACAATATCAAGCATAATAACAACCAATTGGACCAAATATCAGCCTCTAACCTGAAGAATCTTCTGGAACAGCACCACACTGGAACACAGCCCAGAAAGCGTGTGGAAATAACTGACATAACTGATTCTCCCGCCCATTCTGCGAGTGGATGACAAGGAGCATTTTAGTAAACACCTTACGTGCAAGTTAGAGGGGTATGAATGTATGATAGCAGTTAGGCTAGTTTAAGGTACTTGTACTTTAATTAATTGTACTTTGTGTATAGAAATTTATAAATAGGGAACTTTGTAACCTTTTCATTTCAATGAGAAAAAGAGATATTTCTCTGAAACTGTTCTCTGGTTCTTTTCTTCTTTGCTTATTCTGATTTCGTGATATGGTATCAGAGCAATAAGCTTCTGATTTTGCTTTACTATTTAGCTTCCTTATCTATTCTTCTGATATTTCCTGTTTCATTTGTCAAAAATTCCTAAATCAAATTGTTGAAATGGCTGTCAACAATAATGAAAACTCAATTGGAAATCATTTTTACCTTCATCCTAGTGAGAATCCATCTATTGTACTTGTTCCTAAACTTCTGACTGAAAACAACTACAATGCTTGGTGTAGATCAATGAGGATTGCACTCATTTTTTAAGAACAAACTTGGATTTGTTGATGGAACTATCATCAAGCCTGGAAGTGAAGACAATAATGCAACAGCATGGGAGCAATGTAATAATATGACCATGAACTGGATCCTTAATGCTGTTTCTACCTCAATTGCACAAAGTGTAATCTTGATTGACACTGCAGCTGAAGTTTGGAAGGATCTTCATGATAGATTCTCCAATGGTGATCAATTTAGGTTACCATATTTGCTTGAGGAACTACAAAATATCAAACAAAACAATTTATCAGTCAATGAGTATTTTACTCAATTAAGAATTGTTTGGGATGAGGTGGTCATCCTTAGGCCTTTGCCTAATTGTACCTGTGGTGCACTTCATGAAATACAAAAGTATGTAGACTCTGATTATGTAATCAGGTTTATCAAAGGACTTAATGACTCTTATGCAGCAATTAAGTCTCAAATCTTATTGATAAGTCCATTGCCATCAGTCAACAAGGTTTTTTCAATGATAATTCAAGCAGAAAGGCATATGAACTATAGTCCTAACACAAACAATAATGGCACCAAATCAAACACAGAAGGCACTGGTAGTATTGCCTTGTATAGTTCTACAAATCAGAACTTCAAAAAGGTTGGGTTCAGAGGTACTGGAGGCAATTTTTCTGGAAATCAAAGAGGCCTACAATGTACCTATTGCAACAAAAGTGGTCATACTATAGATAGATGCTATAAGAAGTATGGATTTCCACCCAACTTCAAAGGACCATGTATGTTTTTTAAATCAATTTTAACCAGTCAAAATTTTAATTCGACGAACGAGAAAAGTTTTGCACGTGCATAACTTATCCCGTTATGCACTGGAGCCGTGGCAGATTATTTTGTAGAACACTGTCCAACTAGCTGGACCCCAGAGCAAGCTAGACTATTTGGATGGGCTTTTAGTTTGAGGTATAAGAATAAAAAGAGTAAATCATTTGTCAAAAAACCGTTGTATCTATAGTAAAAATGTGCAATTTAATATTTACATTGACACATACTTTCCGTCTCAAATTGAATAATTATTTTGGACAGAAAAATGAATGCCCAATTTGAGAAGGTGATAATAAATTATTTTAATTAAAAAAACATTTAATGAATCTACTCAATGGAATGACCCAAGATTTATAAAACTTTAAGGGTGGGTGGTTACACTCCCGCCCCAACCCTCATTTAAAAAAAAAAATTCTCTCTCCTCTCAAATTCTCTAAATTCTCTCTACCCAAAAATTGTCGCCACCGGAAATCATCTCCCCAGCCGCCGTAGTCACGCCAATTTTTTTTTTTTTTTTTTTTTTTACATTTTTTAAGTAACCGGACTAGATCCACCAAAAAATATCAATTTAAAAAAATTCGGAGCAAAAAACAATTCCGACAAGATTCCGACTAAATGGACTCCGACGATTGTGGTTATTTGGAAGACATTAATTTTGAGGTAAATATTTATCTTTACTTTTCTTATTGTTTTAATAATATTTATTTTTTTCCGGTCAAAAAAACATATTTAAACTGGAAAAAAGTGGGGAAAAAATCACTGGACCGGTAAAAAAAATGGACTGGAAATGGACCTGGGCAAAAACCACCGCATGCTGACGTCACCGTTTGTTGACGCGCCTGCGGCCACCGCATGCTGACGTCACCGTTTGTTGACGCGCCTGCGGCCACCGCATGCTGACGTCAGCATGCGGACTCCTCTGTGGTTCACCTACAGGGGGTTGGGAAAGGGGGGAGCATTAATGTCATCCTCCCCTTCCTCAGTAGAGGACTGTTCAACGTAATCATCTTCGTAACCAAACCCCCCCTGGTGATTGCATAGGAATATCGGGAATTGAATGAGTTGAGTTTGAACTACCACTAGCCATCCATTGGTGGGGCTCGCCATAGGAGGGGTATGGTATAGGACTAACAAAAGTAGAGTCATATGTGCGTTGCGGAATGGGGGTAAGAATCCATGGGTGGTGGACTACCCATTGGGGGGAATAACATTACCAGGGGGTGTCATTTGTCTACGATGCTCTCGACTCAACCTAGCTGACTGAGTCACTGGTCTGTCAGCCACCCTACCCTCACGGTCCGAAATCGGGCCTAAGTCATGAATATTCCTTCTCCGATCTGCCATCTACAATTTTAAAAACAAATTATAATTATAACTCTAACATTAATTCAACAAATAAATAAATTACAAAATAAAAAATATAAATTAAATACATTATTTATATTAGAAAATATGCAATTAGATTTATTTAATTTTTTTGACGCTTGATTTTTGTGGCAATACTCCTAAAACACTAATTTTAGTATTATGGGAAAAAATGATTTTATTTTTTAAAAAAAAAATTCAAAATGCTGACGTCAGCATTCGGTGACATCATCCACTGCATGCTGACGTCAGCATGCAACCTCACGCCCCGCTGGCAGTGGACACATTTTCCCAGTTTCAGCCCATTTTCTGTCTATTTTCAATCCATTTTCAGTCTATTTTTACCAAAAAAAACCCGAATCTACTATAATTTTAAGTCAACTACATAACATTTAACTCAAATTAAGATTTGTGTTTTGTTTTTTATAATTAGCTAGATCTATCTATTTTTGAGTAAATTTTTCTAAATTTGAAAAAGTAAAACTTGCATTGTGTTAAGTTCTAATATTATTTTGACATTGGGTCTTGAGACAAAGTTGAAGAGGACGACGTTTGCAACAAGATGGTAGTATCTAAAAAAAAATCCGGAGAGATTCCGGCAGTGGAGTGACTCCGGTGGCGGCGTTTCCGGTGGTGGCGTAAATCCCGGTGGTGGGGGATTTTTAAGTTTAAGAGAATTTTTAGAGGAAAGAATTTTTTAAAAAAAAATAGGGAGAGGGGGTGTGAACAAAATCATATAGGGTGCCCCTATAGTGGCCATGAACTTTAAAGTGACAACAGCACTTCCCAGTTCCTACAAGTATTTTGCTATATACATGTAAATAGTCTACTGGAATAGTAGCCCATAATCTTTCTAAATAAGCACAAAAGGCCAAGTGTAGTGGTCCTATGTTTTGTGATTCGGTTCATAATCTTCCTATTATTATTGCCTTTTCTTTTTCTTTCTCGAAAAAGTAAAAAAGTGCGACTATGGTGCGGAACAAACAAAAATTTATCTCTGCTAACACATGTTAATACAGTTCTTTAGAGGTGCTTAGTGAACAGTGTCTATTTTTATTTAAAAAATTCATTTTAAAAAGTCATTAACGAATTTTTTAAATAACTGTAGAAAATTCTAATAAACATAAAGAAAAAACAAATTAATAACCGCTCTAACATGTCGGCACGCTGGCGTTTGGGCCGAATATCAGTATGAGCGAACAATTCTCTTGAGAGAACATATTAAGAAAAGGAAAAATATCTTTTAGGCGGGAAAGTTTTCCTCTCTGGCGCCGAAGATGAGATCATGAGAGACTCCATTGAATGATTCAGGAAATTTGGAAGAGAAAACAAAAATGGACAAATACTTGAGGCCTGCTCCTCCATCTTCTTCTCATGGCTGTAAACCAATCCACCGAAGGTAACTTTTTTTTATTATTATTTTTTTTTTAATCAGATTTATTTTTGGTTTTCTGAAATAATTTCATATAAAATGTATAAATTTTACAAATTCAGGTCTCAGTGGAAGCGAAGTCTAATCGAGTTAAATGGAAAGACAGATTCAAGTTATTGGCACGATATTTATAGTTATCAATGCAATCGTATTCCCATGTCAGGATTCCGCTTTCTTAATTACTACTACCTCAATTCCTTAATATAGGACTTTATTTTGTAAATTACTGTCTGAAATTTCATTTTGTTTTCTGGAATTTGTTGAAGGTTGGAGTTTTTCCTCATAGATATCACATCAATGATGCGGCATGTCCAACTCATGTACTATTATTTTTTTAATAGTTTTTATTTTTTTGCAATTGTAATACTCCGTTTATTTTATTTTATTTTATTTTTTTGAAATTCAGGCATTGGTAATGTTTTGTTGAATTAAAATGTTATTTTTTAGGTGAATTGGTGGATTGCTGACACTAATCATCGTACCAAAAGGTTGAATTCTCCTTGTTCGAGTGGAAATGCTTCTTTTTTGTACTTGGAAACAATGTCAAAATTTGTGAATTCTGAAAAGGACTAATTGTCTATTTCTAGTTTGTGCACAGGCAAGGCGTCTCAGCATTATAATTTGATAGCAAGGTACTGTATAGTTTCATTTTCTATGGAAAACATATACTTTTGAAGCGTGATATGACTGATTTATGCTCGGATTATTGCACGTGGTATGCTACTTTAGTGTATATCTGTATTGTTTAGATGGCCCCAAGGTCATTGAAAAATAATAAATCTTGTTAATTCGGTACTCTTGATGCTGTTTAGTGGAAGGAAATTTTCACCTTACGGTCCTCTATATATATATTTAAGAAGTTGGAGAAAATATAAACTAATTCTTATAAGCCTGGCTTGTTGGACTGATTTCCAATATCATGTCAATATCAAGAAAAGCAAAGAGCTGAGTATGAAATCCACGTTTTTAACTTTTAATACTAATGTGCAGTTCCCGAATCCACTTAACTACTATTATATTAAGCTAAAAAACTTGGATTGGTATTTTCAATTAGTTAATGTCTTACCTCTTGTTCAAGCATCAAGGAAAAGCCTGAGAATATGCCTGTCAGATAATTGTTCGATAAGGTGCAATTGTGCTACAGATCTTTTGTTAGTTTCTGACATTTGGTCAATAAAAACATTCTGCTTATATCATATCAGACCTGAAATATAATGGCACTTTATTTTCGGTACTCCAAAGAATCTGTGTTGTTATTTCATTAGTTGAATAGCGCCTGATGTCAGCAATCATAGTATAATTTGATGTTAAGAGCAGGGTATGTAGCAATTTTTTTATTGAGTTCAGCGCCGTTTGGACCCGTGAAACTTTATATTCTACTGAAGGACTAAAATAACAGGGCACAGTATTTTTGTTTTCAAAACTTCACTTTTTCTCAGATTATTAGTAAAATTTAACCAAACCTATTATTTGTTTCATACTGGTTTTCTTGTGATCAAGATGACTCAAAATCTCATTTCTCATTCTGAAAATGGATTTAGATGCATAGACATCATGTTATAGGCTTATAGCTACTCTCCTGTCTAACACGATCTATTATTTTGGCAGGGAATATGTTTGGCCTCGGTCACAAAATCAGGTTGCTTAACAGTACATGATTTTGATGATCTTTGTGGCCTCGGTAATAGTTCATTACTTGTTTGCACGGCATTGATGGAAGAAACTACCAGCATAAGCAAAATGTGTCTATCCCGCTATCTGAAGGTGTTACTGCATGCGCTACCCATCCACTAAATGGTGCCATTATAGCTGGAACCCAGGTGTGTATATAATTAAGTCGTAAACTCCACTGCATAATCTCCCGTCTTTGGTTTTAATGATTAATTTCTGGGTCACCTGTCTTTCTCCTTTATTTTTTACTCCCTCCGTCCCACTCCAAACGACCTACTTACTATCTTCGGACGTCCTAAAATATTGACACTTTCCATAAAAGGGAAAATTTTAATATTGTATACCTTCAAATAGTTAATGACACACCATATGTTACATTCATAATTTTAGATTTCGAATAAGATACTTACCGCTCACATGCTTATTTTTGTTATACTAACTTTTGCATGAAATCCTGTCTGGTCAAACAATGTCATGCGAATGGGGGGAAGGACTAATTTGATGGTGGGTGGTGGTGTTCAAGTAACTCTTTTCTCCTCTTTCTTGTTCCTACTTGTCTAATCATTTATACATTAAAAATTTACCAGGTCAATACGAGTACTATATATATCATAAAATCAAATTTGGACAGCAAAGACAATTTCAGAAATTCTTTTTTAGTCTGTTGGTTTCAGAGGTTGGTTATTAGAATTTTGATTCCGTGCTCTGTGGATAAATAAAGTTTCAACAATATGTTTACTCTATTATACATTGTCTGGTCATTCAAAACCATCATACAGGTTTACCAATTTCTCTAGTTGCTGATATAAGTTTGTTAAGATTTCAAAGTGATGAAAATATCCTTATGCTAATTATTGACTTGAAGTTCTTGGATCTCACCTTCAGCGTTTTTTTAACTTTTTATACTTTTGCAGCAATCATCTCTATTGCTGATTTTCAAACTGCCCCATCATATGGAGAAAAGTCTGAACCTTCAGACGAGGTCTTGGGAAACCAAAGATGAAGGTTTCTAATTGCAAGGTACACTTGACAGCTTCAACCTTTAGTTAATTTGTATAGCCCTTTGGCCCCTTTCAAATTGAGGACTGCTTTGCACCGGACAAATGTCCTTTTATGCAACTTTAGGATATTCAAGTCTTAAGTTTCTTTTGGCAGAGGCTGGAATCAGTTTCTGTATAAGGGTTTAGCCCTTTCCTTTGACCAGTAAAATCTCGCATCATTCTGGTGTTGTTTGTAGCTAGGTTTCTAGGATGTACTCACAATGGATATTTAATTTCAGTTCATCTCTTTGGTACAAATGCAATGATATTTGAACAGATTCATATACTGGATCTGCATTTAGTCACTCATTATATATACCATCTCTATAGAGTCGATAATATGCATTTTGGTGTTATTATTTTATGTATTATAAAAGGATTAAATCCCACAAAACTCAAAATCTCATTTCTTTTGCCACCTTCTAGTAGCCTGTAGAAAAAAAAAACAGGAATCTACTGCTTCATTAACTGCAATACATGTTCAAGATTACGACTCTGTGGGTATTCCATAGATCTAACAGCAACCATCAAGTCTCACTCTCTTTATTTGTCTAGCCTCTTCTTCCATTGCTAGAGCTTAATACAATAAAGAAAATACACTTACCATAGACTTTCAACTCTAGCTACCATTTTTATGACATTTTCAGAAACCTTCTTAGAGCCATCTCAAAAAAGTTTCAATTTTAAGCTTAATTGATTTTAGCAAAGTCGAGGGATTTTTTTCCTTCATGAGCCATCCCAAAATAGTTGTTCATGTAATCCCCAAATGTAATTTCCCGGTAGCGAGCTTCCCTGCCGTGCTCTACCAGCTGAGGTAGCGGACCAATCTTCTCTGTTGGCAGCGGTCTGGTAAATACTGGAATAGACACTCTAGAGTCTGTGCTTGTGGTACGTACTCTATGTTCAGCGCTTTTGTACCTACCGTTGCTTACTATCTGGGGAGAAACAAATATGTTCAATATTCTCTATATTAGCATATTTTGACTTGAAGATAAATTTAGCTTTAATCAAGTTACCATTTTACCCTTGTAGTTAAGAAAATTAGTGGTGAGAAAATGTATTTTAGCATTGTCTGATTACCTGCAATGCATCTCCTACATTGATAATTAAGGCACCCTGCAGAGGCGGAATCTCTATCCATTCTTCTTTCCTCCCAGCTTTTACATCTTCTTCCACCTTAACTTGCAACACTCCGATACCATCTTGTAGTAGAACGGTTATGGTGCTCAAATCAGAATGCCTTCCAACACCAACTGTTAGCTCTGGATTCGGACATTTTGGGTAAAAGTTCATGTTAACCTTCTTAAAGGCAAATAGTGATTCCACCCTGGCGCGTTCAACTTCCACCCCAAAATTTTCGAATAGTATTTCCAATATCCTTTTGATTAGCTTCGAGGATGCTTTTAAGTAGCCAAGTGCCTCTTCCCTGAGAAAATTAGTTAATCAAACTTTCTTCTTGTGCACTTAAAAAGTTCATAGTACTGTTAAATGTAGCAAATGAGAAGTTGTATGCATATATAATGTGATCTTCTGTCCGACATGGGATATGTATATGAATGCAGATATTATAACTGCGTTGCGAGGATGGATTCCACCTATTTGACCATAGGCGCTGTCAGGGGCTTGAGCCTGCAGACACGAGAAGAAGAGAAAGGAAGGTAGGAGAAATGTGTCTTACTTGCACTCTTTAGGCCATTGTTGAAGAGCATCAGTATCATTAGTATAAAGCATGCTAATAAAATCTTTCCATTCCAGAGCCTTTTCTTTCTCAGGTGCAAAACTGGTTCCATATCTCACTAGAGGACTAGTGCTTACTCCCTTGAGATAAACAGCCTTAGCTTCTGATGGTTGACCGAAAAAGCGATGTGCAGCAACTTTAACCGACTCCAAGAGTTCCAAAGGCACACCATGGTTGATCACTTGGAAGAATCCAAATCTTTCGGCAGCTTCAGCAATGGCTTTCACCACTTGATCATGGTCTGGACCATCTAGTTTCGATAAATCAATGCCAGCAAAGTATTCTTCTGAGGTTTCATAAAGCTTTTCGATTCTTTCATTTGATGGTTGGATATATCTGTTTGGTACCTTTGAAATTCCTGAATCGACCAAGCCTTTGACACCATTGCCATTTCTTACAACAAAGTCGAACAAAGTGTTGTTGTCATCAAAACTATTAGCCATTTTGATGTGTAGATGCTCTTAGTTAGAACTTGTGAAAGTATCCTCATCTACTTATAAAGAAGGTAAGAGATAAGAGGGCCCTATGGAGAATGTGGTCAGAAATCCATAATAGAGTCCGACCACGACCGAATTGATTATCTTCATGCATAAGGATACTAGATTACCTAGTAGAAAAGATTGAAAAATCATCACAAACCTCCCCTATTTCTTTTCTATTGCAATTTCTGGATTATTATATGATGATTTTTTAACTTTCCATATATAGAAAAATATAGAAAAGAAATAGAAAGAGATAGACTAGAAACGACATATGTTATGTCAATGACACCAAAGGGATATTAAATTAATGGAATTGGGATATGGATGAAATATAATGAAATAGAGCCGCTTTGAGGTTCCCTCTGATCGGAATATTAGGTGATCATTTGGAGGGGTGGTTGCTAAGCTTAAACGGAATTAAGAACTAAGTTAGCTTACGTATTGTTATCATTGCATGATAATCCTTGAGTGTCGGTTATATTTCTCTTATATTTAATTAAACGTGATACATATGAGATGCGAGTTGATATGTGATGTGAGATTATTTTTTCCATGTTATCTATTCCTGACCTTACATCTAAGAGGATTTTATTTTTTATTTTTTATTTTTTTTGAACCGACAGGTAAGAAGAAGTTGATGCCTTTTTAAGTGCTAAGATCTCGGTATTGTAAGATGTTGGATTTTCTAGTACATCAACATCATTGGTTCAGAGTGAATTTATAAGGTTGAACTAATCATAGTATCATTATTATTAATTTATAAATTTGGAATAATTATATTGTTTTATATATGATAATGTTATTAATATATTGGATAGTGTAATAGAATATGTATTATAATAGTAATAGAATTGTATAGGGATCAGGTAGCCCAGTGGTATGGCTGTCCAACAATGCTGGCCGAGAGGTCTGGTTAGCCAAGACTATGGAGGTGGAGTCACCTAAAGTATCCGTTAGCCAAGGCTATGGGGCTGGAGATTTTCTAGATCCCCAAATACCATAGATGAATGAATATCATCTCCAAAGCTCAAGACAACAAAACCAAAATGGGCACTAAGCACCAGGATTTGACCTTTTTCATGTTTTTTATATCTGTTTGTCCCAACTTTCATGATTTTTGTCCTTAAATAGTGAGTCCCCCCCCCCCCCCACAATAAATACGGACTACTACTTTGGTAGGAAAGAAATTAAAACTATTTTGGACAATAAAAATTGGCAAAAAAATCCTCTTTCCTCATTCTATCTCCCATTCCTATCCACACGAATAGATGATTGTCACGTGTTCACTTTTTTCCTTACGGTTTCCACTAAGTTATAAATTTTTTTAAATAAAAAAATAACACGTGTTAATTTATTATTAATAGAATCGAGAATGGGACACCAAAAGGCCTTGAAAAATCAATGCCAAGAAGGTATTTGGACTTTTCCTCACCTGCAGTGCATTAAATCAAATTTTAAAAATCAAAATTTAGATCTAGTGTTGAATACTTTTGCGTTTGCACCTTGCAAACATATTATTATTATTATTATGAAATTGTATATAGCAATTTGAAAATATAAAATATAATTCTAATACATATTTTTTTGAGGAAAAAATATTATCCAATACTAATTTTGTTGTTCTAAAAAAGTTACTAATAATTTTGCTATTATGATTTTTTCCTACTTTCTCACAACATCTTGAAATAAGGGTTTGACCTTGATCTCCACAAACTAGACTAATTTTTTTTTTATTTCAGTTTTCTGCTATGTTTTCCTTAGTTTCAACTCATACTTCAAAATAACTATTGTTATAGCCTTAGATTACCTTGTCATGATGTGTTTTTTTCCCTACATATTTCAAAAAACCTCCAAACAACTTAACTTTTGGATTTTTATTTTTTTTGGAGTATGGCTTAGTCATAGAAAAGAATGTTGGGATGTCAGAGTTGGCTTTAGAATATCGAAGAGGCCAATAGTCCAGTGGGGCATTGGTCGACTTGTGATCTAGAGGTCTCGGATTCAATACCACCCTCCGCCTGCGTGCGTTAAGCTTTATTCTACCTTATCTAGGGTGTTCTATCTCCCTAATGTGGGGCTGTTCTCTCTCCCCAATGTGGGGCAATCGCCCATCGTGACGTCAACAAAAAAAAAAAAAAAGACTTGGCTTTAGAAAAAGGTAAAAATTGATTTTAAAATTTACGAGTAATTGATTACTTTTTTTTAACGACTCATCAGTGAGAAAGCATAACAACCAACTTTCTTTCCACTATAATGTTTCCATTTCCTTTTCCTTTTTCCAACACAAGAAACATAGTACTAAAAAAAATTGCATTTCATGATGAGAAACAATAAAATGTTATCCAAGATCTTCATGTTTCCTTATACGTTGCTATGATAATCAAATATTTTAATACAAAGATCATTCCAAAGAAAACATATGATTTAGTAGTAATTATATGTTTATTCGGCAAAATTGACATTTTGTGTTTTATAAATACTACCACAAAGTGCACCAAAAGTCCTTTTGATGTTACATGTCTAGATGTGCAGCTATTGTATACCCCACCATAGATATTGATCTTGATCTAAAATGATACTCCATCCATTCCTAAATATAAATCCTAAATATAACTCTTTAGACAATTTTAGAAAATTAAGAAATTTATCATTTTTACCGTAAGTTTCAATATTACCCCTCTCTCACTTCTATAGCATAAGAAAAGACAGGAAAAATTAGGGATGACAGAGGCCGCAAATAAAAGAAATATTGAGGGTATAATTAGAATAAATTGATAGCAACTAATAAAAGAGCCTTAAACGACAATTAATTTGGATACCTATAAATTTTCTAAACGATAGTTAAATGGAAATGGAGGGAGTATTCTTAGAATCAATAATGACTTAGAATCTTTCTATCGTGCTTTTTGTCTGTCTTGTTAATATTAAGATGGTATTTACACAAATGTAATACATGTGAATCAGTGAATGTGAAAGAATATAGAGATATTAGCCTTTTTTGCCCATGAACCATTTACGAATTCCTGTTTCTGCCCAAAAATTTATTTGTGCTCTTATTTTGACCAGGTACTATTTACGTGCTCCAAAAATGCCCAAACGTGGCTGTTTCCGGTCGCTGAGGCGGTGCATCTCAGGCGATCTGTTTGAGAGCGAATTGGATAGGGGTAATACCGTCCAATACTAAAATACTTGCATTATACTAACATATAAACTACATCTTCTTCACCAAAAACCCATCTCCCATCATTTGCCAAAAATCTGCCAATCTGTTGTGCTTCCATCTTCCCAAATTCTGACCCATGTTTTTGAAAACTCCTAATATTGTGCTTCCATCTTACCCTTGAAGACCCAATTTTATTTTTCAAACAATGTCGAAAATGACATCAATTAGTAGCTCATCAATATGTAGAAGGTCCAATAAAATTTGTAGGTGCTCTCCACCAATGGCGGTAGTTACTCGAGTTTCGGGGACGCAAAGAAATCCGGGTAGATTGTTCCATGCCTGTGAAAAAATTGGGGTAATATTTGTCACATTTTGTTTCGGGTATGATGTTAATTATAAGTGATTTTTGCTTTGTTTCTTATTCAATCTTTCTTGCTTAGAATGGATCGTGTGGTTTCTTCGAATGGGTTGAGGCTTCCGAAGTGCTAAATGAAACATGGAACATTAACAACGAACCATCGAGGAGGGATCCCAACCAACTATCAACTACTGATTTTTTGAAGATTTGGTGTCAAATGAGTAGCTTTCTATGCATTATCATGTTCATTCTCATTGTTCTCTTGCTGAAAGAGTTAGGCACTTGTAGGAGAAGTGTTTAGAAGTTGAGGTTTTTGTTATGTTTGTAGTTTCTTTTTAAGGATTGGCAGTATTTTAAGTAAAGTTTTCAAAGACTTCTTGGAGTTTTGTCCATTCTGAAAGCGAATTGAAATATGTTTATCAAAATAATGGGAGTGGTATTTTCAAATGCTTGTTTATCATTCACAAAATAGCAAAGTAAATGCTCCATCAGCCACAGATTCAAAAAACAGATTACATACTAAATGTTTGAAAATGTACCAAAAACACTTGAACAAAACATGTCAAATGTAAATGCATCTATTCTAACTAGTGATTGATAATGTATTTGCCTGCCCTCTTCCTAAAGCTTGGAACCACATTTTGCTGAGATGAATTGCCACCATTTGTCAAGGTATTCGCTTGAGTGTCGGTAACCTGCCATTTTGAGAGAGAATAATTAGAGATGCACTTAAAATTTGTGTAAATAAAGTAGACATATTAATACCTGGTTTGTAAGAGGAGCAGCCAGATTCTCCTCAACAGGCTGAGACTGAGCAATTTCAGCTTCAACATCCCCCAAGTCCTGCACAACCCTCCCTGGCCTCATTCTACAACCTCTTTTGTTGTGGCCCAATTGTAGACATTTGCTGCATCTATTCATGTTTGATGGTGGCATTTGTGGCACATTGTTATCTTGAAAACTTCCGCCACCAACAACAAGTGGGCACAATCTAACAAATAAGACATTTTCAAATAACATTAGATAACAGTACATCTATCCCACAAAAGACATGTGTATTTTAAATTGTTAGATTCCAAAAAAAAAAATCATTTTTTAAAAATGTCAGTCTTTATTCAAATTAGAAGATTCCAAAACATAATTACATTTACATAAACAATTGCAAGTGGCCCTAAGAATCATTATTAATTCATTATTCATGTTGAATCCATATAAAGAGACACTTCCACCAACACAGAAACATCACTTAACACAAAATAAAAAATCAAATCAGATTTCATAAACCCTAGTTCGAACAAATCCCCTTACGGTATTCAGGTTTTGGTTTTTCTTTGTCATCAGCTTCCCTTAACTTCAATCGACCCATCTCTGAACACCAATCGTTAGGGTTTGAATTTTCTTGATTCGGGATTTAGAAATAGAAATGACGGGTAGAGTTTTTTGATTATCTTCAAACACAATTAGCACTTGTACAAGCAGAGATTGTCCAAATGAAAATGGGACAATTCTCTTCAATATCATCAGCAGGTACTACAATAAATTCACCAGACCATAATAACAATATTATTAATAATGCATCTCCTAATTCATCAAGGCATATAACACAATCTCATCACCATGACCATAGGTCCCTATACACATTATGGGAGTCTTTGTGGTCTTGTTGATTAAATATTATGGCTTGGGGGTTTGTTTTCTAATATTATGATTGGGTTTTCTTTGGATGTACTTGGATTTGGTCTGGTCTGAGTTTGAAACCAATTTGAGACCCAAACCATTTGGATAGTGTTTTGAAATAAAACCTCAAGCACTAAAATTATGTAGAATTTGATTTGAGTTTGAGGCTAGTATTAAACTGAGATCAGAAATCTCAGACTTGAGACCCAATCCACACGGACCCTTACTGTCTGGTTTTTATTTTTGGTTGGGGGAGGGGCGGGTATTTATATACCCTTTTGTAAATGTCTAACCATATAATTATAATATGAGTTTGGAAAATTCTATTAACTCATGCCAAGTTGTTGAAATATGCAGTCTCACATCTAGTATCTAAAAAATATCCAAATCACTTACAAACTCAGAGGTTAACTCCTCTCATGGCCAATTGCACCCATGAGCTAATTTTTCACACCCTTCCCACTCTCTCCAGTCTCCCCCAACAAAAAAAAAATAAGATAAAGATGAAAACAGTATTCAGAAAAGCTAAAAAGTATGTTGTGCAAATATATTAAGCACAACCATCATATTGTACTCAAGTTCATATACTAATATTTCAGAATCAAATAACTCTCTCAGTAATCTTTTCCTGGCATGTTTTGAGAGGGAGCTTATTATTTATCTTATTTCTCAAAACATCTATATATGGAAGAAAGGAGGAAAGAAGGTTGGTTGGGAAATAGGGCTCTTCTAAGAGTCCCTAGATGCGATGGCAAAAAGAAGTTATCATGCTAGTGCTTTTGGTCTCCTGGGTTGTATCTTCAAAGCACTAGTATTTGTTCTTAATTGATCTTTGTCTTTTTGCCTTGCTTCCTTGTTCTTAAACTTTCCATATTCTATCTTATTACATCAAAGTTTGCCATAATAAAAAAGGGGGAGATTGTAAGCCCTAAGGGCGAACAAACTCACTTTTTGATAATGGACAAACATTTGATATTGTGTCTAATGCTCTCAATCTTTGTGTTAGAATATCGGAAGTCATAATGGAAGCTCTAAGTACTTCAATCAAGCCATGATCAAGATTCAAAGTTATACTTAAAGGCACATCTCGTCGAGATTGAAGACTTAGGTTTGGTTAGGATAGCTTTGTCTTTATAAGTCTTTATCTTATAAGCTGTAACCAATGCTCTTATGAACATAAACGTACAACACTCTAGTCTTGCATGCTCATAAACACGTTTTCAAAAGGCTTAGTTTCAAAATGGTACTTATATGTTCTTATTTCAAAAGCCTTTGATTTCAAAGTCTAAGTCCTTTAAAATGGTTTTCCAAATGTTCTTACTTGTTACCTTTTGGGAAAACCTTTTAGACTTCAAAAGATTTCAAAACTAGTGAAAAATCAACATCTCTCATACTCAGGAAAGTCGGATCATCCGAGATTTCCTCGGATCGACCGAACCGGAACAGAGAGTTGAAGCTTTTGGAACTTGCTGAATTCGGTCGACCTAAGGTCCAGTTCGGTCGACCGAGATATGGAAGGGTCATCCGAACCTAAGTTCGGTTCATCCGAGGCTGTTGTTCGGTCAACCGAACTCTGTATTTTCTAGCCGTTATATGACCGTTACAGAGTTGTTTTTTCAGCATATTTTGAAATGTATATAAACTCTAAAGCTGCAGAATGACTCCAAGGCTTGCACATCAAACATACATTGATTCTTATCAAGTCTAAACACTCTCAAAGCAAAAGCACTTCATTTCTATGATCTAAATCATTTAAAAGTGATCTTTCTAAAGCAAGACAAAGAGTGTGCATCTTATGTTCTAAGAGCTGATTATTCTTGTACTTAAAAAGTATATATCTCTCACTTAGAAGAGTGAACAATCCTTCTCTTTAAACCTTCTCATTCCCTTTCTTAGTGATAGGGTTATTCTTGTATAAGTCCTACTTTGTGTGGGCAATGTACTCTTGGTGAGTTTTGTATTGTGGTTGTGTTGTAAAACTCTTAGTGAGTTATCCACAAGTGTAATATTCTTCTTAGTGAAGTTGTTGAAAATCCTTGGGTAAGGCTCAAGGTAGTGGATGTAGATTCTAAGTGAATCGAACCACTATAAATCCTTTGTCTTGTGGTTGGCTTTCGTTTTGCTGTTTATCATCTTGCTCAAACTCACACTAGCCTTGCTTAGATTCGTAAAAGTTTACAAGATTGATTTAAACCCAATTCACCCCCCCTCTCTTGTGTTTTACACAAGCTATTACTGAAGATAAAGACAGAGAGTGGATGAAGCAATCTCAGTAAAATAGTCCCAAGCTGCATTGACGCTTCATTATCTCCTGGAAAGGCATGAGAAAGACAATCAGCCGCATATTAACAGAGGTATGAGGGAAGGGGATTATAAATTATAAGTGTTGTAAAACACAAGAGAGGGGGGGGGGGTGTGAATTGGGTTTTAACTAATCTTGTAAACTTTTTCGAAGCTTTGCAATGCAAGTGTAAGTTTGAGCAAGATGATTAAAAGCAAAGCAAAACCCAATAACAAGACAAAGGATTTAGAGTGGTTCAATTCACTTAGAATCTACATCCACTACCTTGAGCCGCACCCAAGGATTTCAACAACTTCACTAAGAAGAACTTTACACTTGTGGACAACTCACTAAGAGTTTTACACAACAACCACAATACAAAACTCACTAAGAGCTTGCCCACACTAAGTAGGACTTTTACAACAATTACCCAATCACTAAGAAAGGGAAATAAGAATGTTTAATACAAAGAATATTCACTATTCTAAGTGAAAGATATTACCTTTGAAGTACAACAATGATAAGCTCTTTGAACATATGAATTCCACTCTTTGTCTTGCTTTTGAAAGATTGCTCTTGAATGATTTAGATCATAGAAATGAAGAGCATTTACTTTGAGAGTGTTTAGACTTGATAAGAAATCAATCTATATTGTATATACAAGTCTTAGAGTCATTCTAGAGCTTTGTAGTATTTATACATTTCAAAATCGGCTGAAAAATGACTCTTTAACGGTCAAATAACGGCTAGTTCAACACAGAGTTCGGTTGACCGAACTAGAGTTCGGATCCACTTTGCACCATCTCGGTCGACCGAAGTTGGCCATAGGTCGACCGACTGCTTTTGGCTCAACTCTCTGTCTAGCTTCGGTTGATCCGAGGAAAACTCGGATGATCTGACCACTGAGCTGATTTTTCACACGTTTTGAAATCTTTTGAAGTCTTTAGAAGTCTAAAAGGTTTTCCCAAAAGGTAACAAGTAAGAACACTTGGAAAACCATTTTAAAGGACTTAGACTTAGAAAACAAAGGCTTTGAAGATACGAACACATTTAAGAATCCTTTTGAAAACTAAGCCTTTTGAAAACGTGTTTATGATGCATGCAAGACTAAAGTGTGGAGCTTATGTTCATGAGAGCTTTGGTTAGAGCTATATAAGATAACGACTAAAAACGACAAAGTAATCTAACCAAACCTAAGTCTTCAATCTTCAATCTTGAAAGATAAGCCTTGAATATAACTTTGAATCATGATACCAATGGCTTGATTGAAGTACTTAGAGCTTCCATAATGAGTTCCGATATTCTATCACAAAGATTAAGATCATTAGACACAACATTAAAAGTTTGTCCAATATCAAAAACTGAGTTTGTTCGCCCTTAGGGCTTACAATCTCCCCCTTTTTGATTATGACAAACTTTTATGTAATAAGATAGAATATGGACAAAATTAAGAACAAGGAAGCATGGCAAAAAGTTGAAGATCAATTAAGAGCAATGACTAGTGCTTTAAAAGATAAAACCAATGAAGACAAAAGCATAACTTCTTTTTGCCATATAATCTAGGGACTCTTCGAAGAGCCCTATTTCCCAAACAACCTCCTTTCCTCCTTCCTTCCATTAAAATGTTTTGAGACAAAAGATCTATAATAAGCTCCCCCTCAAAACATGCCAGGAAAAGATAAGCAATGATAGCATAATGATAATCAAGGATAATATACCAATTTAAATACCAATTAACATACACCAATTTTCTCCCCCCTTTGGCATAATCAAAAAGACTTCAATCTCCAAGATATAAGGGTGTACTTGCAAAAATATAAACAGTTCATAGCACAAGCAAAGTTAATACACCAATTTTTTGAAGAATGATCTTTTTGAATAAGCTTGGTTGATTTCTAAAAACAAAGAGTCCAAAATGACACACAAATATAAAGATGGTCATTTTTGGTCCAAAAAGAATATCAACCTAAGCTAAAAACAAAGGAGATAGGGTGATACCAATATAACCTTTAAGAACAATCTCCCCGTTTATCAAACATACGATGTTAGCTATTTGAGATCAAACCAAGTATGATACCAATTGACCAATTGTAAAACATGATACCAATTGTAAATATGGCCAATTGTAAAACATGTTTGAAAATATAACTAACAAAGTACTAGTGGAAGTGATACCATGAATTCATAAGTTAAGCACATGTATCACAACCAAAAGAAGTAGAGGAAGTGTAAGATAACACTTTGAGTACATTCCTCTAACAAGTTAATGGTTAGCTAAATGAGTGTAGCAACTCTTAAAGTGATACTAACCAAAAACCATAATGAGATCACAAAGGATAAGAGAATGAAGAATATGATCTCAAAGTTATTAAGGGAGAGTATATGTGATACCAATTGAAGACATAAACATTTATAACACATATAACTTCCAAAATAACTTACTCAAGTTGGCTATAAGAGTTAAAAGATGAAAAGCAAGCCAACAAGAGATGTGATGATGTAAATTATGAACAATTGAGCATACATCACATATTGAGTTTACATCCTAAGTCAAGCATCTAGACGATCAACCACATAAGATTAATGCTATAGACTTGAATATAAACACATCAACACCCCTATATGCAATAAAGATCAAGTAAAAACTAAACATAGCATATACAAAACTCCCCCAAAGCATAAGACACTGAATAAAATGGGGGGAGGGGTTTTTAAAAAGAGATTTCATCACAAGGATCAAATCATTAAGCTCTCTTATAGCATGCTCAAAAGAATCAAAACAAATGAAGAGCAAACATGTTATAAAGGAAAGAGATTGAGTTTAGTAATATCTCATTGAATTTGATGAATGCTTTTGCACTTTGAGTTCCTTCAATGAGTTCCTTGAGCTTCTCAATCTTCTTTGCATGACAAGTGTAGAGTCATCAATGATGGGTGACTTTTCTTTTCTTGATGAACCCTCTACAATCTTGTAATCCTTAGCATTTGACTCTTTTCTTGGAGTCTTAGCTCACTTGTGCCATTCCTTGTAGTTCATATCTTCTACTTGAAGCTTAGAACTCTTTGTTACCTACAAGGAATTCTTGAGAACAAATATGGTACCTTTTTAAAGGTCCTTCATGATTAGCTCAATATCTCAAGTAACACAAATATGCATATGGATCATTGCAAATCAAAAACCAAGACAACTAGATGGATTCTTAATTGAATACTACATGACAAAACAAGAATCAATCAAGTTGCATATGCTACATCTCATAGATACCTTAGCTAAATAAACATGGACAATAAAGAACATGCTAAAGGTTATCTATATGAATATAACATTCAAGAATGTGAGATGCAATCATATATAAGAGCAAGCATGTATATATATCAAAAACACTTAAACACATTAAATAAAGTGTTAAGAGAAGGTGATTTTGATACCTTTGCTTTCTTACCAAGTGATGAAGACATTGTATTGACACTTTTGCTCTTGTCATCACTTGATGCTTTGCTCTTTGTATCTAACCAACTTGGTTCTCCAATTTATTAACATTTGAACTTTGAGAATCCAAGTGTTAAGGAGTGCTTTTAAATTTCTTCTTTTGGCACATCTCCTTTTACTTCTCCCCAATGCCACTTCTCTTCGAATCAAGTCCATTGAAGCTTTGTGGCATACATCTAACTTATAAGAACCTATAAGATCAAGGGAAGAGTAGCTTTTGGTACCCACTTTTGTTTGGGTCCATGGGGGTTAGTTGAAGTGAGCTTAACTCTCCAAATGGTTTTAACTCCCCTTTCAATCTTCTTCTTAACATGGCATCTAACACAAGAGTGACCATGTTTTCCACAATATGTGCAATGAATATGTGGCTTAGAAGATTTGTGAGCATGCACAAGATAACTTCTTGGCCTATGTGACATTCTAGCATTTAAAACATGATTCTTAGGTTTAAGCGAAGAGCTAGCAATATCAACATGTTTAGCAATATAACCAAGGCCATGTTTATCAAGAGAAGCACATTGCATGCCAAGAATTTGATCAAGATTTTTCTTACCCTTTGTAAAGTTTTCAACAAGAAAGGTAAGGTCTTTAACTTTGTTTTTCAAAAGATCAAATTCAACAAGCTTGTTTTCTAAAGATGACAATTTATCACAAGCTTCTTTGTGTTGTAATGAAGATGAATTGCAAGTAGTAATAAGGCTTTCATTTTCACGTTTCAAGCAATTAACATCAACACACAACTTTTCATTTTCATCAATCAACTTAGATTTATCAACAAGCAAGGATTCCATTTTAAGCTTCATTTCTTTGTTTTGCTTTGCACATTTTTTCAATTGATCATACATATCAATTAAAAGCTCATTTGGATCATCCTCATCATTATCACAAGAATTTGAAATAGAGGGAGAAGGATGTACCTCATTACCAAATGCCATAAGACACATGGGGTCATTTACTTCTTGATCATCCTCACTTCCTTCTTCATCCCAATGGCTTAACAAGCACTTTGCAATTTTGAGATTGAAGAACAATTTCTCTACTTCTTCATTATTGATGATAGAATCAAGATCAATAGCCTTTTTAGCACCATTTTTTGCTTTTCTTCATCTCGAAGGTGAGTAGAGAGCCAATTAGTTCCTCCGTTGAATATGTCTTTAAGTCTTTGGCTTCTTCAATGGCAAGAGCTTTTGTTTCCCAACATTTTGGGAGTGAGTTGAGAATTTTCCTATTGATTTCTCTGGAAGTATACTCCTTGCCATTAGACCTCAACCCATTTACAATGTTGGAGAGTCTTGAGTTCATCTCATTGATAGATTCATTAGGCTTCATGGAGAATAGCTCAAATTCTCTAACTAGCAAATTTAATCTTGACTCCTTGACTTGATTTGTGGCTTCATGAGTAACTTCTAGCATTTTCCACATGGAGTGTGCGGATTTTCTTCCAAGGACACGATTGTACTCATCCGGATTTAAGGCACAACTAAGAATGTTCATTGCCTTGTAATTTTGAGTCATCTTCTTGGACTCAAACTCATTTAACTCATTGTCCGGCTTTGGCACTTGAACACCATCCACCATTTTCATAGGCACATATGGACCATCTTCAAATATATGCCATAAAGAATAATCTATTGAGCACACATATATCTTGAAACGGTCTTTCCAAGCCTCATAATTATTTCCATCAAAAAGTGGTGGCCTATTGGTGGAAGACCCCTCTAGATAAGCTAATGCGGAATTTCCGGCCATAATCTTTACTTCAAGCGGTTAAGCTAAAAATGAAGACGAGGCTCTGATACCAATTGTAAAACACAAGAGGGGGGGGGGGTGAATTGGGTTTTAACTAATCTTGTAAACTTTTTTCGAAGCTTTGCAATGCAAGTGTAAGTTTGAGCAAGATGATTAAAAGCAAAGCAAAACCCAATAACAAGACAAAGGATTTAGAGTGGTTCGATTCACTTAGAATCTACATCCACTACCTTGAGCCGCACCCAAGGATTTCAACAACTTCACTAAGAAGAACTTTACACTTGTGGACAACTCACTAAGAGTTTTACACAACAACCACAATACAAAACTCACTAAGAGCTTGCCCACACTAAGTAGGACTTTTACAACAATGACCCAATCACTAAGAAAGGGAAATAAGAATGTTTAATACAAAGAATATTCACTATTCTAAGTGAAAGATATTACCTTTGAAGTACAACAATGATAAGCTCTTTGAACATATGAATTCCACTCTTTGTCTTGCTTTTGAAAGATTGCTCTTGAATGATTTAGATCATAGAAATGAAGAGCATTTACTTTGAGAGTGTTTAGACTTGATAAGAAATCAATCTATATTGTATATACAAGTCTTAGAGTCATTCTAGAGCTTTGTAGTATTTATACATTTCAAAATCGGCTGAAAAATGACTCTTTAACGGTCAAATAACGGCTAGTTCAACACAGAGTTCGGTTGACCGAACTAGAGTTCGGATCCACTTTGCACCATCTCGGTCGACCGAAGTTGGCCATAGGTCGACCGACCTGTTTTGGCTCAACTCTCTGTCTAGCTTCGGTTGATCCGAGGAAAACTCGGATGATCCGACCACTGAGCTGATTTTTCACACGTTTTGAAATCTTTTGAAGTCTTTAGAAGTCTAAAAGGTTTTCCCAAAAGGTAACAAGTAAGAACACTTGGAAAACCATTTTAAAGGACTTAGACTTAGAAAACAAAGGCTTTGAAGATACGAACACATTTAAGAATCCTTTTGAAAACTAAGCCTTTTGAAAACGTGTTTATGATGCATGCAAGACTAAAGTGTGGAGCTTATGTTCATGAGAGCTTTGGTTAGAGCTATATAAGATAACGACTAAAAACGACAAAGCTAATCTAACCAAACCTAAGTCTTCAATCTTCAATCTTGAAAGATAAGCCTTGAATATAACTTTGAATCTTGATACCAATGGCTTGATTGAAGTACTTAGAGCTTCCATAATGAGTTCCGATATTCTATCACAAAGATTAAGATCATTAGACACAACATTAAAAGTTTGTCCAATATCAAAAACTGAGTTTGTTCGCCCTTAGGGCTTACAAGTGTGAAAGAAGCTTACACAGAAAGAGTGAATGCAGCAGCCAACTTGGTAATTTTTCTGAATGCCATTCTCTTCTTCCTTCATTCCCTTTTATAGTTAGGGTTCCATTCCCAAAGTGAAATCTCGTCCCTCCAGCTAATCTTGCTCTGACAGGGTACAAGGATCAGGGAGAATCCTTGCCAATAGCCTCAGCAGCACGCAACATCAGTAGCCAGCATTGGTGGTCCCTCATTTCCTCTTCTGTACTTGGGTAGGAATAGATAGCTTAGCTAAATAAATGTCTAAACGGTGTCGTTTCCCACTTAGGTAAATATTAAATGGAAATGTGTTGTTTGACACTTAATTGAATTCTCAAATTGCAAGATCTAATTGACTCTTCAGTTTCCCCCTTTTCCATATTCGAAATGCCGCCCCTTTCCCCTTGGCTCCTGACATTCCCTCTTCCTTGCGAACAACCTTGACCTCAAGGCTGAAAAATGGGAAAACTACTCCTCTATGAATTCTGCGTCTTCCCATGTGGCTTCCTCTAGAGGTAAATTTTCCCAGTGAATTAGCCACTTAACGCCAGGTTTGTTGTTCTTCTTGTATAACTTGTGATCCAAAATTGATGTTGGGTGACTTTTGGTTGCCCATCTGCGCTGGTGTAATGAAGGTCAGTAATGGCCATCTTCATATCTCCAATCCTCTTTTTTAATAGGCTTACGTGAAACACTGGGTGAATAAGGGACTCAGTGGATAGTTTCAGTTTGTATGCGACCTTTCCGATTTTCTGTAGAATTTGGAACGGTCCATGGTACCTTGATGTAAGTTTGAAGTTTTTCCTTAAGGCTACAGAGGTCTGTCTGTAAGGATGTAGCTTAAGGTAAACCCAGTCTCCTTCCTGAAATTCCCTCTCAGTTTTTCATTTATCTGAGTAGTATTTCATCCTCTCTTGGGCCTTCCTGATATTTTCCTTCAGTAAGGCTTCAATCTTTTGCCTTTACCCTAAGTAGCCCTTGGCTACTTCATTACTTCCCAACTGGTAGGGACCAATGGCTAACATAGGTGGTTGATACCCATACAGTGCCTCAAATTGAGTCATTCTGAAAGGTGTATGGAAGTGGTGTTGTACCAACATTCAGCCAGTGAGAGCCATTCCTTCCATTTGCTTGGTTTGTGGTTGCAGAAGCACCTCAGATACATTTCTAAAGTCTGATTAACCCTCTTTGTCATACCATATGTCTGGGAATGGTAGGTAGTGGACATCTTCAGACTAGTTCCCAAGTTTTTAACAAGGTTTGCCAAAAGTGACTGGTGAATATCTTGTCTCTGTCAGTGATGATGTTTCCTGACATCCCATGCAACTTGTAAATGTGGTCTAGGAACAGATCTGCCACTTGTGCTGCAGTGTAGGGGTGAGATAATGGTGGAAAATGACTATACCTTGTGAGTCTGTCCACCACTACAAGGATGGAATCTTTTCCTCTTGATTTTGGTAATCCATCAATGAAGTGCATTGATATGTTACTCCAAGACTGAGTGGGGATAGGCAAAGGCTGTAACAAGCCAGGGTATGCCACATTCTCATCTCTGTTCCTTTGACAAGTATTACATTGTCTTATACTGTCTTGAATGTTGCTCTTCATGGCTAGCCAATAGAAGAACTACCTAGCTCTCTGATAGCTGGCCTGCATTCCTGAGTGCCATCCTTGTTGGGTGGAATGCAGTTCTTCTATCACTTTCTGTTTAATTCCTTTGATGCTCCCCAAATAGATCATTTTATCCTTGTAGAGTATCCCATTTTTGTAGCCCCAACCCTCAGTGCTTTAGTGGTTGATGAGCAGTTCAACTATGACCTTCTGTGCCAACTCATCCTGTACATAGCTGTTTATGACTTCAGTCATCCAAGTTGGACTGACTGAGGTGATAGCATTATACTCCCCTTTTCTTGACAAGGCATCAGCCACCTTGTTCTCCAGCATTTTTTTATAGTGTATTTCAAAGTCAAGCCCCATAAGCTTAGCAGTCCATTTCTATTGAGCCACTGTAGTCACCCTCTGCTCCATTAGAAACTTTAGGCTTTGATGGTCTATTTTTATAATGAAATGATTGCCTTCTAAGTAGTGCCTCCATTTTCTCACTGCAGTTGCCAAAACTAGCAGCTCCTTTTCATACACAGATAGTTCTTGGTGCCTAGGTCCCAAAGCCTTGCTTATGTAAGCTACGTGCCTTCAATCCTGCATGATTACAGCCTCAATGTCTATTTCAGAGGCATCAGTTTCAATTATAAAAGTCTTACTCCAGTCAGGCATAGCCAACACTGGTGTAGTACTCATGGCTTATTTCAGAGTCTCAAATGCCTTCTCAGAATCTTCTGACCACTGAAACTTTCCCTTTTGCAACATCTTGGATAAGGGCTTGTTGATTTCCCCATAATTCTTCACAAATCTCCTGTAGTAGGTTGTGAGTCCCAGGAATCCCTCAATTGTGTGAAACTTTCCCTCAATTGTGTGATACTTTGGGGTAAGGGCCAGTTGATCATATCCATTACCTTAGCTGGATCAACTGATACTCTTTGACCACTGATGATGTGTCCCAAATATTCCACTTGGGTTTGTGCAAATGTGCACTTACTGAGCTAAGCATAGAGTTGGTGTTGCCTCAGTAAGTCAAACATGATCCTCAAATGAGTCAAGTGTGAAGTTAGGTTAGGACAATACACTAGAATGTCATCAAAGAAAACCAGCAAAAATTCTTAAGTAGGGCCCAAAGATCTTGTTCATCAAGGATTGAAAAGTTGCTGGGCCATTGGTTAATCCAAAAGGCATGACCAAAACTTCAGATAACCTCATGTGTGTCCTAAGGCCGTCTTAGGCACATCACTCTCATTAACTCTAATATGAAAATAGCCTGACCTTGGGTCAATCTTGGTGAAGTAATGAGCTCCTTGTAGCTCATCCAATACTCATTTATGATGGTATTTGGAATTTGTCTTTTAGGGTTATGGAGTTCAGTTGCTTATAGTCAACACAGAACCTCCATGTCCCATCCTTCTTCTTGACTATCAAGACAGGAAAGGCAAACTGGTTGTTGCTGGGCTAAATGATGCTTTCTACAAGCATCTCCTTAACTAGCCTCTCAATTTCATTCTTCTAAGCATGAGGATACCTGTAGGGCCTCAGCTTAAAGGGTTGACTTCCTTCCACCAATGAAATCTTGTGTTCATGACCCCTGGATGGGGGCAGTCCTTGGGGTTTTTTCAAAAACTTCTGTAAATTCCTTAATAACTTGGTCCGCTTCTTTAACTCACCTACATCCACTGTGGTTTCCATGGAAAGTAGTTGACCAAAGAACACTTGGTCTCCATCTTCCACTAACTTGAGGATGGAGATTCCATTGGCAACTTCTATCCTTAAGTCTCTTTTATCTCCTTGCAGCATGATTTCTTTGCCCTCTTTCTTAAAGGTCAACCTAACTTCTATGAAGTCAAATATGATTGAGTTATACTTCCTTAGCCAATCTAACCCTAGGATCATGTCACTGCTACCCAATTCTAAGACCATGAGATCAGACATAAAGACATACTTCCCCATTTTCCAGTCTAGTTTCCTGAACATAGTGTGGCTCCTCATAATGGCCCCATTAGCAACAGCAATCTTCATAGGTCTACTGCCTGTTTCACTAAGGTTCATCTCCTTCATTAACTTAGCGTCAATGAAGTTACTGGTACTACCAATGTCAATTAATATGTACACTTCTCTTGTCCTGACCAACCCAGAGATTTTGAATGTGATGTTGGTCACTCTTCCAATCATAGCATTGACTGAAATTTCACGTTCCTCTTCCTTTTCTAGTGTATTCTATTTTCCCTCCTGGTTGTACAATAAGAACTTCTCAGATTCCACCTCCTCCTCATTTTCAACCACAATAATGTTTAACTCTTTCTTAGGACAGACATGACTTGGGGCAAATTTTTCTCCACACCTGAAGCAAAGCCCCTTCTCCTTCCTTAGCTGATATTCACCCTCAGAAAGTTTTCTGAAGGTCACTGGTTCCTTAGGTTTTCCTGAGGTCACAAGGTTTTTGTTGTAAGGTCCCCCAATTAACATTCTTTGGTTGTTGTATGGGTTTCTGGGTGTAGGCAGGATGCCATTACCCTTTTTGGTTGGTTTAGCTAGGGCTTCCAAGGTCTTTTGTAGATGAATGGACTTATCACAAACTTTATCCAAGGTGTTCAAGTCAAACACCTTGATCATATGCCTTAACTTATCTTTCAAGCCCCCTATGAATACAGAATATAGTAGTCCTCAGTAGCTTGTGGCATCTGAGTGATGACTACACATCTAAGCTTCTCAAACCTATCTATGTACTCCTCCACATCTACTTTATGTTTGAGCCTACTAAAATCCTCCATCAACTGCCTCTCATCAGCTTCTCCAAATCTCTTGCATACTGCAGAGGCAAATTGTTCCCGTGTTTCGTTGGGGTGTGTTGCTACCCTGACCTACTCCATGTATATGCCCTATTTATGAAATTAAGCTTAGACAATGTTATCTTCTCCACTTCCTCAACATTATGGAGCAGGAAATAGTCTCTACATCTTTCTCTCCATTCTTTAGCCTCAACCCCTTCAAAAATAGGAAACTCTAACTTAGGGGCTTTGTAATCTATCCTTCTTTCCCTTCTGTAACCTATATGATTCCTGTTTTGACCAGAATCTATGGTTATAGGTGTTCCATAGGTTGGTCTATTGCAAGTCACCCCACTAGACTGACCTACTTCATGATGCTTGCCCTCCCTTTGTATCTCACTTTCTTAGTTCTTGGATGGCAACATTTATGGTAGTGACTCCACTAGCTAACTGAGCTAACTGATCCATAATACCCTCTACCTGTTTATGCAAGGTCTCTTGCCCCTTAGCCAAATTTTCTATCATATATTTTTGTTCTTTCTGGTTTAGGCCTAACTGGTCACCATTTCACACTTGGTTTTCTAGAGCTCCATGTTTGTCCCTAGTATTTTCTTCCAGTTTTCTTAGCCTTTCTTGCTCTACAGTTTCCTTGGGGTTATCTTCCTTAGATTGGCTTCTAGTATGGGCCACTCTCACAAGTCGAGAGGAAAGATTGTTCTAATACCACTTGTGATATCCCACCCTCAAGGACACACAGTTAATTCACCAAATTAAAAGGAAATCAGTAATTAAGGCTTAGGTCCAACCAACCAACAAGTGATACGAAGTAAATACTGATATATTTAGCAAAAACAGAGTATTCATTACATTCAATGGATCAACTACTAACATAGTTCATTACTATTTTAACAAGTTATTACTGAAGATAAAGACAGAGTAGGGAGGAAACAAACTCAGTAAAAGAGTCACAAGCTGCATTGACACTTCATCATCTCCCGGAAAGGCATGAGAAAGACAATCATTCACAGATTAACATAGGTAGGATGGAAGGGGATTAAAAGTGATAAGTGTGAAGGAAGCTTACAAAGAAAGAGTGAAGGCAGCAGCCAACTTGGTATTTTTCTGAATGCTCTTTTCTACTTCCTTCATTCCCTTTTATAGTTAGGGTTCCATTCCCAAAGTGCCATCTCGTCCCTCCAACTAATCTTGCTCTGACAGGGTACAAGGATTAGGGAGAATTCTTGCCAACAGTCTCAGCATCACGCAACATCAGTAGCCATCAGTGGTGGTCCCTCATTTCCTCTTTTGTACTTGGGTAGGAATAGATAGCTTAGCTAAATAAGTAAATATCTAAAAGGTGCCGTTTCCGACTTAGGTAAATATTAAATGGAACGGTGTCGTTTGACACTTGATTGAATTCCCAAATTGCAAGACCTAATTGACTATTCAATTTCCCCCTCCCCCATTTTCCATATTCGAAATGTCATCTCTTTCCCCTTGGCTCATGACAACTGATTTTCTATGTTTAGGCTTGTTATTGGCAAGAGCTGTACAGGCCTTAGAATTTCGCTCTGGAGTATTTTGCACAAGTTCCTTTTTAATTAGGGGAAGCCATTGATATTGCAATTTCGAATGTAATTGGATTCAACCTAATGCCCGGTGATCGGTGGCGATCTTTGTGATTCAATTAGAAATTTAATTACTCGTTTTTTCGAGATATTACTTCGATATTTAAGATATAAGATCATTAAATTTGTCCTAATTTCGTGTTTAAGATTGATGATCATGGAATTTTTTCATCAATGATAGTTTATGGCGGGACACGGATTGGATATATTGATAACTTGGGACAAAGATCGGCTCTTTCTGTTTTCTTGTTGATCGTTGATCTTGTGTTTGCCTTCTGTAACCTCTCTGCAAACTTTTTGTGCTCTTTTTATCTGCTGGAAAAGCCCTAATTTGTTCTTATTGGTTTACGTCTCTTCCTATCTCTTTTTTACAGTTGGTTGGCTTAAATGAGTTGGATTTATTTTTTCCTATGTCCGGCAAAGGAGGGTATGAGACTAACAAAATTATTTAATTATTTCTTAAATTAAACCAATTCTTGATGGATGTTGGTTAGGGTTGTTGCCTGAGGCTTCACACACAACAATATTATTTACAGTCAATTTTTATAATAACTCATTATTTACAGTCATTTTTTGTATCAGTTTATTTGGTTACTTAAATTTGTAGAAGTCGTGCTAGTTGTCAGGTTATTTATTTATTTATTTTTTTTTTGTAGATTTTTGGTGAAAGCTTTAGTTTCTTTTTGTAAGAAATTAAATGTGCTCAACATGCTCTATAATTATATTGGTTACTTAAATTTGTAGAAGTCGTGCCTGTTGTCAAGTTTTTTTTGTAGATTTTTGGTGAAAGCTTTAGGTTCTTTTTGTATGAAATTAAATGTGCTGTCCACATGCTCTGTAATTATATTGGTTACTTAAATTTGTAGAAGTCGTGCGGCAGTCAAACTCGAGTTTCTACGTAGGATCATAAGAGTGTAGAAGGATCGTAGTATTGTAGAATCGTAACTCAGATCGTAGATCCTACTTAATTTAAAAATTATTAATTAATTCAATACTTTCTTAATTCTTCTAGATGAAATCTGAAATTTTTGCAGAATATTATGATATTTGCTAGTATTAAACAAATATTCATCACATGAAATAGCCATAGGAAAATGATATAATGTTCTGTGTCTCAGAATTATGTCTACTATCAAAAACCTTACTGGAAAAAATAGAAAAAAAAATATACCCGGGTCTCGACCAATTTGAGCAATTTAAATTCAATAACATTGATTATTTGACCAAATAACTTAATTTATCAAATTAGAGTTTAAGTTTTCGAATTATCTTTTCGTTGTTATCGGCGATGTCATAGGAAGAGCTCAGAGAAAAAAATAGAGGCAAAAAAGGAAATTGATATCGATCGAGGAAGAGATTAAATTGGTCGGCAATTGAGGATTGGAGAGGCTTGAGAAGATTGAATAAGCCACGGAGTTGAAGAGAGATTTTTTTTTATCTAAAATGATTTTTTTTTAAAAAACATTTGGGTCGGGTGGAGTTGAAACTCGACCCGAAATAGAAAATAGCTAAATCGAAGTTGACTCGTAGGATCGTATGATCCTACGTTCCCGAGTCCGATCCCACGAGTTTACTCCGATCCTACTTGATTACTGATCCTACTAGGATCTAACACGTAAGGTCTCTTAAAACGCATAGAATCGTACGATCCTACAAGTCAACTCGCGAATTTGACTGCCTTACTCGTGCATGTTGTCAAGTTATTTTTTGTAGATTTTTGGTGAAAGCTTTAGGTTCTTTTTGTAAGAAATTAAATGTGCAGTCCACATGCTCTATAATTATATTGGTTAACAATTTCAGTATTCTGTTGACCACTTAAACAACTCAACGGGATTATGTAAAAAATTTGGACGAAATGATCAATTTGGCAGGTCGAAAAAACGTAAATGACTACAAAGTTTGAAATTAATCGAATCAAACCGAATTGGCAAGTCAAAAATACGTAAATGACTAAATTGACTAATTTACCAAAATAATTTGCTTAAAAAACAATTAAATTAGTTTTTCCTTTTCTGATTTTTCTTTTTTTCCTTTTATTAGGATAACGATGTTGACCAAATCCACCACAAACTAACGGATATATTTCTTAAAATGTGGCGCACTGACCTTTGTTATAGCAGTTCAAAGCCGTTAATTTCTAAATAAATGATGGTCAAGATCGTGAATAACCGAATACGTGTCATTAGACCCCACCACTAATAACGCTTTTACCAAATCCAACTAGAAAACAGCAATATTCCTTAACCGACTTTGAGGACAATAATTCATAACCACCGTTAGATCAGAACCCACCGACTTAATCTTCACCGTTGATTTCACCTCCTCTGACTATAAATAACCCCCTCCCCCCACAAACTCCTGTTACCTTTGTCGTCCTTCTCTTGTTCTTATCTGCCTGTCCAGGCGTTTTCAGTAATGGCGGCTAGGAAGTTCTTGCTCTTCGATTTAGCTGGGGTTTTTCGATTGGATTGCAATTTTAATATTATGTTTCGAGATATTATTTTGATGTTGTGTTTTGTCTTGATGATTGATCGTAATGGAATTTGCCCTAATCTTTGAAGGCATGTGGATTTCGACGATGGATTCAACCTAATTCCGGTGATCGGTGGCGATCTTTGTGATTCAATTAGAAATTTAATTAATCATTTTTTCTAGATTCTACTTCGATATTTAAGATTAAAGATCACGAATTTGGTCATAATTTCGTGTTTAAGATTGATGATGATGGAATTTTTTCATCTTTGAAGGATGGTATTTCAATGATAGTTTATGGCGGGACACAGATTGGATATCTTGATAACTTGGGACACGGATCAGTTCTTTCTTTCATCCTGTTGATCGTTGATCATGTGTTTGCCTTCTGCTACCATTCTGCTAGTTTTTTGTGCTTTTTTATCTGCTGGAAAAGCCCTAATTTTATCTTATTGGTTTCCGACTCTTCCTATCTCTTTTTGCAGTCTCGGTTGGTTTAAAGGAGTTGGGAGTTGTTTTTTCCTATGTCCGGCATAGGAGGGTATGAGGCTAATAAAATTAAGTAATTATTTCTTAAACTAAATCAATTCTTTTTCCATGGTCTATGAATGTTGGTTAGGGTTGTTGCCTGGGGCTTCACCAGATTGTGCAAGGGCGCCATTATTCTTGATATTGTCGGTGGTGATCTTTGTGATTCAATTAGAAATTTAATTACTCTTTTTTTGAGATATAACTTCGATATTTAAGATTTAAGTTCATTAAATTTGTCCTAATTTCGTGTTTCGGGATAGTACTTTGATGTTAGTATTGTATTTAAGATTGATGATCATGGAAAATTTCATCTATGGAGGATTGGATTTAAATGATAGTGTATGCCGGAACATGGATCGGATTTCATAGCCCCTGAACAGTGCTTTCTTTTGTCATGTTGATCATTGATCTTGTGTCTGCCTTCTGAAACCTCTCTGCAAACTTTTTGTGCTATTTTTATCTGCTGGAAAAGCCCTAATTTGCTCTTATTGGGTTTCGTCTCTTCCTATCTCTTGTTTTGCAGTCCATTGGCTTAAAAGAGTTAGGAGTTGTCCACTATTGTTCGGCAAAGGAGGGTATGAAGCTAACAAAATTAAGTAATTATTTCTTAAACTAAACCAATTCTTTAACCATGGCTGATGTATGTTGGTCAGGGTCGTTGCCAGAAGGTTCACCTGATTGTACAAGCTACAAGGGCGTTTTTCGTTGATGTTAAGTTTTTGTAAGCTGCCATTATTCTTGATATAGTGGGTTTACATGATTTTCTTACCTCCTCCTGCCTTTTTCGAAGAATATTGGTGAGAGAAGCCATGTTCGGTTTCCATTTCATTGTGCAGTCTTTTTGGAGGGGACAAACTGAAGGACTGCTTCGGGTTCCTCCTCCAGATCAGTGGATCCAGTGTTCATATCCTACAAATAATTACTTGTTTTTCCTTCTGTGTACGTGGTCAGATCAGTTGATACAGTGTTCATATCCCTGTTTGGCAGTTGGTTTTGGCTTGAGGGATTGGGAATGTTAAGGATATAGGGTGTCATCTGCAACTTTTCCCTTTTGTTTGTTATCTTCCACATTTTCCCACCTTTCCTCAATATCACTAGTAGATAAATGAAGTCTTTTCTGCCAATTTGCAAGCAGTTATGTTTTGCGTTTTTTAATTTGCAGACTATTTGGCATATACATTTCTCAAGAAGTGCCTGCTTCTGACTGGAGATTTTAGTCTAATTTCATTTTTCTGTAAAGAATCCTCCTCGTCTGTTTTACTAATTTCATTTTTCTATTTTCCATCTGTTGTAATAATTTCATTTTTCTATTTTCCATCTGTTTATTGAAGCCTTTCTAAATTATTTTCCCTGCTCTGAAGAATTTTATGGAAGCTGCGTAGGTACAATGCTATTGTCTCCTTGCGTTTTTCATGTGTCATCCTTCCCCTGTAATAATACTAAAGGTAGCCTCCAGCTGGATTTTTGCTTAGGAACATGTTCATGGCCTGCTTATGGGTGATTTATGTTTCTATCTTCTATCTGACTGTTCTTCTTTTGTGGTTCCTCATGTTCATTCTTTCGGGGAGCCTGTGTTTATTAGATTCTGCTTTCCTTCCCGAGGAGACAAAATATGCACGTGTTTTCACTTTATCTTGGTATATTTCGAAATTTATTTAATGAGGCATTCTTGAAGAAATAAGACTTTGTTGTGTATTCTAGTCAATTTTGTGCCTTTTGCTTGGTTCTTTGCATTCATCATATCTGAGATATATTAATATTTTTCATCAGATTCTGTTGTGCATGATTAATGTGGATTTTTAGTGCATAGCCTGGTTACGTCAATTATATTTTGTCTATTATGTACATCAATTTATGTTGTCATGTACTTTTGCAGGACGAATAATAGTTTGAAAAGACCTTTCTGGACTCATCTAATCTGAAAAGAAGCATTTCTGGTTCGCGGTCATTTTGGCTGCATCCTAGTCAAGGGCTCCTGCATTCCGTGACCAGATAATCTAGTTACAAGCTTCCTTAGTTTTATTCTCCTTAATTCTTTGAGAGCCTGTATCTGTTCAGTCCAGACAGTTTTGCATTTTTGCAGGTGGTCTTTGCTACAAAGATATTTGAGGAGAGGTTCAGATTATACTGTTACTCTTTAGTTTGTTATCTACAAACCTACCGACCTTCCTAAGTCTTATCAGAAGCTTAAGAAAGTTCTATTTTATCTGTCAATTTTACCAGGCCTTTTTCAGTGGGCTAGCTTTATGTGGGGAGAGCCACTGTTTGTGCCGTCCATAAGATTGTAGAAAGTTAATTCTGATTGGTGATCATGTGTCTGCTTTCTGTTGCTCATCTGCCAATGTTTTTATCAGAAGCATTGTTGTTTTAGTTATTTTTTCCATTCTTCATATTTGTTTTTACCGTGTTTTGGTAGTTTGTGGCGAAGAAATTCAGAGGAGAGTTTTTTCCTGGCATCCTCTGCAAGCATTCCTCCTACCCCCCATGTTTTCCTATTTCTGTCATGGTTCACTCACCACCTTCTATGAACTTTCTTTTAGTTGACTTGTGGAAATTTACATCTTGATCAGGTGTTTCTGCGCGCATACCTGTGTGTTTCCAAGGTTTTCGGTGACTTTCTCTTGACTTATTGATTATTTTTATTACTTCAGTTACTTTTTTATCTTTGTCGGACTAATCTGCAGAACATTAATGGCTGTAATTGGGTGGACTTCGGTATTTCCTCCACATTTTCTTGGTTGAAGATTTGCGTGATTTGTTTTTATTGCAGTTACTTTCTTTGGTGTCATTGGAGTAAGTTTGTCTAGATTTGGACGGTTCTAAAATCTTATATTGTACTTCTCTCTAGAATAATTTTTTCTTCGACTTCTCTCGAGTATAATTTCATCTCCGACTTCTCTCAAGAACATCAGTAATTTGAGGAAGGATATTTTTGTTTCCATTTCTTTTGTGCAGTCTTTGTAAAGTGTATTGAAAGGCTGCCTCGGGTTCATCGAGATTAGTAATACAGTCTCCATATTCTACACAAGCCTTTGCGTTTGTTTTCTTCCTCCCTTTCTCAACGTCATTAGTAGATCAAGTTGGCCTTTTATTTTGCAGACGATTTGGCATAAACCTTTCTAAAAATACCCTTATCTGTTTTATCAGTTTAATTTATCCATTTTCCATCTGTTATACTATGCAGACTGTGCTCTGGGATTAATTTTGGCACGGAACACGTCCACTGGGTTTGACTTCTCCAAACTCCAGAGAGCTTGCTGTTTATAGAACCCTTTCTAAATTATTTTCAGGAATTAGGAAGCTGCATGGGTACAATGTCTCCTTGCGTTTCTTCATGTGTCATCCTACCTGAGTAGTGATACTAGCTACAGGCAGCCTGTTTAGCCACATTGTTATGTCTGGATTTTTGCTTATTGTGTATATCTTACGCATGTCTTGTCGATCAGTGATTTATGCTCATTTCTTCTATCTGCTTTCTCTTCTTTTGTCGGGTTTTCCTGTTTATTCTTTCAAATGCATGTGGTTATTAGCTGCGTCCTGGATCTTCCAAACTGAGGAGACATTATCTGCACCTATGTTTTCATGATCTTAGTGCATTCCAAAATTTACCTTTACTAGTATATTTAAGAGGCATTCTTGATGGGGAAATAGAAGATTATCTGGTTTTTTTTGTATATTCTAGTCAGTGTTGTTCGTTCCTGGATGTATTCTGCTTCTTTTACCTGGGGTCAATACCCGTTGTGCTGGGAGAAGCCTAACCTGTTAATTTCACTTGTTTTTTCGCAGTCATTTGAGCAGAGATATATTTGTAGGACCTTTTGCTGGTCTGGGTTTCAGATTATGGTGGGTTTTTAGAGCATCACCTGGTTTTATCACTCTCCTATTTGTTTCCACCGTGTTATGTCAACTATATTTGGTCTATTATGCACACCACTCTCTGTTGGTCCTTAGCGCTCTTTTACAGGGCGAATAATATCTTGAAAAGACGGATTGGACCTATCTACTTTGCTTTGGTCTGTTCAGGCGCCATTGAGTTTTCTGTTCACTTATTTTTCACGGTCATTCTGGCAACATGTGCAAGGGACATTCTGTGACCAGATAATCTCGTTTTCACGTTTGCAAGCTTCTTTGATTTTATTTGCCTTAATTCTTCCAGAAGTCTAGGTTTAGTATCTTCTCCAAACAGTTTTTACTGTTTTTGCAGTCGATTTTGCTACAAAGAAATTCACGAAGAGGTTCATTGTATTCTGTTATTTTTCAGTGGGCTGGCATTTGGGGTGAGCCACCGTCTGAAGTCTAGCCACCTTGTGGGTTCAGGATTCCATACGATTTAGAAGTCAATTTTGATTGGTGATTTTGACATTTTGTGTTTCCTGTCTCTTATGTGCCAATTTATTCTCAGAAGTTTGTTTTTACACTGTTTTGGCAGTTTGTGTCAAAGAAATCCAGACTGTGAGAGTTGCTTCCATGTATCTTCTGCAAGCATCCCTTGAGATTATTAATCCATATTTGGAAGCTCTGCGATCCCCCCACCCACCCACAGAGTTGGATTTTATTTGTTTATGGTGGTTCCTTCTGCATCTTCTACAAACGTTCTTTTAGTTGACTTGTGGTAAATTTGGATCTTGATAGTACTTCAATATTTAAGATTTAAGATAATGAAATTTGTCCTAATTTCGTGTTAAGATTGATGATCATGGAATTTTTTCATCAATGATAGTTTATGGCGGGATATGGATTGAATATCTTGATAACTTGGGGCATGGGTCGGGTCTTTCTTTTGTCCTGTTGATCGTTGATCTTGTGTTTGCCTTCTGCTACTTCTCTTCAAGCTTTCTGTGCTCTTTTTATCTGCTAGAAACGCCCTAATTTGCTCTTATTGGTTTCCGTCTCTTCCTATCTCTTTTTGCAGTTGGTTGGCCTAAATGAGTTGGAGTTGTTTTTTCCTATGTCCGGCAAATGAGGGTATGAGGCTAATAAAATTAAGTAATTATTTCTTAAACTAAATCAATTCTTTGTCCATGGTTTATGGATGTTGGTTAGGGTTGTTGCCTGAGGGTTCACCAGATTGTGCAAGTGCGCCATTATTCTTGATATTGTCTGTTTTACTTGGTTTTCTTACTACTCCTTCCTTTCTCAAGAGTATTGGTCATTTTGGCCACAACACAATCAAGGGCTGCTGCATACCGTGACCAGATAATCTAGTTACAAGCTTCTTTAATTTTATTAGCCTTAATTATTTTAGAATAATCTGTCCAGTTGGTTGCTGCTACAAACTTTAATTTTATTAGCCTTAATTATTTTAGAATAATCTGTCCACTCAAGTCAGTTTTGAGTTTTCGCAGTTGGTTGCTGCTACAAAGAAATTTGAAAAGAAGTTCAGTTTTAATGTTACTCTTACCTTTGTTTGTTATCTACAAGCCTACCGACCTTCATATGTCTTTATCAGAAGCTTAAGAAAGTTCTGTTTTATCTGTCAATTTCTCCTGGCTTTTTCAGTGGGCGGCATTATGTGGGGAGAGCCACCGTCTGAGTCTAGCTGCTTTGTGCTTTGTCCAGAAGATTCTAGAAAGTTAAATATGATTCGTGCTTTCTGTCTCTCATCTGCCTATTTTGTTCTCAGAAGCATTGTTGTTTTAGTTATTTCTTCCATTCTTCATTTGTGTTTTTACCATGTTTTGGCAGTTCCTGGCGAAGAAATTCAGAGCATGAGAGTTATTTCCTGGCCTTCTCTGCAAGCATTCCTTGAGAATTAGTCATATTCGGATCTCTGTCTTTTCCTATTTTTCTCCCATGTTCTCCTCGTAAATATTGGAGTCTATTTGTATCGTGGTTCCTGAACCATCTTCTACGAACTTTCTTTCTTTTAGTTGACTTGTGGAAATTTGCATCTTGATCAGGTGTTTCCGGGCAGACGTGTGTTTCATGATCCCTTGAGGTTTTCGGTGACTTACTCTCACTTTTTGATTGATCAGTATCATTTCTGTTACTCATTTCTTTGTCGGGCTAATTTGTAGAACAACAATGGCTTGTCCCCTCTTGTAATTGAGTGGACTTTGGTATTTCCTCCACATTTTCTTGGTTGAAGTTTTGTGTGCTTTGTTTTTTGCAGTTACGTTTTCGTTGGCGTCATTGAAGGAAGTTTGTCTAGATTTTGACGGTTCTAAAGTCCTATCTCTGTCCCCTCTCTAGAATAATTTTATCTCCGACTTTTCTCAAGTATAATCTTATATATGACTTCTCTCAAGAACATCAGTAATTTAAGAAAAATCGTGGATTTTTATTTTTTTGTTTCCATTTCTTTTGTGCAGTATTTGGAATGTATTCAAGGGCTGCCTAGATTTTGACGGTTCTAAAGTCCTATCTCTGACTCCTCTCTAGAATAATTTTATCTTCGACTTTTCTCAAGTATAATCTTATATCTGACTTTTCTCATGAACATCAGTAATTTCAGAAAAACCCTGGATTTTTTTTTTGTTTCCATTTCTTTTATGTAGTCTTTGGAATGTATTGAAGGGCTGCCTCGGGTAAAGTCCTGTCTCTGACCCCTCTCTAGAATAGTTTTATCTCTTTCTCAAGTATAATCTTAAATCTGATTTCTCTCAAGAACATCAGTAATTTAAGAAAAATCATGGATTTTTATTTTTTGTTTCCATTTCTTTTGTGCAGTCTTTGGAATGTATTGAAGGGATGCCTCGGGTTCATCAAGATTAGTAGTAATACAGTTTTCATATTCTACACGAACCTTTCCGTTTGTTTTCTTCCACCTTTTCTCAATGTCATTAGTAGATTAAGTTGGTCTTTTCTGGCAATTTGCAAATACTTACGTTTATCCTTCAATTTGCAGACGGTTTGGCATAAACCTTTCTAAAAAATGCTGCTTAAGAATCTTAGAAGAACCCTTATCTATCTTATTAGTTTCATTTATTCATTTTCCATCTATTATACTATGCAGTCTGTGCTGTGGGATCAATTTTGGCACTGAACGTCCACTGGGTTTGACTTCTCCAAACTTCAGAGTCCTTGGTGTATGTAGAGAAACCTTTCTAAATTATTTTCTGGAATTTTAAGGAAGCTGCGTGGGTACAATGCTAACGTCTCCTTGCGTTTTTCCATTTGTCATCCTACATTAGTGATACTAGCTATAGGCAACCTTTGTAGCCACTTTGTTACGTCTGGATTTTTGCTTATTATGTATTTCTTACATGTGTCTTGTGGCTTCCGATCAGTGATGTTTGCTCCTATATTCTATCTGCTGCTCTTATTTTGTGGTTTTCTCCTTTTTATTCTTTCATATGCTTGTGGTTATTAGCTGCGTCCTTGATCTTTCCAACCCGAGGAGACATAATCTGCACCTATGTTTTCATGATCTTAGTACATTCCAAAATTTACGTTTACTAGTATATTTAAGAGGCATTTGTGAGGGGGAAATAAAAGCATTATCTAGTTTTTTGTATATTCTAGTCGGTGTTTTGTGTTCCTGGATGTATTCTGCTGCTTTTCCCTTGGGTTTGTTACCCGTTACACTTGGAGAAGACTAATCTGTTCCTTTCATTTGGTTCTTCTCAGTCACTTCAGATTATATGGTGGTTTTTTAGAGCATCACCTGGTTTTATCTCTCCTATTTTTTCCACCGTGTTATGTCAACTATAGTTGGTCTATAATGCACAACACTTTCTTGGTCATTAGCGCTCTTTTGCAGGACGAATAATATCTTGAAAAGACGGATTGGATCTATCTACTTTGCTTTAGTTTGTTTAGGCATTGTCATTGAGTTTCTGTTCACTCATTCTTCGTGGTCATTTTGGCAGCAACATGTGCAAGGGCTGCTGCATTCCGTTACCAGATAATCTTATCTTTACGTTTGCAAGCTTCTTTGATTTTATTCGCCTTAATTCTTCCAGAATGCTAGATGTGTTTTCTATTTTCTCCAAACAGTTTTTACTGTTTTAGCTACAAAGAAATTCACGGAAAGGTTCATCACTTCATTGTATTCTGTTACTCCTACTTTGGTTCATTGTCTACAACCTGCAGCACTTTCTATGTCTGCATGGGAAGCTTTAAGAAAACTTTGTATATTTGTTTATATCTCTGGTATTTTTCAGCGGGCTGGCATTATTTTTCAGCATCTGAAGTCTAACCACCTTGTGGGTTCAGGTTTCCATAAAACTTTAAAAAGTTAATTATGATTAATGAATTTGTGTTTCTGTCCTGGATGCTGAATGAAAGAAGCATGGTGATGTGCACATAAATAAAAATGGTTCTTGGGTCTGCGCTTCTCGATGCCTTTTGGCTTTGATTTGAGGGCATGATTACGCAGCAAAGCGCTGACGGCATAGGGGACCATTGTTACATGTGTATTATATGAGCAACCACTTTGTGCACTTGTTGCCAAAGGTTAGGTTAGTCTCCAATACATACTGTTTAGATGGTATTCTGGGGATCGACCACTTTGTTTGACAAATGTTAGGTCTCGTATCCCGTCCATCCCCGCCCATACCCCCAATTATTGGGGACTTAATGGGTTATGCTATTGTTGTTGTTGTTGTTGTTGTGTCTCTTATGTGCCAATTCTCAGAAGTTTGTTTTTACCCTGTTTTGGCAGTTTGTCACGAAGAAATTCAGAAATGGAGAGTTGCTTCCCTTGAGATTATTAGTCCATATTTGGAAGCTCCGGATCCCTCTCCCCTCTTTTTTCTTCCCATGAAGTTGGATTTTATTTGTTTGTTGTGGTAGGGGAGTGGTTCCGGGTGTAGATAGGGTTAAATCTGCAGGGGTCATGCAAATACATAGGCCCCTTCCCTTCTCTTTTGGATGAATGGGGTGGTTTAGCAGGCGCTTTCCGATCTACGGTCCCTCGGAGCGAAGGGTTAGGCAGGTAGTATGGGCCCTCTGACTTCCAGCTATGTGCTGTGCGGCTCCCGCGAAGCAAATGAAGGGAAGCTCGAAGATTTTACATCTTTTATTGGCTATTGGCACTTCTATAGAATAGAAAAAAGGAGTTGTTACCCCTCGTCAAAGTACGCCCAAAGACTTATTTCCTTTAAGCAGAGACACTTTTTCTGTGAGGGGGCGTAGGCCATCAGTAATAAGTAATATCCAAGGAGTGTAAGCAATTCTAAAAGTTCTTTATAGGTTCACGAACACGACCCGGCAATCGTAGACCCTTCCTATAGTTAGTGACTTGGCTCCATTCCTTCCCCTATCTTAAGTATCAGTTCCTTCTGCATCTTCTACAAACTTTCTTTTAGTTGACGTGTTAAATTTGCTTCTTGATCAGGT
The DNA here is from genome assembly GCA_026122235.1 of Vinca minor. Lineage (NCBI taxonomy): Eukaryota > Viridiplantae > Streptophyta > Magnoliopsida > Gentianales > Apocynaceae > Vinca > Vinca minor. Next base: position 4,106,177 of record JAOCZM010000241.1, on the reverse strand, counting down.
GCTTCGGCTAACTAGAAGTTCTGTGTATTTGATGATCCCTTGAGGTTCTTGGCGACTGACTCTCAATTCTGCTTGATTGATATATCTGATTGATCGATCATTACTCCCTGTTGTTACTTTATTCTTTGTTGGACTAATTCGCTGAACAGTAGTGTCTTGTCCCCTCACGTAATGGGTATTTCCACCACACTTGGTTGAAGCTTTGTGTCCTTTTTTTTTGCAGTTTCTCTTTCATTAGCGTCACTGGGGAAGCTTGCCCAGATGTTTGACGGTTCTACATGCTCATCTTATTTCGACTTCTCTTAATAATATTAGTAATTCAAGGAAACCATGCCTCAAATCTTTTTGTTTCCATTTCCTTTGTGCAGTCGTTGGCAAGAATGTGAAGGACTGCCTCGGGTTCATCAAGATCATTTATTTATTGTTCGTATTCTATTCGTTTGACCTGGTATTTCCCCTGATTTTGGTAGTTGGGTCTGGTACTTGGAATTCCAAAGACCGGGAACTGGGGTGTTATCTGCAGCTGCTAAATATTATTAGTATATCAAGGATGTCTCCTGGTTCATCTGTTTTGTCTTGTGGCTGATGATTTCGCTCAACCCTTGTATGAGAATTTGCTGCCAGGTTTTCAAGAAGGTTTTCTGATTATATCTTTCCATCACTTTCTCCACTTCTAAAGCTATTAATAACTTTAAGAAATCAAGTTATACTGTTTTGTGGCATCAGTTTTGCATGGAAACTGGGCTATCTGTAAGAGGCGATTGTTCAGAGTATGGATCTTGCATTCTGAACATCTTGTTTCCTTTTTACCGTTCTCTCTTCTAGAAAAGAATGTAGAAGCCTGTGCCTGTCTTTTTCTCAATTACTTCCCCCCAATGTTAGCAGTCCAATTGGTCTGAAGATTTTCAAGAAACGGCTGCATAGGATACATTGGTAAGGTTCCTCGCACTGTTAATAGCTAAAAGGAAGCTCTTTCAAGTGCCAGTTTGCTTAAAACATGTTCAAGATAGAGCTGCATAGAATATGACACCTTTGTGTCTCTTTATCTGCTGTGTTGACGCTCATTGGTGATTTATGTGGGTTGTTGAGTCGAGTCTTTTATCTGTTGCTCTTCTTTTGTTGGGTTCTCAAGGTTATTTGGTCAGATGCTTATGTTTACCATCTACGGACTTGTCAAGGGCTTTTTTAAGTGGAGAAGACGTGTGAGTAGACATGTATGTTTCCTCTTATTCTTTGTACGTTCCAACATTTATGTTTGCTGGTATGGAAATGCGAAATGGAAGTGCTATCTGGTTACGTATGTCCTAGTCAATTTTTTCCTACTGTAGCAAGTTGCTTTGGCATCAATGAGAGCTGGTTATTGGGTGTATTCTGCTCTTCCTGTGGGTTTGTTGTCGGTTGCACCTCGATGCTATTAGTTGCTGGAAGAATCATCGTTCTTGATCTAGTTAGTTTCACTTTGTTCTTCACAGTCACTCTTAGCAGAAACAGTTTCAGGGGGTTATTGCCCATCCAGTGTCGTTAGTCATAACTTACAAATTCTAGACCTATATTAGTTTTGCCCTGGCCTTCGCTGGAGGAGCCGGTGCTGGATTTTATTATCTGTGGCATCTCTCTACTTAGCTTTATAATGCTTTTTACACTGCTACCTATATCGTTTTGCTGCACGTGTTGTTCGCCTGTTAATTACTCATTGCTTCTTGCTTTCATTTGTTGATTGCGGTTTAGTTCGCTTTGGTTTGTTTGTGGCAAGTGTATGTGGTAGGTGATTCCTTCAACTCTGCCTGTGCCGCTTGTCCTGCGCACAGCCGGTCCCAAGCCCGGTAAAAAGAGGAGGGAATGATCAAACCCCCAATATTGCCCTGGCAATTGTAAGGAGTGTACTTGGATATTGTTCATTCTTGCGAGGGACAGATGATAGCACTTGCATGCGTATGTTGCACTAATTATTCAAAAAAAAATTGAAATTAAAATATTTTTCTCTCAGACCAAAATAAAAACAAATCGAGTTTGGCTGGATAAGAAAAGATTCGTAGTCAATGGCGCAAAAAATGTAAAATTATTACGAAGAACAACTCAATGTATCATTATTTAGTTTTATACAAGTACATTGCATCATGTATTTACACTCGAACACTAAACTCTATATTTTAAATAATATGCCGTTGAGAATCAAAATTCATGTAGTTTTGTTTTGAAATGGAATATTATATAAGCATACTAAATTAATTGTGTTCAAATCTAAGCTCTAAAATCTAAATAACTGTCATGCTATTTGGGAATTAAAATTCGAAACCCACAATATCAAAAGTGTCTTTTCGAGTGTGGGATTATATTGAGTTTCTACGTTGTAGTATTTTGATAAGAGAGAATGAAATGAGACCGAAAAGACTTCTATTGAAATATTAAATTATGTACGTTCAATATTGATGCATGAAAGAAATTTCAATCATAAGCTCCATGAAGTTATCACCCTCCATCTGGTCCTTCTAGACCACGACCTCCTTTTGCGCCCTGGTGCAAAACTTAGATGGAGAATTTGTGTTCGACCATAAGCTCCTGAAAGGTTATCACTCTCCATCTGATCCCTTTAAACCACAACCTCCACTTCCACTCAAAAGTGCAAAACTATGAGGTTGAAACTGTGTTTGATCACAAGCTCCCTAAAAGGACTTCCATCCCGTCTTCTGGTCCCTCCGCTCCTCGCCCTGAGCTACCCAAAGTGCAAAACTATGAGTTTAAAACCGTGTTTGATCATAAGCTCCCTAAAGGGAGACTCCTATCTCTCATTCTGGTCCATCTGTTCCTCGTCTTGAGCCACCAGAGTACAAAACTATGAGGTTGAAACCGTGTTTGATCATAAGCTACATAAAGGGACTCCCATCCTTCCTCGTGGTCCATCCGCTCCTGGTCCTGAGCCACCCAAAGTGAAAAATTATGGAAAAATTTCGATATAGGCGCAGCCTCTAGTGGGGGACGTAGACCAGCTTAGTCGCAATCACCGCATCCCCTCTTTTCGATTAAAAAAAGCAATAAAAACGCGCTCAAACAATGCGCAGTGGGGAATATTTTTATTATTTTAATCAAAAGCGTGATGATGGTGAATGTGGACTAAGTGTGTCTATGTCCCCCACTTTCTAAACACTGATCCATGATGGGAAATTGATCAAAATTATGAGATTGAAACTGTGTTTGATCATAAGCTCCCTAAATGGAATCATATCCCTCATTTTGGTCCCTCCTCTCCTTGTCATGAGCTTTCTAGGAAGTACAATTTCGAGGTTGGAAGGGTTTGAAGAACCATGTACGGTTGTTTCAGTTATGTATGTAGACGTTAAAATAGGATAATGAAAAAAAAATTGTTTTTACGGTTATTGCCTACTCTTTTATGTTTTTTTTTTCCGTCTTTTTTATTTTTTTTTTTTTTTTTTTGTGCAGTAAATATAGATGTAATCATATTGTCATCCCTGAATGATTAATGAAAGTACTCGTAGCTATATATAATTATCACAAGATATCTGCAATACTTTGTATGCACAAAGTTCGTATCGTTTTTTTTTGGGCGCAGTTGAGTAATGCTAGAAAATAAATAGTAATAATGGGAGAGAAATAAGATCAAAAACTATAAAGAAAGATATAATAAATTGTTAACACAGCCTGTTAAAAAATTGACTACGTCTGAGGGCGCTGCTAAGTCGAGATTTTTTAGCATGTAGATATACAATATTTATATTACATAAATAAACTATTTATAAGAATAGTCAAAAATCCTAATTACATAAATAAAGGTTAACAATTTTACTATAATCTTCTACATGTTCTACATGACTTTCTTGGTGCTTACATTCATAGTAAATGCCATTGCAATTATTATTATTATTTCTTTCTATGAATATTGAATCAAATTTTACGGCTCAAGATCTATTTTTTTACATTTATATATTAGTTTACAAATGAGTTGAGTTGAGCTGCTTGTGAATCATGTATGAATTTAGCTTAATTTGAGAAAATTGGCTCACATGAAACATAAGTTGAGTTATAAGCTGATCGAAATTTGAGTAGGCTGAACCTGAGGTAACCTTAAGTCAACTCAACTCATTTTCAACCATAGTGCCAAGTTTTTGCTACTTAATAATATTTAGAATTGATTTATCTTTTTATTCCAAGGTAAATGGTAAAGTCTTAAATTATTATAAAAAATAACGTTTGAATAATTATTTTCAATATAAAATTTATCGAAAAGGAGAAGAAAAAAATAGTAGCATGAAAATTAGATTAATTACCAACTTTTTGTTTATTATATGTTATATGTTCCAAAAAGAATATTCACTCCCCATTTTAGATTGTATTGAGATAATTGTTCAATTTTTTTAGATTAACATATGTATTTTTTTTTTAAAATCCCGAGAAAGACTGTACAAGGTTTTGAAACTCGGTCCGGTTCGGACTGTCGGATAGTCGACCGACATGCTTTGCGGTCCAATTTGGCCTTCAAAACTGGTAGGGATACAAAACATGTTTCCTTTGTTCAACCCGATAAAACCCGACGGTCGGACCGTCTAACCCGGAAATCGGAATAAACCGGCCGGGTCTAATATGTTGTAATTTTTTTCTTAAAAAGAATATTTTTGTTATTCTAGTTGAGATTGTTATTGTCTTGTTGGACTGCCTATGATTTATGTTTATTATTTAATTTTGTTTGGAGACTTTATTGGTTATTTAGAATTTTAATACAATGACTTATGAGTTGTGACTGAATTTACATAGCATTTTGTTAATTTTCAAGTTTATATTAAGCTGGGGTTTTAAGCTTTGAATTCGTGCCCCCCTTATTAGTTGAAATTTTTTACATTTATTTCATTTTAAATAATAATTATATATTATATTTATTTATAATATTTATGATGTCACCGGGTCAATTGACGGGTCGATGACGGTTCGCCCACTAGCTCGACCAGTGACCCATAACCCAATAATTTTTTCGGGTGGATGTCCGGTCCGGGTTTCAAAACCTTGAGACTGTAACCAAATATATTAGGACTTTTTTATTATAAAATAATGGGTGGTGATATTGCCAGAGAAAAAATCATCTTGCAAGAGCAAATTTAGATGATATGACAAAATTGCCCTCAGAAATCAGATCAAATTTTCACAATCCCTATCAAATCTTCTCTATCCTACTTCTCACACGTTTTTTCCCATCCTTGTCTTTCCTTTCCTAAGCTAAAGGATGCATCCATGGTATCTACAAGAAACTGGTCTCTTTATTCTCGTCTTAGTTTTCTTTGTTTTACTAAAAAAATCTCAGAAATTCTCTCAAGATACTAAAAAAGCTTCAACAAATTACCATATTCTCATCACTTTCTTGAAGAAACTCCTTATTTCATCTTAGTCTGAATCAAATCCCGATATTCCCCCCACTTCAATTTCTCATCCTTCATGGGGGGTGTATTCAACATAGATTCTATAGGATTTTTAAGAGTTTTAAAATCCATAGGTATTCAATTTGGATTTTAAAAAGTCCAATGAAATTTAGAGGTATTCAATTTAGATTTTAAAAAGTCAATTAAAATCTAGAGGTATTCAATTTAGATTTTAAAAAGTCCATTAAAATCTAGAGGTATTCAAAACTCTATAGATTCTTATAGATTTCATTAAAGGTAGGATTTTGATGGATTTCATAGGTTTAAATGTGTATGGTGAAATCTCTTCTTTTTTCTCAAGATTTTGATTTTCTCTCATTAATATTAAAATTAAAATGTCTTTGATAATTTTATCTTAGATTACAATTTTTTTAGTAATCTCGTTTCTATAAAATTATAAGAAAAACAAAGGAAATATTTCAAACTACAAAAAAAATGAGATTTGTTTTAACATCGTTAGAAAACTCAATATGAAATGTTTATTTCTCAAAAGGAAGTCATAATATCCAAACAATTTTCTTTTTGATCATCTTCAAATAGAAATTAAAGAAAGCAAACAATTTCTTCTCTATTTAACCACAAATTTCTATTTTTCAAACATAAATTTCATTTTCCTGAAAGAGAAAATCAAAGAGAAAAAAAAGTTCAAACAAAACTTATCACAAAACATATCTTAATTAAACCAAAGCAAAAAATACAGTAAGTAAATTATACAAACCTTGAACAAATAAATAAAAAAAGCAGCAGTTACGTGATCTAAAAAAAAATCAAAGACTATCGCCAAACTTTTTAAATTTTTAACAAAATGATTTAATTCCAAAAAAAATGATTGATAAACATATGTTGACTTTGGAAATTCAACACATTTGGATCTGTATAATACACCACTAAATCAATCTTTTCTTTATTTTTTGGTGCTATTCAAATAATCTATAGACTTTATAAATAAAAATAAATCCTAATAAATCAATCTAATAAAATCTGATAGACTCTGCATAGAGTTAAAACAATCCATAAAGTCAGCAGAATCCATAGACTTTTGAAAATCAGTTAAAATATTTTAAAATCCGGATTGAATACACCCCTAGTGTGGTGTTGATTGTAATCAATGATTCCACGACCTAGTGTTGTACTAACAACTTTTTTCTCAAACTAAAAATTTGAATCGGATACTGTTTTTAAACCATTTTTTCTTTGGGTTTCTTGGAAATTGAAACTGAAATTAATGAATTACTAAGATTCAATGGAATTTCCCCAATTTCTCATTGTTCTTCTTTTCTTACTTTTCATGAAACTCGATTTGGAGTGGAATTATTTTTCTTCAGGTTTCTCTAGTTTAGTTATTGATTTGTATTATTTTTCTTATTTTTTTGGGGAATTGCCTTAGTATGGCCCCCAAATTCCATAAAGGTCATGACATGTCCCCCAAAAAATGGGGGAGAAATATTTTTGTCCAGAATGGAAGTGTGACTTCCGTCATGGGGCCATAACGGAAGTCCCACTTCCGTCCTGGATGACGTGGCAGCCTCCCTCACGCGCATTGCCACGTCAGCCAGGACGGAAGTGGCACTTCTGTCCTCAACTGGCAGTGTGTTGTCTAAAAAACACTTTGTTTTTTTAGGGGTCTACATTTTTTAGTGGTTATTTTTTTCAGGTGTTTGTATTACAACAACAAAAACAATAGTTCCAAAACACATTGCTTACTAAAATTTGAGAAGAAAATGAATAAATTATATATTAATATATAAACAAACAACGAAATAATCGGAATAATATTTTACAACGGAAAAAAAGTAACATTCTTCGTAACTACAATGAATGAAACGTAAACAACGTAAATGAAAATCTATCTACGGCGCCGAAGGTGTGTATCGTTCGGGGCGTCTCGGGTCCGGTCGCAGGAAGTAAATGCGACCATCTCTCACACGCACGGCGCTACCAAAATCGGTTGCGATGAATTCCACGCCTTCCGGGTCGATGAAAATCGACTCCTCGGGGTAAAGCGGCATCGGCAACGGAGTCTAATGCTGCGTCTGAGGGATGTGCAGGCTGTACGAAGGCGACCCTCCCGAGTAGAAGCCCGGCTATGCAGATATAAAGGGCCCTGCACCAGGATCCCCTCCCGTCTGAATACCCGGTGAATAAGTACCGTGTGATGCAAATTGGTATTCAAAACAGGTGGGTATGTCGGCCTGACTGGGAACCTGTGTCTATGTCGGAGACTGAGCCGGATCTGTCGCCGGCTCCAGTGGCCCGCCGCGCTATCGTAGTCGCCTAGCCGCCAAGTCCTCCCGCGCGGCCTCCCGGTTCCTCCGTGTACCTTGCCTCACACCTGGGACCGGGCCAGAACAGGCTCCCTCGGCTGCGTAACCGGTTCCAGAACAATAGACTCTGCCACATCCGCTGCTCGCGATCTGCAGGACAGGGACTTCCCGGCCGCCACGAATGCTTCTTTGATTGTATTTGAAGCCCAGGTGACGAGGGACCTGTAGTGGCCGATTGAGATGGAGGCCGGCTTATCGAGTTCCGTGATTATCAGTCTGTTGGCATCGGCCCGCAACATCAATTTTTGTGTCAGTATATTAATTATAAACAAGGAAAAACAATGTAGACAAACAAAACGAAAAAACTTACAATAATGTCCTCGGAAGGCGCGATGGGTTGAATGCCCATCGGGAGTGGACCGGCATCCCTGTTGCGTGGGTTTGTAAGGAGGTGCACGGTAATGCGATTGTACCAATCCATGTACTCACGGGTTGGTAAGATCACATTACCGGGGACCTGGTCAGCGTCCGCCAGTGCATCCACTCGCTCATCCCACATGTCTATGTAGACTTTGTGCTCGTTCTCCTAGTTCATATTCGCTCCCGCCGTGTGGGTGTGGACGTCCTGGCCCTCCGTCGTACCCTCCGCCACCGATGGGGTTGGTATCACCTGCTGGAACCCGAATTGCCTAGCAACCTGGTCCGGCATGTGAAACTCAACCAACTCGAAACACACGAGTGGCGTACGGGCCCGACAGGTGGACAGGAAGCCGTTATCGCGAGAGGCCCGGACGGCAATAACCCAGTCGGGGTACGGCCTCCACATAAACTGTCAAAAAAATTGTACATTAGCATAAATTAATTGCGCAAATTAAAAAAAAAAATACGAAAATTACGATAAACCTTACCCCCTGAGCGTCCGTCAGTCGGTCAAGCTGGTCGCGAAACACCGGAAGCTGAGATTTCGGTGCGTTCTTGAAACTCCGGGCGGTATTCCAACGCGCCCCTTTACGCTCGGCCGTCCGCGGGAATTTCATGCATAATCTCTCCCCGGTTCGCCGGCCGGAGAAATGATATGCGCTCCCACGCCCACAACTGGTACAAACAAACACGGATTAATCATCAAATATTAAAAAAAATGCAGGGAACCAATAAAAAACCATTAAAAATTACACAAACCTGGATCAAAAGGCAACAGCCAGCTATGTCCTTAGAGACGGCCTGTGTAGAGGTGCACAGCTGGCGGTATAGGTAGGACAGGACGCCGCTGGCCCAGGAATGATGGTCGAGGGCGAGGTCTCCGTCGCTGATGAGCAGGAGATAGCGCATGTTCCCGCGCAACCCGGATTTATCCGGGAAAAGGAAAGTGGTGATGCAAAGGAAAATCAAGGCCCGGGCCCGTTGGTCAACCGCGACGTCCGTGGCATCCTCGCCTAGGGGCTTGGAAGTGTGGGCATACACCTCTGCAAGCTCGATGGCGTTACCCCTAATTGACCCCGTGGGGGGGGGGGAGAGGGCGGAATCCTAGGCTCTCGTGGACGCGCTCAATCCACTGACTCTTGGTCATGTTGTAGTCCTCATTCCACGTCACCACGTTGCCCCCGATGGGCAGTCCTAGGAGGCATCCTACGTCCTCTAGGGTGATGGTGACATCACCGCATCGCAGATGGAAGGAGTGCGTCTCGGGGCACCACCGCTCTACTAATGCGGTGACCAGTGTGTGGTCTATCTTTATCTTACCTATCCTACAACAACCCCCGAAACCTATACGGTCAATGAGCTCTAGCACTCTCGGGTTGCCCTCGCGTTGGTAGGCCTAAAAAAAACTCCCGTCATAGCTGATGACCTTCAAACCTCTGTCTAGGCCTACATTCCCGCCCCAAATCCTAAGTGATCTATGTGAGGTGTGTTTGTTCAACACACTGGGATCGTACGGATCGGGCATAAGGTGGGCCGGAAAAGCCATCTATAAAAAAAACGGTGGGATTTTATCAATTAAAAATTCGTAAAATAACAATTGACAAAAAAAAAAAAATTTAAGGATAAAATTAACCAATTTGCACTTAAATCATAAGGATATAAATTTCACCAAATTGCAATTAAAATACTAAACCAAAAAATTCACCAATTCTCTATTAAATAATATAATAAAATTCAAAAAAAAAATAATAATATGTTCACTTAATTAGATACTCAACTCATTACTAAATATAAAAATTTTAGGACAAATAGTGAAATTAAGGAAAAATGAGATATTAATTGCAATTAAAATACATACATATCAAATTCACAAAATTGCAATTAAATTAAATACATTTTTAATTGGCAATTGAATTTTAAAATTATGGGAAAAAAATTAAAACAAAAATAACAATACCTCTAAATTTTAAAAATTTGGGAGAGAGAGAGTGTGGTGGTGGGGATGATGGACGGCCGCTGGAGCGGCGGTGGTAGGAGGGAAGGGGAAGTTTTTTTTTTCTTTTGGAGAGAAAAGCAATGGTTCAGCGGTGGGGGGAAGAAGAAGAGTTTTTAGCGGGAGGTCGAACGCAGTGCCACTTCAGTCTCGGGGCCATAATCTGGCAGTGGGACTTCCGTCCTGGACACGTGGGGAAAACTGCCACGTTAGTCACCTGGACAAAAATGTTTGTCCCTAATTTTTGGGTGCCATGTCATGACCTTTATGGAATTTGGGGGCCATACTAAGGCAAACCCCATTTTTTTGTAGGTAAAACTTCAACCAGAGAAAACATAAAATTCTTGAAAAAGGTGATAGTTAGATTGAGAGTCCGAGATCCGCAAGGGTAGCCCAGTTGGTTGAGGGTGGTAGATTGTGTACAAGGGCGCAGGTTCGAATCTTGGCAGCCACAGTGTGGAAGTTTCAACCCTCCAATGTGGGGGTGGCTTCTTGCGGTGGGCTAAGACAAGGCCTCCCATCAATCGAACCGCTGGGTCACCTTGATTTACATCCTCCACAATACCTGTCGGATCGGGTGGTGGGGGCCCTGGGGGCGTGGGTATCGTCCTTTTGTGTACAAGATTGAGAGTCCGAGAGAGAAAATGAGTGGGCCTTAGGAGATGAGAGAAGAATGATGAAAATATACGGTGTAATAGTAGACTTACTGACCATGATAGATGCATCTAGAGGTGTCAATTGTGCCCAAGAACCTAGGTCTAGGCCCAACAGATCTGGCTTGGATCCATACATATTTTTTTATACTCAAATTAAATTAGATTTAGATTCATGAATTATTAAAGTAAGTAATAATGGATTTAAAAGACTCACTAGACTTACCAAGACCCATTCTGATCCACTAGAAAATCCAACAAGTAGCTACGTAGCTTGCTAATTCTGTTGATTTAGACTAATAGTCGTTGGACCCACATGATTTTCCTAGGAGACCTGACGTGGGCTTGTTTCCTGCTAAAAGTGACCTCTAGGAGGAGCTACAGACATGGACCAGTCTGCCTCCTATGTAGAACAGGAAAAATTCCGCACGCTGCTGAACAATTTCAGCCGTCGGATGATAGTTTTAACAATCCAAATTTGGAGAGAGAAAAGTTGCGGCTGGACTTAAAAAATTAAAAAAAAACTTTTCTCACTCTAAATTTGAACCGTTAAAATATGTCATCCGACGGCTAAGATTGTTCCGCACGGTACGGAACAATCCCTTTTCCGCATAGGAGCCGGGAGCGACATTGACAATGTTTGAGATTTGTAGAGATGATACTGGACTTTCTATTTTTGGTAGGAATTTAGATATAATTTGAATTTTAAACTTTTTGTTTTAAAATTTATGAAGTTTAAAATTTCTATATTATTTAATACTCGTGGTTTTATTTTTAGACTTAATATAAATAGAGTTTAAATATCAATTTGAGTTTCAAATTCAATTCAAGTACAGACTTTCATACTGTATCACCTGTCTTCCATAATCCTTTTATTTTTATGGCTAATTTTTTAGATGACAACAATAAATTTAAACCGTGATTAAAAAGAATAATTTTTTTAAATAATATAACAATCAGACATACCATGAGATAATAATTATTAGTCCAAGAGGGCACCTAATTTGCAGGAGAAGGAAACAAAGTTCAATGGAAGAGAAAGTTGAACTGGGATCCATGTAATGTAAGAAAAAAATAGTGAAAAGTGAATTAAAATTGTTAAAATAAATAAAAAAAGTAAGAAAAAAAGGTTTGAATATGGAATAGATGCAGACTCAACATAGTTGGATTTGGACCTTAAGTGAGAAGATTCAGACCCAACATAGTTGGATTTGGACTCAAATATTTTTTTGGTGAGTATGAGTCTAGACCCAATATTCTGGACTCAATAGACTCAATTAACACCCCTAGATCCATGTAATGTAAGAAAAAATTAGTGAAAATGAATTAAAATTGTTAAAATAAATAAAAGAAGGAAGAAAAAAAGTTTGAATATGGAATAGATCCAAACTCAACATAGTTGGATTTGGACCTTAAGTGAGAAGACTCAGACCCAACATAGTTGGATTTGGACTCAAATATTTTTTTTGGTGAGTATGAGTCTAGATCCAATATTATAGACTCAATAGACACCCCTAGATGCATCCATGAACTGTGTAGGGAATGTAAAATCGAGTAGAAAGTAGAAAAGAATCAGTCCATTTTTATTCTCATTCTTTTCACTTTGGTGCTCAACAATTCTTTTATAGGAGAGAAATATATGTGTGGAAGATCTGCTCTAATGACTTAACAAATGAAGAAGAGAGGCATAATTGAAAATGAATAAAAAGGACAATGACCAAAACAAATACAAACCTTTTATTGCTTTCATTGAGAGTTGAACTCAAGACCTCCCGCTTACTAAACGGGTGCTCTAACCAACTGAGCTATGAAAGCTTTTGTTTTGCCTTTTAAAATTCTTTATTTCACTTAATTAGCACTCTCTGGTAATCCTTTATTAATTATAAATTTAGAGTGATCATGGGCCTAGCCAGTTCATCAGCTAATGAGGCAGATACGAACCATAAGCAGGGTAGTAGGAAAATTGCATTCACAAGATTTTTTAACGTTTTACTATACAGATTTACTTGGGAGGGATATGAATTATACTACTTTCCATCCATAGAAAACGGGTTAGGTTAAATCCAGTCTGTTTTGAAGCTAGCCCACACGAGAAACGGTGGACTTGACTAGATCAATCCGTCTGACAACTCTATTTATAATGCCTAATGGTACATCTTGAATCGATATTTGATACAATACTATAATTTTTTAGCTTTTTTAAGCTATAAATTACCTGACTTTTTACACGTGACTATATCCAACAAAAAATTGCAGAAAAAATGTGAGATGATAGTTTTTTCCCAATCTAAGGATAATCCCAAAGACAATCAAGATCTTAAGGGGGTGCCTCTTGATCTTCAAGTGAGGATTTTCTTCACATTTCAAGATTTGAAACAACTGATGAAATTTCACCATTAATATCAATACTTAGCCATGCTTCTTGAGATCAACTTGCTCATTCGTTCTTTATCTTGAAACTCTGCTTCTTGTTTGTATCAAAATTTTCCAATAAAGTCCTCAAAATTGAAGGATCTTGCATTGAAAATGAAGGTGAAAGTTTGTAATTTCCTTAAAGAGGAGGAGGAGGCACAAGTTTACCACCCCTTGAATATGCATTTGTTGTAAGATAATTTCTATTGAAAAAATCCCCAGGAGTTGAAGTGGCAACAACAAAAGGAGTTGGAGCGGCAACAACTAAGTTGACCACCCCATACCAATCTTTTTCTTCATTTTCTCTCTCGCAAAGCAAACAAAAAATAAATAAAGAAAAAACAGTAATCAAAATAGAGACGTGGAAAAGTGAATTGAAATTGAATTATGGGTTGAGAAAAACTTTCAAGGTAAAAAAATGCAAAAGCTAGAATGGTGGATGAAGAAGCTAGGTTGGGTCCGATTTAGAGCTTTAAATATGAGAGAATTTAGGATTTTATTGAATAAGAAGAAGACGGGGAGGAAGGAAATAAATTGACTTTTTTGCCCTTAATGTTAAGGTGGTGTGCGAGGCACGCGACTTTGTTTTGGCTTAAACGATGCTAATTTGACAGAAAGTCGTCCGTAAAAAAGTTCATGTTATTTATAGTTTAAAAAGTTTTGTACAAAAAAGTGAAAATAGTTATGGGCCATATATAGCGGCTGGTTGGAGGGGAGGAGATAAAATGACTATTTCCCTCTTAATTACGAGGTTGTGTGCGAGGCACGTCATTTTCTTAGCCTGAAAAGTTGTCAGATTCACTAATTTGACAGAAATAGTCGCCTGTAAAAAGATCATGTTGTTTATAGTTTAATAAAAAGTTTATGCTAAAAAAATAAAGTAAAAATAGTTATGAGTCATATATTGTGGATTTCTCAAAATACATATCAATCTCGTAAAGCGTTTTCATGTCAATATGGTCATGGTGACTAATTGAATGGTGAAATTTGGTGTAAATTTACATTGTATATATTGACATGTGTGTGTATAATGTGCATTTTGCATAATGTCATAAAAAAATTGTTGTAGCAGAATAATCTTATCTCATATACCCGGGGATCTTTTGTTGTTAGAGTCTGACATGTACTAACATGATTATGTTTGAAGATATAATCCCTATCTTGCATGCAATACTATAAGAATAAGAAATATTGACTTACTGACTATGATAGATGCATCCATGAACTGTGTAGGGAATGTAAAATCGTTTAGAAAGTAGAAAAGAATCAATCCATTTGTATTCTCATTCTTTTCACTTTGGTGCTCAACAAATTCTTTTATAGGAGAGAAGTATAGGTGTGGAAGATCTGCTCTAATGACATAGCAAATGAAGAAGAGAGGCATAATTGAAAATGAATAAAAAGGACAATAACCAAAACATACACAAACTTTTTATTGCTTTCATTTAGAGTTGAACTCAAGACCTCCCGCTTACTAAACGGGTGCTCTAACTAATTGAGTTATGAAAGCTTTTGTTCAAATTCATTATTGCACCAAACTTGTGTTGGAAACATTTCCAATTGAAAAGGTATGAATATGGAACAATATGATTGTTCATGAAATATGAACAAATGAATTTTTTCATGAACAAGTATGAATGCTTCTCTTCATGAACTAGTGTTTCTTTTCACGAACTAATGTGACAATTCATGAAGTTAGTACCATACCTTTTCATGCATTATAAATAGAAAGGAGCTTAGAGGAATCAAATGACACAACACACAAAGCAAACATTCTAAGATTGAAGTTGAGAGTGCACTCAAATTCAAGTAAGGCTTCTTTGTATCCTTAGTGAATTTGCATCACAACCTTGCACCATAGGGGGCAAATATCACTTAAGGAAAGTGATTCACTCGTAGAAGCAATTTAGATTCATTCAAGAAGAAGAAGAAGAAGAAAGATTCAAGTAGAAGAAGCATAAGAAAGATTTACTTACAATCTTAAGTTATATTATGGCTACTTTGAAGGAACTCTCCACCAACATTGTCAAACTTGATCGGTTTGATGGAGGCAATTTCCTGCGATGGCAAAAGAGGATTCATTTTCTATTGGTATCTCTTCAAGTGGTTTATGTATTAAACACACCAAGACCTACAGAGAGTAATGATGAAACGATGGCTCAAACTCGTCAACGACAAAAATGGGACACCGATGATGAAATATGTCGTGGTCACATTCTCAATGCTATGTCGGATTCTCTCTTTGACGTTTACCATTCTGTCCAAACGGCCAAAGCACTTTGGGAGAAACTGGAGACAAAATATTTGCAAGAGGATGCAACAAGTAAGAAATTTATCGTTTCTAATTTCTTTAATTATCTGATGGAAGATGGTAGGCGTGTGATGGAACAATTTAGTGAAATTGAAAGGATCTTAAATCACTTCACACACCATATTATGCACATGGACAAGTCTATAATTGTTGCTGCCATAATAGAAAAATTCCCACCCACTTGGAATGATTTAAAAAAAATTTAAAACATAAGAAAGAAGATATATCTCTTGATGAACTTGCTAAGCATCTCCGAGTAGAAGAAAAATTCCGCATTCAGGAAAAGAATAAGGAAGTGAAAGAACAAGCCTCAAAAGTGCATGTGATTGAAGATGGAAAATCCTTAAAATCTTCACACAAGCGAGGAAATCAATCCAATGATACTTTTTCTAAAAAGAAAAAGAAAGGTACTTGCTACTTTTGTGGCAAGGAAAGACATTATAAAAGTGAATGTCGGTTTCTCAAGAAAGCGAAAGACAAGAAAAATGGCAAAGGAAAGCAAGTAGCCTCAGATGCAAAAAATGATAAATTTGTCGCAATGATTTCTGAGATCAATATGCTTGAGGAAAAAGATTCGTGGTGGATTGATTCTGGTGCTACACGTCACGTGTGTAAAGACAAGGCTCTTTTTACTACCATGGTTCCGGTGAAGGAGGAAACATTCCTATACATGGGAAATGCATCTACTGCTCCAGTTATTGGAATTGGAAATGTAGAGTTGATATTTACTTAAGGGAAGACTTTGTCTCTCACAAATGTATATTATGTACCGGTTGTTAGGAAGAACCTTGTTTCGGGTAGCATACTCAATAAGTATGGTTTTAAGCTTGTATTTGAGGCTAGCAAGTTGGTGTTATCTAAGGAAGGTACCTATGTGGGGAATGGATATTTATGTGATGGCATGTTTAAGCTTAATATTAATTATAAAAATGATGTTTCTGTTTACATGCTTGATTCATCTACTTTATGGCATTATAGACTTGGACATGTGAATTATAAAAGGTTGAATGATATGGTAGGACTTGAACTTATTCCAACATTTGATAAATCTCATGAAAAATGCAAAACATGTATGCTCACTAAAATAACTTGGAAGCCATTTCCTAGGGTGGAACGATCATCCAAAATTTTACAATTGATACATAGTGATGTGTGTGACTTCCATAGTACACCTTCACTAGGAGGTAAAAAGTATTTTTGTACTTTTATTGATGACTATAGTAGATTTTGTCGTGAATACTTGTTGCATCTAAAGATGAGGTATTAGAAAAGTTCAAAATCTATAGAAGTGAAGTAGAATTACATTGTGATTCACATATCAAGTGTTTAAGATCCGATAGAGGAGGTGAATATTATAATCCTTCATACTTTGAGTCTACAAGTATTATACATGAAACTACAGCCCCTTATACACCACAACAAAATGGGGTTGCAGAGCGAAAAAATCGTGTTTTGGTTGAAATGATAATGCTATGCTCTCATACTCAGGTCTAAGCCAAGGATTTTGGGGTGAGGCATTGCTAACAGCATGCTATATTTTAAATCGTGTTCCTAACAAAAGGAGCAATAAGACCCCGTATGAATTTTGGAATAATCGCAAACCCAACCTAAGTTATCTCAAGGTTTGGGGTTGTAGAGCCATTGTTAAAATTCCCGAGCCCAAGAAACGTAAATTAGGTGAGAGGGGAGTGGAGTGTATTTTTATTGGATATGCTTCACATAGTAAGGCATATAGGTTCATGGTTATCGAACCTAATAACTCAATTTCGGTTAACACTGTTATTGAGTCAAGAGATGCCTTATTTGATGAGAATAGATTCACCTCTATTTCTCGAATTTATAGCAATGTTCCAAAACACGATGATTCATTTTCTAATCAAGAAAATAGCGCATTAGAAAATGAAGATCAAGAAGACGAAGTCATTGAACTTCGAAGGAGCAAAAGAGCTAGAAAAACAAAAACATTCGGTAATGACTTTTATATGTTCCTAGTAGAAGGAACTAGAGAAACAGTGACAAAACAGACGTCATTTTGCTTCAATTTGGAAGATGATCCTAAAACCTTTGAAGAAGCAATGAAGTCTCAAGATGTTGCTTTTTGGAAGGAAGCTATTACTAATGAAATTGACTCAGTTATGGGAAACAATACATGGGTATTGACAGATCTCCCTCCTGGTCTTAAGCCTATTGGCTGCAAATGGATCTTCAAAAAGAAGATGAAAGTCGATGGATCTATCGACAAGTTCAAGGCAAGATTGGTTCCTAAGGGCTTTACACAAAAGCATGGTATCGATTATTTTGATACATATTCTCCAGTAGCAAGAATAGCAACAATTCGAGTGTTAATTGTACTTGCATCCATCTATAAGCTAGTTATACATCAAATGGACGTCAAAACAGCGTTCTTGAATGGTGAACTAAATGAAGAGGTTTACATGGAACAACCCGAAGGGTTTATAGTTCCAGGACAAGAAAATAAGGTGCGTAAACTTGTGAAGTCATTATATGGACTTAAACAAGCACCTAAGCAGTGGCACCAAAAATTTGATAAAATAATGCTTGCTAATGGATACAGAATAAATAATTCGGACAAGTGTGTGTATAACAAGTTTAGCAACGATCAAGGTGTGATGATATGTTTATATGTGGATGATATGTTGATTTTTGGTACTAACTTGGAACAAGTTGAGATCACCAAAAGGTTTTTGTCTAATAGCTTTGCCGTGAAAGATATGGGTGAAGCGGATGTCATCCTCGGGATAATGGTCGTAAGAGACAATAATAGTATATCGTTAACTCAATCTCATTATATTGAGAAGATCATTAAAAGGTTCAATCACTATGATTTTTCTCAAGCCTCAATGCCATTTGATCCTAGCATGAAATTATCAAAGAATGCTGGAAGTCCAATTGCTCAATTGGGGTATGCTAAAGTAATTGGTTCTCTTATGTATGCGATGTCATGTACTATACCAGATATTGCCTTTGCAGTAGGCAAATTAAGTAGATACACAAGTAATCCCGGAAGTGTACACTGGTATGCTATACGACGAGTTTTAAAGTATCTAAGGAAAACTTTGACATACAGGATAAGGTAGGGAGGATACCCAGCTGTATTGGAAGGATTCTCCGATGCAAGTTGCATAAAAGACAGAGATGAATATGCCTCTACTAGTGGGGTGTGTATTTATGCTTGGTGGTGGTGCGATTTCTTGGGGTTCCAAGAAACAAACTTGCATAACGGATTCCACCATGGCCGCTGAATTTGTAGCATTAGCTTCAGCAAGTAAAGAAGCTGAATGGTTACGAGATTTATTATATGAAATACCATTGTGGCCAAAACCGGTAGCACCAATATGTATACATTGTGATAGTGAAGCTGCTCTAGCTAGGACTTATAGTCACGTGTATAATGGAAAGTCTAGACATATTGGTCTAAGACACAGTTTGATTAGAGACATGATCTCTAACGGGGTGATCACCATAGACTATGTCCGATCAAATCAAAATTTAGCGGATCCACTAACAAAGGCATTGTCTCGAGACTTGGTTGAGCGGACATCAAATAGGATGGGAATCAAGCCCATGTCCTAGTCATATATGGTGGGTACTCAACTCAACGCTAAGTACAACGCTTAGTCTTGAGTTCAATGAGTTCAAAATCATTAATATATGATGGTAAGTACCAAACTATATAACCATCCAGTGTAGAAAGGTACTTGGAGTCCCCACATACATAAAGTAAGGATTGAGCTTGCACTCTTAATAGATCTATATACGATTTCATTGGAGCACAAATTGCGGTGGTGTTCTTGATAGGTCTACCTATGTAAATGTGAAGTGGTGCCGCTTCAAGGAGCTGAAGGGCTTCTCTCTGATACATTTACGAGAGACACAGGACACACAACCATTTATGTGTCATTTAAAGAATGTTTGAACTAGGAACTCAATTGTGTGATTATTTGTACTACTTATCAAATTGGATGAATGGTTCAAGGCTTTATCCACCATTTCACTTCAGATTTGTAGTTATGAATTTTCGCTAAGTGTTGGTTCAAATCATGAGATACCAACATCTATGCAATTGGTTCCAATTTATTGTGTTTGAAACAACTCAAACTATCAATTGGAAATGGTGGGGGATTGTTGGAAACATTTCCAATTGAAAAGGTGTATTGGAAAGGTATGAATATGGAACAATATGATTGTTCATGAAATATGAACAAATGTGATTTTTCATGAACAAGTATGAATGCTTATCTTCATGAACTAATGTTTCTTTTCATGAACTAATGTGACAATTCATGAAGTTAGTACCATACCTTTTCATGCATTATAAATAGACAGGAGCTTAGAGGAATCAAATGACACAACACACAAAGCAAACATTTTACGATTGAAGTTGAGAGTGCACTCAAATTCAAGTAAGGTTTCTTTGTATCCTTGGTGAATTTGCATCACAACCTTGCACCATAGGGGGCAAATATCACTTAAGGAAAGTGATTCACGCCTGGAAGCAATTTAGATTCATTCAAGAAGAAGAAGAAGAAGAAGAAAGATTCAAGTAGAAGAAGCATAAGAAAGATTTACTTGCAACTTGTACTTTCTCTGGTAATCATTTATTATTATAAATTTAGAGTGATCATGGACCCAGCCAGTCCATCTGCTAATGAGGCAGTTATGAATCATAAACAGTGTTGTAGGAAATTTGCATTCACATGATTATTTTTCAACGTTTTACTATACAGATTTACTTGAGACGAATATGAATTATGCTACTTCTGATCCGTAGAAAACGGGTTAGGTCCAATCCAGTCTATTTTGAAGCTAGCCCACACGGGACACGGTGGACTTGACCAGATCAATCCGTCTAACAACTCTATTTATAATGGCTAATGGTATATCTTGAATCGATATTTGATACAGTACTCTAATTTTCTAACTTTGTTATTAGGATATTTTTTCCCTCTCATAATAAGTCCCGACCAAATTATTTCTCCTCGCATCTCTTTCATAAATAATTCACACAAAAATCTAAAAATACAAATTCAGAACTAATACACCCTTAATCATTAACCTTCTCATACTTCCTTATTTGTTTATCGCGTCTTTCTATTTGAGTAGATGGCATGGCACATTCATTTTCAAATATTGTTCTCAATGTTTCTTTTTGTTTCTATCTTTCGATGATAATACTTTCATCCTACAAAGATAGACTTTTTTTTCTTGTTACAAATTATGGATGTCTTCCCATTTTTGAAGAGCAGCTAAAACATCATTTCTACTTATATCTTCAAATTATGATGCATCGCTTTATTTTTTTAGGGAAAAAGTAAATTCGGCAGATCAATTATATGAGGATATCCACGTATCAAAATAGTTTGAATGTATCAATTAAATACTTATCCCTTTCGATGCGTCTTGGAGAAACGGGCTTCGATCTCTAAACTCCGCCCTCACAACAAGCTAAAACACCTTGCGGAAGAAGGAAGTAACCTACAAGAAAACGACGATCAAAATGGTGGTGGGGATATTCCCAACCATTCTCTGATGTTTAAGTTAGCTTTGAGGGAAAGAGAGACACAAAGAGAAAGTTCAATGTCCAAAAACCAAGTAATCATATGATCAAAGCAGTAAAAGATACATGGTATTTATAGTTGATAAAATCACAAGAGTATAGTAGTTCACAATTTGATTAGGACCGTGCTTACCATAAATGTCATTGGCGAATAAGGTTTAGGGGAGCACAGTCCCATAAGGAGTCAAATTATTTGGTAGTTGACATAATCAGGACATGTATATTTACACATGCAAATAGGTGTCAGTGCAGATCTACCCGGTTAGTAGCAACCCTGAGCCCACATATAGATCTTGGGTCGGATCCCACCATAAGCCCCCAAGACTTTAGGAGAAGACGCCTGGAACTGGGGTCTTAAACCAGTATCAGTAGAGGCACAAGATCAAGAGTCCTGAAGGCATTGGACTCGGAAAATGTTCAATGGACTTTCACAGCCGGTGTTTGTGACGCCTCTTCGAGTAAATTTACCCCTGGACATATTGTCCTCGAGAATAATGTATCAGAATGCTTTTATCCAACCCCGGGCATGCTCAATATGAAATATTAAAAAATGATTAATTGTGTAATCAACTTATTGTTCCGGGGAGATAGCTTTTTTTTTTTTGGTCAACACCTTAATTCTCTCCTAGAGAATTTTATTTGCCTCACGTAGGAGGCGGGTGTCGAACCTGGGACCTCCCGGTCACAGGTCAAGGCTTGCCCCACTGGGCCACTACCTTCTTGACTTCCGGGGAGATAGCTGTCGAGTGGATGCTACTTCAGATAAATATGACATGATTTCTTCCACTGAAAATCTTGAGATAGTATTCGGGAGATATCTCCGATGTGCTCGGGAACTGACATTCTTCCTAGGGGTTGTTTTTATTAACCTCGGTGTCGTGCATCTAGGAAACACATGACTCTTTCTTTTTAAAACTCATGTCTTTATAACTTCGGTAAAACGATCTGCTTCGACTTCCACCAATGTGTAACGTCCACGTGGGTAATAAACAACCGCCTAGAAGTTACCTTTTATGGTCCTATAAATAGTTGATTCTGAATTGGTAAATAGTTCACTTTAAAAAATTTACTTTTGCACTCATGCTTACATTATTCGCCTTCTCGGTTCAGTTTTTTCGACCAATCATATTCTTCCGACCAATATTAACATTAAGTCTCCCATTTATAGTATTTTTAAGGTCAGCGGAGATATTCCCCAACCCCCATAAACAAAAAAAAAAACATATCTTTGAATTCTTTTGGGTTCTAAACTTTGCGTCGTCGTTGCCCAAGAATTATCACCCAAAAGACCATTTCGTCATCACCGGTTATTTGCTGCAATACTCACGATGATAATGGAAGCTAAGAAATATGCCAGACAGGTAAAGAACCATAAACTGATTAGAGAAAGGTTGATGGTGATATAGAAGTTACCTCAATAGAGTTAAGAATATATTTCTCGGGGTATATGCGTTGAATAATAGAGAATATGATGTGTCATCGAGCTAGAACCCAACAAACTATTACATATCCGGTTAAGACCTTAAATAATTGGAGAACATTTTGAGATGGGAAAAAAGATAGGCTAGGGTCAAGCAGTTGTCTCAAGCACAAGGATATTATCTGACTGTACCAAGCTCGGGGGCGTTAACATGCACGCCGATGTTTTTCTGGAGGACAACTCTTCAACTCTTCAACTCATACTGATCCTCATGTCATAGGTATATCCTCTTTATTTGTCATGTTTATTCGTATTCTTCCATTATGATGGCTTTGTATCTATACACAATGTCTTTTTTCGACTCATTTGGTGATAGGTTATCTACTTAGATGGTGGAATATTTTACTAACACCCCACCATATGCAGGAGGTCTACGAAAGTGTGAGGTCAGGGGCAATATCCTCTACACCTCGAAAGAAGTATACAACTATTTGGGTTGATCGCACGGGGACGAGTCGGGGTAAGAGTTTGTCTTATTGATAGCATGTATAATTTTAAACTTGATGCTTTCTCATCTTATGTATATACTTTCATAAATGTGGCTAGTCTTTCTAGATCTTTCTGGTTTTGATGATGATGTGGATGTCGGCCATGCCGGGAGTGAAAGCCCTTATGTTCCAGTCCAGCCTCATCTTATCTCTTACCCAGCTGTCCTGGGCGAACCCGTGCTTCTCCCTGTGGTTAGTAGTGCCCTAGGACCATTAGCATATGTTGTACGTTTTATATCTTTTGAGCATGTAATTGAATAGCTAATTTTGCTTATGAACATCAAATGCGTGATTTGATAGTAAAACTCATTAGCTTATGTAATTACTATTCTAGTTGTCCCTAGTTTCATGTAATGTACTTTACAATGAAATAAAACTAGTATGATGTTTGATTGATGATTATGTTTTACTAATCATGTGTAATGAATACAAATCATATCATAGATGCAATATATTGGGATATATTGTATCGGACATGATCCGTTAGAGAAGTAATACTTCATGGTCCTTAGTCATAAGTATTATTTCCTCAATACTATTTTAGAATCCTTAGACATTATGTCTCCATTGATTCTAGCATGAATGGAGCCACGTTTTGACTCAGTCGGACGTTACTTTTAATCGAGTAATCAATACGACTGATGATCAGATGTAGCGTCCTATCATGGCTTGAATGTGAGAGGCATTGTAAGGAATTTCTCCATCTCTATTATTAGAGAGAGATATCCATGGGCCCCTCGATAGGGAAAAACTGTTTAAATGCATGGCCGTGCTCAAATGTATTTGATAAAGTGGTTATCAAATACTATTTGTTGGAACAGTTTACCCGGAGATCGAGCATAAATACAATTAAGCTTAATAAGGGTGACGACTACCATGCCTTATGCTTAATTACGATATCGCGAGACAAATGGATTAAATAGTGGATTGATATTAGGTTCCACCGTAAATTCAATCACTTTGGGTAGTCACAATGTCCTGCTAGGGACCACTTGTGATTTATGTACACATACTACTACTAAGTATGTTTTCATTGCCATTGTCATATGAACCTACAGGGTCACACGCATAGACGAGCTAACGAGCTTCATGTCCAGATTCAATGAATCTAGAATGCGTCAAGGTTCATTGTATCTGACATTTATTTTTCTGATAATAATAAAGCGTTATTATTCGAATTAGAGATAAGGGGCATTTTCGGTATAGCTGGGATTACGTGGGAGTTATTATCCGATAAAGACTCCCACTACCAGCAGAAGTCTAGAGGACGTGGGAGTTATTATCTGATAAAGACTCCCATTGGTGGCAGCAACGTATCCAAGAAACAACATATTTCATTTAAGAATCAGATTCTTGAACCCAAAAAGTAAGTTTTTGTCTAGATTTTTTCGACTCCTATGGTATGAGCGGATCCTTCGGGGGAGGACTCATGGGTGTTTAGAACGAGTTTCTGCCCATGAATCCCTTCAGTGGTATCAGAGCCTTGCTCATACTATTAGAATTCGATATTGTTAATCACATCATAACACTATCAATTTCAATTTGGTATGTGTATGTGTGAAAACAGAAAAGATTGTATCTTTTGTTCAATATATGTTATATATGCGTAAATTGATTTCGGCTAATCATGTTTATGATACGGTACCAACCTTGGGGCTGCCCAACTCAAGGGAATGTGTGTTACGATACAAAGAGGACTCTAAATTACATCTAGGAATGTTGCGCAAGTCAACCTCTTAAGTATCACAAGTGTACAAGGAATGGACATCTTTGCTACTGTTTGGTATAATGATTATATCTTTCGATATAGGCATCTAATGAAGCTGATTCCAATTGCATATTAAAGATAAGAGGCAGATCTACAACTTCTATGAGATCACAAGACCAGATTCTGCCTTCTTGATATCCAATATTGTCGTACAAGTTGGCCCAACAAGCTGTCCAGAATGGGGACGAATTTTAAGGGCATTTTAGCCTTTTGTACATTAAAGTCTATTCTAGACTTTAATTATTTTCAGCATATTATTTACTATATTTAGGCTTATTTTCGTGTATAGCAAGTAGTTGCTATAATAAAGGACATGTTGTCCATGTGTTAGTTAGTTGGTTAATAAGAGTCCTAATGTAACTAGGACTCTTCATAGATTTGGTAGTTATTTACTTTCTAGCCGCCAAGATAATAGGAACATGTGCCTATTATTATGAGGAACCTTGACGGAATCAAGATTCGACACAAGGAAAAAAGGATCTTTCTCTAACTTGAATTTAGTTTACGTGAATGCCTTACTACAACCTCCAAGCAGCGATAAGCACTTGACTACTATAGCAAAGGACTTTAAGAGTATTCGACAAAGGACTTTAAGAGTATTCGACACACTAGACCTCCAAGCAGCGATAAGCACTTGGCTACTATAGCAAAGGACTTTAAGAGTATTCGACACACTAGACCTCCAAGCAGCGATAAGCACTTGGCTACCTAGGCAGAAGAACACTAAACGGATGAAGAAACACCACAACTAGGAAACTAGCTTGTTGATTAGTAACAATGAAAGGAAGATCTAAAAAGAAATTCAATTCACAAAGCAACAAAGGAATAAACCTCACAATTATCATTAATCAAGTCTCTCTAATATGTGGTCGAAACCTCTCTTTATATAGAGAAATATTTCAGCTGAAAATCCCTAAACAAGCTAAGTCCTAAATGGACTAGGATTATACTTCTAAGGAATATGCTAAAGAATAAACTATTTGCTAAAGAATATGCTAAAGAATAAACTACTTGCTAAAGAATATGCTAAAGCATAAACTACTTGCTAAATGGACCACATGTCCTTTATTTAAGTAATATTTCGAAATTAATAATATACCAAAATCTGGAAATTAAATAAATGCTAAACTTTGAAAAAAAAGATTAATTCTCGCTGAAAATCTGGACAGCATGGTGTAGTAAGTTGCACAACAATTTAGGACTTCATAAAGGCATAATCTGATCTTGTGTTCTTCATGAAAGTTGTAGATATGCCTCTTATCTTTCCATATCATCTAGAATGAGCTTCATTGGATTCCTGGATCGCAAGTTATGACAATTACACCAAACTGTCACAAAGCTGAATTTATTGTTTATCCAAGTTGATGATAGTCTTCATTCTTTTGAGTCTTTTGGGCCTCCAAAATGAGTGATGTGAAGTTAAATCTTGCCTCCTATGTCTCCTTTTAGACATTACCCAAACCTCATCATTCTTTAAAGGATCCGTATATAAGTTCTCATCATTTTCCATTTCTTCAAAAAGATTCGTCCTCGAATCTTGTAATTTAAGGAAAGGATCATAACTTTGGTTTGGTTGGAATATCTTTGTAGAAAATACAGCCTTGAACTCCTGCTTAAATATAAAATCAATACTAGGAAGAAGAGAAGTTGTTAGATCAAGAGTAATGAACGAAAAAGTTGATGCTATCGACTCTTCAAAAATCATGGCTTCAAAAGGATGTTGTTCCTCATGAAGCAATTGTGTTGCATCAAAAAGATCTTTTTCCTCATCAAGAAATTGTGTTTCACGCCAATACTGCAACTCGTCACGCACCACGTTTTTCGCATGTTGCAATTTTGTTTCTTTTTGTAATTTGGCCTCTTCTTGTAATCTTGCCTCTTCTTGCAATCTTGCATCTTCTTTTAATCTTTGCTCTCTTCTCTCGGCCATTTTTTTATGTACCTCACAAACTTCACTAGGAGTTAAAGGATATAGTATGACATTCCTCTTATCCATATGCAATTGGTAGGTGTTCTTTCTACCATCATGATCCGCACCTCTATCATATTGCCATGGTCTTCCTAAAATTATATGACTAGAGGTCATGGGCACAACATCACATAGAACACTATCTTTGAACTTGCCGATTTCAAAAATAATTTCAACTTGCCTTTCCACCCTTATTTCTCCATTATTTGACAACCAAGATAGCTTATAAGGATGTGGATGTTTCTTCCAAGGTAAGTCAAGAGTGTTAACTAAATCGGAAGAACAAACATTAGCACAACTACCATTATCAATGATAAGAAGACAAACCTTGCCTTGAACATGGCACTTAGTATGGAAGAGGTTGCTCTTTTGAAGATGTGTATCATTCCTTGGTTGTGTGTGCAATCTTGCCTCTTCTTGCAATCTTGCCTCTTCTTTTAATCTTGTCTCTTCTTTCAATTGTAAATATTGTTCAAGATCTGTTTGATAACCTCTTTGTGATTGCTAATATTTTTGAGCAATCATCACGTATTAACTTTCTTTGTTGATATGAGAAATTCATCGTTGCTCAAATAAATATAATTTTGAGGTAAGACGGTAACATTAGAAAATGGGGGGAAAATAGGAAAGTTCCTTGCTTTGTAGAAATTCAAGAAACCAAGAAATGGGTAATTTGGTTCTTGTCTTTCTTTTTCTTTTATCTCGGCTAAAAAAAATAAATAGGGTAGTATATCGACAAAACAATAAAAGATACACCAAGAAAGAGATCAACCTTGAGCTCGATACCAATATGATGAGGAACCTTGACGGAATCAAGATTCGACACAAGGAAAAAGGGATCTTTCTCTAACTTGAATTTAGTTTACGTGAATGCCTTACTACAACCTCCAAGCAGCGATAAGCACTTGACTACTATAGCAAAGGACTTTAAGAGTATTCGACACACTAGACCTCCAAGCAGCGATAAGCACTTGGCTACCTAGGCAGAAGAACACTAAACGGATGAAGAAACACCACAACAAGGAAACTAGCTTGTTGATTAGTAACAATGAAAGGAAGATCTAAAAAGAAATTCAATTCACAAAGCAACAAAGGAATAAACCTCACAATTGTCATTAATCAAGTCTCTCTAATATGTGGTCGAAACCTCTCTTTATATAGAGAAAGATTTCAGCTGAAAATCCCTAAACAAGCTAAGTCCTAAATGGACTAGGATTATACTTCTAAGGAATATGCTAAAGAATAAACTACTTGCTAAAGAATATGCTAAAGAATAAACTACTTGCTAAAGAATATGCTAAAGCATAAACTACTTGCTAAATGGACCACATGTCCTTTATATAAGTAATATTTCGAAATTAATAATATACCAAAATCTGGAAATTAAATAAATGCTAAACTTTGAAAAAAAAGATTAATTCTCGCTGAAAATCTGGACAGCATGGTGTAGTAAGTTGCACAACAATTTAGGACTTCATAAAGGCATAATCTGATCTTGTGTTCTTCATGAAAGTTGTAGATATGCCTCTTATCTTTCCATATCATCTAGAATGAGCTTCATTGGATGATGAGAACTTATATACGGATCCTTTAAAGAATGATGAGGTTTGGGTAATGTCTAAAAGGAGATATAGGAGGCAAGATTTAACATCACATCACTCATTTTGGAGGCCCAAAAGACTAAAAAGAATGAAGACTATCATCAACTTGGATAAACAATAAATTCAGCTTTGTGACAGCTTGGTGTAATTGTCATAACTTGCGATCCAAGAATCCAATGAAGCTCATTCTAGATGATATGGAAAGATAAGAGGCATATCTACAACTTTCATGAAGAACACAAGATCAGATTATGCCTTTATGAAGTCCTAAATTGTTGTGCAACTTACTACACCATGCTGTCCAGATTTTCAGCGAGAATTAATCTTTTTTTTTTTATCATTAATCAAGTCTCCTTAATAAGTGGCCGAAACCTCTCTTTATATAGAGAAAGATTTGGCTGAAAATCCCTAAACATGCTAAGTCCTAAATGGACTAGGATTATACTTGCTAAAGAATATTCTAAAGAATAAACTACTTGCTAAAGAATATGCTAAAGCATAAACTACTTGCTAAATGGACCACATGTCCTTTATTTAAGTAATATTTCGAAATTAATAATATACCAAAATCTGGAAATTAAATAAATGCTAAACTTTGAAAAACAAGATTAATTCTCGCTGAAAATCTGGACAGCATGGTGTAGTAAGTTGCACGACAATTTAGGACTTCATAAATGCATAATCTGATCTTGTGTTCTCATGAAAGTTGTAGATATGCCTCTTATCTTTCCATATCATCTAGAATGAGCTTCATTGGATTCCTGGATCGCAAGTTATGACAATTACACCAAACTGTCACAAAGCTGAAATTAATGTTTATCCAAGTTGATGATAGTCTTCATTCTTTTGAGTCTTTTGGGCCTCCAAAATGAGTGATGTGATGTTAAATCTTGCCTCCTATATCTCCTTTTAGACATTTCCCAAACCTCATCATTCTTTAAAGGATCCGTATATAAGTTCTCATCATATTATCTTGTTTAGGTAGTTACTTGATAGCAAGTTGTTATTCAAGAGTCCTAATTCTTCAAGGACTCTTATTTGTTTTCAAGAGTCCTAATCCTTCAAGGACTCTTATTTCCCTTTATTGTTGTAACCGAAATCTCAATTTATTTAAGGGAGATTTCGGCCACTTTTATAATTAGACTTGATATATTGATATTTTGATAAAGGTTATTCCTTAGATACTTGTTTATGAATTTCCGGTAGAACTTCATATTCTTTGAGTTACTGTATCAACTAGCTTGTTTCTCTAGTTGTGGTGTTTCAGCCTTCATTGATACTTAGCCTGCCCGGGGTTGTGTTAAGTATATTCCCATAGAAACTATTTCGAGATAGAGAAAGATCTGCTTAAAAGCCGAACCTTGATATAAAACATCACGGTTTCGCATCAAGTGGTATCAGAGCAAAAGGTTGATCTCTATCTTGGTGTACCTTTATTGCTTTCTTGAATTTTTTTTTCTTGTTTGCTTGAAATAGCCAAAAGATAACAAATTTTTTTACCCCAACGAAAGAGCCACCCGGAAGTAAAGAAATTGGCAGCCGGGTTATATTTAAATAGGGTACTTTACCACCATAAAAGCCACTCGGAAGTAAAGAAATTGGCAGCCGGGTTAGCCTAAAATAGACAAGGAATCAAGACCAAAAGAAAACTTCCTTTGCATCAGCTTAAAAGCCGAACCTTGATATAAAACATCACGGTTTCGCATCAAGTGGTATCAGAGCAAAAGGTTGATCTCTATCTTGGTGTACCTTTATTGCTTTCTTGAATTTTTTTTTTCTTGTTTGCTTGAAATAGCCGAAAGATAACAAATTTTTTTACCCCAACGAAAGAGCCACCCGGAAGTAAAGAAATTGGCAGCCAGGTTAGCCTAAAATAGACAAGGAATCAAGACCAAAAGAAAACTTCCTTTGCATCAGTTTATATGTTTCTGTATATTCTGATATGCATAAACTGTTATGTATGTTATTAATTCGATTAATATTGCATGAACTGCTATCATATGTTATTAATTCGATTAATTATGCATCAATTGCAATTGTATTGATTCGGTTTATCTGTTATGATTAATCTTTTATTAATTTGATTATATGCATAAACTGTTCATGAATCTGTTATTAATTCGGTTAATTCGATTAACCAATGCATAATCCGATTATGTATGTTATGCGATTTTGCGTTAAAATCGGGACAGAAAAACTCATTCGATGAGTTGATGAAGAATCAGATTTTTCTTCCAGGGACCGCCGTTACGTGACGCTTGTCGTTCTGCTGACCTAAGACTTTGTATATATGCACTCGTTTTTATTTCATTATGTTTTATGTGAGTTTTAGCATGGTGAATAGCATGACCTACTATACCTCATCTTGTTTTACATTTAATTGAGTTGTAATTTTATAATACGACATGCGAGTCGTTTTTCCTATGATTTAAAATTGTAATTGCTTTCTTAGACTAGTTTTACTGCTTTACATTGAAGGCTGGGTATGCCCATGTAATTATGTAACAAGATTGGAGGACGCTGCATCGAAGACTTTATCCATGATATGGATATTGACTTAGACTGACCCTTGGCTCCCACAAGGCTCGTGGGAGTCATCATAGGATTAGGCCATGCTATCTCACGTTTACTTTTATGCTTTATTATTGCATGAGATGCTTTTATTCATTGTCTTATGGGGTTTAACAGTTTATTCACATTAAATCGTTTTAATTAAGTCTTAAAATGCCTACCATATCCTAAGCACTCTTTGAGCTTGGATCATCATTTTGTCTGCTTGCCAAAGCAACAGATAAGTGGTCATCTAGGCAAGAGGAGATGGGAAAATAGTGATTTCCATATGCTTAGACATGGTTCGACTTAACTAGGCTATCAAAATAGTTTTGGGCCTAGAGCATAAAATGGGAAATAGCCGGGACATATAGATGTCATTCCCATAGGTTGATTTTACTTTAATTATGGGGATAAGCCAAAGCTAACTTATAACTATCGTAAAATGTTATTTTCCACCATTTATCAAGTGTTGAAATTGTGGAAAGATATTTGCTCAAAAACTAATAACTTTGCAAATAATTTAATGTAGATAATGGCAACCAATACATCACACAATTCATTGCGATCCGTCCTTAAGAAGGAAAAACTAAGTGGGACCAATTTCCTAGATTGGGCCCGCAACTTAAGGATTGTCCTTAAGCAGGAAAGAAAGCTATACGTTCTTGATACGGATACTCCTGAACAGTCTGCAAACAACGCCCCAGAGCTGAGAGAGATGCTTGGAAGAAGCACTCTGATGACTCTAACGATGTGACTTGTCTCATGTTAGTCACAATGAGCACTGATCTTCAAAAACAGTTTGAAGGGGTTGAGGCTTTCCAGATGATGGGCCAGCTCAAGGAAATGTTCCAAGAGCAAGCCCGTCATGGAAGATTCCTCACCACTAAGGCGTTGAATAGTTGCAAGATGGCCCCTGACACTTCTGTAAGTGCACATGTTCTTAAGATGAAGGGCTATCTTGACCAACTTGAGAAACTTGGGGCTCCAGTAGGTCCTGACATGGCCACAGATATGATCTTAGGCTCACTCCCACCCGAGTATGACCAGTTTGTCATGAACTTCAACATGCATGGTATGGAGAAGTCCATACATGAGATACACGGGATGCTCAAGCAGGCTGAACTGAACATTAAGAAGACCCCTGAAGTCTTAATGGTTCAAAAAAGGGAATTTCAAGAAGAAAGGGAAGGGAAAGCCCATGGCCAAGAAGGGCAAAGGCAATAACAAGCCCAAACCCAAGGCCAAGGTACCAAAGGAAGGAGTTTGCTTCCATTGCAATGAACCAGGTCATTGGAAACGGAACTGCAAGCTCTATTTGGAAGAGAAGAAAAAGGGGAAAGCCAGTTTGACTGTCTCTCCAAGTATTTTTGTTATTGAAATTAACATGTCTGCTCCTACTTCGTGGGTATTAGATACCGGTTGTGGATCTCACATTTGTGCAAATGTGCAGGGGTTCAAAAGGAGTAGATCATTGGCAAAAAGAGAAGTGGACCTGAGAGTAGCGAATGGAGCAAGAGTTGTTGTTGTAGCTACTGGGACATTTACTTTAGTTTTTCCAAGTGGCCTTATTATAGAACTGAATAATTGTCTTTATGTTCCAACTTTGAGTATGAATATTATTTCAATTTCTTGTTTGGATATTGAAGGTTTTGAATTAAATATTCTGAATAAAATTTGCACCATTCATAAAGATCGTATCTTCTATGGAGATGCCTCTTTGATGAATGGGCTTTATGTTCTTAACCTCGATGAATCCATTAAAAGGCCCATCTATAACATTAATACTAAGAGGTTTAAATCCAATGACTTAAACCAAACCTACTTTTGGCACTGTCATTTGGGCCACATAAATGAGAAACGCATATCAAAACTCCATCAAGATGGAATTTTGACATAATTTGACTTAGAGTCTTATGAGACATGTGATTCTTGCTTGTTAGGCAAAATGACTAAAGCTCCATTTACTGGACAAAGTGAGAGAGCTTCTGATTTGTTGGGCCTCATACATACAGATGTATGTGGACCAATAAACACAAGTGCTTGATGAGGGTTTCGATGCTTTCATCACATTCACGAGATGATTTCGAGTAGATATGGCTACGTCTATCTAATGAAACATAAATCAGAATCTTTTGGAAGATTCAAAGAATTTCAAAATGAAGTACAAAATCAACTTGGTAAAAGTATTAAGATACTTCGATCAGATCGAGGTGGCGAATACCTTAACCAAGAGTTTGATGAACATCTTAGGGGTTGTGAAATTGTTTCACAATTAACTCCTCCTGGCACATCACAATGGAATTGTGTATCGGAACGGAGGAATCGCACCTTACTAGATATGGTTCGATCTATGATGAGTCAAACAAGTCTTCCAATTTCCTTTTGGGGCTACGCCCTAGAAACTGCTGCATTTATGTTGAATAGAGTTCCTTCTAAAGCGGTTCAGAAAACTTCAAATGAGAAATGGGACTGGGAAACGACCTAGTTTGTCATTTCTCAAAATTTGGGGATGCGAGGCATATATAAAACGCTTGTTATCTGATAAACTCGCCCCTAAATCTGACAAGTGTTTGTTTGTGGGATATCCTAAAGAAACTAAATGATATTACTTCTATCTTCCATCAGAGAACAAAGTGTTTGTTGCTCGAAATGGTTTATTCCTTGAAAGGGAATTTATTTCCAAAGAGGATAGTGGGAGTAAGATCCATCTTCAGGAAATTCAAGATCCACAAACAACATCTAAACCAACTTTGGAACTTCAAGCAAGCTCACGTGCTGATAATGAGCTTCAATCTTTGACACAAGGCCCAAGGAGGTCAAGTCGGGTACATCAACAGCCTGAGAGATATGGATTTCTCGTGACTGATGTCATCATATTGAACTGATTGATCAAGATGAACCCACTACCTACAAAGAGGCAATTCATAGTTCTGAGTCAGATAAGTGGCTAGAAGCTATGAAGTCTGAGATGCAATCCATGTACGATAACCAAGTATGTACTTTGGTTGACCCACCCGAAGGGTGTAAGGTCATTGAAAACAAATGGTGTTTCAAAAAGAAAATCGACATGGATGGTAATGTACACACTTTTAAATCTCGACTAGTAGTTAAAGGTTATAGACAAGTTCATGGTATTGACTATGACGAAACTTTTTCTCCTGTCGTTATGATAAAGTCTATTAAGATTTTATTTGCCATAGCTGCATATTATGACTATGAGATATGGAAAATGGACGTTAAAACTGCGTTTCATAATGGAAACCTTCTCGAGGATATGTATATGACACAACCTGAGGGATTTGTTGATCCATCAAATCCTAGCAAAGTGTGTAAGCTTCAAAGATCCATTTATGGATTGAAGCAAGCATCTTGAAGCTGGAATCGTCGCTTTGATGAACGTATTAAAGAATTTGGTTTCATCAAAAACGAAGACGAGCCTTGTGTTTATAAGAAAGTAACTAATAATGCAGTAGTGTTCCTTGTGCTTTATGTGGATGACCTCTTACTGATTGGAAATGACATCCCCACATTACAAAGCGTAAAAGTTTGTTTGGGGAAACGCTTTTCCATGAAAGACTTAGGCGAGGCTACATACATTTTGGGTATAAGAATCTATAAAGATAGATCTAACAAAATGATTGGCCTAAGCCAGAGTGGATACATTGACAAGGTACTGAAACGGTTCAGTTTGCAAGACTCCAAAAAGGGATTCTTGCCCATGTCACATGGCATTAAACTCAGCAGAACCCAAGGACCTTCCACAAAGGAGGACCAAGAGCGCATGAGTAAGAGTCCATATGCTTCAGGCACTGGGTCTATTATGTATGCCATGATATGCACTCGCCCGGATGTCTCGTTCACTTTAAGTATGACTAGCAGATATCAATCTGACCCTGGAGAGTCACATTGGACTGCAGTCAAGAGCATTCTTAAGTACTTGAGAAGGACTAAAGATATGTTCTTAGTTTACGGAGGTCAGGAAGCACTACAAGAAAACAGTTAAATAGCGACCGATTTTAGCGACCGAAATTTTTGGTCACAAATTTAACGACGGAATACCGACCGAATTGAAACCGAACAACAATCGGTCGTTATTCTGTCGCCCATCCGTCAGCCACATCGGTCCCGTTGACCAAATTGAAACGCCGTCGTTTTGTACACCCTTAACGACGGATTTACGACGTATATTAATGACCGTTTACAGCGTTGAGCATTCAGTCGGTATTCGTTCGCTATTTACCGACCGAATATTAGGTCGCTAACTTTTCCGTCGGTATTCGGTCGTTACTCAGTCAAAGTCAAAAAGTCAACAATGTTCACCATTCGGTCGGTATTCGGTCGGTAAATAGTGACCCAATATTCGGTCTCTAATTTTTCCGTCTGTATTCGGTCGTTAAGAAGTCAAAGTCAAAAGTCAACAATATTGGCCATTAGGTCGGTATTCGGTCGGTACATAGCGACCCAATATTCGGTCGCTAACTTTTCCGTCGGTATTCGGTCGGTAACCAGTCAAAAGTCAACAATGCCGACCATTCGGTCGGTACATAGCGACCCAATATTCGGTCGCTAACTTTTCCGTCGGAATTCGGTCGGTAATTTTCTTAGCGACGCAAAATACACGACCATGTCATTCGGTCGTTAATAGGTCGCTAAACTGAGTTTAGCGACGGAAATGTCCGTCACTGTTACACATTTTTCTTGTAGTGAAGGAGGTCTGGTTGTAAATGGTTACACAGACGCAAGCTTCCAGACCGACATAGATGACTTTAGATCACAATCTGGTTTTGTGTTTTGTTTGAATGGAGGTCTTTGTGAGTGGAAGAGCTTAAAGCGAGAAACCGTGGCCGACTCTACAATGTAGTTCGAGTATCTAGCTGCCTCCCGAAGTAGTTAAAGAAGCTGTTTGGATCAGGAAATTTGTTGATGAATTAGGTGTCGTCCCTAGCATTGTGAACCCAGTGGACCTCTATTGTGATAGTACTAGCGCCATTTCACAAGCTAAGGAACCTAGATCTCACTAAAGATCCAAACACATTCTCAGGCGTTTCCATCTGATTAGAGAGATCATTGATAGATGAGACGTTAAAATTTGCAAAGTTCATACAAACGACAACATTGCCGATCCATTCACCAAGCCACTCCCGCAGCCTAAACATGAGAGTCATATTAGGTCAATGGGATTGATGATCATGTATGATTGGACCTAGGGTAAGTGGGAGATTGTTAGTAGTGCCCTAGGACCATTAGCATATGTTGTACGTTTTATATCTTTTGGGCATGTAATTGAATAGCTAATTATGCTTATGAACATCAAATGCGTGATTTGATAGTAAAACTTCATGGTCCTTAGTCATAAGTATTATTTCCTCAATACTATTTTAGAATCCTTAGACATTATGTCTCCATTGATTCTAGCATGAATGGAGCCACGTTTTGACTCAGTCGGACGTTACTTTTAATCGAGTAATCAATACGACATGATGATCGGATGTAGCGTCCTATCATGGCTTGAATGTGAGAGGCATTGTAAGGAATTTCTCCATCTCTATTATTATAGAGAGATATCCATGGGCCCCTCGATAGGGAAAAACTGTTTAAATGCATGACCGTGCTCAAATGTATTTGATAAAGTGGTTATCAAATACTATTTGTTGGAACAGTTTACCCAGAGATCGAGCATAAATACAATTAAGCTTAATAAGGGTGACGACTACCATGCTTTATGCTTAATTAGGATATCGCGAGACAAAAGGATTAAATAGTGGATTGATATTAGGTTCCACCGTAAATTCAATCACTTTGGGTAGTCACAATGTCCTGCTAGGGACCACTTGTGATTTATGAACACATACTACTACTAAGTATGTTTTCATTGCCATTGTGATTTGAACCTACAAGATCACACGCATATAGACGAGCTAACGAGCTTCATTTCCAGATTCAATGAATCTAGAATGCGTCAAGGTTCATTGTATCTGACATTTATTTTTCTGAGAATAATAAAGCGTTATTATTCGAATTAGAGATAAGGGGCATTTTCGGTATAGCTGGGATTACGTGGGAGTTATTATCCGATAAAGACTCCCACTACCGATAGAAGTCTAGAGGGACATGGGAGTTATAGACTCCCAGCTGCCAAAAGAGGTGGATAGGGACGTGGGAGTTGTGCTTGAAACAACCTCTCACTCCCTATATAAACTTCTCTTGGCCGAAACCCTAGGGGTTAATGCTTTTCAGCTGAAATACCAAAAAGACCTAGAAAATCAGATTTTCTATTCTGCCTCTCCATTTTCTCTCTAATTCCCGAAACTCAGAAAAACGAAGAGCTAGCAATCACTGTTCGTTTCGTCGCGTAGATACATGTAGAGGGACATTCCGCATAGGGAAATCCATTGGTGGCAGCAACGTATCCAAGAAATAGCATCTTTCATTCAAGAATCAGATTCTTGAACCCGAAAAGTAAGTTTCTGTCTAGATTGTTTCATTCCTATGGTATGAGCGGATCCTTCGGGGGAGGACTCATGGGTGTTTAGAATGAGTTTTTGCCCATGAATCCCTTCACCTGCGACTCGTGCGGGGGTTGTTCCTAAGGTCGTTCCCCACTCTATTACCTTGTCCAGTGATTGATCATCTAGAGGCAAGGCGATTTCCGTTGTCGGAGTTACAACTTCGCGTGGGAGAGAACCTGTTGGAGTGATTAAGACCATGAAGAACCCATAAAGGTAGATTTGAGACAATCCATGGCCAGAATGCTTCTTCAGGAGACTTAAGTAGCCGACCTCCCGAAGAATGGATCAAATTAGCCCTGAAGAAGATGCAATCTTCTCAGCGTGACGTAAGGACATGTCTTTTGTTTATGATTTATTTTTCTATATGAATTTCTTTGCTCACGACATTCTTGGGTTCTGTAGGCGAAACAACGTCGTTATTCAACCTCTACGGATATGTCTGAGTTTCATCGGGCCTTGATGGACCCGTCTGCTGAGGTAAGTGTGCTGGAATTCGTAGGCAGAAATATACGATATAAAACTTATGGATCACCTCGGAAGGATTCATTCATACCATACGAACCAATTTAAAGAATGAAAAGAAGCTTACAATTAGATGCTTTTCAAGTTTGATTTAGCAACCACCTCAACGTATATCGGCAAAACGCATCAGCCACAAAAAAAAAAAAATCCCTTGCTAATTTGTTCTGTACCGGTATCCCTGTGATGCCACGAGCAGGGAGTGCTAGCTCTTGGATTTTTTTAGTTTCGAAAATTGAGAAAAATGATGGCGGAATATTTTGTAATAGGAGATTTTTTCGTGCGACTGGAAAAACCTTTAGTTAGGTTTTCATCCAAAAGATCTATATAAAGACAGTGAGAGTTTGTCTCGAATACAAACTCCCATGTAATGCCAATTCCTTTTAGTAGCGGGAGTTTTTATCACATAATAACTCCCACGTAATCCGAACCAAAATCAGAAAACTGAAATCCTTATTCCAATAGTTATTCTAATTCGAATAATAACATTTTATTATTCCTAGAAAATAATGTCAGATGCAATGAATTTAGACACTTTCTAGATTCATTGAATATGGACATAATGATCGTTAACTTATTTATGTGTGTGACCATATAGGTTCATTTCACACTAGTTATGAAAACATAAAGAGTAGAGTATGTATCCACAAGTCACAAGCGGTCTCTAGCAAGATATTGTGACTACCTAGGGAAAATGAAAAATCGGTGGACCGATTTCATATTCTCATTCTACTATTTAATCATTTTGTCACACGATATTCTAATTAAGCATAAGGTATTAACGTTGTCGCCCTTCTAAATCCTAATCGCATAAGAACTCGATCTCCAAGTATACTGGTCCAACAAATAATATTTATAACCACTTTATTAAATATATTTGAGCATGGTCATACATATTTAAACAGTCTTCCCTAACGAGGGGCCCATGGATATATCTCTCTCTAATGAGATAGGGACAAATCCCTTACAGATGTCCTTCACATTCAAGACATGATACAATACTACATACGATCATCAATCATATTTATCACTCGATTAAAAGTGAGGTTCGACTGAGTCAAAACATAGTTCTAGTCATTCTTGAAACAATGAAGACATAAGGTGTAAGGATTATAAATAGTATTGAGGAAAAAATACTTATAAATTTTGAACTATGCAGTATTACTTATTTTCCCCGGATCACATCCGATACTATATATTTCAATATGTATCTATGATATGATTTGTATCCATTACACATAATCAGTAAAACATGACCATCAATCAAACTTCATACTAATTTTGTTCATGGTCCTAGGGCATTACTAATAGTGTGAGTTGCAGAAACAACTAGAAGACTCTGAAGAAAAAATGTCTGCGGATTGTGACTGAAATGTCTGAAGTCGAGCATCAAAAGGATGAGGTGCACAAGATAAACTGGTAGCTCGGGGTTAATAAAACAGTGGCTCAACGGCGTTGAGAGGTTGTGGAGAACCTGCGCTGGGTGGAGCGAGATACATCCTTCGCGGGGTGCAACAATCTTTGGGGATAATTGAGCATCCTTGATGAGTAGGGCACTGTCCATATGGAGAGTATTACAACTCTTAACGATGAGGCACGACTTCGGGAAGTGTCCAAGGAAAGTATGAAAGAGAAACTGCTCAGAGTTCGAGATGTGTTGAACCATTGGCTGAGCCTATATTTCACAACGAGGTCCAGGCTAGTGTCAACTAGTCCGTCCTTCATATACTTAATTCTACCGTCCAGGCTATGATGGCCTAGGTCGAGAGAAAATAAGAGGGGCTGGAGTTTAGTGCTAAACTTAAGGCAGTTGCAGCTATGGCCGAGGGCTATTCTTCTTCTTTTAGCGAATGAGGCCTTAATGCTCGCAAACGAATATTTGGAAGAGGCGAAGAGTCGTAGCACTCTTTCACCACCTCTTTCACCCAGGGCAAACCCTGAAGTAGTTGGGGCCTGAGACGGATCTGATCAACCTTCTGCTCCCATGGCGCTTCTGGGGTTCTCTTTAGTCGAGTATAATAGGTTGTAGGTCCATCTGTTTGTTTTTCTTTTTTTAGGCTTCTGCTTGTGCAATCCCTTTCTTGTAATCCAACTGCAACATCAATATAACCTTTTGCCCCTTCAGGGTATATTTTTGCACTTTGTACTTGAATAATTTTCTATTATTGGTTATATGTTGTTCCCTCACCAGGTTGACTAACCCACTTATTTTCCTGGATTCCACATTGACCGCGTGAAGTGCATTCACTTTTGCGGACCCGTCGCGGGTGAGTACGCATTATTCAAACTCGTGCGTTGGTGTTGATTCAGAGGGTAAATCGTAGTTTTCCCAGGATGGAAATTCTGAAGTGTAGCACACCTCGGGAACTGTTATGCAGGAGTGTATATTTAAAGTCAGGGCCTCTTCTGCTGTTAGGACCATTGCCTGGATCTATTCATGGAAAGTTTTTGTCCATATTTTTACAAAATAGGTGTACTTTTATCTCCAGTATGCCTTTCATTTGCTAGTACTTTAGAAGTCACGACTCGTAACAATCTTCCTGACTTGATATAACGGATTTTGGGAATGAGACCAACATTCCATTTTTCATTTGTTTTACGCATGGTTGTTAGGGGTAAGTCATACTATTTCCCGATTTGTATAATCTGATGATGGTCGGATTGTACCTTTTCACTCATATGTAATATTTTTCACGGTTGAATCATTCATTTTTCTTCATTTTATTTATGCTATCTTACTGAATAGTCAAATTTTGCCGTATACGCTAGTTTACCATTTAAGCAATGTGTGAGGGTCGGGCAGTGCCCTTTTTCCCGTAATTTCGCAATATACGTGATTTGGGAAGGCCGGGCAGTTCCTTCTGCCTTATGCATTTTCTGCAACATTTTGATAAGGTCGTGTATTTCCATTCTCCTTGTTTTTCCTAAGGTCGAGTCTCGTCCTTTGTGATGATGACACATCCTTGAAGCTAAGAGACACACCATTGAAGCTGCCTAAGACCATTCATTCAAATGACCAAATCCTTAACCCATTCATTCCAATGCCAAGGTCTCGAAGAAAGGTTATGAATCAAGTTGTGAAAGCATTTATTTTAAAGATAAGCAACCTTCAATGTATTCAAGGCATAAAGATCAAGTCCATCAACCTTCAAAGCATCCAAGACATAAAGATCAATTCCATCTCATTTGTCCAATTAGTTATTTACTTTAAGTCTTAGTATTTGTTTTAGTTAATTACTATATTTGTTCTTTCTTTAGAAGTACAAATCCAATTAGGATTTATTATATGTTTTAGTAGTTTACTATACTTGTTCTTTTAATTAGAGTTCAAATCCAGTTAGGATTGAACAAGCCTAGGGCTGGCATAAATTACTTATTTGAAAAGAGAATTCGGCCTTCATTGTTAATTAGACTTGATATAAATTATTGTGAGGTTTTTCCCTCATTCTTTGTAAATTGAACTTCTTTAGGATTTTCATTCATTGTTACAATATCAACTAG
Organism: Vinca minor; assembly: GCA_026122235.1. Classification (NCBI taxonomy): domain Eukaryota; kingdom Viridiplantae; phylum Streptophyta; class Magnoliopsida; order Gentianales; family Apocynaceae; genus Vinca; species Vinca minor. The sequence continues at coordinate 4,064,735 of JAOCZM010000241.1, read as the reverse complement.
AAAGATTCCTAGTTGTGGTGTTTCATCTCCATTAGAGTAAATGCTGCCAAGGCAAGGTAGATGTTTATCGCTGTTTAGAGGTCTTAGTGTAATTTTCTAAAGTCTTGCTGCTAGGGCAAGCTAGATGCTTATTGTTGTCTAGAGGTATTAGTGTGATATTTTCTCGTGATTAAAGTTCAAGATAGAGAAAGATCATAATTCCGTTGTGTTGTCGAATCTTGATACATCCAATTGTCAATGTTCTTCATCAAATTGGTATCAGAGCAACGATTAATCTCTTTCTTGGTGTATCTTTCTTGATAAAAAATATCATATTTTATTTATTTAAGCCTTCAAAATAATATAGAAAGAAAAGACACTTTCCAAATTATTGTTCTCTTAATTTCGACAAAAATAGAGAAAGAGCAAGAGCAAGAAAGATTAGGAAACTTTCCAAAAGTGGTTTTCAAATCTAAAAATGAAGATTGAGATCATAGCTAGTCCTAAACACAAAGGATACCAAGAGTAATTCTTTTCCATTTAGGTCTAAGATTCAACTTACCTTTTCTTTCTACTACTCTTCCAAATAGGTCTAGGATTCTTCCTTCTTTTCTTTTCCTTTTCCAATTAAGTCTAGGACTTCTTCTTCTTTCTTTATTCTTTTCACCCGAGAGCAGCTCTTAGAGAACAAATATTCGGCTTCAAATTTAGCCTTCTAGAGTTGAAGTTTTATCACAATTTTGAAGGAAATTGAGGGCGAGTTATCATATAAATTTGAGTGATACACGAGAGATTGTGAGTTAAACATTATGTCTCAAGAAGAAGGGGAAATTTCAGTCAACAAATATACAATGGAAGCCTTACAACAAAGCAACCAAAGGGTAATGGAGCAATTGACTAAGGTAATGTCAAGATTGGATCAGGTTGAAACTAGGGTAGACCAAAAATACCCCAAAGACAACTAATTGGTCCAATAAGAGGACACAAAAGGGGAGATGATGAAGGGTATGACTCTCAACATTCGGCGAATTCAAGGAGAGTACATCATGGACCCCGAGGTGATTTTTGGCAAGAAAGGCCGATAGGAAGTGAAGAATATGATAGGCTTGACAACAATCTTGGTGCTATCAAGACCAAGATCCATTCTTTTAAAAGTACGAATGATCCCGAATCTTATTTAGAATGGGTACGTAAAATTGATCATGTTTTTTCTATCCATAATTATTCCTAGGTTAAAAAGATAAAATTGGCAGCCATGGGAATTTTTTATTATACATCAATTTGGTGGGATTGAGAGGGTATAATTAGGAGAAGGGCTGGTCAATGTCATATTGATAGTTGGGATGATATGAAAGCTTTGATGAAACTGAGATTTGTTTCCCAACATTACACTAGAGAACTTTTTCAATCAAAGGCTTAAACAAGGGTCAAGAAGGCTTTGGCCCAGTGGGCAAGGCTTTGACTTGTGACCATGAGGTCACAAGTTCGACACCCGTCTCCAACGTTGAGGCAAATAAAATTCGCTAGAATTAGGGTGCTGGCAAAAAAAAAAAAAAAGGCTTAAACAAGGTACTAAATCAGTAGATGAATATTATAAAGAGATGAAAGTAGCCATGATTAGAGCTGATATTCAAGAGTATAGGGAGGCTACTTTAGATAAGTTTGTGGCGGGTTTAAGTGATGAAATTAGGCCAAAGGTAGAAATGACTAGTCATATTGAACTTGTTGACATGGTGTATTATGCCAAAAAAATTGAAAGACAAATTAAACAGAAAAAGAAAGGGGCAACTTTGGCAAAATTTCCACATTGGAAACAACTAAATCAACTATCTTCTAATTCAACTTCTTGGCCGAATAGAGTAGAGAAAAAGGATCAATTTGGGGCTTCCAAAATAGACGCGACTCAACTTGGGGTTGCCCAATCAGCCTCGAGTTCTTCTCCAACTTGGAATCCAAATTGGTCATCTTCAATTCAAACTGAATGCTCTAAGTATCACGAAAAAGGGCACTTTGATATGGACTGCCCAAATAAAAGTCTGATGATAATGCAAGATGATGGAAATTGGGTTTGTCAAGACGAAAATGAGGAGGTCGAGAGCAATCTAGATAAAAAAAAAAGGCGACGAGTTGAAAGAAAAGAGTGATCTTAGACTTGAGAGAAAAATAACAAGTTTGAGTGATAAAAATATTAAGAGAAAAATCATGAGTCAAGGGAGACAAAAGGCAGACTCTATAAAAGTGAGAAAATAGTGTTTATTTGTTTACATTGGTGAGGTAAATCGGACAATTCGACCTCTTGAGTTGCTAATTTTTAAAAAGACCAGAACAAAATTTCTCTCTTTTATTTCTATTGAAACTAACAACTCATTCTCTTTCGAGTAGTATTGCTAACTTTTTACAAGAATACACAGATATATTTCATGAACAAATTGTGAAAAAGACAGCAACCCGGAGTACTGCATTGAACCCCAGAGGAGATGGTCCTTTTCAATATGTTTCCAAAACCAATGTTAATGTCCACAAATTTGAGTTACAATGTGAGTATAGTGTAAATGTATCTTTTAATGTACCTAATTTATCTTCCTTTGATTTTAACAAAGATTTAGAAGATTCGAGGAACGAATCCTTTTTAAGAGGGAGAGAATGATGAGGACACATCCTTGAAGTTAAGAGACACATCCTTGAAGCTACCCAAGATCATTCATTCAAATGATCAAGTCCTTAACGCATTCATTCAAATGCCAAGGTCAAGGCTATGAATCAAGTTCTTAAAGCATTTATTTTAAAGATTCATGTAGCAAAACAACCTTCAATATATTCAAGGCATAAAGATCATGTCCGCCAACCTACAAAGCATCCAAGACATAAATATCAATTTCATCTCATTTTTTGTGAAGGCAAAGTGCACGATTCAAAGGAAAATGGTTATAATTCGTTTTGGAAGTTTTAGTCATTAAAGTCTAAATTAGACTTTAATTTAATTTCGGATTTTTTTTATTAATTTATTTAATTTAGAAATCTAAGACTTAACAAAGACATGTTGTCCAATTAGTTATTCATTTTAAGTCTTAGTATTTGTTTTTAGTTAATTACTATATTTGTTCTTTCTTTAGAAGTACAAATCCGATTAGGATTTGTAATAGGTTTTAGTAGTTTACTATACTTGTTCTATTAATTAGAGTTCAAAACATATTAGGATTGAACAAGCCTAGCGCTGGCCGAAATTACTTTCTCTATTCAAAGAGAATTCGGTCTTCATTTTTATTAGACTTGATATAAAATATTGTGAGGGTTTTACTTCATTCTTTGTGAATAGATCTTCTTTAGGATTTTCATTCATTGTTACTGTATAAACTAGCCATACTTGTTCTTTTAATTAGATTTCAAAACCAATTAGGATTGAACAAGCCTAGCGCTGGCCTAAATTACTTTCTCTATTTAAAGAGAGTTCGCTCTTCATTGTTAATTAGACTTGATATAAATATTGGGTTTTTCCTTCATTGTTTTTTAATTGAACTTCTTTAGGATTTTCATTCAATGTTACTTTATCAACTAGCTAGATCCCTAGTTGTGGTGTTTTATTCTCCATTAGAGTAATTGCTGCTAAGGCAAGCTAGATGCTGATTGTTGTTTAGAGGTCTTAGTGTAATTCTCCGTAAAGTCTTGCTGCTAGGGCAAGCTAGATGTTTATCGATGTCTAGAGGTCTTAGTGTGAGCTTTTTCCCGTGATCTAAGTTCAAGATAGAGAAAGATCCTAATTTCCTTGTGTTGTCCAATCTTAATACTTCCAATTGTCAAGGTTCTTCATCACTTTGCCTTATTTTTGCACTGTGTGCAATATTTTGATAAGGTCGGGCAGTGCCATTTTCCTTATTTTTGCTAAGATCTTTCCATTTTCCTTATTTTTGTTGAGGGCCACTTGGTTAAATCACTCCGTAAATTCCTGTTCCATCTAGAGAAGATTTTCAGTATAGTAAAAGATTGCTTGCTGTCCACAAAAGTGGTCTAGGAACGTCCGCTGCATTTGAGCAAAGTTGTGGATGTTGTAGCCTGGGAGGCCCGCAAACCACCTCAGGCACGATCCCTTTAGTGACTTTGGGAAAAGTCTACACAATAATGCATCTTTTGGTTGATGGATGTACACGGCGGCTTGGTATATTTCCAGATGTTTTTGTAGATTTGTAGTAGCTTCATATTTTTCAACCTAAATCTTTCGAAATTCCCGTGGCCTATAAGGCTTCAGATAGAGGGTTTTGTTGGGTAGAATTTTAAGGGTTCTTGTTGATGTAGTACACCAGTTTGCTGACATCGAAGATCTGCATGTTTTTTTAATTTGGATCATCTTGATGCGTCGCTTGGCCGACAAGCCTCTCTCCTAATAGTATGTGCTAACTAGTTGGGCAATTGGAGTCATGGATGCCGGAGGCTCACGAGGATGAGGTTTGGACTGTAGATTCACACGTGTATTCAAGGTCTAAGCCATCATGTTAATTGCATCTCACAATTGTTAAAGCATACCTCTGTTCATTGTGACTAGTCTTGGCGGTAGTTGGTGGATGTTTCCCCTGTGGTTTGGGGGGGGGGAGGGGGGGGGGACATCACATGTGCATGGTTTCTGGCATGTTCAGTTGGGGTGATGGAGGCCTCTGGGCTCACATCCCCTTCGTTTTGTAATGTGGGTTGTTTTAAACACAACAATGGTGGGCACCAAATTATGCGTCCAAGAGAAACAGGCTCCGGTCTCTGAACTCCACTATCACAGCAAGCTAAAACACTTTGCGGAAAAAGTAAGTAACATAAAAGACAAAGACGATCAAAAGGGTGGTGGAGATGTTCCCAACCAATCTTCAATGCTTGAGTTAGATTTGAGAGAGAAAGAGACACAAAGAGAAAGCTCAATGTGCAAAAGACAAGTAATAAGATGATCAAAGCAATAAAAATTTATTTGGTATAGTAGATAATGTTAGCCCTAAGGGCAAAGGTACTCTATGTTGTTTTGATGATAACAAACCATTGAGAGTTCTAATGTTTGTGTGAGCAATGTTCTTATTAATAGGATCCTTAGCACTCACATCGACATTGATGAAAATGGTAAGTTAGCTTCTTGTGTTAACTAAGGTATGAATATTACACACAAGAATGCTATTTGATGGAAGGAAGGAGGCAAGGAGGATGGTTGGGAAATAGGGCTCTTCTAAGAGTCCCTAGTTTATATGGCAAAAGAACTTATAATGCTAGTGCTTATGTCTTTGCATATATTTGTCTTTACAATTGGTATCGTATACAATTGGTATCTTCTAAGCATTAGTCTTTGTACTTATTTGTTCTTAGATCCTTTTGCCATGCTTCCATGTACTTACATTGTCCATATTCTATCTTATTACATCAAAGTTTGTCATAATCAAAAAGGGGGAGATTGTAAGCCCTAAGGGCGAACGAACTCTGTTTTTGATATTGGACAAACATTTGATGTTGTGTCTAATGATCTTAATCTTTGTGATAGAATATTGGAAATCTTGTAGGAAGCTCTAAGTACTTCAATCAAGCCATGTTCAAGATTCAAAGTCATACTATTCAAGGCTCATCTATGAAGATTGAAGATTGAAGACTTAGTTTGGTTAGTTTAGCTTTGTCGTCATTAGTCGTAATCTTTAAAGCTCTAACCAAAGCTCTTATGAACATAAGCTTCTCACTCTAGTCTTGCATACATGATTTCATAAACACGTTTTCAAAAGGCTTAAGTTTCGAAATGATCTTTACATGTGTTCTTATACAAAAAGCCTTTGATTTCATAGTTAAGTCTTTTAGAAAAGTTTTCCAAGTGTTTTTATGTGTTACCTTTTGGGAAAACCTTTTAGACTTCATTAGACTTGAAAACAAGTGTTTAAAAATCATCTTTGAAAGTCCGGAAAGTCGGTCAACCGAGTTTTGCCTCGGATCAACCGAAGCAAAACAAGGTACTCACTGTGAAGAACTCGGTCGACCGAGGTCCCTGGGTCGGTCGACCGACCCTCAGCTTGGTGCACCGAGTTCGAGCTTCGGTCAACCGAACTCTGTTTCTACTAGCCGTTTTTTTGACCGTTGGAGACTCGATTTTCAGCCAAATTTGAAATGTATAAATACTCCAAAGCTAGAGAAACATTCAAAGGCTTGCATATCAAATATTCCTTGATCTCTCATCAAGCCAAAAGACTTTCAAAGCAAAATACTCTTCATCCTTATGATCTAAAGCATTCAAGAGTATTCTTTCAAAAGCAAGACAAAGAGTGGACTTCATATGTTCAAGAGCTAAATTGTTTGTGCTTCAAAGGTACTATATCTTTCACTTAGAAGAGTGAACAACCTTGTACTTAACCTTTCTTAATTCCCTTTCTTAGTGATAGGGTTATTATTGTAAGTCCTACTTTGTGTGGGCATCCTTTGGTTGTAAAGTCCTACTTTGTGTGGGCAATTGTAAAAGTCCTACTTTGTGTGGGCATCTTCTTAGTGAAGTTTGTTGAAATCCTTGGGTGCAGCTCAAGGTAGTGGATGTAGATTCTAAGTGAATCGAACCACTCTAAATCCCTTGTCTTGTTGATTGGGTTTTTGCTTTAGTTTTCATTCATCTTGCTCAAGTTCTCACTTGCATTGATTAGTATTCGAAAAAGTTAGCAAGATTAGTTAAAACCCAATTCACCCCCCCCCCCTCTTGTGTTTTACAGATAAAATCACAAGAGTATAGTAGTTAACAATTTGATTAGGATTGCAATTACCATAAATATCATAGTTGAATAAGGTTTAGGGAATCACAGCCCCATAAGGAGTCGAATTCTTTGGAAAATGAATTGGCTAAAAACCCAAATTAAACACTATTCACCCCCTGTTGGTATAAGGGATTGCCTTGGAATGGCAGTGTTTTTTCATAAAGTACAAAACATGACACCTGAAATTTGGTGAAACAACATTTCTGTCCAGAAGGGTTGACGTGGCACTTCCCAGACGCGCCTCGCCACGTCAGCCGAGGACAGAATCCTCACCGTAAATTTTTTTTTTTTTTTTTTTGATGAATTTTTTATACATATGCTTTGTTGTGTTGTGCCTCTCCCACTTTTTGTCTTTTTCTTTTTTCTTTTTTCTTTTGTTTTCTTTTTTCTTAAGGTTTAATATATATATATATATATATATATATATATATATATATATATATATTAGTTTTCTACAATTGTGAGTCGAAAAAAACTCTAAATCCTTTAGACATTATTTAATGTTGTAATATGATTATTTTAAACACATTAATTGATTTTACTCCAACGACGACTACTACATATACAATAATTTTAATAATATATTAGATAATGTATTCTAGTATACACTAAAATAAGATTGACATTTTAAAGGAAAAAAAAATTGAGTCATATCCACTGTTCATTTCCTTTTTAATTCTCTACTTTATTTCTTATATTATTTTATTAAGTAACCCATATTTAATTCTTTATTAAATTGATGTGATTTTCTATATATATATATATATATATATATATATATATATATATATATATATTATTTATATTATATTAACTTTCCTAATCCAAATAAAATTCCTAATTAATTCTAATACCAATCCCACATCTAATTAACTTATTCATCTACGTGATTTACAACTACACCCCCGATTACAATATGCCAATGAAACGCCCATCAACAAAACGTTAATCAAAATAACACGTAATACGTGATGAAAAAATAAATTGTTCAAAATCTCATATCGAGCAAAATAAATTCAAGTCAATGTAACAAGTCGTAAAAAAAATTAATTACGCATAATTAATGGTTTAGGTGATGTAATCCTTGGAATTAAAATAAGTGGTTCTAAATCACATATCAAGCAAAATAAATTCAAGTCAATGTAACAAGTCGTGAAAAAAATTAATTACACATAATTAATGGTTTAGGTGATGTAATCCTTGGAATTAAAATAAATGGTTCAAAATCACATATCAAGCAAAATAAATTCAAGTCAATGTAACAAGTCTTGAAAAAAATAAATGGTTCAAAATCACAGCCCTCTTATATGAGTTGTGACGGGACCTACTTTGCTAAACACTAAACCCTAAACCCTAATTCATCCCTCGCAATAGTATTTGCAGAGCCATCTAGACCAATATTTCATTTTTACAAAAAATAATAATTATGGGCCTAGATCTAATAACTAGTACATTTTTACACCTGTGGGCTCCACTATTTTTTTAGGTTTTCTTAGGATTTTGCACGTGCATGTAGTCTAAGTCTATATCACACAGATATTCAATCTAATTTCTTATTTTGCAATTGTTTGGGATGATTAGGGGTTGTTAGGTTAATATTGTATGTTAGGGTTAATAGAGGTTTACAAGTTTTTTATGGTTAATAGGGTTTGTTAGGGTTTTTTATATTAAAACTAATAAAACCACCTTATTTTCATCAATGCTATAACTATTACATGGAGGGCACACATTACATGTCATGGGGACTAAAAGAAGACAAAGCTCACTTTGTATGGATAACTACTATTGCGGGGTGAATTAGGGTTTAGGGTTTAAGTGAATAGATAATGATGCCCCTTTCAATTTTTAGAATATATTACCAGTAGGAACGGTTCATTAGGGACCATAGTTTGTATTCACTTATTGAATTTTAAAAGTGGTTTGTGTTTGTCCTTAGTATTTTCTCATTTGGTTCCCCTTAAATGATATGATAAACATTTATATATCCTTCCTGAAGTTAATTTTTTCTATGTATTAGGAAAATACAAATCTAGTGTTATGAAAGGGTTTTAGGGTTATTAGGGTTTGTTAGGGTTAGTAGGGGTTGTTAGTGTTATTAGGGGTTGTTAGGGTTATCAGGGTTAGAATTTGTACTCCTAAGTAGTTAATTTGGAGTCAATGGGAACATGTTTTAATGACAGTGTACTCTCTCTTGCGAATTTAACATCAAGACTAAAAGGTTGTTAGGGTTAGTAGGGGTTGTTAGTGTTATTAGGGTTTGTTAGGGTTATCAGGGTTAGAATTTATACTCCTAAGTAGTTAATTTGGAGTCAATGGGAACATATTTTAATGACAATGTACTCTCTCTTGCGAATTTGACATCAATACTAAAAGGTTGTTAGGGTTAATAGGGGTTTTTTAGTGTTATTAGGGTTTGTTAGGGTTATCAGAGTTAGAATTTATACTCCTAAGTAGTTAATTTGGAGTCAATGGGAACATGTTTTAATGACAGTGTACTCTCTCTTGCGAATTTGACATCAAGACTAAAAGGTTATTAGGGTTAGTAGGGGTTGTTAGTGTTATTAGGCTTTGTTAGGGTTATCAGGGTTAGAATTTATATTCCTAAGTAGTTAATTTGGAGTCAATGGGAACATGTTTTAATGACAGTGTACTCTCTCTTGCGAGTTTAACATCAAGACTAAAAGGGTTTTAGGGTTATTAGTGTTTGTTAGGGTTAGTAGGGGTTGTTAGTGTTATTAGGGTTATCAGGGTTAGAATTTATACTCCTAAGTAATTAATTTGGAGTCAATGGGAACATGTTTTAATGACAACGTACTCTCTCTTGCGAGTTTGATGTCAAGACTAGTAGGCACCTCTTGTAATTTCTCCACACTCTACTAAAAATATAATAAAATAAATAAAAAATTTGGAAAATGTTCCGTGACAAACTAGACTCTGTGACTCAGAAAAATCTGGGGTGGACAGGTCCCAATGAGACTGTATAACCTGAATTGAGGAGGGGCCTACCCTACAGGTGGGTCATGCATCAAAATATGTGAGAGAATGTGTGAGCCATGTCCCATGCACTAGGTGCATGCCATCCCTTCCCCTGTGCCTGTATGAAAAGCACTTGTGATACTTGTAAGTTTTCGCTTACGTGTTAATTATGTGTAATTAATTTTTTTCACGACTTGTTACATTGACTTGAATTTATTTTGCTCGATATGAGATTTTGAACAATTTATTTTTCATCACGTATTACGTGCTATATTTGATTAACGTTTTTTTTATGGGCGTTTCACTGGCATATCGTAATCGGGGGTGTAGTTGTAAATCGCGTAGATGAATAAGTTAATTAGATGTGGGATTGGTATTAGAATTAATTAGGAAAGTTAATATAATATAAATAATATATATATAGAAAATCACATCAATTTAATTAGGAATTAAATAGGGGTTACTTAATAAAATAATATAAGAAATAAAGTAGAAAATTAAAAAGGAAAGGAACAGTGGATATGACTCAATTTTTTTTTTCCTTTAAAATGTCAATCTCATTTTAGTGTATACTAGAATACATTATCTAATATATTATTAAAATTATTGTATATGTAGTAGTGCTATTGGAGTAAAATCAATTAATGTGTTTAAAATAATCATGTTACTACATTAAATAATGTCTAAAGGATTTAAAGTTTTTTCGACTCGCAATTGTAGAAAACTAATTTATATATATATATATATATATATATATATATATATATATATATATATATATATATATTAAACCTTAAGAAAAAAGAAAACAAAAGAAAAAGAAAAAAGAAAAAGAGAAAGAGAAAGAGAAAGAAAAAGACAAAAAGTGGGAGAGGCACAACACAACAAAGCATATGTATAAAAAATTCATCAACAAAAAAAAATCATGGCGAGGACGGAAGTCCCACTTCCGTTCCTCGGCTGACGTGGCGAGGCACGTCTGGGAAGTGCCACGTCAGCCCAGGACGGAAGTCCCACTTCCGTTATGGCCCCAGGACGGAAGTGGCACTTCCGTTCTGGACAGAAATGTCGTTTCACCAAATTTCAGTGTCATGTTTTGTGTTTTATGAAAAAAACACTGCCATTCCAAGGCAATCCTCGTTGGTATAAGGGATTCACCCAATTATTTGCCATTTTGCCACCAATTTAGTCAATTAATTGACTAAGACTTAAACACCTAACACTACTCTTGATTTAATTGCATTAATCACCTTGATTTAACCCGTAGCCCCATTATATACATTGGGCAAGAACACACCACTTTCAAATCATTTAAAACCTTTAGAGGATTAATAGAAAGAAACATGAGGAAAATATAATACATAAATGATTGATTTAACCGCATTAATCACCTTTATTGTGATACCCGTAACTTTTTTCCTACATATTATTTTAGGTGTAATTTATTTTTATGTAACTAAGTGCGTAGCGTGTGTATTTCGTGTGATTACGTGTTTATTTATTTTTATAATATTTTACGTGTTACGTTTTGGGTATGTTTGGTGAAGGTCGTTTCGTACGTGAATAGTAACTTTAGAATGAAGATGAAGATTATTGCTCATGAAACACTATTTTTAAAAGAAAATTAATGACAAAGTTGCCACATGGAAGCTTATTATTGGAACACATCTCATAATATACCACATGTCACATCATGAAGCTTTTACCTCAATTTGGTCTAACTTTATATATTATAGATATAAATATTTAACGTAAGGAACACGGGGAGACGTGGGGTATATATATATATATATATATATATATATATATATATATATTATAAAAGGGGCAGGCCCGCCTCTATACAGGTCCAATGTGCCATAAAGAACCGGACCTCACATGTTAAGGGGCTCCCAAATTTGTTAACAAAAAATCACATTAAAAAAAAAAATTATTTACGAACGGTCAGCGACTCTCTCCATTCTCCACAGTCCACCGAAACCAAGAGCCTCTCCAATCTTGACTATCCACTCACAGATTGTTCTACTTCTTAATCTTGACTCTTGTTGTTGTTGATTCACTGATTGAAATCCTATTTCGGCTTCATCCTTGATAGTTGATCCTTCCATTTTATTGTGAATTTGCGATCATCATCGGTCGTCGGAGCACAGGTGGGTCTTCAGTCTTCGTTTTCTTCTTTTGGTGTATTTAGTACAATTCTTTTCACTTTTTTCACCTTTTAGTTCAATAATAATATATTTTAATAGTTAATTATTTAGTGGAGGGCAGAATGCCAAATATTATGTTTGGTTTATAATTAATAATCAAAATATTAAATCAATTTTGTGGTGGGTTTTTTTTTAACTTATACTCTATTTAAATTCTTTGATTTTATTTTTATCTACAATTCAATGTTCACCAGGTATTTTAGAGCACTTAAAACTTCAGATTCAGGTGGTTATTTATGTTGCTATTGAGAAAATAAAGGGGTTGATTACTTTTTTTGAGAAGTATAAAGAAAATGGTTTTTATGATGCTATGAATATTGCTAAGAATATTGCCACTGAAATGAATATTGATCCTGTTTTTCCTCAAAGGCGTGCAATTCGTAAAGATTTTTTTTATGATGAGAATCCAAATAATACATTTGTTGTTTCACAAACTTCAGAGGAGTCATTTAGAGTCAATTATTTCTTATACATTGTTGATCAAGCTATTGTCTCCCTTAATAAGAGGTTTGAACTATGAAGCTATTTTTGGTTTTTTATTTACTTCTCACAAGCTATAATCATTAGATGATGCGAGTTTAAAGTCTTGTTGTACTCATTTTGCAGTTGCACTTAAGAATAGTAAAAAACTTGATATTGATGGGAATGAATTATATATAGAGTTAAAGTTACTTAAAGAATACTTGCCCGTGGGGAAAATGGGACCAATAGATATTTTAAACTTTTTAAAGAATCTTGACTTTTTCCTAATGCAATTATTGCATATAGAATTTTGTTGACTATTCTTGTGACTGTTGCATCTGCAGAAAGAAGTTTTTCCAAATTGAAGTTGTTGAAGTCTTATATGCACTCTACAATGTCACAAGAAAGACTCAATTGATTAGATTTGATAGCAATTGAGAATGAGATTTTGGAGAAAGTCGATTATGAAGATTTGATTAGCGATTTCGCTTCAAAAAGTGTTAGAAGGATTGCTCTTTTTAAATAAAGATTAATATTATGATTGTCGCACATTTGAAACTTGAGTATAATTATGTTTTGACATTTTTTTATTATATAATTTACACTTTAAAAAAATTGAGGGGGGCCTAATTTTGGTAATTAGCACAGAGCCTCACGTTTGTTCGAGACGGGCCTGCGAAAACGGCAAGTCATTTCGAGTCCCGGGCAGGAAGTTATAGCTCCGCGAGTAAAATTGGGCAGTGCTGTTTCGAATTTTCTGTTATTAATTGTCTTCGTAAGAGGTAGGGACCCCATACGTCATTTAATTAAAATTAATCGTGTATAATCAGTGAATATTGTTGGGTTACTGATTTGAGAGTGCTTGGGCTTTATATATTGCATGAAATGTGGAATTTACGAGTAAATTGCATGAATGAGGTTTATTACTTTGATTATCGCATAAATTGCTTTGGACTTGAATTAAATGCTTTATAATCTGATTTCTATATTGTTTTACTACTTTACAATACTTATTCATAAGTGATATAAATGTGGTTAAGTGATAATGTGATTCGAGGGTCGTTAATTGCTTATTTGATGAACTCGTCTAATTGTTTATCGTTTTGGTCGTCTTATTGGTTGTCGTCGTTCAGTCCTTCTTGATTTTGGTCGACCGAGTTGTCGCCTTCTAATTGAACTCTTGTCTATGATCGATTGATTAACAGGATTCATTCGAATATCGAGTCTTATAAGAAGATCCCTTGTGATCTAAGTGAACAGTGAAACATCTAGGGCATTAACCCGATGAGGAGATCATTGAGACTATAACGGTTTTGTGGAGTCCCTGGTGGGGGTGATGATGCAATACATAGAATAGATCTTTAAACCTTGGACCCTTATTTTGGCGGTCATACTGAACCCACATGTTGAAACATCTTGGGTCGTCCTAGTTTGGACTATAGCTGTGACCATTACATTCATTGTTGATTAATAAGTTAATAGACGATTGACCTCGAATTACGGGATTTATTGTCATAGCGTTAGTGATGTTCCTAGTGTCTAAATGATGTTGTGATGGAGTGTATTGTGTTGGTAAAGCGTGGTGCTTTCCATACATTCGATTGTGAAAGTGTTTAGATGCGAAGAATGTGACTATTTAGCTTAGTTGTTGTTTCAACTTGTATTTTGGGAATGATAATGTGTTTTAGTGTCAGTTGTGTTTTATATAACTGTTTTAGGTCCCTGCTGAGCACTGGAGCTCAGTCCCATATCCGGTTTTGATGTTTCAGGTAATGATGAGTACTATGATGATGTTGATGGAGCTTTGGAAGGGGACCATGAAGAGTGACTCATAACCGGCTTCAATTAAAGAATTTAGTTTATTTCATTTATTCATTTATACATAGAACAATTTCATTATTGGTAACGTTGGACAATTTCATTTGTAATAATTAGTTTCCGCTGTTGAACTCTTATTTCTGATTACTTCACAATTGCATTCTATTTTAGTAACTCTGTTTGTCGGCTTTGGTGTTTCATTAACGAATGAGACATTGCCATATCATCAATCCGGAGACGGGGTGTGACATTTATTAATCTATGTGAAAATATAAGTAAATTTATAAATTTAACGGCATCAATCAGCTTAACAATATTCTCAAAAACTATTCTACTCTCCAGAGACTTCCTTTTAGCCCAATCGTCTTATCATTAAATTTACCAATTGTAGGAGCACCATTGTTGTCTTCTTCTACTTCACCTGGTTGCCCGTTGTTATCCATTTCCCTCTCAGTCGAATGCACATAATCTTTATCCGACACATCATCATGTTTCTCCTCTATTTGTTGTTACGGTCTTCCATTATTATCTATGAATTAATAAACTAATAAATAAGTTGAACAAAGGTATACCAATCGACTATCTTGATTCAAGTAGTTGACACTCTTTAGTGTGTACAGTAAAACACCTTAAACGGATTGATAAATAAATCAATGCAATCCCGTTATCAATGAAAATTTGTCTTGAGAGATTGGTGTAAAAGATTAGTGACATGACTAGAAAAAAAAAAAAAAAAGAGAGAGAGAGAGGTTGGATTTGCAATATTAAAGTGAAAAGATTAGTACACGGGGAGGGGGAGACAATTTTTAAGGGGAGTAGTTATTTTTCTCCCCAAATGGCATTTTAGGTATACAAATTTCAGGGTGAAAATCGGCTATACCCGTTTGTGTACCATTCCTGTGTCCAACCAATAAAAATTCACCATGTAATCATTTTTTAAAATTATATATATACATGGTGAATTGTGATTGACTGGGTATAAAAATGGGTACACATACGGATACAGACGATTATTTGCCCAAATTTCATACCCTCTTGATTCGGATCAAGTTATTCCATTTGGCATTGTCCAATTGTCCATTCATTTTACCCTAAAATTTCCATGCATGTACTCCCTCTGTCCCAAATTATTTGTCCATATTTCATTTTTAGCCTGTCTCAAATTAATTGTCCATTTTCTAAATAAAGTGTTCATTAATGATGATTTTTCCAATCTTACCCCTTGTATTAAATGTTAGAGAGAGAAGAAGAAAGAGAAAAAAAATGTAGAATTAAATTGAAAGAAATATTAAATAAGGTCATGTTTGACATTTTACTATATTCTACTATAGAATTTGACAAAACCTTAATTCCCGTGTAAAATACAGAGTGGACAGATAATTTGGGACGGAGGGAGTATAAAGCAACGACACTAAATTTGGGACAAAGAGAGTACTAAACCTGTGGTCATGAATAATTGAGATGGTACATGAAGACGATTAAATACTTTTCTAAACTTTATTACCAAGTTAAATGTAAAGATTTAGACTTTGAACAAACAATAGAATTTTCATTTCCAAAATTCGGTCAAAATTAAATGAGCATTCAACACATAATTCCATTCTATTTTTCTGTTGTGGATCCTACAAAAACCAAACTTATATACCCTGCCAAAAATATCGAAGAGGCCAATAGCCCAGTGGGGCATTGGCCGGCCCGTGACCTAGAGGTCCCGGATTCGACCCTCCGCCTGCGTACGGTAAGCTTTATTCTCCCTTATCTAGGGTGTTCTCTCTCCCCAATGTGAGGCTGTTCTCTCTCCCTAATGTGGGGCAATCGCCCATCGTGGCGTAAAAAAAAATACCCTGCCAAAAATAAATAAAAAAACCTTACTATTTAAGTAATCTAAAGAGACCAACAAGATTAGACATTAACAACGAGAAATACCTTTCGTAAGACGATGATATTGTCGGGGGAAATATCCTCCTGCCAGAGCATATCTCTTTTAATGGGCATTTTTACTATTTTGTGGTTTATTAATGCTTTTTATTATGGGAATCGGGTAGCCCAAGTGGTAAGGCTACCCGAACACGGGGCGGAGGTCCCGTATTCGATTCCTATATCTCCCCATAATGGGGCAAATAATTCTCCTCCTTAATAAGGTTTATCTTCCCTCCCCAGGCATGGGGCATGCTTCAATCTTCCCTATCTAGGGTACTCTCCGCTCTTCCCCTTCGGGCGCTAAAAAAAAAATGCTTTTTATTAATGTGGTTCTTTTCTCTCCCGTTAAAACTCTATCCTTCCTCTTATGCCATACCTTCTCTCCCGTTTGTACCTGGTTGGAAAAATTGAAGAAAGAAATGAAATGTTATACTGGAGCCAAAATTTCCTAAAATACCCGAAGGGGAGAAACTAAGAGGGAGATTAGGTTCTCAATTTGTTTTTGCTTTTCTAACAAATTTGTGATCACATTAACAACAAGTATGTTGATTAAGCACATAAGCTGAGTTAAAACTTAGATGACTAATGTGTTAGATGCAACACATGAACTCAAGATGATGAAGATGAACATTGAAGGTTAGACTAAGTCAATGATCATATATGCAAAGCTTGTAAGATCAAATAACACATGTCATAAGATCAAGACTAAGCACGATATATAAAGTTTGTAAGATTACTTAGTTCAAGTCATATGACCAAGACGAAGCAAGGTATGCAAAGCTAGCAAACTAACTCAAGATAAACACTTAATACTCCAACTAACAAGTTCTTATGGAATATAGACACAATAAATAAAGTAAGAACTTAAAAGTAAAGAGGAAGAGTTAGAGAGATCAAACACAAGATTTAGAGTGGTTCGATCACAAAGATGTATCCACTACCTTAGGACACACCCAAGGATTTTGGCAACTTCCACTAGCTTGTTTTGAGAGACTTATACGAAAGGACAACAACAACTAATGGTCTTTTATGCACCAAACAACCTTTCAAGGGTAAGGCCAACAAATGGTCCTTTAATCACTAAGCAACTCTTCTTCACCATTGGGAACACTTTCTCTAATCTAGTCTACTAAGTGAGGAGGTTTTACGAACACATCAACCGCACTTACCTTTCGGGTTCACCACTCACTCTAGTTCCTACATTTACAAGAAATTTGCACTCCACTAAGGAGGCCCAAAATCACTACTCTCACAAACAAGCATTACCACTCACAACCCTTTACAAGATTAGATGAGCCTCAACAATTGAGACTTTACAATTTAGCTCAAGATAACAAATCCCTCAATGGATTGGATAACACATTTGAAAACTCTAATTCAAATTGAGAATAGAAGAGTATGTATATAAAGCTTTTACTCAAAATGATGTATTTTGAAAAGATAGAAAGAATTGAACTCTTCAAAATGTTTGAATGCTTGTTTAAAGTGTATATATAAAAATCACTCTTACGAATTGGTTAGATATGAAAAATCAGTCTTAATGACTTTTTATAGAGGCCAAAAGTGACAAGCATCAAATCATGCAACAACTATATTTTGTCTGTGACAGGACAGCTTCGGTGAGAAACTAAATGGCGCTTCACTTGACTATCCTACATATGATAAAGAGTTATACGCCATTGTTAGAGCTTTGGAGACATGACAACATTACTTGATTGCGAGGGAATTTGTTATCCACACGGACCATGAATCCATCAAGTATCTTAAGGGGCAAAGTAAGTTGAACAAAAGACACACTAAGTGGGTTTCCTTCATTGATACTTTTCCATATGTTATCAAATACAAGAAGGTAAGTAAAACATTGTCGACGATGCTCTTTCTTGAAGGCATACTTTACTTTCCGTTATGCATGCTAGAATTACTTGAATTTGAACATTTTAAAGCATTGTATAAAGAGGATAATGATTTTTCAGATTTATATCTTTCTTGTGAGCTCTCGGCTCAAAAATATTTTTATAGGTTTGAAGATTTCTTGTTTAAAGGCAATACGTTGTGCATTCCCTCTTGTTCTATTAGAGATTTAATTGTTAGAGAGGCACATTGTGGCGGTTTAATGGGTCATTTGGTGTTGTTAAAACATTAGACATATTACAAGAACACTTTTTTTGGCCTAAGATGAAAAGAGATGTTAGGAAACTTTGTGAACTTTGTTTGAAGTGTAAACAAGCTAAAAGTTTAAGCAAGGCTCACGGATTATACATGTCTTTACCTATTCCATCCTCACCTTGGATTGATCTTTCGATGGATTTTATTCTTGGTTTTCCGACATCAAGAAGAGGTATGGATAGTATAATTGTTGTTGTAGATCGTTTTTTCTAAAATGGCTCACTTTATTCCTTGTAGGAAAACCAATGATGCAAGCCATGTTGCGGATTTTTTCTTCAAAGAGGTGTTTCGGTTACATGGGATTCCAAACATGTAAAATTCCTAAGTTACTTTTGGAAGACCTTGTGGAGTAAGTTGGGGACTAAATTATTGTTTTTTACATCAAGTCACCTACAAACTGATGGCCAAACTGAGGTAACAAATAGAACTTTAGGGGTTCTACTTAGAGCACTCGTTCAAAAGAACTTAAAAAGGTGGGAAGAATGTTTACCAATTGCTGAATTTGCTTATAATCGTACTTTACATTCTATTACTAACAATTCACCTTTTGAAATTGTTTACGGTTTTAACCCCTTAACCCCCTTTAGATCTAATTCCTCTACCTATTGATGACTACTATAATATAGAAGGTGATTCTAGGGCAGATTTTGTACAAAGAATTTACCATCAAGTTGCTGAGAACATCAAGAAGAAGAATGAACATGTTGCAAATAAAGCCAACAAGGGCCGCAAGAGAATTTACTTTGAAGTTGGAGATTGGGTTTGACTACATTTTAGGAAAGACAGATTTTCTAAAGAGAGAAAGTCTAAATTACACCCCTGCGGAGATGGACCGTTTCAAGTAGTTGCTAAGATAAATGACAATGCATACAAACTAGACTTAAAAGGTGAGTATGGTGTACATTCTACTTTCAATGTTTCTGACTTGTCCTCTTTTGATGTTGATTCAGATTATGTTGTTGATGATAATGATGATTCGAGGACGAATCCTTGGGGGAGGGGATGATGCGGGACCATCTACGGGGCTGTCTTACACAAAGCATCCTTTATCAAACATTTAAGGTCCAATGACAAGACAAAGAGCAAGGAAAGTGGCTCCAGATATTTCTACATTGATCCAAGAGTTGAAGACTAAAGAGGAAGTTAAATTACATCTAGAAGATGATATTCAAGTTCAACTCTTAAGTTTACAAGATATCCAATTCGGCCCAAACAAACAAAGTGGTTAATAGAGGCATTTTATTCTTTTTTGAACATTAAAGTCTATAACATTAAAGTGGTTAATTTCAGCTTTGTTATTTACTATTTTTGGCGCATAATAATAGTGGTAGAAAGATAATAGGACATGTTGTCCATTATCTTAGATAATATTTTACTTGATAGCAAGTTTGTTATTCAAGAATCCTACTTCTTCAAGGACTCTTCCTTTCTAGGGTTAGATAGCCGAAATCCTACTCTATTTAAGAGGGATTTCGGCCACCATTGTAATTACGTTAAATATATTGATATTTTGGTTAAGGTTATTCCTTAGATACTTATGTTTGAACTTCTTATAGAATTCAATCATTCTTGAGTTACTGTATCAACAAGATAATTTCGCTTGTTGTGGTGTTTCAGCCCCCAATGATAATTAGCCATCTTTAGAGTTGCGTTGATTATATTCCCCTTGGAAACTAGTTCGAGATAGAGAAAGATCCGTTTTAAACCTTTTAGTGTCGAATCTTGATAATCTTTATCACGGTTCCGCATCAGATAAATAATCACGGGAGGGATGCGAAGAGGCAGATGGAAATGACGGTCTCATATGGAGATTAGATAGAGACATAGATGAAGGGGAAAGTCGTGCTAGTGCCGTCCCATTGGGACTGACCCCACTTATCTTATTAATTAATAATTTATCTCTCCCCACTTCTAATATTCCTCATTCACTTCTTTCTATTACTGATCTCTCTCTAACTCTTTTATCTCCCAATATTTTCTCTTCTCTTTAGCCTGAGTAGTTAAGTTTCCTTCACTTTGTTTGGGCTTTTCTCCTTAATTAAATTTGCAATCTTAAGGAAACAATTTTATTATCAATGATTTCCACTCCAGCATGATGCTAAGAATATCAAATGTGATCAGGAAGATACCATCATAATTTTAAGAGATAATCACTATTTATCTCCCTGAGAGATGTTTCAAAAGCAATTGTTACCCCTAAAAATTATATCGAGCCATAAATGTCTTCAATAATTTACGGGGTTCTATTTATGCCCAAAAGTGACAGAGGCTGGCGAGAAGTGGTGGCGTAGCACACGTGCGAACTGTACATGCGAAATATCAAGGGCAAATTCGTCCAACTAAATTTTAATTAAAATAAAATTAAAAAACTCTCACACCACCACCAACTTCAAATTCTCTCCGCCATCCGACAGGCATTGTGGAGGATGTAAATCAAGGTGACCCAGCAGTTCGATTGGTGGGAGGCCTTGTCTTATCCCACCGTAAGAAGCTACCCCCACATTGGAGGGTTAAAACTTTCACACTGCGGCTGCCAAAATTCGAACATGCGCCCTTGTACGAAAATGTACGACCGTCGAACCAAATGGGCTACCTTGCGGATCTTCCTCCCTCCCTCTTGATCTACGTATTCCTTGTACACTACAAATCCACCCAACCCTCTTTCTCACACTGATATCAATCCCCAAATTCCAAATCAAATTTCCCAAACCCCAAATTCAAATTTCCCTAATCCCAAATTCCAAATCAATTTTTCATTCAACGAGTTGAACTCGAGGCGGAGAGTGAGTAAGTGAGTTAACTGAGTATTTGAGGAGGGGAATTAGGGTGGGAGGCCCAATTGAGTGACAGGGCTAGTTTAGATGGGGTTCGGCCAGTTGGGGGTTTCTTCTTCCAATTTTTTTTTTGTAAATCTGAATGAGTGAAGCAGAGAGGGAGATAGTTTTCTTGCCATTTGTTTAATTGAACTTTCTTTTAATTTCTCAATTAAACTTAGGAATTGCTAAATTTGTTTCCTGATAAAGGGTTTTGTTCTAATGGTCTGATATGCAAAAAACAAAAGCCGATCCAATTTCAGGGTTTTGTTTCTAATGGTCTGATATATTTTGTTGAGTTTCATGGAACGCCAATAACATAGAAGGTGTTTGCTGCTAATTTTCCTAATTTCTTTCTCTGTATAATTCTGCATTATCTTTGGTGATTTCAGGAATTAAAGATTTTTTTGTTGTTTTAGTCTCCTGCTAACTGCTTCGCGTTGCGTTTTCATTCAACTTCTGCTTAAATTGGGCATATTAGATCCTTTCTGGTTGTTGATTCAGAAGACTTTTTTAGGCAAAGTTTTTGTTGATTCAGAAGACTTTTTGAGGTAATTGGCTATGACATTTTATTTATTTTTTTGAGAGCTATAGAGATGTTCTGTCCCACCACCTCTTCTCTCCGCCACCTCGCTGCCCAGAGTAAAATCATCCTCAACTACGTCGGCCCATTTCGCCTTTTCGGTGACAGGGATTTCACCAAAGAAGCCATTGTAGGAGAGGTCGAGGCGGCGGAGGCCACGAAGGTGGGAGAAATCCTAAACCCTAATCTGGTTTTTGCGTAAAAATCTAGAAAAATTGGAAACAAATTATGGACTCCGGGGACATAAATGGGTAGCAGCAGCGAGGGCGGAGATATTGAGGTGGTGGAGGAGGAGGAGAGAGAAGATTGAGAGAAGAGCTCTTCAATAAATCTTGTCATGATTATTATACCCCTCAAAATGTGCTTGTGCGGGTCGCATGTGTGCTACGCCACCACTTTTTACCAGTATCTTTTGGACATAAATGGAACCCCGTAAATTATTGGGGCCATTTATGATTCGATATAATCTCTAGGAGTAACAGTTGCTTTTGAAATATTTCTTAGGGATATAAATAGTGATTATCTCTAATTTTAATAAAATAAAAATGAAAAATTCTGATATAGACCTGGGCTATATGTGGGGTTGTGGACCACTTGATTCACAATCAACCACATCACCTCTTTTGATTAAAAAAAAATTTCATAAGCGCTCACTTTGCTTTTTATTATTTTAATCAAAACTGTGATGTAGCTGAATGTGGACCAAGTGGTCCATGACCAAGTGGTAGGCCAGGTCCATATCAGAATTGTTCAATAAAAATTGGAATGATTTTGAAGGCATAAATATTTGTAAGTAAAAAAGTAAGAACACTTTTTGTTTCTTACATCTCCCAAAAAATTTAAGAATTACCCACCATCGCCAGCCCATTGGACTAGGGAGGGAAAAAGATGGAGCTATGAAACAAAATTCAAGTTTAATACTATCTCTCTTACTATATCATCACCAGCCTAGTGAAAGTTAAGGAACCACTGGAATAGTAGGTTGAGTCCAGTTTTAGATAGCATCAAAATATATTCATGTACTAATAACAATCTTCAATTACCAAATATCAGATGTCGAAATAAAGAATAAGATCTATATATCTTTGTTGATGTCGAATGTATTTTCCAATTAACTTCATTTGTTCTGGTTTCCTTTGGGGTAAGAAGAAGCCAGCGGAACGGAGAGAAGAGAGAAAATAAGGAAGGGGAGAAAAATATTGCAGAATGAAGGAGATAATGGAAATATGAAAGGGGAGAGATAAATTATTACTCCATCCGTCCCAAATTATCTGTCCACTTTATATTTTATACGAGAATTAATGTTTCATCAAATTCTATAGTGTAATATGGTAAAATGTCAAATATGACCCTATTTAATATTGCTCCTAATTTAATTCTACATTCTATTCTCTCTATATCCTTCTCTATCTAACATTTAATGTATGGGGTAGATTGGAAAAACCATCATTAATGAACCCTTTATTTAGAAAGTGGACAAATAATTTAGGACAGATTAAAAAGGAAATGTGGACAGATAATTTGGGACGGAGGGAGTAATTAATAAGAAAAGTGGGGCCAACCCCAATAGGATGGTCATAATCCTGACTTTCCCAAGATGAAGCAGTCTGGCTCCTGTTCGGAATAGTCAAAGTTTCGCACGTTCGGGCCACGCCGAGGGCCGTTGATTTTATTTTTCAGATGAATCGACGGCTGCGATGTAAAAGAGGATTAAAAGGGTACATATGTATTTTTTCTTAATAAGTAATAATAAAAAAGAGAAACACGAACCGTCACATCGGTTGGGTTACCAATGTGAGAGAAAACGGCAGAAAAGGAAAAAAGGCACCTTTTACAAGAACACCTGTTTTTGTGCAATGAACACATGATCTTATATATTGTGAACACATGTTTTTGTATATTTGTGATTAAAGAACATGTGTTTTTGTGCAGTGAACACATGTTCTTGTATATTTGTGATTAATGAACATGTGGTTTTGTGCAGTGAACACATGTTCTTAATTATTGAACACATATTTTTGTTCTGTGAACACATGTTCTTGATTAGTGAATACATGTTCTGTTATTCTGAACACTTCAATTTGAAATGAGAGATATTTTAGGGATCCTCATTTATCTTCTTCCAATTAAAAGTAAGAAAGAGAAAAGGGGAAATTTAAAATTTTGTTTTCCCGCAAGAAAAAAGAGCTCAAAGTTTATCTCTAAATACCACTGCTTTGATACAGCCGTTGGATCAAAAGTACAAAAATCAATGGCTGACAGCTTGGCCCGTATATACTGAACACTTCTTGTTCGGCATAGGAGCCGGAGTGGAGATGAAGATAAAAATATAGAGGAAATAAGAAAATCATATGGAGAGAGAAGAAATCGTATATATATAAAATAAAGTTGGACCGGAAACAAGTGGTGTCGACATGTGACATATTGTAGTCTTTCCTCCAATGACAAGCTTTTATGTGGCAATTAGATCATTGATTGGTTCTTAGAATGTTGTGTTATATAACCTATCCAAAAGAATCTGATTCTCTCTTTAGAGCCCATCTAGAAAGTTGAATATGAAACCCCTTTTAATGAGAGTTAGCTACTGGAGTTCATCTAGATTATCCAAGGTTTATCCTCTCCATGTTATTTATTAGCTTTGTTGTTTGTCCTTGCTTATATTAATTTGAATCTATTTCTCTGTCTGTTTGGTGCATTTACTTTTTGGTGATCTTTGTCTCTTGTAGGTGTGGTCTCTTTCTTTGTCATTTTCCTCTTTTTGTTTTCTGTTTCTTTTTTTTTCCCCCTTGTCTTTTGTTCTTGCGTGTCTTCGTCCCAGTATGAGTCATATTTCTGCTGGAGTGTTAGCCTTAGGAAAGTCCCCTCCGGAATTAGATTTTGATACTAGCAACTCTGTGGTTGCTAAGCTCCTGATAAAGAAAAAGATAAACATCAATGCTATCAAGACTGTATTTGATTATATATGGAACTTGGGTGAAAGTTTGAGGGTAGTTCCTATTGGAGAAAACATGTTCAGAATGTGTTTTGATAAAAAGGACGACTTGAATAAGATTCTTGAAGGGGGACCGTGGACCATCAGAGGTGCTCATTTGATAATGAGAGAATGGATACCTTCATTGCTTTTGGAAGAACTGGATTTTTCGACTTCAGATTTCTGGGTTCAAATACATGGGCTTCCCCCGAATCGCATGAATCAAGAGAATGTGGTTTCAATTGGGAATTTTATTGGTAAATTTACTATGGTGGATACTAATCATAATGCCAAATGGAGACAGTTCCTAAGAATAAGAGTTAGAATAACTATTCATGCACCGCTTAAAACTGATTGTTTCTTTGAAAGAGAAGAAAAAGAATTTCTGTGGGTACAATTCAAATAAGAAAGACTTGTTGATATTTGTTTTAGATATGGTATACTGGGTCATTCTGAACAAGGGTGTGAGATGGTAGTAAATAAATCACAGAGACCTCTAGATCCAATGGGAGATTTTGGTCCATGGATTCACAGTGGATCGGGGAGTCAACAATTCAGACCAAATAATATGTGGGGTGATACGCAGGGAAAGGAGAAAAATCTGGTGGGTAAGATGGAAAGTCCGGCGATTATCCAAAAAGCCTATACTGATGTGAGATACCCTATTGACGGGCTGATGTGTGTGGGAGAAGTAGAAAGGAATGATGAAAGAGGTGACCCCCATGAAGAAAGTCAGGATAACCAAAATAAAACTAAAAAAGCTGTCCGGTTGGAACCAAGTCAGTTAGAAAATCACCTAAACATTACTTCTAAACCGTTAGCCTATAATCACCTAGAAATACCCAACACAAGTGATGGTCCATTACCTTATAAACACCTTGGCATACCCAGCTCATATCATAGCCCAGCACCTTACAAAAAAATAGACATACCCAACTCAAGTAAAAACAATAGACCCATAAGCCTTAAACCAGTTCCATTACCAAACCAATGTGATCAGTTCACCAAATACCATGATCCTAAATATCCAACCCAAGATCCAAATGGATCTGAAACCTACATGGGTCTACAAATAAAGCCTACACATAATCCAACCCAAAAGTATGATGTCCCTTTGGCCCAAGATTCACAAAGAAATGGTCTTAACAGAAAAAGAATTATGGATCTACATCAGTCAACCCGGAAGAAGCAGAAAAATATCTTGGCCACAAACCTATACCCGAATCCGGACACCGAACCCCATTTTACCTTTGAAAATGTGTTCTCTAATTTAAAGCTTATGAACAAAGCTGAGCAGAACAAAACCAAATTCCCTTGTTATCAGATTTTTCGAGATGAAGGTGATAAATTAATTGTTTCTGATACTTTAGCTTCGGAGAACGAATCTTATGTTGAAGAGGAACAAATCCTTGTAACAAGGAGGCGTTTTATTCATGTTAAACAGCTTGCAAGAGATGGAGGATCTTTGGATAATTGTCGAGGGAAAAGGGAGAAATTGCATGAATTTGAGAATGAACCTGTTGCAGTTTTCGCCAGGAAGGATGATGCATGGCCACTGGATGAGGAAACCAGTCCGAATCGTGGTATTGTGGTGGAGGACGTTCGCAGAGGAACAAATGCAAATGTCATTTCGGCTTGGAAGTGCCAAGGTTTGGGGAATCCGGAAGCAGTTCAAGCTCTAAGGGGTGTGGTAACATCTCAAAAACCCTATGTTCTTTTTTTTTATCTGATCTTCGTATTTCTTCTTTAGTTAAGATTGAGAATATTGTTCGGTCCATTGGTTTCAATCAGTTTCATTTTGTTCCATCTAGGGGTCAGTCTGGGGGTTTGTTGTTGTGTTGGCTTGATTGTGTAGTGCTTAATGTTATCGTGGCTAATGAACGATTTATTAATTCACTCATCTCTTTCCACCCCCCGAGTTCTAATTGGCAGTTCACAGGGGTGTACGCGCCTTGTAAGGAGGATCAGAAAAAGTATTCTGGGACTATCTGAAACAGTTATCTAGTGCTTTTTCTGGTCCTTGGCTCATCATTGGCAACTTTAACAGTTTTGGGAGTTTTGTTGATAAGCAAGGAGGGCTGCCGTTCTCGGTTAAAAGCCAGAGAGGTTTTCTTGATTTCATGGATGTGTGTAGTATGCTCGATCTTTCTTTTCCAGGGAATCCGTTTACTTGGAACAATAAGCATAAAGACAACGACAACATTCAGATTCGTTTGGATAGGGGGTTGTTAATGGTTCTTGGAGACTGTTATTTCCTAAAGCTTCTGTGTCTCATATTCCTAGAATCGGTTCCGACCATAGACCTATCTCTTTGGATTGTCATCCGTCTAGAATGCTTCATCCGAAACCTTTTCGTTTCGAATCTATGTGGATCACCGATCCTAGTTCTTATGATGTTATATCCCAAGCATGGAATCGTCCATGTCTTGGATCTCCTCTGTTCAATCTTTCATCTAGTGTCAAAGAGACTAAAGTGGCCCTTAAAGTGTGGAATAAAAATGTTTTTGGTCATGTTAAAACTGCCATTCAGAGTCTCAGATTTAAGATTGATTATCTGCAAAGCTTACCGCAAACTAGTATTAATATGGATAGAGAAAATGAACTTCAGAATAATCTTGTTGATATCCTTAGAAGAGAGCAAATCTTGTGGTGGAATAAATCTAAAGCTCTATGGTTAGATGAGGGGGATGGTAACACTCACTTTTTTCACCTTTCTACCATCATTCATAGAAGGCATAATACCATAGACTATCGTTTGTCCCCTTCAAATGAGTGGTTACCAGACAGGGAGAGTATTGGGAACTGTTTTCTTGATTCTTTTAGTAACTTGTTTAAATCATCGAGACCTGTTTTCCCTTTTGATTTACAGGGTTTGATTTCACCGTCTATATCTGAGGAGGAAAATGAGGAGCTGTGCGAGATTCCTAATGCAGAAACAATCAAATGTATCATATTTGCCATTAAATCGGGGAAGAGCCCGGGTCCGGATGGTATGACTCCTTATTTTTTTAAACATTATTGGAATATTGTGGGAGGTAAGGTGGTTAATGTTGTTCGTTATTTTTTTTGTTCATGGTCATATGCTTAAGTGTCTTAATCATACGTTTATTACTTTGATTCCGAAAAATGAGAATGCTCATAAGATTGATCATTTTAGACATATTTCTCTCTGTAATATTGTGTATAAAGTGATTACCAAGATTATTGCAGATAGAATTAGACCTTTACTTGATCTTGTTATTTCACCTTCTCAGAATGCGTTTATCCCGGGTAGAGGTATGAATGAGAACATCATTGTGTCCCATGAGATTATGCATCATATGAACAAGAAAAATGGTAAGTTGTGTCTTATGGCCCTCAAGATTGATATGTTCAAGGCTTATGATAGAGTAGAATGGCCTTTTCTGATTAGGATTTTATCTTTGCATGGGTTTTCGGCTAGGTTTATTAATTTGATTTACGAATGTATTTCTAGTTCTTCTTTTTCTATCCTTGTCAACAGTTTCCCTCATTGCATGTTTAAATCCTCTCGGGGGCTTCGGCAAGGGGATCCTATATCCCCCGCTCTCTTTACTTTCGTCCTTGATATTTTTTCTAGACTTATGTTGCAAGCTGAGAGGGAGAATAAATTTCACAGGATTAAGATTTGTAGGACTAGCCCGGCTATCTCTCACCTGATGTTACGATCTTTTGTAGGGCAGATTTAAATGAAGCAAAGGAAGTCCTTGACTGCATAAATATATTTTGTCAGTGGTCGGGTCAAGAAGTGAATAAAAGTAAGTCTGCTATCCATTTCAGTAAAAATGTGAGCATAGATAGGAAATTTGCTTTGAAACAGGTTTTGGATTTCAAGGAATGTGACCATAATACTTCCTATCTTGGATCTCCGTTCTGCAAAGGTAAGTAAAAAAGGAAGGCATTTTTACCGATCATTGAAAAGGTGAGGAGGAAAATGGCGAGCTGGAAAGTAACTGCTCTCTCTCAGGCAGGTAGAGGAGTCTTGGTGAAATCTGTTATCCAATCGATGCCTAGGGATGGCAATTTGATCCGTGATCCGTTGACCAACTCTGCCCCAATGCCTTTTGGAGCAGATCCGCTCTGCCCCGTATAGAAAACGGAGCAGATCTGCTCCGCCCCGCGAACGGGGCAAATCGGATTTGGTATTTGTGTTTGCCCCGCTCCGCTCCGCCCCGTTTTGCCCTATATATATTATATTATTATAATATGGTTATTATTAGGCCTAATTATATTTAATTTTCATTTTAATATACTATTTGTACTTGTTTGAAATTTGATTTATTATAAAATTTATTAATTATACTTGTTGGAGGCTCTATTTTTATGAATTTAAAAAAAATTAATGATTTTTATGGTAAAATTAATGATTTTTTTTTTTTAAAAAAAATAGGACTGGGCGAAACGGATCGGAGCGGATCAGATCTGCCCCGTGCGGAGCGGATCGCGGAGCATAAAATTTTGATCCGGAGCGGATCGGAGCGGATGTTGGACAGAGCGGAGCGGATTGGATCAGACAGATATCCGACCCGATCTGCCCCATTGCCGCCTATGCATCTTATGCAGAATTTTAGATTACCTGTGGCTATATGTAGCAAATTGGATAGCATTACAAGGGATTTTTGGTGGGGCTTCAAGGAAGATTCGGGTAGGCATCTATACTTAAAATCGTGGGATTCGATTTGTACTCCGAAACAAGTTGGGGTTTTGGGGTTTAGAAAAATTTTAGACATGAATAGGGCTGCAGTTGCTAAACTGAGATGGGAATTGATGGGTGAATCTGATAAAGTTTGGGTCAGATTGTTCAAATCTCAATATTTAAAAGGTAGGAATCTTCTTAATTTAGAAGGGCAAGTTCAGGGTGCCTCTTGGATTTGGTCTGGTATAATGCAATCTATTCATGATTTGAAGAAGGGTAGTATTATTAAGATAGGTAAGGATTCTCATGCTAACATATGGAGGGATGCATGGATCCCTGATTTGAATACACATAGAATTCCTTCCAATGCTTTTATTGATTGTGTTATACAAACTGTGGGTGAGTTGATGATTGGAAATAGTGGCATTTGGAATAGGTAGCTTATAGAGAATCTATTTAGCCGTGATATTGTGGATCAAATTGTTAAGATTATTTATTCGCATGAACATGACTCTCTGGTATGGTTTCCCTCCAAGTCAGGGAAATTTACTGTGAAATCATCGTATAGATCAGTAAACCAAGAGAGGGCTTCGTATTTTGGAACTTTATCAAAATTTGAGAAGAATGAATGGGGAAAACTTTGGCATTCGAACTTGCATAATCGTTATAAGCATTTCTTGTGGAGAATCATTTCGGGATCGGTACCTACTAGAGAAAGGCTGAGTATTTGTTTTCCTATTAATGATGACATGTGTACTATTTGTAACGGGGAAAGGGAGGCTGTGGAGCATATTTTTCTTAAATGTCCACTTACAAAGGCTCTGTGGTTTTCGTCGAAATGGTATATAAGGATGGAAGTATTCCACTCTTGGAATATTGAAAGTTGGTTAAAAGAAATTTTGAATCCATCCCATGGACTACACTGACCGAAAGACAATTGTGAGAAGTTGCTTAATTATGCTTCAGTAGCTATGGAAGGGACTTGGAAGCTAAGGAATGATATCCTTCATGGGAAGGAAACAAAACAGTGGGAATTGGTCTTTGCGGGCTTGGAGAGGATTTCTAATAGCTACTGGGATTCATGTGTGAGAAGAAAAACAAAAAGCCATGTTATTGCAATCAACCAGGTATGGACTTCTCTCCCCATGAATTGGTTTAAAGCTAATTTTGATTCTGCATTTCTGGTGGATACTGGTGTGGCAATCAGTGTTGTTCTTATCAGGAATGAAGCAGGGGTGGTGTTGGGAGCATGGATTGATAGAGGGCGAGCGAGAACAACTTTTGAAGCGGAAGCAACTGCTGCCATTGTGGTTTTGAAACAGCTTAGAATCAGCAAAATTTATAATGTCATAATCGAAGGAGATTGCTTCAACGTAATTAGAAGCCTAAATGGTCACTCTTCGGCAGATGAATGGAGAGGCATGGACATTATAAACATTGGTAAGGAGTTTCTTAGATTAGTTGGGTCTTGGAAAGTTAAGTTTGTTAACAGGTTTTGTAATTCATCGGCCCATAACCTTGCTTCTTGGGCGAAATGTAATGATGTTATTGGTTATATTGCTCCGGCTAATATTCCACCCTCAATCTTGTGTGATAGGGGTGGTACTCTTTGTAATTTGGATCCTATTTCGGATATTATATATCGTTGATGTTTACTTAACCAAAAAAAAAAAAACTTAAGCTCAAGTTTTAAATAGCTATAGAGATAAAATCTTTAGTGAAATTTTTAGCTATGTAATTATTAAAACTATTATAACAACTATCACTAATTATCTTCATATTCTCTTCATATATTAAACTCAATTAATGATGCTTAGTGATAAAACTTTCTTAATATGATAAACATATGGAATAAGTATCATTTTATAAATTAAATATAGCTAATAAATCTGTGATATAGCTAATGAATTCTAATAGACATTCTTCTATATATATGGAGCTATAAACATTAGTTATATATTTTTTTTACAATATATAGATGAGCAAAAGGTAGAACAAATCAAATGATATTGTACAAAAAGTTCAATTAAAAAAAAAATGGGAGTGCAAATGTTTGTACGGCTTTAACTCAAGCATAAAACATACGAAAAGGCATTCAGCCAAAAATTAAATAAAGAAATTAAAAAAGACACAAGAACTTAGAGAGACATGAGTTACAATTTTTTTTCATTTAAATCCTGATTTTAGCTGAATTTCGGAGGAAGAAAAAAAATGGATATCGTACATTTTTCATATCTAAACTCCAACAGTCTGCATTTGCGCACAAAACAAGAAGATTAAGGTTAATTTCATTCGATTCATTTTCTTTCATTATGTGATTAGCTCAACGAATTTTTATTCAGAATTTAACAATTCTATTTCTGTTTAACGAGGAAGTTTCAAATTTGATCTTTGAGTTTTCGATTTGCAGGCAGTGAAGAAGGATAAGAACTTGCAGTCATCTTGCAAGCTCTCGAAGATTCCCTAAGCTGATGTAGTGAGGTATGAATATTTTATTTGAAATTAGTAGATACAAATTATTTTTTATGCGTTTTTTTTAACAATTAAAATCTGGGCTATGTAATTTTGTGGGAGTCCGTTAAAGATTTGATGGGGTCCTTTGAATCTATTTTTTCTTTTGAGGGACATTAGTTTCAGTTATACAAAAAAATTGAACAATTCATTTGTTTTATTACTTTACAATACTTATTTTTAACACTAATGAAGTTTTTAAAGTTTTACAAATTAGATTTTCTTATATACACAACGTTTTATGAGAAAAAACACATTTGCATTGTATTTTTATTACATATATACTAACATTTTAACATTTTAACGATTTGAAATACTATCATAATTTAAAAGGAATTTATTTCTTTTCATACCTATATAAGACTAGAAAAAAAATACAATTTAAGCACTTGAACACCTAAAAATCAAAAAGAAAAACATAGTTTGAATTCCAAAAAAAAAAAAAAAAATCAAAAATGATTCATGAAGTGCATATCAAAAGAGAAGTGATTTGGTGGCAATGGTAAGAAAAATTCAAAAAATATTTTTTACGTTATTTGGATTAATTGCATGTTGTATTTTTGACGCCACGATGGGCGATTGCCCCCATATTGGGGAGAGAGAACATCCTAGATAAGGGAGAATAAAGCTTACCGCACGCAGGCGGAGAATATTAAACCCGGGACATCTAGGTCACGGGCCGGCTAATGCCCCACTGGCTATTGACCTCTTCGATTGTATATGTTAATATAAGAAAAAGTTGTACTATTGGAATCGACAAAAAGATATCTCTTTTTCTTCAATGATATTTTGAAGAAAGAATTTGGAGAGCCATGGTAACAAAGATTGGGGAATTATTCAAAATACATGATAGATGCGACGATATGCTGAAGAAAAAATTGAAAAAATATGACTATATGTTGTCTTCCAAAATATAAAAGTGAGAATGTTTATAATATCTTTGCTTTATGAGCAAAAGAATAAATATCAATATGTATTAACATATACATTTTTGGAAATAATTTGCGGGCATCATACCTAATCCATAAAAAAAAATAGATAGAATAATTAACCAGAAAGGAGTAAAAATGAAAATTAAAAGAGATATATCCTGACAGAAGGATATTTGCTCTGACAATATCACCAGCCTTCCTTATATAGCTTTGGCACCAAGAAGGTAGGCAACAATGGCACAATTATTTA
This sequence comes from Vinca minor, assembly GCA_026122235.1. Classification (NCBI taxonomy): domain Eukaryota; kingdom Viridiplantae; phylum Streptophyta; class Magnoliopsida; order Gentianales; family Apocynaceae; genus Vinca; species Vinca minor. The sequence goes on along the minus strand of JAOCZM010000241.1, from coordinate 4,031,750 downwards.
AAGAAACACTATATTGCTTGAGTAATTCTACATAAAATGTCTACCAAAAAAAAATTGCCTGAACTTTTTCACCAGACTACATAAACAACTACAAGATACGAAAACAACAAGATCACACACCCTATTCATCTAATTCAAAAATCAAATAAATTTGCAAAAGAAAACAACAAATTCCAACAATTTCAATTCTCAAAATTGGCATTTTTCTTCAATCATCATAGACAAGGCTTGCTGCAATTTTAGTTCCTGCCTAATCAGTTCGGCGACATGTTTTCCCTTCGTTCTCCCCAAAAGATTTAATATGTATGGTTTGAGGATTTCAACAAGTTCTTGGTAGAGTTTTTTGTTCTTCATCTGCAATCGCGAAAATAAGAAAAGACAACAAAAAATGAAGAAATTGTAGAGGGTGTCAGGAAACGACTTATTTAGATCCCGTAATTCTAAGCAGGAACGGAAGAGAATAAAGGGAGATTACCTTGGTCTGTTTCAAAGCAGTTTGGATTACATAGTTCCCAAAAAAATCTCTAGCAAGTCGAACGAGTGTCTTTTCGTTCTTCATGAGTTCGGTAACCACAAGGTTGAGTCCACGTAGGGAAAGCTGCATGCATTTCTCAGTAACACGGCTGCCACCTTGATTCGTAGCTAGCTGTTCAAAATTACCTTCAAGACGATCGAGTATTTTCTCTGTTATATCTGCATTGTTGAGATCCAAAATTTGCTGCACAACAAAGTTCCTAGGGCAAGACAATAGTTAAATAGGTAAGTTTCTTCGGAATGACAACTTCAGTTTAATTTCACATTTTTTTACTGAGTTTGTCAAGTACCCTGAAGGATCATTGGAGAGGAAAAGAGAATTTTCTGCAATAAGTTCAAGAAACATTTTTCTTCTTGGACCAGTAATGCTATTAATGAAGTTATTCAACGATATGCATCCCACTTTATCTGTTGCTATATCCAGTAACCGCGAGATAATTGTGTCATAAAACACCTGAAATCAAATGAGATCGCAAAATTTCACAAACCGATGATCTTATATATGACAGTGGAATCAATTTCTTTAGACGAAAAACTTTCGGGAAACAAAAGTTGCACATATGCATAAAATAGATATGGGAACAATAAAAAAAAGAAGCATAATCTAAGAGAGGGAATCGATTTACCTGATTCGGTTTCTCTCCTAAGATGTGAAAACATTGACGAATAACATGTGCGCCTGTCTTGTGAGTCAAAAGTGTATACGAGAACACGGATAGGATATTGATAATAATATCCACCAATGCAGTCTTCTTGAGCCTTTGGATGAGCTTTTGAATCGACCTTGAACTGTCATAAAAGAAGTTGCATCATCAAGTTAGTTCAACTACGGAATATCAAATTTTGATTTTAAGACTTCCGAATTATAATAAACGGTAAAAAAGGAGGAAGGTTATGGAGTTGTTTTTAGTCTCTACTAACCCTTTATCCGTGATTGCAACTTGTACAAATGTAAATGGCTCATTATACACCTTGCAGACAATCGACCGAAGTTGATTCATTTGGCATGTATCAACTAGCACCCCAAAAACATGGTATCCATTCTCATCTATCATCAGCTGAAAAATTGAATCTAAAAGCCCATTTAGTATTGTTTGGGTATACTCGTAATCCCCTGATCGAAGAATTCTTTGCAACCACGCTGAGCCATCGTGGGTTCTGGCCATCACTAGAATGTTAAATCCTGGCTGCAGACCTGACCTTTGTGGAAATTCATCTGCCATGACATCTTGATACGAAAAGTAATTCGAACTAGCAATATTATTGGATCCACCATTACCAATTTGACTCAACTGATTTCCCATCACTGGACTAAAGTTTCTAACATCAGATTGATAGTTCCAAGTTGAGGCAGCCGGATTTTGAATTGATGAATCTTTATACATATAACCAGCATAACTTTGCCCTCTTGGGCTTCCATAAGAACTACATTCTACATGGTTGAAGTTACTGTTTGTAAACCTCGTACTACTGCTACAACTTATTGGACATTCTTGGCCAGAATGGCGATTCTCGGCCAAAGTCATGCCTACATAAAACCATCCAAAAAGAAGTGAACATTAGGAGGAAAATAAACTCTATAATTAATCTTTTTTAAATAAGAACAAAGAAAGAAAAAATTGATCTTTCTTAAAGATAAAACTACCTCAACCTCCCTCCCCTGGTCCCCATTCCGGGTTCTTTTCCAAAACCTCGGTTTTTAGTTCCCCCCACCTCTCTTTCTTTTTGTCTTTTGCAAAGTATGCAAAAATTACATTCTTTTCGATCTTTATTCCTTTGTTATTGGTTCAATTTTGAGTTCTTTATTCCCAGCTCCATCCAAATAAACCATATCAGGCTACTAACAATGTTACCCGGACTCGGGTGGTACGGGTCTCGGATGCGAGTACATATCTAAGTGTACATGTATTTATACCTCTAAAAGTAAGGTACTTCTAAAAACTCGGACATTGGATATGTGAATACGAAAATTATTATGGGGCATACAAGAAAATTAATTAATTAACTATCTTTATAAAGGTAAAATAGACTTTAATTTGGGAAATAGTGAAAACTAGTCATCAAGAAATTGAATAAAAATAGCACCAGGAGACCATGTAAAACACACACACACAATCCCATCTTTATATCATCAAGAAATTCAAGAAAAATACCTTAAGATTTATACATAATATCAGTCATGCAGAGGAAAAAATAACATAAAGAAATTAAAAAAAATTACCCCTAGAATTGTAGATATTGGTTGGTGCCCAGATATTTTCTCCAAGAAACGAACTTGGAGAAGGAAGAACAGAACTTGGGGAAGGCGATTCCATAACAAGACTAGCCATCAATTCATCAATTTCATCTCCATTACTAGAATTAGCCCCAGATTGAGGAAGGGTTTTGCGAGTTGAATCCTCCATGAAAGAAGAAGTTGAATTCTTGATGATCCTTCTTAGCTATTAATTGTTTTGCTATTTAAGAAAACAAGATGGAAATTTTTATAAGGGAGTTTGAGTTTATTTATAATTAAAAAAAAAATCTGATTTCCATAATTGAATTCGTGAAGAACTGAAATTGTTTTCCTCGTAGGAAAAGGAGAAGTAATTTACCTAAAATTGTTCCTGGAAAAACAATGCCGTTGCCCCCTTTGAGAAGCTATTCTGTTTGGTATTATAGAAATTGGAGGTTTAAGATGATACGGATGGGCAAGCCCGCAGGGTTTTAGGTCTCGGGTTAACGGGTACGGTTTTGCTTTCAGTGCTGATTGTGTCGCTTTATCATTGTTGTACTAACATAATTTAATTGTTATCAAAGGTGTTCTAACCCAAAAAGTTGGTAACCCCTTTTTTTTCCCCCCTTTTCTCTCTTCTCTCTCCCCCCTTTTTTTTTCCCTGCGTTTCCTCTTCCTCCTGTGGCTGGCCAGATTTGGCCATTGGCCTTGGTTCTTTTGTTCCGTTTATATTACTCTATTTTGTACTACGAATCATATGAAACCTTTTTCAGAGTTTTTTTCTTCAAGATTCGAGACACAGTGGTTAGATGAGTCTCAGATCTTCAAAGATCTAGACTTTTTTTCTATTTTTCTAGGAGGATTTGTTCAACCCGGACTAGATATGGGCCCTTTATCATCTTTTTACATCTTCCCGAGACAATTTGTAGGACGGTTGATACGCCCATGGTCCTATAAATTGTCGACCCCTAAGGAAGGTGTTGAAAGTGATATTCTCCTGTCCCTGTGGATCAAGGATTGCGATGAAGATGCTTTGAAGGAGAAGATTATGTATTTGTTTAGTTGGTTAGTTTTTTTAGTTGTTTTTCCTAACCATCCAAGTTTTCTTGGGTGTGTCTTTTGTCTGTTATCGTGATTTTTGAAATCATTGTATAACTTTTACTTTCTGTATTTTCAGATTTTCCTTTGATTGTAATGGCTTCGGCTATTTGTGATTAATGGAAATTAAATTTATTCAGCAAAAAAAAAAAAGGTGTTCTAACCCAGTGGGGCAAGCGCCTGCCCACGACCTCGATACCCTCCGCCTACAGTTCTCTCTCCCCTATATGGGGACAACCATCCAATCGGATTAAAAAAAAAACATAATTTAATTATTGATTAAACGATTTGATGGCCAAGATTTATCAAAGAAAAATATTTTTACAGACCAAACCAAATTGTCACGAGTTGGTTCAATTTATATGTAATTGGATCCGGTTCTTTTTGAGAAATTATACTCTTAAAAAACAAAAGTGTGGGGAAGATGCATTTTGAAATTTTAAATTTAGTTGTATGATTTGATTAGGTCTCAATCTAAAATTCTTGGTGTTAGATGAGTATATTCAATTAAAATAATATATGATTTTTATAGTGGATAGGTATTCAATTCAAATTTTAAAAAGTCTATTAAAATCTATAGGTATTCAATTACGTTTTTAAAAAGTTTATTACAATATATAAGTATTCAATTATGATTTTTAAAAGTTCATAAAAATCTATAGGTATTCAATTCTGATTGTAAATTATATGTTGAAATTGATTGGTATTCAAGACTAAAAAAATTCCCATAAATTTTATTAAATGGAGGTTTGTGATTGATTTTCTAGGTCTAATATATAAATGATTTGTATAGAGAAATCTATCCTTATTCCTCAAAATTTGGAGTTTCTTTCATGAATACAACTAGTAAAAAAAAAAACCTAAAACATTTTCCATCATTTCATCAGCTCTTTGATTTTTTCTTGCAATTTTTTCCCTGGTGAAATTTGAAATTTCAAGATGAATATTTTTTATTATTTATGTATTGGAAAGAGACCTATTTATTACAATAAATATAGGATTCAAGAAAGCGGTGAGGGAATTCAAGATGGATATTGAACAAAGGCAAGAACACATAGAATACTTCGTGAAACAAGATTTTGAAGAAGAAAAAAAAAAAAAAGAGCGCAGGCACGAGCTTCTCTCGTCTTTGAAGCGACGTCGCGTCCTTCTCTCTTCGCTATGTAAATCAAAGACATAATTTTCTATTTGTATTTTAATTCGAATACAGTGAAATATGCTTTGGTTGATGAAAAACAGTGAAATATGCTTTGGAAATAGGTATTGTGTGTGTTTAATTTAATCTTATTGGATATTTATGTGTTACAATGTAACTTGTTTTAGTAGGAACTAAAAAAAAGTAGTTGCTGCCAAAGTTGTCAAAATCGCGAGTTGAATCGTAAAATCGTACGATTTTACGATCCTAATGCAATAAATCGAGTTGGATCGGATTAAAAATCGCTGGAATCTTGGATTGTAATGGATTGTCGATCCAGATCGGACGATCCATAACGATCTAACATTTTCTCTTTTTAAATGGGACTGTGAAGAAGAAGAAGAAAATGGGAGATGGCTCCACACGGCGACGGAGAAAGGCAGACGGCGGCGATGATGGAGTCGCGGAGGAAGAGACGGCGGAGAGGCGAGGATGCACTGAGGAAGGAAGAAAAAAAATGATAAGAGAGAAGGAAATGAGAGGAAGAGAAAAGGGGGAGAAGGAAGGATGGGGGGAGGAAAACGGCGGTGGCCGTGACTGGTGAACCGCGACAGAAGAAAGAGAGAAGGGAAGAAGGGGCTCTTGTGTCTGGGAGAGAAGGAGAGAACAAATTTTAGGGTTAGGGTGCTCTTAAGAGGTTATATATAGTCAGGGCTAAAAGTGCAATTAAAATATTAGCATATAAAACCTTATAAAATAATTATACTGAAACAAGTCCTAAACTATTTACTTTGTATTTTCAGTATTTAATTGGATATTAAAACAAAATGAGATATTTAAGTGAATGATTTAAAATAAAATATATTTGAGATATATTTTTAAATTTATCATTAAATATTTTTTTAATTTTAACTTTTTAGTTCTATTGGTTTAAATTTATCATGAAATATTTTTTTAATAGTTTTATCAGATCTTCCGATCCGTGTTACGATCCTCGTGTTTACGATTTTTGAGACCCCTTCCGTTCCGAGTCAAAATTACGATCTTGACAACCTTGGTTGCTGCTAATTTTGTTGGACAAAATATTTGGTTTATAAGTAGTTGTATATGTTATAATTATTTTTATTTTATTTTATATTTTATGGTGTTATTCAAATAATTATAAACTTTATAAATCAAAAGATAAATCAATTTAACAGAATCTATAAGAATTTGCGTAGAGTTTGTATGAGTTCAAAAATCCATACAATCTATAAGAATTTGCTAGGGGTGTTCCCTATTAAGTTAAATAGAAATACCAAATCGAACCAAACCGAATTTTACTATATGGTTCAGTTTTTTCAGTATTTTGCTTTATTAGGTTCGGTTTGAAAAAGTCAAAATAAGTCGGTTTCAATTTTTAGAAACCGAAATACCGAATAGATCATTTTTTTTATTCATAAAAATTGTATTATACTTATAAGTATTATTAATATTACTTAGAGTTTATGTCTTCCATCCATTTGTCTCAGTGACATTCTGGGAGCTGTCAACTTTGTGTATTTATTATCAAATGTTAGGTTTGTTTCCTATTCATCCCGCCCATAGCCAGAATTATCGGGGACTTAATAAATTATGTTATTGTTGTAGAGTTGTATTTTTATTTTTAATTTTTAATTTTTAGTTTATTGTTTTTATTTTTTAATTGTGCATTATAATTTTGTCTCGTGTCTAATTTTTATTAAGTTGATCTCTACAAGAAACATAAAATTTCGGTACAAACCGAACAGAACCATACCGAAATAATTTCGTTATTCGGTTTCCATAAAATTTTGGTTTAGATCGGTTTTCATAAAACGTAATAAAACCGAACCAAATTCCAAAAATTTGTTCTGAAAACCGAAAATGAATACCGAATGCACACCCCTAGAGTCAGTTGAATCCATAAACTTTTGAAAACCAGCTAGAATATTTAAAAACCCTTGATTGAATACACCCTTATAAGTTTCAGACTAATTTCAAACTCAAATCAAATATTTTATAGATTAGTGTTTGAAATTTTATTGTTTTACTTAATCCAAAAAGAATTTGAGTTTCAATTTTAGTTCAATCCAAGTACTCAATACTAGAAAATTCTTGTGTAGACTCAGATGCATACTTTTATAAATGGGCGTTGTAGATTTATCACTGAAGATAAAAATTTAAAGAAATTCAATCTCTTTATCATGTGATGATATTATCAATGATCGCGATATGATATGTATCCAGGAAGGTGAACCTCGTTAACTTAATATTTTCGATTTGAATAAGTCGGTTCGCATCGCTATTTGAACCATGCACTCGTTTATTTTCTAAACTAAACTAATAAAAAATCATCTTTTTATTTTCTTGAAAATTTTATAAGAAGGGGAAAATTTGACTCTTAAATTTATAAGAAAATCATTTTACTAACGGCTGAAGAGAATAGTAATTGAAGAGAATTTCGGACCGCAAATTTGAAATTCCTAAATATATCTGTTTGGCATGAGATTCAAATAAAATTTTATTACAAAAAATTCTTAATTATCCATAAGATCTATGAAAATTATACACACTAAAAACATCCCCAGATAGAAATAACAATAAACTATCCTGATAAAGGTCAAAACAACAATTCCACAAATAAAAGTTTAAGTCCCAAACAAATCAAAGTTAGTCAATTGGCTGCTGATTAACAACTTCTCCATCAATTGTTGTCTCAAAGTCCCTTCCCACATCACAAGGTTCATAGCCAAGTGGAGCTATAACCTGACCACGACTGTGAGGTTGTGGGTTCGATACCCTCCATATACATGGGACATGCTTTATATTTTCCTTTTTAGGGTTCTCTCCTCCTCTTGTGAGACACTTATATTTCCCCTTTATGGGGTAACTGCCCAGCCGGACTTCAAAAAAAAAAAAAAAAAAAAAAAAAAAAAAAAAAAATCCCTTCCCACAGCTTAATTTTCATCTCCTGATTCAGAAATAAATTCAGAAAAGTCGGATAATAAAAAGAACTTCAAAATCTATATACAGTCAATTTTACGTACCTTGCATCATGTCTGAATCATTTTGCTCAGAAGTAGTTTCCATCTTAGAATTTAGTACACGAATCAGATGTTTAAGATGAACAAATCGAATGCCTTCTCTTGGAATGCCTGAACCGAAGATTTTAAAGTGGTTAACAATGCGCATCATTTTTTACTAAAAACCAATCAGGAAAAGTGTTAGTGTTGTAAAGGTCACAAGACGCACAAATTAAAACGAAGAAAGTGTCTGGAGCCTTGAGGTGCAAGGCACAAAAATATGTCTTTTTTACAAATGACACAATATTAAAAAATAACACTTGATTTATAGATAATAGCACGTGAAAAAAATATATATAACACGTAAATTTTGATAAATATAATAATAGTACTAAATAATTAGAAATAACATGATAATGTCTTTAAAAAAAAATTAAAGACATGTTTTCTTTGAATCATAATCCTTCAAATCCCAAGAAAACTGATTTTCACCTTCCTATGTTAGTAAGTTAATACTTAATACTACCTCACTCCTAAATTATTTGTTCCAAATTACTTTTCAATTTACCAAACTAGAAAGCACTTATTCAGTTTTCACATTCTCAGCCTTTATTAATCTACCATAACAACAATAAATATATTTTCAAGGACCAATATGGTTATTTTTTTAGTTATTTAACAAGTTTAGTGACTTTCTGAATCTCTATAGATCTTTCAAAGGTGACAAGTAAATTTTTTACCGAAATTGTTTAGGGGGGTCAAATACAATATATATCACCAAAAAAAAAAAATTCCCTATACAAAATTCGTCGTTTCTGAAAATTTTGGGGTGGCCCTCTTATGCTCCGCCACTGTTCATAGTGCACGACAAATTCCGTGTAATGTACGGTCAAACTCTTTTTCCGGAGATTAACTAATTGATTTGAAACAAATGGTACTATTTTAAAAACTTACCTTTTGGCACAGCCATTTCTCCGTTAATCACATTTTCTGTGATTTCTTGACTGCCTTCAACAGCCTTGTTTACAGAAGAAGAATTCAATAACCTGGCAAGGTGTTTGATTTGAGTTAATCGTAGCCGCTGCGGATATTTGTATGATCCAGCCAATATTTTTTCACCACCTGTTAGAGAGCCACAAGAAAATGCCTCAAAATTTCATTGTCAATCAATAAATTGTTACTACTAATCTTTTTCTTATGCTGTTATTGATTTTTCAAACCTCAAGTTATACTAGTAAAAATACAGATGAACATACTCAATTGCTTAAAATATGCGGTTTTAAGTCAAAGCGTTGTTTTTGAGCTGTCCTCAAACGTTGTTTTAACTCAAATACGTTTTTTTTTTTTTTTATTTTAAAACTAGACCATTTATAAGTATGGTCTAGTTTATTACAATTATATTATTAGACCTCTCCAGAGGAGGTCGACCTCACCAGAGGAGGAGTAGTAGAAGTCCCGTTGAGCGGGTGGACCCCGAGAGGGGAGAAGTAGATGACCTCGTTGAGCGGATGTCGTAGAAGTCCCGTTGAGCGGGTGCCCCGTGAGGGGTGTATAAGACCTCACACAAGGGAACCCAAAGAAATGACAATTAAATCATTCCCCTTGTGTGAGGGAGGTATCGAACCCGGGACCTCTCGGTCCCGGGCCAAGCACTTGCCCCCTGGGCCAAAGCAATACGTTAATAAGAAAAAGGTATTGTTTGTAAGTTATCTAAAGACGTTCGTTGTAAAACATTTTTTTCTCGATGATGTTATTAAGAATATAACGTTATCTTAATCTTAAAAACTTATTGAGCAATTAGGTATTTCTGCCACAAAAGTAGTTTTGTGTGCTATTTTTATTCTAAATAATTGTTCGGAGCCTTTTTTGCCACAATTTTTTTTTGCGTGTTATAAGTGCCATAATACGACATATACAATTCAAAATCGGCCCTGACCCGGCCGAATGAGATGGTTTGTTAATTTTTCCTATGAATTAGAATGATGTGGAGAAGAGACTTTCAGATTAATAGTCGGGTCAGGTCGAATCTGAATTGGATATGCCACATTATGACATTTATGACACACAAAATTCTTGTGGCAGAACAGAAAGAGCACCAAAAAACGATTTGTTGCATATAGCACACAAAATTACTTTTGTGACAGAAAAGACACCAAAAATCTATTTGTGGCAGAATTAGCACAAGAAACATCTTTTGTGGCAATAATATTTATTTGCTCAAACTAATTTTTTAAAAGTACCTTTTTTACAGCGGTTTAAAAAAAAGTTTGAAGTTTCAGCAATTGAGAGCAGACGCGTACCATACTTGACAGCCGATGAATTTTGCATCACACAATCTGGCTGTGAACTTGGTCTAGAAACACAAACAAGGGTAAGACTGTCATTTCCAGTGCTTTCTTGATCTGCTGCTTCTGGGGTGATCAAATTAACTTGCTGCTGAAAGCCCGATTGAGCATTTGCTGCTCTTTGTCTTCTAAGTTGATAATTTCTACGGCGCCTAGCCAGATGTTTCTCCCTTTCTTCAAGGGTCATTGTTTGCCTTCTTTGCCTGTCTCGCATCCTCCGACGTTCTCGTTCTCTCTCTTTCTGTATCGCTCGCCATTCTAAATGTTCTTGTGATTGTATCGTCGCCATTTCAGTCTCTGTTCAAAATTGAATGTCCAAATGTTTTGTTTATAAGGCAACAAAATTCGCTTAAGTAGCAATGTTGCAGAAGTAGCTGGTCGCTAGTATGTCGTCAGACTGGCGACTAGCGAGTAGTAGACTTAGGAATTTTTTAAAATTCTCTTATCCTATATATTATACTAATAAAAAAAAATTAATAAAAAATTAACAATCAATTACTGGTACATACAGTTCATTCATAATAATTAAATTCATTACCATAAGTAATAACAAGTTAAAATAATAAAATAATCGATTTTAACCGATTAAATTGATTAACCGATTTTACCTTGACTAGCGATTTTTTACTGACTAGCCGGTGAATTTTTACAACACTGCTGAGTAGAAAATGAAACACGATAATTGTACCAAACTAAATCTTGGTTTCTAAATAAACTAAATTCAAAGATTTCCATTAAGTAAAATGGGTTTAAACAAAATAGAAGACATGAAAAAAGAAGTACCAAGATAGACATGTAAATCTTATGTACAAATTCTGGGCACACGATAATTGAAGCAATGACGGGTTCTATAAGTATTCACGGTAAACTAATAAGCATTTGTCGGTGCTATATTAAAATAACTTGTTTACGTCGGCAACGACTATTTAAGTCAGTGCTTATATATCATTTAATATAATTTCATACATTTCAGATGCAATATGAAATATGAAATATGAAAAGAACAATTTCAAATGCTGGTTTCAATTTTTAATTAGACAATTTTGACTTTCAAATAAGTAAGATCTCAAAGGAAAATTGTGGTATACAAATTCCTGGTAACACTGTAAAAATATGTCAAACACAATTAAATTGATTAACAGAGGGTAAAATTTAATCAATCAAATCTTTTATTTAATCATCAGTTTCGGGTGATCGAAATCAAATGAACACCCAAAAATCTACTGCATTTTTGTTCCACAAAATCAAGAACTATTTACCCTTAAAAAGAAATTAAAATAACATAAACAACATATAACCACATCACCAAAACAAATTAAAAAAAAAAAAAATTCGAAAAGCAAAAGACGAAGAAAAGAAAAAACCATTGAAATGACATACCTAAAATCAGGAAATAAAATTGAGGCAGATTTTTGTTTAGATTTTTGAGGTTGTTCGAATAATGGTGATATAATGGGAGCGTTGTAACATTGGAAGAACGCTGGCGTAACGTCCCGAGCGATTTTCCAATTTCTAAGGCCACGTTGTTTGTGTTGTTCTGGTTTAAGGTTTTGCTGATTCACTATCCCACTCATTGCCACCTCGTACGCGATTACTGGTCCAAACCTACGTCATTGGGTTTATTAAAGCTTCTGATTGGATACTTATTTTTTTAATCGGGCTTGGGGGGCTAAATAGTCAAGTTGTAAGATACTCTTTCCATTCTCATTTAATTGTTATTGATGAGATATATATGTAATCCAAATTAATTGTCATTTACATGTTTTTTATTAGTTGTCAATAATTTATTTCAATTATACCATCAACATATCTTTTATTGAAAAAGTGAAAGAGGAGGAGGAAAGAAGGGGGATTATTGGAATTGTGGTGGAAATATTATTGTTTGTTTGAGTTTCTTATCGTTTTCAAAGTGTCCTAAACGACATATATTGAGGAATGGAGGGAGTAATTTTTTTTTGCAGGGAGGGTCTGAAGGGTGCACCCTGCTCTCTAATAATCCAATTTGAGAACTTTTTTATTTATTTTTTTTGAGGGTCAAAATTTAGATTTCTTTAATTTGTAAGGATCGTATTAATTGAATAAGTGGGTGGATTGATTCGCATCGAAATCATAACTCGTAAAAGTTTTATTCGATTTGTCGGTTGTCTTTTTTATCATTTTGTAGAGTATCATTCAATGTGTTGTTGTTATCCGTTTTACAACTTTAAACGTTACATTTGGCATACCAATTGTCATTACACCGATATATGTGATATTCCTTATGTATTAGCAATTTAGTATTAATTGAATAAGTTGGTGGATTGATTCACATCGGAATTATAACTCATAAAAGTTTTATTCGATTTGTCGGTTGTCTTTTTTTACCATTTTGTAGAGTATCATTCAATGTACTGTCGTAATCAATTTTACTGCTTTAAACCTTACATTTGGCGTACCAATTGTCATTACACCAATATATGTGGTATTCCTTATGTATTAATACACTTGTAATTCTTTCTTGTCTTGTGAGATACTCCTAAACCGGAAGATGTTTTTAATTGAAGTACAATTATGATTTGATTTAACGTATCAATTGACTGTGAATAACTAGTTTATATTTCATTTAGAGAATAACTAATTTGTACTCCGATTACTTAGTACAATTATGATTTAACGTATCAAGTATCATTATATCAAGACATTCCGGTTTAAGCCACTTGTAAATACAGATTAGACATCCTAAAAGGAAGATGTTTTTAATTGAAGTACTTATATTAACCATCTTAAAAAGATGATAAAAGTAAATAGGGATGTAATGTTAAAAAGCAATAATAAATTCTTATAGATAATTATATAAAGACTTATGAGAAGACCCTCTTCCACTAATGTAATGAATATTTTTAGTTTAGATTAAGGAAAAATAATAAATATTTTTACCATTATATCCTTAGTTAATCTTGTTATAAATAAATTAGTAAGTATATATTCAAAATGGCCAAAAATAAATTATTCAAGTATAATAAAATAATAATTTTTGAGAAAAGAATAATTATTTTTAAAATGGATAAATAAAAATAACAATATTGAAATGAATTAAGTAGAAGGAGAAGAAGAAGAAGATAACAATCTGAGTCTTGTGTTGAATATAATCTCCTTAAAACAGATTTTTTCATTCCATATAGGTGTGCTTGAGACTGAATTAGACGTCTGTTTCCAGGATAAAACAGATATCGACAAAGCAGTTAACACCAAAACTCTTTGCCTATCGAACTTGAACAAACTATACAGAACAATATATGAAAACTTTGAAGAGACTTGAAAATAAAGGAAAAAGATGCAAGTTTTTTGGTGTGTAAAAAATTAATAGGCGGGAGCTGCCTTTTATAAATAAAAGAGAGTGTATAATATTAATGAAATAATTAAATACATTTTATTAAATGGGACTTGAATAAAGCTTTCAAACATTTAACTTCTAAAGTTACAAACTTAACCGGTGCTTTCAAGTGATATTAAAACAATTTTGTCATTCACTTATTAATCCACATTGAATGGATGCATTAATACATATAACTCTCTATTATGTTTTTAAAACTTGTAAGTCTCCAACAATCCCCACATGAATGAATAATTGTCTTGATTTTGACTCAATAGTGTTCAACAACTGAAGCCTACATATGATAGGTAGGTGTTACCCTTTGAACCTTCTCTTATGAGAATAACACACTTTACTAGCTGTCAAGTAGACACGATGTCTTTGAACTGTCCTGCTTTCTGTGTAAAAGAGACATATATTTCACACAGGAATCATCTTCAAGTTTGTTCAGTTCTCATGATTATGTTCATTTTTACATGAACATCTACCTGGTTCTGCAAAAGTGTATAGAGAATAAGCCCTCGACAATTCTCCTTTTGAAGCGGCCCCACTTCACTCTCACATAAGTGATTAACTTAAGTCTTTAGTAATATAATTACACACTTAAGAATCATTAAAGCAATTTCTATATTGATAGCCTCAACCTTTTAATATCACTGTTTCACTTTCAGGAATGACTTGATGTTACCCCCACAAGTGAACACAATAAATTTTTACAACTAGGTTATCCCATTGAAACTAGATCTTGGGATCTCCAGTCAACTAGGCTGGGTTTCCTTTTTAATCCTTATTCTTTCATGGGCTTTAATCTCATTCCTTTCGTAAGATTTTCAATTATCTCTCTATTTAACCATTTGGTTAACGGATCCGCTATATTATCCTTTGACTTTACATAGTCAATAGAGATAACCTTTGTTGAGAGTAGCTGTCTAATGGTATTATGTCTACGGCGGATGTGTCTAGACTTATCATTATACACATTACTTTGTGCTCTTCCAATAGCCGATTAACTATTTGTTACTCTTGTCTCTTTTCCACTCCCTCAAGGCCACCTTGTCATGCCACACGTTAACTGTCAACATTGCCTCCTGTTTATCCTCACTACAACAAAACACCTTTTTACGACCTTTTTGTACCAACGCTTTTATCAAACGTCACTTAAAACCAAAAAGAGTAAGTTAAAGCAACACTTTTTGCAAACGTCGCAATATTTGAATTTTATACGACGTTTCATAGCGTCAATTATAGTAATTGTTGTTAATACAGACGTTTTGATGTTGGTTAGCGACATTTACATTAAATGTTGTTATAAATTGTTACTTTTGTGACTCATATAGCGACATTTATATATTATGTCGTTAGATCTTGTGACTTTTCAGACAAACATCGCTAAGTTTGAATTTTATACGACGTTTCATAGCGTCGGTTATAATAATTGTTGATAAAATCGACATTTTGATGTTAGTTAGCGACGTGTACATTAAATGCAGTTATAAATTGTTACTTTTTGCGACTCATATAGCGATATTTATATACAATAACATTAAATCATGCGACATTTCATACAAATATCGCTATATTTGGATTTTATACGACGTTTCATAAAGACAGTTATAGTATTTTTTATTCTTACAGACAATTTGATGTTAGTTCATGACATTTACATTAAATGTTATAAATTGTTATTTTTTGCGATTAATATAGCGATATTAATATATTATGTCGTTAGATCTCGTGACATTTTCAAACAAATACAAATACAAAGATTATGTTTCTGAAATATATTTTTTAAAGAAAAATTAACAACATTTAATTATTAAAATTCAATGAGAGTGTATTAATTTTAATTTGATTCATAAAAAATCGAAACACAAAGGTACAAAATTCAAAATCCAAATTCTATTATAATAAATATAATAGGAAGAGAAACAAATAACAAATGATCATTTAGCTCAGCGGCAAATTGCACGACATATATGCAGGAGGTCGCGTGTTCAATTCTCATATCTTTGAATATGAAGAAAGTTTATTATATATTATTCAAAGCTAGCTAGACTCGACGGCTCGACTTGTCTCTGGGCTCTGGCTCCGATTATTCAAAGATAATTAGACTCAACGGCTCGATTTGTCGGGCTCCGACTCGGCTTGGCTCAGTTCGGCCAGCCTGGTTTCAAATTTTACGAATATCGGGATACATATTTTGTTGCGACTATTTAAAAATGTCAGAAAAAATTACTTATTCACAATATTTACAAACGTCGGAATATACGATTTGTTGCGATTATTTACAAATGTTGGAAAAAATACCTTTTGAAACACTTTAAAATGATGCAACAAATGTCGTAATAGATAGGTACCGGCGCTTGTAACAAATGTCGTAAAAAACCATAACGACACAGGCAAATGTGACGTTTACACGACATTTGTAATAAATGTTGGTATAGATCTATACCGACGTTTTTTTGGCTTATTGCGACATATGGCAAACGTCGCAATATACTTTTTTTGTTGTAGTGCCTTGAAGTGCATTCCCAAACATATTTCGGGAAAATCGGGATTCCATAGTTTAATTATTTTTTCTCTATATGTCAGTTCAGGAACAGGTTCCATGGAACCCATATCATTCCAACAGGCAAAATTATGATAGTTATTGTATGTTGACATATTCCACTGTGGAATAACTGGGGCGGAGATAGATGGTGTTGGTTCAAGCTCTTCGCCCGTCTCTTCATTACTTGGTCCAACAGTTTGTTGTTGGCATTCAGGGTTTGCAACTTCCGCTTCTACCTCTACATCTTCCTCAACCCCGTCGTCCTCGTGTTCACCATCACTATCGTCTGCAAAGTCGTCTTCCGTTTTCGGAACACCGTCAATGACAGATATTGGACCCAAGGAATCCATTACCGAATTATCTATAATAGGTTCGTAACTAGAAGTTGCGGCATTGTTGGAATCGGATTAGACTCCGGAAAATATGATTCCGGAACATATTGTGATTGTTGGGCAAATTCTGTTGTCGGGATTACAAAACTATCAACATGTCTCTCAAGAGGTTCCAACAAAGTACCAACATGAATCCCTTGTAGTTTGAAATCCATTTGGATTCCCCACAATCAGCTAAATCTTCATCGTCGTTAAGATGAACAACATCGTACATCACCATGTTGTACGTCGGTATGAAGAATGGACGAATCATTAACAGCCTAACAGTGACACTCGAAAAATTGACTCCTTTGGCCGACAAATTCTGTGGCAAAGTTGTCGGAATGAAAGTTTTTGTATAACTTCCATGGTTTTTTCGCTTGGCTCTCGAAATCGAGCGAAAACACCATTTTCGCACACAACATTGTGGTCGAAATGTAGATACAATCTCATCGGACATTCAAGAGACATTATTTTTTAACACACAATATAGTAATTTGAGATAAGATGGGTTTGGGGGGAACAAAAAAATTGTAGAATGTTGGTTTTAGGGATAAATGTGAAGGAAAGGTAGTTGGAATATATAAACATTTTTGGTGGTGAAGGGATAGGATATTTTATCCCTGAAAATCAGGCCAGAATTGTCTCAGGGGGAAAACCCGCTGCCCCTCGGGAACGGAAGTTTCCGAGGGGCAGCGGGTTTTCCCTGCATGTCCATTTTTTGAGTTTTTTTTTGTTGTGTTGTCAACTTTTTTTTTTTTTTTAAATTTCAACAGTTACAAATGTGAATTTGGCACGAAATAATTAACACCCAATTCAATAGATAAAAACAAAGTTACATTGGGAAAAAAATTACACCCAAGTTAAATAAAAACCCTAATTATTTTGAAATTTGGGCGCAAACCGGTCCTAAACAGAAGTGTTGCTGGACGATGCTTCCGACACCGGGTAGTCAGGGAGAGCCTCAAGAGTAACCTCTTCATAGAATTTTGAAAGATACCCGGCTCCGTCCACAGTTGCTCTTCCTTCATACCCAAAAATATAACAAAGTAGGTTATGCCTGAATTCGCCTTTCCTCATATACCGCTTAGTCCTTGGATGAGCCTAATGCAGAATTAAAATACCACGAAATATAAGTTATCAAATATTATATTCTAAATGTTTGCTGAAATGACGGGTAACTTACAACAACATATTCGTTCCACTGTGCTTCAATACCAATCACATCAACATTGTTGGTTCTACCGTCGTATGTGAACCATCGTTGGTGCAAAAGTCCATCAAAACCCAAAACCGCCTTCGCAGTTTCGCCATCCCTGCGTCGATCATCTCTGTTGTGAAAAAATCACTAGTCACTGAGTTCATGGCATAGACAATTTCGTTATACAAATCAGCCCAACTCTTTTCATCGTTGTAACATTTTGTATTAAAATCAAATAGAATTTCTATCAACGCGTCTTCATAGTCTGAAGGCCATTCATTGGTAAAATCAACATCCCTGAATTTTGTGACCATTTATTTTTCAACAAATACTGGAAAGTTTGTCATTTTAAAAAATATTTTTTGGGAGGGGAAGTAAATTTGGTAGAGGGGAAGAAATTTGGAAATTTGGTAGAGGGTAAGGAAAATTTATGTTTGGGAGTTGTCAATATTGTTGATTGTGGTGAGGTTATTTATAGATGGATTTTGACAAAAAAAAAAATTAAAATACAATGTACGTTTTCGACAAGTCTCTAGAAACCGGTACAAAATTTTAACGAAAATACCAAAGAGTTCAGATATTTATGTTTAAAAATAAGTGGGGGTAAAAAAAGCAAAGTGAGAAAAGACTGGATACTGCAAAAAGCAGGAATTTGGGGACAGAAGTTGCAATTCCGTCCCCAAGTCACGGGTTCGCTAGGGTTGGTTACAGTGGTGGAGCCACAGTGGGGCAAGTGCCCCACCAGTTTTTTCCACAAAAAAAAATATATATATATATATATATATATATATATATATATATATATATTAATTTTAGTTTTATTTTTGTAACACCTCGTCTCGTGAACATTGTTTATTGTACCCATTTTTAATCACTTTACGATTTAAAATTAAATTATTTTTTTAGTTTTAGTTTTATTTTTGTAACACCTCGTCTCGTGAACATTGTTTATTGTACCCATTTTGAATCACTTTATGATTTAGAATTAAATTATATAGTTTGTGAATTATAGGAATGACATCACTTATATTTTAACAATTTTGGTTAAAATGATAACAAACTTAAGTGTGTATGAGATTAAAAAATAAAATTACTAATAAAAAATTCACAATGGGCTCTCCTGTAAACTATAAAAAGTTCACAATAAAAAGTCCAGAATATGAAGCCAGAGGACTTGGAGGTTTATGAAGCACTGATCAGTAGAGTGAAAATGGTGAACAAAATGTGAATAACTCTAATCTATAAGATTTCATCCAAAAAAATTTTTTGGCTCCGCCAATATTTATATGCTTTTATTAATTTATTTTGTCAATGTTAATTGTGCTCCCCAAAGAAAAATTCCTGCCTCCGCCACTGGTTGGTTAGGGTTTCTCTGGTTGGGAACGGAATTCCCACTTCCGTTTCGGTCCCGGGACGAAAGTGGGACTTCCGTTCCAGACAAAAATGCTGTCCCAAACATTTTCAGTAACATGTTTTGTGCTTTCTAATAAATCAGTGCCAATCTAATGCAAAACTCGTTTTGAAATTTGTGCCAAAGAGAAAACAAACAATTCTTGAAATTTCTTGGAGCCCTTTTATTAGGTTTGTGGCTCTGCATTATGTGAATTTGTCATTCAAATTTTGCTCAAAAGGATAATTTTTTATGGAATTTTGGCCCACATAATAAATACCCTCTTTTCCAAGCCTTGCCCACTTTCTTGTAAAACTCTTTTCTCTTCACAACCCCTATCAAGATCATCAATAATGGAATTTTTAAGCCCAGAATCAATTGCAAGTGTATAAAAAATTGATGGATGTTGAAGGGCAACATAGTTCCAAAGAATCCCAGAATGACAATGTTACATCCCTCTCTTCCAGACACACACACAAACTCAATAAAATAGTAAATCAGTCGGCCAAAGCTCATATATATATATATATATATATATATATATATATATATATATATATATATATATATATATATATATATATATCAAACCAACTGGAATCCTCAAGGTTATATATATCAAACAAATTTTTTATTTTTTTCTTTTTTTTGTGATTATCCTCAGTATTCTTGGGTGAAATATCGATTTCATTTCAAAAAAAGAAAAGAAAAGAAAAGAAGGAAAATAATAGGCTTCATTACTTCCCTTTTTGTTTTCCTTTTGAATGAATTATTACTAGGGATGGTAATGGGCGTGTTGGGCGGAGATCATGATCTCCAATCCCAGCTCTGTCTCCTCCTTATCTCTATTCTCTCCCAAACTAACTCCGTAATTGGGGGTGGATGGATCAGATAAGGGCTCATTTCTAACTAGGAAAATGCATGTATATTTTTGTTTTTCAAATCATGACTTTTGGCCAACTCTGACTAGAGAAATTGAGTGAATTTTTGACATAACTCTATTAAATATACCTTTAAAAAAATAACGCATAATTGTGAACAAAAAATATTTTATACATATTAAATGAAATAATACCATCTAAAAAATATACTAGTTTGCTTCATAAAAATATGGCTAAAACGTTTGTAAGAAGGAGGAGTCTTGAGGGGCTTATGGTGGGTTCCGACCCAAGATCTAGTAATGGGAGTCAAGTTGGACCAGCTCCGGGTGGACCCGCTCCGATATTAATTGACATGTGCTAATTAGACGTGTCTGTTTTATATCAACTACTATAAAGTTTGACTCCTCGCGGGACTGTGTTTCCCTATTTCATATCCGACTATGACATTTATATGGTAAGTGTACTCCTAATGGGTAATTATTATACTCATTAGATTTATCTACTATAAATATCATGTATCAATTACTGCTTTGATTTATTCTGATTACTTGCATTCTAGACATTGAGCTCTTTATTTTGCGTCACTTTCTCTCTAAAAAACTAATTTTATCATCGGAGAGTGGTTGAGAACATTTCCACTACCCTTTGAATGTGCTTTGTCTTACATATTATCCTCTTTCTTGTCGAGACTTGTTTAATTGCTTAGAGATCGGAGATAAGGAGCCCGTTTGTACAGTACACATAAATCTACGAAAACCTCTACTAACGTTAGAAATCAAAGTTTATAAGGACCTTGGACTAAACGAAAGAAACTCAATGAGTTTATTAGGCTCTGCGATTGGTATATTTTGTGAAAAGTTTTTCCACTCTCACTAATTAACGGGTGAAAATTGTCCGTCCCTGTGTATATCATTATTTCTATACTCAACTAATCAGAATTCGCTATGTGGACATTTCTTCCAATTATATATACACATGACGAATTGTGATTGATTGGGTACGTGAACGTGAACAAACACGGTGACAAATGATTTTTTGCCACAATTATTTTTTTTGCCACAATGATTTTTTGCCACACGGTGACAAATGATTTTTTTTTGCCACAATGTTGAAATGAAATTTCTCAATGTATTTATTTATTTTTCTAAGAAAAAGAATAAGTATACGAATTTGGACAAGTTCAATGGGATATTTGTGAATCTTGACACGCTTTTGTTTTAAAAGAATACGATATCTGATCAATAGCGCTATTAGATAAAGATAGGTAATGCTACTATTATACAAAGAATAATACTCCCTCCTTATCTTAATTAGGATTTTGTAACTCCTTTAGTGTAGAATAAGGAAGGGGAGACAACAAATTTTTTTATTATTATTATGGGAAGGCTATATGGTTAAGTCTTAGCTAATCTATTGGCTAAAACCCCCCAAATTGACATTTTTATTATTAATTATGCCCTTGCTGAATTTTCCCAAATTTCTTTTTTTTTTTTATCCCGCTCTACAAACCTATTGTCTTAATTGTATCCCACCCACCCCTACTCCTCTTCCTTCTTCCCCCGCCTCATCTCTCACCCCACTTGCTTTTCCAAGTTTACATAGAGGAATTTCAGGTAGTAAATGGATTCCATGGCCTGAAGCTCTTGATAGGTTTTGCAGACCAATCATGACGAAACCAACTCCACTCCTTTTAAAATTTCACCCATTTTCTTGTTTAATTTGTATTGCCAAGAAGCTATGGAATGGCAGGGTAGATCGGTTGATCGGAGAGGGAGACTAGAACGAGGTGGGGATTTTTTTGATGAATGTGGCCGGTGTCAGTTGTGAATTTGGTTCAGTTATGTGAAAAAGATATAATATTTGGTGTTTTTTTTTTAACAAAATGGGATTATGAGTTCATATTAATTTTTATGGATTTTTTCATTTGGGGATTTTTATGATGAATTTTGTGGACTTTTTCTTGTGTTCTTCGGGAGTTAAATGATGAAATTCATAAAATAAAATAAAAATAGTATGAATATGTTCTTCAGAAAACAAGATTGTTCTTCAAAAACTGGATGAAGAAGAAGAAGATGCAACGATGAAGAAGACGACGAAAATGTAAGAAATACGTAAACATGTTTATTGTTATCACATCAAGTTGGTGGTGCAGTTGGCTATTCTTTAGCTGTTTAGTTGGTTGAATGATTAATAGGTCGAGGGTTCAATTCCGGTGGTTTTTACATTTTTTACTTAGAATTTTAAAAAATAATATTATATCAATATTTAATTAAAATTTAAAGTATTTATAAATAGATTATTAAAATACCTCTATAAGTTTTAAATAAAGAAACATTAGTATTCTAATCAAACTATACTATTACACTCTCATGGTTCATTATATATCAATAACGTTTATAAACTAACGGTGTAAGTATGTCCATGATTTACGCAACATGTAATGAAAGTCTTATATTTAGGAATGGTTCGTGTTTTGGAAAAATGTTTTATAGTGATTGAGACAACTTATACACTCTCATGGTACAACATTAATTTTAAGGTTATAAGATTGTTTATAGACTATTAGTAATATGAAAGCGTTGTAAGTAATCTATTTTTTATTAGTACTATGAAACTCTAACCGTACACATGCAAAGTTCGTTATACTTCTATATACGTTAATCACTTATTAGTAAACCTGCAAGGTTATATATATTCAATTATATGATGATCACTATGAATATGTTATTAGTTAGGGGTCTAATTATAATTTTTTTAAAGTTAATTTCATGATTTTTGGGTCAAATTGTGAATTTAAAAGATTTAACTAGAAACTTGTGGGTCAATCTGTGAAATGGAAATATACTATGCGAGTTTAATTTTTAAAGTTTTATAACATTAGGACCTAAAAGTAATATAATTTATGTACTTATGGTTGCAAATAATATTTGTACATGGACTTAGGGTGCATAAATATGTATACAAATTTTGTCCCATCATTCTGCTGTCACGCTAAGGCTCCAGTGCGGAACACAAAATATTTCGCACTGTGCGAAATAATTAATAGCCGTCGGATCAAGAATCGGACGGCTGAGATCGGTTTGTTTAAAATACTTATTATTCATAATATTTTAAGTAAAATATTCTCAGCCGTTTGATTTTTTATCTGAATTTTGTACAATGTTTAATTAAAGGTTTCAATATATGAATGATAGATTTTAGCGGACGAGGTCTTTACCTTGTGGACAAAGAGGAAGTTAAGCTCTTTGCTTTTGGGAAAGAAACATCCAAATTACTCAAAAAAATCAAAGAAGAAAGAGTTAAAAGCTAAATAAGATTTATAGGTTTAGACTTTTGTGAAGAAAAAAACTGGGGGGGGTCTATAACTCTATGTAATTAGTAACACCTTAGTTTTTGTTTTGCCAATATTTGTCGAATAGTGATTTTAAAATCATAATAATTGTAGAAGATGTTAAACATTGGGCCTGTGCTTTTCCCAATTAGGCAAACAAAATTATTACTAATTTTAATTGGTCGAAACATCAAGCATCAATAAGTTGATGCAACAAACACATCAACCACTAATCAAAGAATGGTTCAACCACCAAACAACATAGTGCTTTTATGAAGCTTGGTGATATATGTACAGACTTATATGTCTGTTGTGTTGTTACCAATGTTAAAATCACGAGTTAAATAGAAAAATCGTATGATTTTACGATTCTACGGAAGCAAAACGAGTTGAATCGGAGGTAAAAACGAAATCTGGTAGAATCGTAGACTCGGATGTACGTTTTTACGATTCTACCGATTCCACAAATTTAGAGAGAGAGAGAGAGAGAGAGAGAGAGAGAGAGAGACGAACTTGCAATGGAGGTGGGCGACGGCGTCGGTGGAGGAGTCGCGGCAAAGCAAGGGAGGAGCAGCGGCGGTGAAGAAGGACGAACAGAGATGAGGGAGACCCGGGGTGATGTCGCGGGAAAAAGGGAGAAGAAAGAAAAGAAAAGAAAATTAAAGGGAGGCGGCGGCGATTTCGCAGCGGAGAGGAAGAGAAAAAGAGAAGAAAGACAAGGAGAGGAATTGAAGAAAGAAAGAGGAGAAAGGCGGCGGCGGTGCGCCGGAGAAGAATAAGAGGAGGCGGCGGTGCCGCTGAGGAGGAATAAGGGAAAGTTTTTGGGGTTTCTTCTAGGGTTTGGTCTCCTAAGAAACTATATATACTCAGGACTAAAGTAGCAATTAAAATATTAGCACATAAAATCCTATAAAATATATATTTTAATTTTTCGGTACGATTTAACGATTTATTTTACGATTCACGATTTTATGATTTTTCACCCTGCGCCGATTCTACGTAGAATCGAGATTTTAACAACCTTGGTTGCTATGCGTTAGCTAAGTTTAATAAAAATAGAAGAAAAAGAGTAGCACAAACTTCACTACTTTTATTAAAAAAATAAAAATAAATAAAAAACAACCCCTTAACTACTCTTGATCAAACTCACCATAAAAATAAATTTCCATGTAGTAAAAATGTCCCCCAAGTAATATCTATACAGAAGAATGATAACTTCAGCAATATAAGTAATATGTTAGTGGTCATTTAAAATTACTAAAAGATTGGTCACAAGTTACGGAAATTTGAATTTAGGTATTGCGTGCACAACTACTATTTTCATGTCCTCATTACTTACACTACTCACGGCAAATACACTGATTTCGTCCTAAAAAATATTCTAAATTATGTTTTTTGTCCTTTTAGTATTTTTTTTTTGTTTTTAAATCCAACATGTTTTTTTGGCCTTCCGTTATTGTCCTTTTGTCAAATTTTCTGTTAAAACCACGTCTAGATTCAATTCTGGTCAAACGTGGCCTTTTTACCCAGGGGCATAATAGGTAATCTCCTATCTACCTCAGTTAAAAAATGAAGATGTTAATTTTTTACCCGTTCATTCATTATCCTCTTCTTCAGCTAGAAGGAAAAAACACCACAAAATTAGGGTTTTTGAATCATTCAATCTCTATATAATATCCCCGAAATTGAAGTTCGATTTCGATCCAAGAAGGTGGAAAGACTGTTACAGTTCTGAAATTTGCAGCTATGAGTCTTGATATGTATCTTCGCAGACCTGGAGCTTTCCTCGCAGTCTATGGTGAGTCTTGTTTAAATTTTTTCGAGAATTTTTGGTTTCCTGCATGTTAAAGTGAGATTTATTGGTAAATTATAGTGAAATATATTGTTTATATGGTGTATGTCCCTTTCGTTGCCCTGTTGGTTCTATTTAACTCCATAATGTTTGTTGTCTTCTGAATAATAAAAAATGCGATGACTTTTCATATGGTCCCCAACCTTCTTTTTGAGATGGTCCCCTCTTGTCTCAGTTTGTGTAGTATTTTAACCCATTTTTGGTACTGTTTGCTGGTGACATCAGTAGTAATGCATTTTTTCATTGTTTTTGCGTTGTGTAGAGCTAGGAGATGGAAAATTCACTATAAATTATGGAGTTAAACAAAGCCTAGACTTGAAGATTGTTAAGAATGACCTAATAAGGATTTATGTGCATTGTCAGGGGGTAAATTGTCAGTGGAAGCTGCATGCTAATAAGGTCCCTGGGGATAGTTTTGGTTTCCAAATAAGACTACTAGGGTCAAAGCATACTTGTGCAACCACAATGGAACATAAGCTTGCTTCATCCAAGTACATTGCAAAGAGGTACTTGAATGATTTCAAGAGTGATGTTGGGGTTGTTGCTACTGAGTTTCAAAAGAAGGTTGAAACAGAGTTGAATGTCAAGATTAATATAAACAAAGTGTACAAGATCAAAGCAATAGCAAAGGAAATGGTGGAAGGCAGTTACAAAGATCAATATAGGTTGATTTGGGACTACTTGGAAGAATTAAGAAGAAGCAATCCTGGAACTACTTGTTACATGGAGCCTAGAATAAATGAAGAGTCTGGACAAGATATGTTTGACAGGCTGTATGTTTGTTTGAATGCATTGAAAGAAGGGTTTAAGGCTGGTTGTAGGAAGGTAATAGGATTGGATGGAACTTTCTTAAAGGGACAACACCCAGGTACCCTTTTGACAGCTGTTGGGCTAGATGCCAACAATGGTGTCTATCCAGTTGCATATGCAATTGTTGAATCTGAGACAAAGTTCACATGGAAGTGGTTCATTGAAGGAATAAAAAATGATCTGAACATGAAAAACAGTGAGGATTGGGTGATCATTTCAGATAGGCAGAAGGTACAATCAGATTAGAGTTTTTGCCTTTGTCAATTGGATACAATCATATTATCTGATTAATAACCTTGTTTGTATACATTTTGCAGGGTTTGGGTATTGTTGTGGCTGATGAATTTCCCAAAGCAGAGCATAGGCACTGCTTCAAGCACATTCATTGTAACTTCAAGAAGCAACATCCTGGATTGTCACTGAAGGAGCAAGTTTGGAGATGTGCAAAAGCTACATATCTCAGACAGTTTGAGACAGAGTACAATAAGCTGAATGAGTTGGATGAAAATGCATATAATTGGTTTGTAAATCACACACATCCTGTACACTGGAGCAAATCACACTTTAAGTTAGGAACAAATAGTGATCACATCCTTAATAATCATTGTGAAACCTTTAACAGACACTTGCTTGGTGCTAGAACAAAGCCTATTTTAGCGATGCTAGAAAACATTAGAGTTTATTTGATGCTGACCTTGCAAAAAAGAAGGCAGTGGGCTGCCAAACTGAATGGACTTATCTTCCCTAGAATAATGACATTATTAGAAAATAAAAAGCTTGCTTCTAGGTATTGTTTTGCGGAATATTCTGGTGGCAATCAGTTTGAGGTATGCAAACTTGATGGTTTTTTCTGTTTTGAATTGTGCTACTTAGTTTAAACATCATTTTAAAGTGCATAGACATGATTCTACAGGTGAGACATGGTGTTACTCAGGAGCAGTTTGTGGTGGATACTGGTTTAAGATGTTGTTCATGTAGGGCATGGCAGCTTTCTGAAATTCCATGTGGCCATGCTGTTGCAGCTTTGTCTAAGGAAGGCAGTGAGCTAGTAAACTTTGTGAACAGCTGCTACTCTATTGAAACCTACAAAAAGGCTTACCAACCTATTGTGTTTCCTGCCAATGGTCCCAACAACTGGCCCAGGTCCAGTAGAGTACCAGTTTTACCCCCAAACAAGCTAATAAATTCTTAAACTAATTTGTAGCTAAAAGTTCATTTTTGCCATCAAAATATATTTTAAGATTATTTAATAATTTTAAACAAAGTTAAAACAAAACAGAATTTAAACTAAATTCTAAGATTAAGATTATTGAGCCTACATAGTATATTAACTAAATTTAAACTTAATTGAATTCCCCAAGAATTGAACATTTTACCTTACGTTGTGTGCATGATGTGTAAACCGTTGAGTCATATGTCATTTAGGCTAAATATTTGTAAACAAGATATTTATATATCATATCTTATGAAAACGTAACCAAACACATTTATTTCAATAACTTATATTTTACCATACACATTTGTTTCATAAACCTATAGATCTAAATATTGAATCTTTAAAAAATAAAGGTCTAAAGATTGAAAACATAATATATATATATATATATATATATATATATATATATATATATTTTTAGATTTTATGCTTAATAGAATAGTTAACAAGAAACCAAAGATAAAAACTTAAAATAATAATAACAATAATAGTAATAGTATATTAAAATTTACTATTATAATGACAACTGGAACTTCTAATTCATATGTATAGTAAACTTTCCTGGAAAAAATCGTATTACAATAATCATTTTAGCAAATAACTTTTTTGATATCTTTTGAATAAATAACAAATTTTGAATCAAAACTATAGACTAAATTGAAAATTAACAAAATTAAAAATTAAATGCGTAAATGTGTTTCTTTAGTTAGTGTTGACACACGAAAGATTACGGCCGATCGAGATCATCCAGGAAGCGGACGAAACAGTCCAATCGAGGTTCAACAGGCGTGTCAGTAGGAAACGACCAGGTTGAGGGGTATAGACGACCGAAATAAGATAGACACAGGTAATCGTGAAACAGTAGCTTGAAAACAGTTAGAGGACAGAAACTGACAACAAAATTGATGTCTGAAAAATGTCAAATAGAATTTCCGGATATCAGTATTTTATCACTACTCTTTTGACTTTGTCTTAGGCCGTATAATTTCCCCAACTTCCACGACCTCCACGTGGGAAAAAGATTCGGCCAAGAGAGATTTGGGGGAAAGTGGTCCAGAGAGCAACCGAACAGTCTAAGAAACAGGGAAAACGTGCAACCTCCACTAAGTTGAAGCATAAGAAGTTCGCCCACGCCCCTCATTATGGCTACGACATAGGGGACATGTTCACTTCATTAAATCATGGCCAAAATTGACAGAATTATGGTGGGAAACTATTTTCACAGACGTATAAATGAAGGATTAAAAAGAAGAATTAGACACCACTCAACAATAAAAAAGCTCTTTTTATCTTCATTTTACAGTCCTTATTATGTTTTCCTTAAAGCTTTCCATGTAGTTAACTTAGACTTAGGTTTTTTGGAATCAGTCAAGCTTTCCGTGTGAGGATTCTTATTCAATAATGCATATTTCGGTAGAATCCAACCTCTTAGACTAGGATTTCTATGTGGGACTTTCCCATAACGCATGCATAGCGTTAGGATATCCAATTGGCTTGGGCAAGCTTCCTGCATGAGTTGTTTTCCAAAAAAACACATACTTGACCGGATAACCCGTTATCTAAGTGTAAATCATATTGAGAGAAGGAATTTTATGTGAGAAAATGAGGTCCGGTCAACCTATTTTCTTAGCACGGCGTTCGGCCAGGTTTTCCATGACAATAGTTACAAATACATTCGTCACTAAGGAATAACTATGAAGAAACTTTTGTAGCAAAATGTATCATGAGATTTACTAGGTAACTACGCACGAAAGATAAGATGTCGTAGCTAAATAGACCATTTCAGCAACGAAAAAAATTTGTCCTTAAAACTAATCTCATTAGCTACAAAATAGGTGTTTGTAGCAAAAATGTAATAAATTAGTTACACATTGCGAAAAACTATTAGACACGAAAAAATGTTCCGTAGATAAAATAAGTATATTTAGCTACAAAATATATCGTCGCCAAAAGTTTCTGACTTTACCTTAAAAAATGGAATTGTGTTCAACTGGTTACCAAAAGGCTACTAAACATCTTTCGTAGCGAAATAAATTGTAGCGAATAATACTTTTTCTTGTAGTGCTAGTAATATTATATATTTATTCCTAAATCATTTTCTCAATTTTTTGGAGTCTTCATCAAGGCATATCAAGAACTCACATTTATTTTCAATGTTCTTGAGTTAAGCGGCTTTCCTCTTTCTTCAAATAAGTAGAGTGGCACGCTCCAAAACTCTTAGTTCAGTTAAAATTACGGATAAATAACCTGAAAGATATTTACAAAATTAGTTAAGGAAAAACAGTCTCCAATTCCTGGTTACCGTATCCAACTGAATTTGTTTGAGTTTGATTTTTGTAACATTAAAGTTTACCGGCTGCCTTGTTTGAATCATAAAGTCCTATGCACATAAATGTTTGAATGCTTTGTTAAATTCCTATATTGTATTTTCATTAATAAACCCTTGTCAATCTTATAAGATGAAGCTTACACACTAAATAATATATTACTTTCACCTCATAATTCTTGTTCAAATTTCTTGTTTGGTTGGATTCAAAGTATCTGTCAATTTTTTTTTTATTCATTTATGTTATTTGTTCCAGTTATACCCTTACTTTTTATCCCTTTAAATATGCTAATTAACTATATATCGTTACTAATTTAGACTTCAACGGACAGTACTAAATTTTGAAGCCAGCAATACAAATACTAAAGTTCGTTTTCATTTTACTCCACAAATTGATTAATCAACTTTCAATAAACTAAAGTTCGTTTTCATTTTACTCCACAAATTGATTAATCAGCTTTCAATAAACGAGTTGCAGTGGAGATCGAATTAAGTAGGGCCATGTGATACTCCGGTTGCACCCCACATGATAAGTAAGGAAATGTGTGCTATATGATTAAGAGTCGATGTATTCACTATCATATTGAAATATTCATTTTAGCATAACGAGTTCGATTGTCAAATAAGTGGTTATGTGTGCTTCCAAACCTATGAGCCGCGTTATGGCCTGCGGTCACGGGGAGTGACATTGTGGTATCAGAGTGTGGTACCAGACAAACGTGTGTGAACTAAGTGCTACAATATACGGAGTGGAAGCTACCTCAAGAATCTCACAATCCTGGTATGTTCTTGGGTTAAGTATGTTTGGGGCGCCTAACGAGGACGCTAGGTACTTGAGAGGGGTGAATGTGATACCCATACCGCATGAGATAAGTAAGGAAATATCTTGTGATATATGATCATGGGTCTATGCATTCACTATCACCTTAGGATATTCATTTTGGCATAGCGAGTTCGGTTGCGGAGTAGGTGGTCGTGGATAGGCCTGCAAACGGGTCGAGTTTAGACCCGCATCCGACTCGAAACCGACAAAAAGTTTAGGATTTGGTAAAAAACTCCAAACCCATATACCCGCATCCGAATCCAAATCCGTATAAGAATAATAAAATGGTTACGGATCTTAAATATAAAAAAACGGATCCTTTAGACCCGAATCCGTTTATGCAAATATATATTAATTATATGTATAGTAAATAAATATTATTATATATAAATAATTTTTTTAACCTTTAGATCATTTCGCATCTAACTAGATTTTTACCCTAATTTTATCTTCACATATAAAAGTATATGAATAAAAGTTATAAAATATAGTTCTTCCGTCGTTTCATTCTCTTTTCATCATAGTCGTAGAATTATTTGTGGATTGTAGTATAATTGGAGTGAAGTAGAATCTGATATGTAAGATTGATAGATTAAATATGTATGTTTTTAATCAGCCAAAATAGGAAAGTAAAAAATAGGAGGATTTGACTTTTTGAAACGGGTTTTACCATATCCGTATCCGGATCCAAATTGGTGGATCTAGTAATACATATTATGGATCCGTTAGGATCCGAATTCGGTAGAAAAAATTTAAAAGGGATATGGATCCGGAATTGACAATTCCGTATTCGTTTGTATCCGTTTGCAGGCCTAGTCGCGGATGCTGCCAGACTCATGAGTCACGCTTCGGGCCCCCGGGCATGGGACACGACATTGCGGGCAGCACCCACAACCACCTACTTGGAAACCGAACTCGCTATGTCAAAATAGATCGATATCACGAGGTAACCTTAGATACTTATACATGTGCTTAAATGCTAGTCAATCTTTCAAACATATCCCATGTGGGATGGGGGCTCACATTCACCCCGTTGAGGCTCTATCATGCTCGTTAGGCGTCCTAAACAAACTTAGCCTTGGACCAGCCAAGTGTGCCGGATTCTAGAGGTAGCTCCCACCTCATATGGTGTAGCACTTAGTTCCCACACATCCACCTAGTACCGTGCTCTAATACCATAATGTCATGTTCTGTGCATGGAACGCGACTCATGGGTCTGCACTACAAGAAAACAGTTATTTAGCGACCGAAAATAGAGACCAAAATTATCGGTTGCTGAAATAGCGACCGAAAATAGAGACCAAAATTATTGGTTGGTGAAATAGCGACCGAATACCGACCGACCTTAAACCGAAAAAAGGCGATCTCTATTTCGTCGTGTTGACCAAATTAAAACGACATCGTTTTGTGCACCATTACCGACCGAATACCAATGGAAGCTAACGACGGACTACCGACGGAGTACGTAACGATCGAATACCGACCGAATACTTAACGAACGAATACCGACAGAACCTAACGACGATATACTTAACGACCGAATACCGAGGGAATATATAACGACGTCCAAACCGACGTCGTTTTGTTGTTTTATTTCTCTAAAAAAAGGGAAGAAGAAGTTTTCTTCCATCAAAATGACGTCGTTTTGATGTTTTTATTTCTCAAAAAAAAAAAATGCTAAGGCAGAAGCAGGTTCTTTTTCAAAATCCCTAAGACAAAATCCCTCAAAATCGTTCTTCTTCTTCTTCAATCGACGCAATTTCTTTCATCATTTTTCTTCTTCTTCAATCAAAGCTGGTGTTGGAAATGGAGTTAAATTGAATGAGAAAATAGTTTCTCAAGTGGTTGGAAAATGAAAAGTTAAGCTAGTGAGTTTTACATCCCACATGGGTTACATATGGAAGTGCGTTTCACTTTATATGTAAAAGTGGTTTACTTAGATTTAAATTGTCTTGCTATAATTATGCTCCATTCTAGAACCTTGTGCGCGCCTGCGCAGGGGGAGTGCGAATCCAAGGTCTGTTGAAACCAACATAGCTTGAACTTGTGTGCGAGCGCGACCTGCGTACAAGAATGCCGGACCAAAACTCGCGGGCCTGATCAACCCACGTTTTGCTACTGGTCTTATTTTTTATTTCCAATCCGAGTTACATGAAAGGTTGTAACTGAAGGATTTATTAGGCTTGCTGAACAGACTGTAACTGCTGCACTAAAGAGGCATTGAACTCAGTTGAATTAAAGTGAGTATATGTAACAGCTGCTTCTACAACCTATAAATAAGAGGCTTCATTTTCAGCAAGAAATACACTTCGAAAATACTTCTCAGTTCTAAAAGCTTTCTGAAAAACACTCTGCTTTGCAAAATTTCTGGTATTCGTCAACAGTCCTTGTTCTAGTTCACCGGTGGAACTGTTTTTGTGCAAACAAGTTCTACATTGCCGTTGTATCCTGGGAGACAGACGCTTCACGAAACTCCATCACTTATCCGGGAGGAAGTGAATCTGTTTTAAGGAAATTGTGTCGAACACAAGCCTCGGTTCAGAATTCTGTGAACACCTGTTTTTCATTAGCGAACACATGTTCTTTTTCTGAGAACACCTGTTTTTTCCTAGTGAACACCTGTTTTTTGTTTATCATCAGTTTTTCCTGTAAACATCTGTTTTTGTTTAGTAAACATCTGTTCACTAACTATTGTTGAGTTTTGTATCTTTCAGTTGTTATACGGATTATATCCAATTAGTGCCAACAGCTGGTTCTTCTTTAATCGACGCCATCAAATCAGAACCCACCATCATACTTCGATCTGCCCGCAGCCACACCGCCACTACCTCCAACACGCCGTTGCTCCAGTTCCGATCAACGACCTCACCATCTCAGCACCGCTGCTCCAGTTCCGATCAGTAAAGTTGAAGCATTATTTGAGCTATTCAAGTGCATTAGCAGTTCTGTGGTAAGATTTATGAACTTATAGATAATTAACACATTTGTTTGATATATTTAGCCTTCTTTTTTCAGTATTTAGCCCTCTGGATTGGTAGCTCTTCTTGGTTAAGGTGTTGTTTGGTAGCTTTTCTTAGGCAATTATAGTACTTAAAATAGAGGTTTGAGGGTGCATCCTCAATATAAACTTTTAGAAATCAATAGGAAAAGAACGTACCAGGGTTACGATCCATTTGTATTTGCTTCCCAATGTCAACAAGTCTACAACACACCTTATCCAAGTAGTAAGACAACATCTATGGCTAATTGGTAGGTTGTTTGTCGTTCCAAACCACGTCTAGTTGACGTTCCTAATGTTCCGGTGCCATATTAGGAGGAAGTACGCGAGGAGGATACCAATCACATTGATCCAATTGTTACTGAAGTTGGTCAACTTGTACACTAGTCAAGGGAAATCGAAGTTGTACTTGTGGCCGATACGGGCTGTGTTAATGAAGATGATGAAATTATGTTGGGTGATGACAATTCTGAAGAAGATGATGAATTTATGTCGGAGGATAATTTAAAATGATTAAAAATAGAATTATTAATTTGGTTATGTATTTGTTGTTGTGCTTTAATTCTTAACTTTCCTTTATTAATCTATTTTTTCAAGCATGATTAATCTCTTTCTCGCTTCACACTAAGAAGTCACTTGAACGATGCAAATTGAAGTTGAACAACTAGCTTCTTGGAATTCCACATATTGAAGGTGAGTAATATTTGTTGGTTTATTTTTTAATACTTTATTACCATAAATTAATTGTCGTATTGTATAACTTTTTAACATAATTCAAAGTGGTAATTTTATTCCATAAAATAATTTGATTCTTGAATTTTCAGATTTCAACTCATGCATTTCCAAGGATATACATATAAATGACACCAACGAGTATGTAACAAGGTTATAAAGAAACATGAAATAAGGAATTGGGGGAGTGGAGTGCACAATTTGATTGTGAGTGTTGTAATGTAAATGAGAAGTGTAAACTTGTATTTTTTAGAATGTGTAAACTTGTGTTTTTTAGTAAGATAATTGGTTATGTAATGTTGTGAGTGTTGTAATGTAAATAAGAAGTGTAACTTGTGTTTTTTTAGAATGTGTAAACTTGTGTTTTTTAGTAAAATAATTGGTTATGTAATGTTATTTTTAGGTTTTATTGATTATGTTGCTATTTGGATCTTATTGATATTGTTTCTGATTCATTGATATGTGTATTGCTGTTTTTTATAATAAGGATTTAATTAAATTTCAGATTTATTTTTTTAAATTAAAAAACATTTAGCCACTAAATAGTGACCGTTTTTTCGGCTGCTATTGGTTTAAAGTCAAAGTCAATTGAACACGCATTGGTCTGTAATCGGTCGCTATATGGCGACCCAATAATTCGTCGCTACTGATTTCGTCGGTATTCGGTCGCTAACAAGTCCAAGTCAAACATCAACATTGTTGACCATTCGGTCGGTAATCGGTCGCTATAATACGTTTGGATTCGGTCGTTAACGAGTCAAAATCAAAGTCAGTATTGTTGACCATTCGGCTGGTAATCGGTCTCTATATAGCGACCCAATAATCTGTCGCAATATAATACGTCGGTATTCAGTCGTTAACGAGTCAAAGTCAAAGTCAACATTGTTTACCATTCGATCGGTAATCAGTCGCTATGTGGAGACCCAATAAGCGGTCACAAAATCATCCGTCAGTATTCGGTCGTTAATAAGTCAAAGTCAAAAGTCAACATTGTTGAGTATTCGTTCGGTAATCCGTCGGTATTTGGCAAGCAAATAATCGGTCGCAAAATAATTTGTCGGTATTCGATCGTTAATCGACTCAGCGACAAAAAATATCTGACCACGATGATCGGTCAATATTCTAGAGGTGAAACTCACCATCTACGGTGTAGCGCATAGTTCCCAAACAAACTTAGCCCATGACCATCCGTATGTGCGGGATTCTAGAGGTGAAACTCACCCTCTACGGTGTAGCACATAGTTCTCAAACGTCCGCCTGGTACCGTGCTTTGATACAATAATGTCACACCCAGTGCCTAGAACGCGACTTACGAGCCTGGAAGCACGCACAACCACTTACTTGGCAACCGAACTCGCTATGCCAAAATGGATAACCCAAGGTGATAGTAGATACATAGACCAATGCTTATATACCATTCAAACCCTTCAAACATATCCAATATGAGATGAGATCTCACATTCACCTCTTAAAAATCTTGCGTCCTCGCTAGATGCCCCAAACAAACTTAGTCCAGGTCCATGCCGGTGTGCAGAATTCTCGAGGCGGCTCCCACCCTGTGCGGTGTAGCACTTAATTACCACATGTCTGTCTGGTACCGTGTTCTGATACCATAATATCAAACCAGTGGGTCCGAAACGCGACTCATGAGTCTGACATCACCTACAACAACTAACTTGGCAACCAAACTTGTTATGCTAAAATGGATATCTCGAGGTGATAGTGGATATTTAGACTCATGCTTGTATACCAATCAAACCTTTCAAATATATCTCACGTGGGATGAGGTTCACATGTCATCTTTGACATTGTACCATGTTTTTTTCTTACATAATTTCACAAAATATTATTTCCCATGAAATTTTCAACTATGTTAAATAATTATTAATTAAATGAGATACATAAATAATAAAAATGTTACAAAACAATTTACACATTGTAGAGCTCGAGTTTAACCACATAGTATACTAAAAAGCATAATAGTATGTAAATATGTAGTTGAAGTGATTCTAATTTAGTTTATCGCATTTGCGACTCATAAGTGGTTACCCAAGATGAAGGTGTGAGTTCGAGACATTTTGTGGAGTCATTTATATTGTACTGGTCCAATTGAAATGAACTTGGTGATTCTTAAGTAAAATCTCGAATTGAAACCTTGTGAATAGAAAAGACTTTGTTGGGAGTTCTGCCCCTCAAAGGGGTTCAATCGTAAGAGTGAACCAAATTAGTCGTGAACCGTAAAACGGATATGAATATCATTTAAGTTTAAGAATAAGAATTATCATACTCGAATTCTCACCAAATTAGTCGTGGTTCGGATCAGGGGTTGAACGTCATTTTTTTCAACATGTGCTAAACAATTGCGGCTGTTAGATAACAAAATTTGACGGCCGATTTTTTTAGCCTAATAGGTATTCTCAACACCTTTTAGGAGTCTCAACAGGTGTTGAGAACAAAATATTAACATGTGTTAAACATGTATTCAACATTTGTTTGGTTAGTGTTTCAACACCTCTGGAAGTCATTCTGTACGTACGGAATAAATAGTCTAAATAGCCGTTCAGTTTTAAGAGCACGTTTGGTACGCCGGAATGGAATGAAATGAATTGACGATTCCAACTTCTCTTTCCTTTCCAGTGTTTGGTTGGACCAATTTAAATTTGAAAGGTCATTCCACGGGAATGGCGATTCGAAGAAGAAGTGAGAAAGGTCATTCGAAACCAAAACCTATGGAATGGTCTTTCTTGGAGAAGTTGGAATCATCAATAAATAGTAACTGACATTTATATCCTCTTTTAATTAAT
This sequence comes from Vinca minor, assembly GCA_026122235.1. NCBI lineage: Eukaryota > Viridiplantae > Streptophyta > Magnoliopsida > Gentianales > Apocynaceae > Vinca > Vinca minor. Next base: position 3,994,762 of record JAOCZM010000241.1, on the reverse strand, counting down.
TATTACGTTCATTTTACATACAATGTATTCATATTTAGTCATAAATATTCTATTTCACTTAGTATAATTTCATAGATGGTAATATTATAAATATTTCTTTTTCTTGGTAGTAGTTTTTAATCTTTTTAAAAATTTAAAAGTAAATATATTTTTATTAATATGTTGATATTTTAATAAAAATTATGTTTCAACAATATATATAGTTATATATATAAATATTTTTTATATATAATGTCAATGCTATTCAAGTAAGATTTTGTAAGGAGTGTTTAATTAGGTTTTATCGTTAGTATATGCTAAAGAGGCATTTTTGTCATATTGTGTTTAATTTTATTCTATTCGACATTAAAATATAGTTTTACCAAAAGGAATCGATATTCCATTCTAACTTTCCCTTCCAAACACGGGAATTGAATGAGGATTCCGAAGTCATTTTGAGTGGAAAGCGATTCCATTCCATTTCAGCATACCAAACGTGTTGTAAAGGTATAGCGGACAGTGGTGGCTAACAAGGAGTTCAAAGTGATCGATCGCACAGGGCCTCCAAAAATCCAGGGCCTCAAATTTTTTGCTAAGTATATATATATAGCCAAAAATTCGGGGCCTCAATTTTTTTTTTTTTTTTTTTATATATGTATAGTCAAAAATCCGGGGCCCCAAATATTTTTTTTAAGGTTATATAGGCCTTAATTTAAAATTTTGCACAAGGCCCCCAAAACGTTTGAGCCGCCTCTGATAGCGGATTAGTCAGGTCGTATTTCGATATATGTTGAATGTAGATGTAGGTTTGAAGCCGCTTAAGACGAACAAAAAAAGACAACAAATGTCAAACAGCACGCCTTGTCTGTCTATCTATTCCTTTACCTTCCCCGGCCCTCTCTATTCGCGCTTCAAAGTACGACATTCCAAACCATAAATTCTTTCTTTCTTAATATTATCAATACCAATTTGTGGGACATATTTTTTCAGCAATATAATATTCAGAAGCATCCTATTATCGTCTCCCAGCATCTGCAGCTTCCATCATCTTTGCATGCCATTTCAATCCAACTACTTCAGGACAAAGTATTCTAAACTGATACATAGTGTGTGTATGAGTGCGTTTGTTTTATTTTAAACTAAAGTATACTCCACAGAGATAGATTCATTTTGGTATATGGAAATGTCCTGTGACTAAAATTAATTGATAAATTGATAAAATTGAAAATATTGTATGATATTATTGTAATTAATTCGTCATTTTTTTTTTTTTTAAATTCAAAGAGGAGTTTGTGTTTTTAGCTAATTTTAATTAATTGATTTTAACCAAAAAAACATTTTCCTTGGTATATACTATATACATATAAATATTGTATAATGCTCCATTAATTAGGAGTAATTGCATCACCCGCTAGATAACTTATTTAGTTGTAAGAAATGCGTCATTTTTTTTAAAATGTACTAAAAGATTCAAACTTTTTTCAACGACAATTTAAGAATTTGCATGCAATTAGGAGTGATTTTATTGCGGATATAGCACTTTATTAACACCATTGAGGAACTCAACAACCAGAAAATTGTTCAAATTTAGAAAAAAGTTTCAATAAGAAATGAAAAAGATTAAGGAGATAAGTCAACGGGTGGAAATCGTCTATTCCCATATATGTATCCACCATTCAGAATTGATCATTTAGATTTTTTTTTCCCAATTATATATACACGTAGTAAAGTATGAGTAGTTGGGGTAGAGAAATGAGAATATACACGATAACAGACGCCAATTTTAACACTTCATATATAGACCATCTCCCAAAGTAAAAAAGTATTGTAACAACTTTATTTGATGCAACCCGACCCAAATGAAAATTTTGTGATATAAATTTTCAAAGTTTTAAAGGGGGATGAATTTTGATTTCTCTGTAAGGACAATAGAGAAATAATTTTGTGTTTTGAAACTTCAAATATAAATCACTAATATATGATATGATAAAACTCAAACTCAAGAGAATAAGGAGAATTGTATTTCTTGTTATACTTCTCAACTAACATACATGTTTATTTATAGGTTAAGAGATATATAACATATAATGAATGCTATGGTACTTTGAAAATTTAAAAGTCCAAAATATTCAATACTTAACCATATGAAAATGCAAAGGGATATCCATAATATTCATAACACGTTGGATATTGTTGGTTAATAGTATTACCAAATACATAAGTACATATTTCGGTTCAGTCAAAGAATCACGAGCTCCTAAGATTATTCCCACTTCTAATGCTTGTCCTCTTCCCAACTCTGATCTTTCCTCCAAACAAAATTTACCAAGGGTCCAACAACTCAAAAGTTTCTACTCAAATTAATGTTGAAAAAATAAAAAATAAAAAATTAATTAGGAAGAAAAGTTGATACGTAACCAAAATCGCTAGAGTTAAGGTTGTGATGAGTTTTTTCTTTGCACATGTATTTGATTATCAGTCTTCAAATCAGTTCGATGTCAATTGAATTCTAAAATAAAATAATAATTATTCTTTTTTTTAAAGAAAAGATATTTTCAATGAAAATAAATATTTTGAATAGTTAAATAAAAAAGAATTCAAATTTGAGATTAATCATAATCGTGCTGGTAAAACATTCCAGCAACGGTAAAAAATCGTCTGTCCTTATTATGTGTTATGTGTTAATTTTTTTTCTTGAAGGTCCCACAATTTTTTTAGGTTATAATTTTTAATTAAAAAATTAACAAATAACAATTTTTAATTGATGTAATAGAAACGGAACACAGAATGTGAACATGTGACTCTTACCGTTCAACAACATGGCAAATAATCGTCTGTACACGTGTATACTACTCATAATTCATCATGTGTATATATAATTAGAAAAAAATGTCAAAATGACAAAATTTGAATGATTGATACACGGGTACGGCTAGGAAACCTCAATCCCCATTCAGTGTCCCTTTTACTGTCCCACCAATAAGAAAATGACATGTATTAAATGTTTAATTAAAAAATTATAACCTAAAAAATAGTGAAACTCGCAGAAAAAAAATATACACGTAAAAAATATATATTCATGGAGATGCAGAACGGGATAGACGATTTTTTGCCCACGGGTACAGACTATTCTAACCCAAAACATAACCAAATCCCACCAAAAGAGGTTCCATTTTCTCCAAATCAAAACAGGACATTAGGGACAATATTGACAGCGCCATCACCCAACCCCATTGTTCCTCCAAACACAACCTTCCATTCACTAATTTATCATTCTTTTGGCCTTTTCTTTAGACCAATTTTCTCCTTTAACCTCCCACATTTTACTTAAAAGAATGTACGATTATATTTACCATATAGATTGGACTTCCCACCATTTTCCTCTTGGATTTTGTTTCCTTGTGCCCAATACTTTTTTCTTCTTTATCAAACACTTTGGAGCCAAAAATATACACACACAATTTTGGCAAAATGACTATTTTAGCCATGCACGTGCACTATATATATATACACATGTCCATGCAGCCAAAGTTCAAAGTTTTCAAGCTAAAACTCGATTTTTTTTTCTTTCTTCATGGCTAAAAAAGGTGATCATCAAAGAACCCTTCATTCATCCTCCATTGCTTTATTGCAAGAGAGGTTTCGGCAAATTCAAAAGATTAGAGAGATGAAGAAAAAGAGAGAGCTTTTGAACGTGTTTTCGGTATCAAAATCAGAGAGGCTTAGCAAGAATAATAGTACTCCTAATTTTCCTACCATGCATAATAATACTATTAATTATCCTAATTATCAACCATCCACGACGTTGTTTTTCAACTCCGAACTCATTTTTCAACAGAAATCGAAGTCTAATTCCCAACTCGGTCTTTCCCTTGGGACGGATTCTCAGATCAAGCAATACGATGATATTCTTGGAGGATCACTAGAGACACCAGATGGGAAGACGTCCATGTCCATGTCCATATCCACGTCCACGTCTACGTCCACGGCCAAGTCATGGCTCTCAGGGCATGATTCGGCAGCCGTCTACAAATGTGATGACTCTAATAAGTATTCTGGCATTGATACTTCTCTTCATTTGTAAAAAAATAGATACTACATTAATATTCATGCCTCATTTTTACTTTTGGTATCACTATTTTGGCATCGTGACATTATTATGAAATTATTCTACTCGTGTTGGGATGTATAAAAAAAAGTTACTTTTAAAAGCCAATCATTATTCTTGATTTCTGTAATTAGAAACCCAAAAGATGGGGCAAAAAATTATCTATTCCCATTCTATTACCCAACCAATTACAATTCATCATGCGTATATACAATTAGAAAAAATGTCCACATAACGAATTATAATTGATTGGAGAGAGGAATATGAACATACATGTGGACACACGATTTTCAACCGAAAGATAGTGAGGAACAAGATTATAGTTTCATAATAATTCCTAGGGTGTAATAATCTACTAGTATAAAAAAATTTAATTTGATTACATTTTCTTGAAATAGAAGTTCAATGTTAAAATTTAAATCATTGATCTTGAGGAGTGCTAAATATATCATTGATGCATGTAAACAATTGAAAAATGATCTTTGAGACTTCGCATTCTATACAATACGATAACTTTTAGCAACATGATCTTCGTGGTTCTTTTACAACTTCCAAAGTGAGAGCAAATTATTAACATGTAGTGAGATGGTTTTCAAATGAGAAAAAATTCAATAAAAATATTTTGCGAAATGGAGATAAATCTCTAGGCACACTATGCTAAAATCATTTAGCTTGGGACACTGTTGCGTATGGACGTGTGATTCACTTTATACGTAAAAGTGGTTTACTTGAATTTAAAATATCTTGCTAAGATTAAGCCCCATTCTAGAATCTCATGCGCCCCTGCAAGTGAACAGACTGAAAGGTTTCTACAAATGAAAGGTCTTAGCTTTAATTCGTTGGGATATGGATTAACCTACTTTAATGGTGCATTAAACAGAACCCTTTCATCTTAGCAGAATTAATTATATACATGTATCTGCTTGCTCCAATTAGCCTATAAAATGAGGCTTATTCCAATGATCTTATACACTACAACGAAATACTTCTATTTCCCAAAAGCTTTTTGAAAACACTCCATTTTGTAAACTTCTGGTGTTCATCAACAAGTCCAAGTTATAGTTCGCCGGTGGAACTGTTTGGTGCAAACAAATTATACTTTACCGTTGTATCATGGGAGACAGACGCTTCACGAAAACTCTAGCACTAATCCGGCAGAAGGCGAATCTGTTTCAAGGAAATTGTGTTGAACACAAGCCTCGGTTCATCTCTAAATTTTCCTTTGTTATTTACATTAGTTGTTGTAATCTGTTATAACACCTGTTAAATCTGAAACTAACAGTTGTTAAGTCTTTATTTAAAAAGCTGTTAAGATCTTTTCTAACGAAATGGGTTATTACATTATCCCGAATAATCATAACTCATCAAGAACAGTTGTTATTTTACTTTCTTAACAGCTGTTTAATCTATCGATAAAAGTTGTTATTTCTCTTTTGTATTAAGCTGTGTGACCTTTCGCTAACAGCTGTTAAGTCTGAAACTTAAAGCTGTTAGTTGTAAGAGGAATAACCGGGTCATACACATAAGCGCAGCGGAAATAACTTTGACCCGCCTCTATCGGGATCTTTCACGAGTAAGTACCTACGACTATGGGATAGTGTTTTACCTTATATGGATGCTAGAATGGCTGAAACGCTTTCACGGTTTGTTGTAACGAACTGAACACCACGCTGCAGTGCTCCGTCTCTTCCCAGTATCCACTCGATCTTCCGAGATGGTCTTCTACTGCTGGGTGCTAGCCAACGCCTTGTAGAAGCTTTGAAGACACTCTTCAATGGATGGAGTATGAACGACCTTTTCAAGAACAAGAAACAAGCTTTCTAACTTCTTTTCTATTAGCAAAAATGCAAGAAAAAAAGTCCAGAAATTTGTCTTGTCTTTTTTCTCTCTAAAACTCACTTTTTCTCTCTATTCTCTTAGCTTCAAAAAGGCTGGAGAAAACTGATTAGAATGATAGGAAAAATCTGAATTTTTCCTCTAGTCTATCAAGAGAGTGGGGGTGAGATAATGGGGAAGTGGGGAGATCATGGAGAGAATTACTCCTCCACTCTCTCCACCACTTCAACCACCATCAAGAGGGCTGAATTTATGTCTAACATTCCAGCCATAAGGTCGGTCCAAACGGGTCGGTCGGCCCAATCATATTGGTCGCCCAACCCGATTAAGGGCCCAATCCAATCCCGGGCCCAGCCGCCCAATCGAATTGGCGCACCTTAGATTAAATGTACTCCAACAAGCCCAATCCAGCTTGATCTATGAGTGCGACCCAAGAGGTATCTATGATGTTGGCCGTGACATCATATGTCACAGTAATGAGAGGTATCTAGCAACGCATCATTACCCCCCAATTCATAAATATCCGTGATTTATCATAATCACAACATTTGACATTTGTAGTTAAATCCTTTTGTCCTTGATATCTAGATTGAACACAAGTCATGGAAAAGTCACACTTGTATTGTCCAATCTTTTAGTTTCTTGATTCGCGAGTAGACTAATCAAATGACATCAATATCATAAACTCGATTCACTTGTTCATGGCCATGAATTAGTCGACTCCATCAAGGGGCCCGAGATATCGCCTCCCTGCTATATAGGAGGGACAAATCCTTTCTCGCATCCCACTCATCCCGAACAAGATTCGTGATATACCCAATAAATGCCTTTATTGCTCACCCGAGCTACTGGATAGCGTTTAACATTATCAAAGCATAACACTAGCCATGCAAGAACTCTTGTGAGACCTCAAGTGGAAGGATCTTTTATACAATCCAGTCAAAATTTTGAGAAACACCGTTGACTATTATATAACAACCCATGGTGTGTTTCTCATGTCAGTCCAGTCCCAGATATAATGATTCTCTAATCATATATACCTATGTGACGATCCGATATCTTATATCAATCATCGCACATACTAGTCTTACGCATTATTATTGTCCTCGAAGATTCCATAATAATGTTCGACTAGTGGACGCTTTCGAATAGTATCTCATAACAATTATAAATACTATTCTAAGGACATATTATTTATTTATGTTGTTAAGAACGCAGAAACATAATGAATAATACTGAAATTAATTGCCTTTTTATTCATCAAAATGAAAATTACATTAAATACTGGTACAATAATCTCCCACTTGCACTAAAGACCCAAATTACAATAAATGGTCTTTAGTGGCATACTAATGATTGTCAATAAAGATCGAGTCCCTCCGGATATCGGATACCCATGGAGCTAGTGTGATGATCATGCCGCTGCTGCGACAGATGGCTTGCTGCGGTGGATCGGCGACATTGTCTCGCCGAGTCTACTCTACATATATGCACATCACCTCTCTCTATAATCTCGCTGGATTAGGTGAAATCGCCGTAGTACATGTTTGGACCTCTCGATGAGATCTAGGTTCCTTAGATTGGGAAATAGCCCCATTGTTATCACAATAGAGGTCTATCGAGTTCGCAATACTAGGAACCACATCGAGGTCGGAAATAAATTTCTGATCCAAATCGCCTCCTTAGCCGCCTTTCACAAGCCGCTGTGTACTCGCCTCGTTGTAGAATCTGCGATGGTTGATTGCTTTGAACCGCGCCACCACAAAGACTTCCATTCAAGTTAAACACATATCCCGATTGCGATCGAAAATCATCTCTGCTCGGTTTGGAAACTAGCATCGGTGTAACCAATTACAACGAGCTCATCCGCCCTCCATAAATCAAGAATGTATCCTTAGTCCTTCACAAGTACTTCGAGGATATTCTTGATCGAGATCCAGATGACGTTCACCTTAATTAGACTAGTATCTCGCTCGTAATGCTTAAGGCAAACGAGACATTCAGGCGAGTACATATCATGGCGTACATGATGGATCCTATGGTCGAAGCATAAGGTATCTCTTTCATGCGTTCTAATTCGGCAGGGCGTTTTAGAACACTGCTCTCTAGATGTAACGAGTACCATGTGCCATAGGACAAAGTCCTTTCTTAGACTCTTGCATGCTAAACCGCTTTAGCACCTTGTCTATATATGTACTCCGACTTAGGCCAATGAGTCTCCTGGATCTATCTCTATAGATCTTGACTCCCCGAGAATATAGTCAAGCCGCCTAAGTCTTTCATAGAGAAACACGTACTCAACCAAGCCTTTACAGACTTTAAGGTTGGTATGTCGCTTTCCAATGAGTAGTATGTCATCTACATACAAAACCAGGAATACAATTGAGCTCCCACTAACCTTTTTGTAAACACAAGGCTCATCCTCATTTCTAATGAAGCCAAACTCACGGACGGCATCATTAAAACGGATGTTCCAGACTTCGAGAAGCTCGCTTGAGTCCATAAATGGATCTCTCGAAGCTTACATACTTTTCCCAAAGATTCTCCGGAGTGACAAAACCTTCAGTCGTGTCATATACACATCCTCATCAAGTTTTCCATTAAGGAAAGCGGTTTTGACATCCATTTGCCGATTTCATAGTCATAGTAAGTCGCAATAGCAAGCAAAATCCGAATGGACTTGAACATAACTACAGGGGAAAAAGTCTCATCATAGTCAATACCATGAATTTGTTTGAAACCTTTCGCGACAAGTCGCCCCTTCTACGTTTGTACATTTCCTTCCATGTCGATTTTAATCTTAAAAACCCATTTGCACCCTATGGGAGTTGTAAAACACAAGAGGGGGGGGGGGGTGAATTGGGTTTTAACTAATCTTGCTAACTTTTTCGAATACTAATCAATGCAAGTGAGAACTTGAGCAAGATGAATGAAAGCTAAAGCAAAAACCCAATCAACAAGACAAAGGATTTAGAGTGGTTCGATTCACTTAGAATCTACATCCACTACCTTGAGCCGCACCCAAGGATTTCAACAAACTTCACTAAGAAGATGCCCACACAAAGTAGGACTTTTACAATTGCCCACACAAAGTAGGACTTTACAACCAAAGGATGCCCACACAAAGTAGGACTTACAATAATAACCCTATCACTAAGAAAGGGAATTAAGAAAGGTTAAGTACAAGGTTGTTCACTCTTCTAAGTGAAAGATATAGTACCTTTGAAGCACAAACAATTTAGCTCTTGAACATATGAAGTCCACTCTTTGTCTTGCTTTTGAAAGAATACTCTTGAATGCTTTAGATCATAAGGATGAAGAGTATTTTGCTTTGAAAGTGTTTTGGCTTGATGAGAGATCAATGAATATTTGATATGCAAGCCTTGGAATGTTTCTCTAGCTTTGGAGTATTTATACATTTCAAATTTGGCTGAAAATTGAGTCTCCAACGGTCAAAAAAACGGCTAGTAGAAACAGAGTTCGGTTGACCGAAGCTCGAACTCAGTGCACTAGCCGAGGGTCGGTCGACCCGACCTGGGGACCTCGGTCGACCGAGTTCTTCACAGTGAGTACCTTGTTTTGCTTCGGTTGATCCGAGGCAAAACTCGGTTGACCGACTTTCCGGACTTTCAAAGATGATTTTTAAACACTTGTTTTCAAGTCTAATGAAGTCTAAAAAGGTTTTCCCAAAAAGGTAACACATAAGAACACTTGGAAAACTTTTCTAAAAGACTTAACTATGAAATCAAAGGCTTTTTGTATAAGAACACATGTAAAGATCATTTCGAAACTTAAGCCTTTTGAAAACGTGTTTATGAAAACATGTATGCAAGACTAGAGTGAAGAGCATATGTTCAAGAGAGCGTTGGTTAGAGCTTAAGGATAAATACCATTTTCAACAAAGCTAATCTAACCAACCTAAGTCTTCAATCTTCAAGCTTGACGAATGTGTCTTGAATGAAATCTTTGAAGCTTGATCAAGGCTTGATTGAAGTACTTAGAGCTTCCATATTGAGTTCCAATATTCTATCACATAGATGAAAACATTAGACGCAAACATCAAGTGTTTATCCATCATCAAAAACGAGTTCGTTTGCCCTCAAGGCTAACAATCTCCCCCTTTTTTGATTATGTCAAACTTTGATGTAATTAGATAGGATATAGACAATATTAAGAACAAGGAAGCATGGCAAAAGGATATAAGAACAAGTAAGTGCAACGACTAATGCTTAGAATATAAACCAAGTAATTATGGAAGCCAAAAGCATTAGTAGGATTACTTCTTTTGCCATATTCATAAGGGACTCTTTGAAGAGCCCTATTTCCCAACCAACCTCCTTGCCTCCTTCCTTCCATCTAATAGCATTCTTGTGTGTAATATTCATACCTTAGTTTACACAAGAAGCTAACTTACCATTTTCATCAATGTCGATGTGAGTGCTAAAGATCCTATTACAAAGAACATGCTCACTCAAACATTAGAACTTACAATGGTTTGTTATCATCAAAACAACATAGAATATGCCCTTAGGGCTAACAATCTCCCCCTTTTTGATGATGACAAAACATTGATGCAAATGGGAATAATATGCAAAAATAAGATACCAAATGTATGCATGAGATAAGGATATAAAGGATCTAGGCAAGTAGATGTTTTTCACAAAAAAATATTCTACTCCCCCTATATTAAAGAATCCCTTATCTCTCCCATTTTGCAAGTTCTAAGCTTTCTCCTTTTGTAAATAACTTCTCTTGGCACATTTGCAACACTAAAAATTCTCCCTCTTTTTGTCAAAATCAAAAAGGGATATCAGAGCGCCAATAAGAAAAGCATTTTAACGAAAAGTAAAGATTAATTTAGGAGAAGCTTGATGAAATTTAATAATCCTCCCCATATAAAAAAAACTTAAAAACTAAGGAGACAACTTGATGGTCTTGTAGATTGATAGAATAAGAACCAAAAGATCAATTCTAAAGACCAAAAAAATTATGAAGAAGGATTACTTATGAATAAGCTTGGTTGATTTCTAAAAAAAACAAGGAGTCCATAATAACACATAAATCCAAAAGATGGTCATATATGGCTCAAAAAGAATATCAACCTTAGCTAAAAACAAAGGAGATATGGAATAAACCTTAAGCACAATCTCCCCGTTTATCAAACATACGATGTTAGCTATTTGAGATAAAATCAAGTTTGAAACCAATTGACCAATTGTAAAACATGTTTGAAAATATAGCTAACAAAGTACTAGTGGAAGTGATACCATGAATACATAAGTTAAGCACATGTATCACAACCAAAAGAAGTAGAGGAAGTGTAAGATAACACTTTGAGTACATTCCTCTACCAAGTTAATGGTTAGTTAAATGAGAGTAACAACTCTTAAAGTGATACTAACCAAAAACCATAATGAGATCACAAAGGATAAGAAAATGAAGGATATGATCTCAAGGTTATTAAGGAAGAGTATATGTGATACCAATTGAAGACATAAACATTTATAGCACATATAACTTCCAAAATAACTTACACAAGTTGGCTATAAGATAAAAAAAGATGAAAAGCAAGCCAACAAGTGATGTGATGATGTAAAATATGAACAATTTAGCATACATCATATAACTTGAGGGAGGTATGAGTTGAAAACATTTGAAAAACTCCCTCTTAGGTTGTGCCACTTCAAAACACACAAATAGACACAACCCATGGCATAATCAATGCCACAATCACAGTTTATATCCAAAGTCAAGCATCTAGACGATCAACCACATAAGATTAATGCTAAAGACTTGAATATAAACATAAACCCCTATATGCAATAAAGATCAAGTGAAAACTAAACATAGCATATACAAACTCCCCCAAAGCATAAAACACTTCATAATAGAGGGGAGGGGGATTAAATTGAGCACAAAAGGATCAAACACAAAACCATGATCACCTACAAGGGATGAGTTAAGCCTTGTACCTCAATGCTCTTTGAGCTTGGACTTCTTACCATATTGGTTGATCTTCTTTATCAATCAAGTCCATTGAGGCTTTTTGTGTGATCACTTTCATTTGATGCTCATTGAGAGGTTGACATGTGATTGCTCCATTTTCTTTGTTGTTCATCCTTGATTGATGAGATGAAAGCAATCTCCTCTTCTATTCATGACACTTGTAGAGTCATCATTGATAGGTGACTTTTCTTTTGATGAACCCTCTACAATCTTGTGATCCTTGGCATTGGACTCTTTTCTTGGAGTCTTAGCTCACTTGTGCCATTCCTTGTAGTTCATATCTTCTTTTTGAACTTTAGAACACTTTGTAACCTACAAGGAATTCTTGAGAACTAATTTGGTACCTTTTCAAAGGTCCTTCAAGATTAGCTCAATTTCTCAAGTAAACACATATTTGCTTAAGGATCAAAAACCAAGAACAACTAGATGGATTCTTAAATGAATATGACATATCAAAAACAAGAATCAATCAAGTTGCATATGCTACATCTCATAGATACCTTAGCTCAATAGACATGGATAAACAAGAGCATGCTAAAGGTCATCTATTTAATTATTGAATTCAAGCATGTGAGATGCACCATATATAAGAGCAAGCATATAAAAATATATATATCAAAACCACTTAACCACATTAATTAAAGTGTTAAGAGAAGGTGATTTTGATACCTTTGCTTTCTTATCAAGTGATGAAGATATTGATTGACACTTTGGCTCTTGTCATCACTTGATGCTTTGCTCTAAGTACTTAACCAACTTGGTTCTCCAATTTGATTACCATTTTAGCTTTGAGAATCCAAGTGTTAAGGAGTTCTTTTGAATTTCTTCCATTGGCACATCTCCTTTGATTTCTTCCCAATGCCACTTCTCTTTGAATCTATAACATTCAAGCTTTGTGGCATACATCTAACTTATAAGAACCTATGAGATCAAGGGAAGAGTAGCTTTTGGTACCCACTTTTGTTTGGGTCCATTGGGGTTAGTTAAAATACGCTTAACTTTCCAAATAGTTTTTACCCCTTTTTCAATCTTCTTCTTAACATGGCATCTAGCATTAGTATGACCATGTTTTCCACAATATGTGCAACAAATGTGTGGCTTAGAAGATTTGTGAACATGCTCATGATATCTATTTTGCCTATGTGAGGAACTAGCATGCACAAAGTGATTCTTAGGCAACTTAGAAGAGCTAGCATGATCAATGTGATTAGCATTATAACCAAGACCATGTTTAACATTTGAAGCACGTTGCATATCAAGAATATGATCAAGCTTTTTTGTTCCTTTGGAGAACTTGTCAACAAGTGATGTAAGCTCAACAACTTTGATTTTCAAATTATCAAATTCAACAAGTTGACATTCAAGAGATGACATTTTATCACATGCTTCTTTGTATTGTAATGAAGATGTTTTGCAAGAGATAATAAGATTTTCATTTTCACATTTCAAGCAATTAATATCATCAACCAATTTTTCATTTTCATTAGTCAATATTGATCTTTCATCAAGCAAGGATTCAATTTTAAGCTTCATCTCTTTGTTTTGCTTTGCACATTTTTTCATTTGCTCATACATATCATATAAAAGCTCATTAGGATCATCCTCATCATCATCATCATTAGAGCATGAAGGGGAGGGAGAAAGATGTACCTCATTACCAAAAGCCATGAAGCAAACATTTGAGTTTTCCTCTCCTTCTTCATTTTCTCTCTCATCTTGATCCCATGTGCATAGCATGCCCTTTGCATTCTTTGATTTGAAGAATTTTTTCTTTTTGTCTTCCTTGAGGCCCTTTGCTTTGGCGGTTGGGCATTCTCCAATGAGATGTTGATCACTTCCACATTCATAGCATTTCATCCCATGAGGATTTTGTTTTCTTCTATTTTGGAAATGTTTTCTTCCTTTCCCGGAAAACATTTTCTTCATGCGCTTTACCACCACCTCCATGGATTCATCATCAAAGTTAATGTCTTCTTCATCACTTGAATCATTGGAATCATCAACATCAAGAATTGCCTTTAAAGCACCATTCACTTTAGCCCTTTCAAGATGCTCATTCTTTTTGTGTGTGAGCTCATATGTGAGAAGAGAACCAATAAGCTCCTCCGTGGAATATGTTTTCAAATCTTTAGCTTCTTCAATGACTAGAGCTTTTCCTTCCCAACTTTTGGGAAGTGAGTTGAGAATCTTCCTATTTATTTCACCCAAAGTGTAATCTTTACCATATGACTTCAAACCATTTACCACATTGGTGAATCTTGTATTCATCTCATTGATTGATTCATTTGGCTTCATGGTGAATAGCTCAAACTCTCTAACTAGCAAATTCAACTTTGACTCTTTCACTTGATTTGTGCCTTCATGAGTAACTTCAAGCATTTTCCACATAGCATGAGCCGATTTGCTTCCACGAACACGGTTGTACTCATCCGGATTTAAGGCACAACTTAGAATGTTCATTGCCATATAATTTCGAGTCATTTTCTTGGACTCAACTTCATTTAGCTCATTATCCGGTTTTGACATTAAGGTACCATCAACAATCTTCAATGGAATAAAAGGACCTTCTTCAAATATATGCCATAGAGAATAATCAATGGAGCACACATATATCTTGAATCGGTTTTTCCAAGCATTATAATTGTTTCCATCAAAGAGAGGTGGTCTATTTGTAGAAGAACCCTCTTGGTAGGCTAAAGCGGAAATACCGGCCATGATCTTTACTTCTAGTGGTTAGACTAAAATTGAAGACGAGGCTCTGATACCAATTGTAAAACACAAGAGGGGGGTGAATTGGGTTTTAACTAATCTTGCTAACTTTTTCGAATACTAATCAATGCAAGTGAGAACTTGAGCAAGATGAATGAAAGCTAAAGCAAAAACCCAATCAACAAGACAAAGGATTTAGAGTGGTTCGATTCACTTAGAATCTACATCCACTACCTTGAGCCGCACCCAAGGATTTCAACAAACTTCACTAAGAAGATGCCCACACAAAGTAGGACTTTTACAATTGCCCACACAAAGTAGGACTTTACAACCAAAGGATGCCCACACAAAGTAGGACTTACAATAATAACCCTATCACTAAGAAAGGGAATTAAGAAAGGTTAAGTACAAGGTTGTTCACTCTTCTAAGTGAAAGATATAGTACCTTTGAAGCACAAACAATTTAGCTCTTGAACATATGAAGTCCACTCTTTGTCTTGTTTTTGAAAGAATACTCTTGAATGCTTTAGATCATAAGGATGAAGAGTATTTTGCTTTGAAAGTGTTTTGGCTTGATGAGAGATCAATGAATATTTGATATGCAAGCCTTGGAATGTTTCTCTAGCTTTGGAGTATTTATACATTTCAAATTTGGCTGAAAATTGAGTCTCCAACGGTCAAAAAAACGGCTAGTAGAAACAGAGTTCGGTTGACCGAAGCTCGAACTCGGTGCACCAAGCTGAGGGTCGGTCGACCGACCCAGGGACCTCGGTCGACCGAGTTCTTCACAGTGAGTACCTTGTTTTGCTTCGGTTGATCCGAGGCAAAACTCGGTTGACCGACTTTCCGGACTTTCAAAGATGATTTTTAAACACTTGTTTTCAAGTCTAATGAAGTCTAAAAGGTTTTCCCAAAAGGTAACACATAAGAACACTTGGAAAACTTTTCTAAAAGACTTAACTATGAAATCAAAGGCTTTTTGTATAAGAACACATGTAAAGATCATTTCGAAACTTAAGCCTTTTGAAAACGTGTTTATGAAAACATGTATGCAAGACTAGAGTGAAGAGCATATGTTCAAGAGAGCGTTGGTTAGAGCTTAAGGATAAATACCATTTTCAACAAAGCTAATCTAACCAACCTAAGTCTTCAATCTTCAAGCTTGACGAATGTGTCTTGAATGAAATCTTTGAAGCTTGATCAAGGCTTGATTGAAGTACTTAGAGCTTCCATATTGAGTTCCAATATTCTATCACATAGATGAAAACATTAGACGCAAACATCAAGTGTTTATCCATCATCAAAAACGAGTTCGTTTGCCCTCAAGGCTAACAGGAGTTACCCCTTCAGGTGGATCAACAAAGATCCAGACTTGGTTAGTGTACATGGAATCTGGGCTATTAATTGCCTGTTTGTAGGTTGAAGGTTCATCGTGATCCACAAACATAACATCACCATGTTCTGATATGAAAAATCCAAATTTTTTTCCGGAGGTGGACGACTGAACTCTACCGGACTCTACGCAATTCTTGTGTTTCTTGAGCTAGTCGTTTAGCTGCATGATCTGTTTGTGGCACTTTGTTGCACAACAACTTGTGGAGTCTGTTCATTTCCCATCTCATAATTAGTGCTAGTTTGAGAGTCCGGAACTTCGAGAAAGTTCTACGCTACTCCCACTTGTGTTTCTAGAAACAAATTCTTTTTCTAGAAAGACTCCGTCAGAGCAACAAACACTTTGTTCTCGTTAGGGATATAAAAGTAGTATCCTTTAGTTTCCTTAGGATAACCTACAAATATGCACTTTTCAGATTTTGGAGCCGACTTATCGGAAGCTGAGCGTTTCATAACGCTTCACAGCCCCAAATCTTGAGGAAAGAAAAAAGCTGGGGACGCTTCCCGATCCCATAACTCGTATGGCGTCTTTGCAAGTCGATTTAGATGGAGCGCGGTTAAGTGTTAAAGCTGCTTTGTCTCTAGTGCGTGTCCCCAAAAGGGAATTGGGCGAGCTCGTGTGACTCATCATAGAACGAACCATATCTAATAAGGTTACGTTCCTCCCTTTCAAATACACCATTCCATTGTGGAGTAGTTTGGATGAGAAAGTTGTGAAAGCGATTCCACAAGCTTTTAGATAGTCACGGAATTCTTGACTCAAGTATTCTCCTCCTCGATCGGATCGAAGAACCTTAATACTCTTGCCAAGTTGGTTTTCTACTTCAAGTTTAAACTCTTTAAACTTAGCAAATGCTTCGGATTTGTGTTTCATCAAGAACACATATCCATACCTACCCGAAGTCATCGAGTAAAGGTAATGAAGTAGAGGTAACCACCCCCTGCATGTATATTAAAAAGGGCCACATACATCACTATGTATTAGTCCTAATAAAGCATCGGCTCTCTCACCTAGCTTAGTGAAAGGTGATGTCTGTCATCTTACCCAATAAACAAGATTCGCATCGATCATAAGACTCAAGTCAAATGATTCCAATAGCCCATCTTTATGGAGTTTGGATATGCGATCTTCGTTTATGTGGCCTAAGCGACAATGCCGAGGTATGTCGGATTAGAATCATTAGTTTTAATCCTTTTGGTATTTATGTTTAAAATTGGCATATCAAGATCTAAAACATATAGACCATTAATCAAAGAGAGCGCTTGCATAAAACATATTATCCGGAAATAACGACAATCGTTGGTTTTTGATCGAAATCTCAAAACCTTTCTTGTCCAAACAAGAAACCGAAATATTATTCTTAATTAAACTAGGTACATAGAAACAGCTTTTCTAAACCCAAAACAAGCCACGAAGGCAAAGTAAAAAGTACAAGTCCCTACAGCTAGGGGATCGCAACACGTGCTCCGTTGCCTACTCGTAGTTCCACTTCACCCTTTGCCAACTCTCTACTCCTTTGAAGTCCCTGCACATTAGTACAAATGTGAGAACCACGTCCGGTATCAAATACCCAAGAAGTAGTTGTATTTAAATTGATATCAATCATATTAACATCAATAACATAAATACCTGAGCCCGAAACAACAATTGCTTTCTCCTTTTGCAGCTTTTTTGTTGCAAGATAGCTCTTGCAATTCCTTTTCCAGTGACCCATCTTACCAAAGTGGTTTGCTTGCCCTTGGGCTTACCATTCGGTTTGCCTTTGGATCTCACAAAACCTTTGCCTTTGCCCTTTTGCACCATCAGTATGGTGTTGGGCTTGGACTTGCCTATTTCCTTCTCGGCAGTCCTTAGCATATTCAACAACTCAGGTAGAGGCTTGTCAATTTCATTCATGTGATAATTCAGAATGAACCCGATCGAATGACTCGAGCAACGATTGCAAGATCAAATCGGTCGGCGACTCTTGTCCCAAAGGAAATCCCGGTTTTTCAAGGTTACGAACATAACCTATCATCTTAAGAACGTGAGTTCCTACCGGCATTCCCTCGGACATTTTGCACTCTGAAAGAGAGATTTTGACACATCGAATCTCTCTGCGCGCTTGTCCCTCGATATAGTTGCTTCGGGTGAGCCAGAGATATCATAAGCCCCCCATGTCCTCATGTTGCTTCGAAGCTCATAGTTCATGGTGACAAGCATGAGGCTAGACACATCTAAAGCATCACTAACATGCTTCGATAAGCGAGTTCTATCAGCGGCCGAAAGCGCGAGCCTCCGGTATAGCAGAATTGGGCTGTTCCCGGAACATACGACTTTTCTTTCATGCTTGAGAACGATTCTCAAGTTCCTGAACTAGTCGAGGAAGTTAACTCCCTCTAATTTGTCCTTCTCAAGGACAGAACGCAGTGATAGTGTTTGGTTTGAATTTGCCATTTTCTACAACAAAAATATGCATATACAAAAGTAAGTACCGATTAAAAATCATTATTAGGTCTTTATCTTTTTAATGATTTCTCCCACTATTTTCTTCGAGTGAATAACCCTCAATATCAACTCGGAAAGTTCGTTAACTTTCTAGCGGGCCAAGATCCATATTTCACCTCAGCTTTGGCTGATCGCCCAAAACTTAGTTATTTAGGTAGGCAACGTTTGCCAATTACATCAAATTATGTAATTCTTGGTTAGTTGAGTGAATAACATTTATTCAAGCGTATCATTATACACTTTTCTCAACTCTTTTGCCTCTAGATCCTCAATCCATTTATTGAGATAATCCAGTTAACTAGGACCCTAAGTTTTAGCCGGCGGATATCACAATTTATCCTTCGCGCCTCACCCGGATAGACATGTATGCACAGCTTTGGCATGTCCCATACTTATGTCGATCTAGGCCTTGACGAGGGCCAAACTTAGGAAGGCACTAATTAATATTTAAAATGAGGGATTTTGTTTTTAACAATCTCACCAGAAAAGCATAAATAAAACAGTTTATGCTTATATACATATGCATCCAATACATAAAATAAAAATGCAATAGTAATCGCCAAGATCCTATTCGGTTTTTCCAAGCCAATGGAAAAACCCGTGAAGTCAATCTAAGGGTGTAAAAAGAAAAACATCTATTCTACACCGTCTTGACCTTCGGGCTTGGTTGCCTCCAAATCTTCATCATCTCAACTGCATCTTCTCCTAATCTAGAATTACAAAATTTCTAAGGAAACCTCGAGTTACATTCGAGGGGATTTAATGAGATTAAAATTACAACTTTTGAATGATAAAACAGCACGATACGCAGATCGTATTATAAAATAATACCAACAGGGGTAATGGCGACTACTATGCATCATGCTCAATTAACATAACAATTTATGAAAAAATAATGAGCAAAACAAAGAAAAATGAACATTTCATATTTTGCTCGGGTTCGGTTGACCAACCATCAAGCTTTCGGTCGACCGAAAAAGTACCGAGAGTACCTCGGTCGATCAAACAGAACTTGGTCGATCGAAGACCAACTCGGTTCGACCGAACACCCTCTCGGTTGATCCGAACCAAGTACCAAAAGCTACTAACTTGCCTTGGTCTAGAATTCGAGAGTTTTTCCATCTTTTGAATGACTTCAAAAATCGGAAATTCTCAACGAATATACATACAAAAAAGTTTGGAAAAGCATGTCATACATGATTTACAACATTTCTAGCAATCCTAAGGCATGCATAACATAGATTCAAAATCTATATATAAACACTATAAACACAAAAAGTCTATAGGGTACTCGTGAGTGGCTCTGATACCACTGTAAGAGGAATAACCGGGTCATACACATAAGCGCAGCGGAAATAACTTTGACCCGCCTCTATCAGGATCTTTCACGAGTAAGTACCTACGACTATGGGATAGTGTTTTACCTTATATGGATGCTAGAATGGCTGAAACGCTTTCAACGGTTTGTTGTAACGAACGGAACACCACGCTTGCGAGCTCGCGTCTCTTCCCGTATCCACTCGATCTTCCGGAGATGGTCTTCTACTGCTTGGTGCTAGCCAACGCCTTGTAGAAGCTTTGAAGACACTCTTCAATGGATGGAGTATGAACGACCTTTTCAAGAACAAGAAACAAGCTTTCTAACTTCTTTTCTATTAGCAAAAATGCAAGAAAAAAGTCCAGAAATTTGTCTTGTCTTTTTCTCTCTAAAACTCACTTTTTCTCTCTATTCTCTTAGCTTCAAAAGGCTGGAGAAAACTGATTAGAATGATAGGAAAAATCTGAATTTTTCCTCTAGTCTATCAAGAGAGAGTGGGGTGAGATAATGGGGGAAGTGGGAGATCATGGAGAGAATTACTCCTCCACTCTCTCCACCACTTCAACCACCATCAAGAGGGCTGAATTTATGTCTAACATTCCAGCCATAAGGTCGGTCCAAACGGGTCGGTCGGCCCAATCATATTGGTCGGCCCAACCCGATTAAGGGCCCAATCCAATCCCGGCCCGGCCCGAAGCCCGGCCCGGCCCAATCGAATTGGCGCACCTTAGATTAAATGTACTCCAACAGTTAGGTATATTGTGTTAATAGCTGTTTTCTTGTGTTACTAACAGTTGTTGGATTTGTATCTGACAATAGTCATTACATAGTTTATTAACAGTTGTTGTCGAAGACTCTTTATAGCTGTTATAACCAAAATTTGCCAATAATCTTAAAACAGATTATCATTTGTAATCATCATGGCAACTAAAAACCAAACTACTGGCATTGATGCTTCCAACACTAGTGCTGCTATTACTACTCCTGTTGTGAATACAATACTCCCTACTGTTCCGGCAAGCCATATGGAGAAACCAGAGAAGTTCAATGGTGTGAACTTTAAAAGATGGCAGCAAAATATGATTTTTTACTTGACCACCATGAGTTTGGCCAAGTTCTTGAAAGAAGATGCTCCCAAGATACCTGAAGGGGATGTTGATGCACAAACGCTGATGGCGGTTGAGACATGGAAACAATCTGAATATTTATGTAAGAATTATATTATGAATAGTTTACATGACAGTTTATATAATGTCTACAGTGCATACAACACGGCTAAGGAATTGTGGGAATCCCATGACCGTAAATATAAAACGGAAGATGCTGGCACAAACAAATTTGTAGTCGGGCGTTTCCTTGATTATAATATAGTGGATTCCATGACTGTGATAAGTCAAGTGCAAGAACTTCAAGTAATTATGCACGACATCCATTCTGAGGGGGATGATGTTGAGTGAGACATTTCAAGTAGCTGCTATGATAGAGAAATTTCTTTCGGGGTGGAAAGATTTCAAGAACTATCTCAAGCATAAGCGCAAGGAAATGTCCTTGGAGGATCTCATTGTCATATTTCGTATTGAAGAGGACAACCGGATCTATGAGCACAAGTCTATAAATCACGTGCAAGCTAAAGTCAATGTTTTGGAGCACGGCAAAGGTCAAAGTTCCAAAAATTTGGAGCACGGCAAAGGTCAAAGTTCCAAAAATAAGGCAAAAGCTATGCGTGCAAAGGGAAGCTCGGGACAAGTGGTGGTGTCTCGAAGCAGAATTATAAATTCAAAAGGAAATGCTTCAACTGTGGCAAACTAAGCCATAAGTTGTCTGATTGTCGAATCACCGAAAAAGAATAATGAGACCAACGTGATGAGTAGCATGGCCAAAGAGTTGGAGGACATGAGCCTAGTTGATATGATCTCCGAACTGAATTTGGTCGGGTCAAACCCTAAAGAGTGGTGGGTTGACACTGGTGCTACTAGACATGTGTGCACCAATAAAGACCATTTTTCCACCTTTGAATCTGTTGTAGGGGAAAATATCTGTATGGGAAACTCTTCCACGACTTCTATCAAAGGGCAAGAGAATGTTCTGTTGAAAATGACTTCTGGTAAGATTTTAACATTGAAAGATGTGTTATATGTGCCAGAAATTCGTAATAACCTTGTATCTGGATTCTTGTTAAACAAGCATGGATTTCGCATGGTATTTGAATCAAATAAGCTTACTTTGAGTAAAGCTGGAATATTTGTAGGAAAAATATATGCATCCGATGGGTTATTTAAATTGAATGTAATTACGATTATCAATAAAGATACCTATTCTATTTAGTTGCTTGAATCTTCTGATTTGTGGCATAAACGACTTGGTCATGTTAAATATATAATTCGTTGCGACGATTAATTAAAATGGACCATATACCTACATTCCAAATCAACTTGAATGATAAGTGTGAAATTTGTATTGAAGCAAAATTAGCAACTCTTCGTTTCACTCAATAGAAAGAAGCATTGAACCACTAGAATTAATTCATAGTGATGTGTGTGATTTGAAATTAGTTCAAACACGAGGAGGCAATAAGTATTTCATTACTTTTATTGATGATAGCACGAAATTGCTATTGTATTTGCTAAAAAGCAAAGATGAAGCTTTAAAGAAATTTATTCTCTTTAAAGCTGAAATTGAAAAATAACTTGATCAAAAGATCAAAAGATTAAAGAGTGATAGAGGTGGCAAATATGTGGCGCCTATCGGCAACTTCTGTGAAAAACATGGAATTATTCATGAAAGAACTACACATTATTCTCCTCAATCTAATGGAGTAGTTGAACGTAAAAATCGAACATTGAAAGAATGATGAATGCAATGTTGATAAGTTCAGGATTACCTTCAAATATGTGGGGTGAAGCTATCTTGACTAGCAATTACCTTTTAAATAGGGTACCTCGGAAGAAAAATGACAAAACTCCATATGAGTTATGGACAGGCAAGAGACCTTCGTACAAACACTTGCGAGTGTGGGGGTGTCTCGCCAAGGTAGCAGTGTCGATACCTAAGATAGTAAAGAAAGGTCCTAAAACTGTGGATTGTATCTTTATAGGATATGCTCTAAATAGTACTGATTTCTTGTACATGATTCAAATAATAAAGACATTCACAAGAACACCATAATGGAATCTAGGAATGCATCATTTTTTGAATATGAATTTCCTTGTAAGAGCAATGAAGGTTCTAGGTCAACAAAACGAACTATTGATCCATTTATAGTTGAAGAAGTTGAACCAAGACATAGCAAAAGAGCTAGAGTCGAAAAATCATTCGGTGATAATTTTATGACTTACTTATTGGAAAATGAACCACAAACATATGCTGAGGCTGTGAGTTCTTCTGAAGGGGCTTTTTGGAAATAAGCCATAAAGAATGAAATTGATTCTATTTTGCAGAATCATACAGGGGAGTTAGAGGACCTCCCACAGGGTTGTAAAACCTTAGGATATAAATGGGTCTTTAAAATGAAATTGAAAGCCGATGGTTCAATTGACAAGTTTAAGGCTAGACTTGTGATTAAAGGATTTAAGCGAAGGCTTAGATTGTTTTGATACATATTCTCATGTGACGAGAATAAGTTCTATAAGGCTGCTAATTGCAATCGTTGCCTTAAGAAATTTGAAAATACATCAAATGGATGTTAAGACAACTTTTCTAAATGGAGACCTAGAGGGAGAAATCTATATGGACCAACCCGAGGGTTTTGTAGCTCCAGGTGCCAAAAAGAAAGTCTGTAAATTGGTGAAGTCGGTGTATGGATTAAAACAAGCACCTAAAAAGTGGCATGAAAATTTGATCATTCAATGGATTCAAAATCAATGAGTGTGATAAGTGTATCTATGTCAAAGAGACAAAAGATGGCTATATCATTTTATGTCTATATGTGGATGACATACTCATTGTTGGTAGCAGTGAGTATTTGAGCAAATCTACTAAAGATATGTTGAATTCAAAATTTGATATGAAATACATGGGTCTTGCTGATGTGATTTTAGGAATTAAAATCATGAGAACATCAGACGGTCTTATATTGAGTCAGGCTTATTATGTAGACAAAATTCTTGAGAAATTCAACAAGGATGATTATGGGATTACTAGAACACCATTAGACAATAGTCTCCATCTTTCCAAGAATCGTGGAAATAGTATTTCACAAGTGGAATATTCGAGGATAATTAGGAGTCTTATGTATCTAATGAGTTGTACTAGACCATATATTACTTATGTAATAAGCAAGTTGAGTGGATATACGAGTAATCCAAGTGTTGAGCATTGGACTGCAATAGTTAGAGTATTAAGGTATTTACGTTATACTCGTAACTATGGATTGCATTATACAAGATACCTAGAAGTGGTAGAAGGTTACACTGATGCAAACTGGATACCTGATATAAATTAATTGAAATCCACTGGTAGCTATGTGTTTACATTAGCTGGAGCAGCTGTGAGTTGGAAATCCACTAAACAAACAGTAATAGCCAGATCCACAATGGAATCCGACTTTATAGTTTTGGATAAATATGGAGAAGAGGCAAAATAGTTACTCCATTTTTTGGAAGATATTCCAAAATGGAAAAAACCAGTGCCGTCTATTTGAATACAATGTGATATCCAATCTGCAATTGGAAGGGCACAAAATACAATGTATAATGGTAAGTTTAGACATATTCGTCGTAGACATAACACCATTAGACAACTACTCTCAACAGGAGTTATCTCGATTGATTATGTAAAGTCAAAAGATAACATTGCGGATCCGCTAACCAAAGGGTTAAATAAAGAGACAGTTGAGAGATTGATAAAAGGAATGGGTGTAAAGCCTATGGATGACAAAAATATTATGAAGGAAAACCCAACCTAGTTTACTGGAGATCCCAAGATCTAGGTTTAAAGGACAACCTGCTTGTAAGATTTAGTAAGGTCACTGTGGGGGTAACCTCAGCTCATTCCTGTCTTGAAATAGTGATAGAAAGACTAAGGATAGCAATTTTGCTGCTTTAATGATACTGGAGGAAAAGTTGAATCTTTTTCAATTTAAAGGTATCACCAATGTGAGAGAAAAGTGGGGCCGCTTCAAAGGAGAATTGATCAGGCTAAATTTTTAGAAACTCTTGCAGAACCAGAAAGTGTTCATGGCCATAATGAACAAAACCATGAGAACAGAACATATGGTAATGATTCTTGAGTAATTTATGTGGACTATTTACACTAAAAGCGGGACAGTTCAAAGACATCAAGTCATACTGAACTGCTGTAAAGCAAACATACTTTACAAAGGGGAAGTTCAAAAGGGTAACACCTACTTTCCCTATGCAGGAGTCAGTTGATAAATACCAACATTGAGTCAAAATAATTTTTTATTCATGTAGGGGATTGTTGGAAATGGAGTTTAATTTGAATAAGAAAATAGTTTCTCAAGTGGTTGGAAAATGAAAAGTTAAGCAAATGGGTTTTACATCCCACATGGGTTGCGTATGGAAGTGTGATTCACTTTATATGTAAAGTGGTTTACTTGGATTTAAAATATCTTGCTAAGATTATGCCCCATTCTAGAACCTCGTGCGTGCCTGCGCAGTGGGTGTGCGAAACCAAAATAGCTTGAACTTGTGTGCGAGCTCGACCTGCGTACACAAATGTCGAACTAAAACTCGCGGGCTTCATCAACACACGTTTTGCTACTGGTTTTATTTTATTTTTCCAATCAAGAATAGATACATGAACAGACTGAAAGGTTTCTACAAGTGAAAGGTCTCAACTTTAATTCGTTGGGATATGGATGAACCTACTTTAATGGTGCATTAAACAGAAACCTTTCATCTTAGCAGAATTAATTATATACATGTATCTGCTTGCTCTAATTAGCCTATAAAATTATGCTTATTCCAATGATCTTATACACTACAACGAAATACTTCTCTTTCCCAAAAGCTTTCTGAAAACACTCCATTTTGTAAACTTCTGGTGTTCATCAACAAGTCCAAGTTCTAGTTCGCTGGTGGAACTGTTTGGTGCAAACAAGTTCTACGTTACCGTTGTATCCTGGGAGACAAACGCTTCACGGAAACTCCAGCATTAATCCGGGAGGAGGCGAATCTGTTTTAAGAAAATTGTGTTGAACACATGCCTCGGTTCATCTCTAAATTTTCCTTTGTTATTTACATTAGTTGTTGTAATCTGTTATAACACTTGTTAAATCTGAAACTAACAGTTGTTAAGTCTTTATTTAACAAGCTGCTAAGATATTTTCTAACAGTGGTTATTACATTATCTGAACAACTGTTAAATCTGCCAATAACAGTTGTTAGGTAACAGTTGTTATTTTACTTTCTTAACAGTTGTTTAATCTGTCGATAACAGTTGTTATTTCTCTTTTGTATCAAGCTGTGTAACTTTCGCTAACAGCTATAAGTCTGAAGTTTAAAGTTGTTAGGTATTGTGTTAATAGTTGTTTTCTTGTTTTACTAACAGTTGTTGGATTTGTATCTGACAATAGTTATTACATAGTTTATTAACAGCTGTTGTCGAAGGCTCTTAATAGCTGTTATAGCCAAAATTTGCCAATAAATGTCATATTTATGGCACTGCTTAAGTGCCATAAAATTTATGACATTTTTTTTCCTCATGAAATACCACAAAATTAGGGCAACTTGAGAAATGTCACATTTTCGTGACAGTTTTTAACGAGTGCCACAAAAATTTGTTGCATTTGTTTAATTGTCACATAAAATGCCAGAAAGCTTTTGGCTATTAAAATGTCATATTTTAGTGGCATTATTTATAGTTATTGAAATTAATTTCATATTATACTTAGTATTTATACATGCAAAGAAATTATTTGCGCTTGCCTAGATATATGTATTTGTATCTCTGAGATACACGTACCTGTTTTTTTCCAAAATACATGTAGTTGTTTTACTAAAGAGAAATTCTCTGTTAGTAGCCATTATCTATTTACATATTTCTATAAATGGACTTATCTTTTTATTAGACTATTTATAACCGCATCTTCTTACGGGCTACTATAAATGTCCAATTAGTGAATCCGGCCACTTTTCAGGCCAAAAAATGGCATGTGACTTGCACATGCTCTCGGAGTGAAGGCAAAATTGTCCCACAAAAATTTTCACCGCTGATCTTCCTTCTTCCTCTCATCTTCATCATCAACCCACCCCTTCTCCTTTTCCACCACCACTACTCCTCTTTATTTTATTTTTCCACCACCCCTCTTCCTTCTTCCTCTCATCTTCATCATCAACCCAATCACAATAGCAGAAATTGAGATTAAATTTGAGATCTAGTTAGCACTTTTGGGGTTAATTTGTTGAATCAAATTCATGAAATGAGATAAAATAAAAATTGAGTCTTGAAATGTACCAATCACAATAGCAGAAATTGAGATTAAATTTGAAGGAATTTAGGAATTATATTTCATTTACCAATGTTAAAAATTACTAATTTTTGGTTAATTTCTTGGAGAAATCTATGGAAGTAAAAGAATTGTACCATCAATCTTCTCCAAGATTTTCTTGACTTTATGCTTGCAACTATCACAGTGAAGATGAATTTTTGGAACTCCAAAAAAAAGATGTGGGTGGTCGTGTAGGGTGGAGGGCGGTGGTGGAGAAGGAGAAGGGGTGGTGTTGACGATGAAGATGAGAGGAAGAAGGAAGACTTGTGGTGGAAAAAATAAAGAGGAGTGGTGGTGGTGGAGGAGGAGGAGAAGGGGTGGGTTGATGATGAAGATGAGAGGAAGAAGGAAGATCAGTGGGGGGGAAATATTTTGGCCTGAAAAGTGAGCGGATTCACTAATTTGACATTTATAATGGCCCACATTTATAATGGTCCGTAAAAATATGCGGTTATAAATAGTCTAATAAAAAATAATTCTAGTTATAGAAATACGTAAATAAATAATGGCTACTAATATGTAATTTCTCTTTTACTAAAATCTATGTAGATGTTTTATATGTTTCAAAGTGGCTCTGTCTTTTTCTCTCTCTAGAGTAAAAGCTCCTCCATCTCTCTAGAGATTTACTTCTAGATCCAACGGCTCTTGCCATTGTGATCTTTTTCTACCGACTCTTTTGTTGGTTGGAGCTTTTAGTGGCTTTTGTATTTTCGAGGATCATTCAAGATCTTCACCACCGCTTTACCTTTGTTTCAGTTTTCAGAAGGAACAATCCTCTTTCAAGGAATTGGTCTCTGGTGACTTCTCGCTATTTCTTTTCCTCTGAACTTTTCGTTATTTCTTTAGATCTAGTACTGTAGAGCCTTAAAGTTTAGATCTTTAACTTGTTTAAAGAACTCATTTTTAAAACAAGGTTCTGTACTAATCTTTAGATTAGTGTTTCATTTGGTTTCCTTGGTCCAGTTTTCTTTAGATCTAGCATGATACAGAATCTAAAGTTAGTTCTTGTATTTGTACAAGAACTCAGTTTTAATAAGGTTCGTTGCTAGTTTCTTTTGAAAGCCTTGTTAAGGCTGTCTTTCTTTACTTAGTTTAACTAGGTTCTATTATGGTTTTTGTACGTTTCAGTCTTCTTATTGTATTTTATTTCTTGGATCTGAGGGCTTTTATTTAGATCTAGTTTGTTTAGCTAGCTTTAAAGTTAGTTCTAGTACTTGTACTAAAACTCAGATTAACAAGGCTGTCTTTACTTCTAGTTATCTAGAGTTTGGTCTCGATGGATGATCTTGACGAGATCCGCCATGAGGGAAAACAGAAAAGGGATTATTGTCGTACTTTAATTTCTTCTGGTATGGCTGAGGAGGCGGGCCTAAGCACGCTCCCCATCCCTCAATGATTGCTATTATATGGAATTGCCGAGGGTTTGCTAAACCTAAGGCAGCTAGATCTTTGAGACTTTTTCTCAAAGTTCACAATCCATCCCTCATTTTTTTAACTGAAACTAAACTTGTATCTGTTTCTAGAGCTGCTAGTACTGTTGTTTCCTTGGGCTTCCCTAATTCTTTTGTTGTTCCTGCTAAGGGGCTGGCGGGAGGTTTGATTCTTGCTTGGAAAGATAATATTGAGCTGAATGTTATTAATTGGAATCGCTATTCGATTACTGGTTTTGTTAAATCTGGTAGGAATATTGAACCTTGGCTTTTTTCTGGTATTTACTGCCCTTGTAATAACTCTCTTAAATCTGATTTTTTTGATGATCTTAAAATTGTGGGGTCTAATTTTGGGGGTCCTTGGCTGATTATTGGTGATTTTAATTGTTTTCTTGACCAATCTGAGAAAATTGGGGGTAGGCCTGCTTGTTCTAGCAGTTCTGGGGTCTTCGCCTCATTCATTGAGGAGGAAGGCCTCATTGATTTGGGGTTTACTGGTTATCCTTTTACTTGGGACAACAGTAATGGGGGTGTTTCTAATATTCAAATTCGCCTTGATAGAGGACTAGCTAATACTTCTTGGAGGTTGCTTTTCCCTAAGGCATCTATCACTCACCTCACGGGTCTTTCCTCTGATCATAGACCGCTTCTGTTAAATTGTATTCCCAAATACCCTTCTAAGCCGAAGCCTTTCCGCTTTGAGGAGATGTGGACTAAGGATTCTGGTTCCTTCCAAATTGTGGAAGACTCATGGAAGGTAGATATTAGGGGTTCACCTATGTACAATTTAGCAGGAAGCATTTGTAATGTTAAGAATGCTCTTAAAAGGTGGAACCAATATGTGTTTGGTCATTTGCAATATAATATAAAGGTTTTGCATAACAAAATTGAATCTATTCAATCTCAATCTTAAACTATTGGTACTATCTGCGAGAATAAGAAGTTTCAAAAACAGCTTGATGATCTTTTGAAAAAAGAAACTATTTTTTGGAAAGAAAAGTCTAAATGTCGTTGGCTTCAAGAAGGGGATGCTGGTACTAAATATTTTCACTTGTCTACCGTTATTCATAGAAGGAACAATATGATTGATAATCTGTTAGATAATCAGGGTAATTGTGTTGGTGATTGGGATAACATTGGTTTGCTCTTTGGGGATTATTTTTCGGGTATCTTTACTAGTGCTAAACCGGTTTTTCCTATTGACATTGAGAATCTTATCATTCCCAGTATTACGGATGATCAAAACAATTCCCTGACTGATGTTCCTTGTGCTATTACTATTAAAAATACGGTGTTTGCTATGCATAATGGTAAGAGTCCTAGTCCTGATGGCATGACTATTGCTTTTTACAAAACTTATTGGCATATTATTTCTGATAAGGTTATCAAAGCTGTGCAACATTTTTTTATTAATGGGCATATTCTTAAATCTCTGAATCTTAATTTTATTGCTCTTATTCCTAAAAATGTGGGTGCTCATAAGATTGACCATTTTAGACCCATAGCTCTTTGTAACCTTATTTATAAAATTATCTCTAAGATCATTGCCTCTAGATTAAAACCCATTTTAGATGCTATAGTTTCTCCTGCACAGGCTGCTTTTATACCAAATAGATTTATGAATGATAATATCATCATTTCTCATGAAATCATGCATCATATGAATAACAAAAAGGGCAGAATGGGGTTGATGGCACTAAAAATTGATATGGCAAAGGCTTATGATAAAGTGGAATGGGATTTTTTGTTGTGTATTTTGCATAAACATGGTTTTAATTCTAAATCTATTGCTATTATTCATAATTGTATATCAACTGCTTCTTATTCTCTTTTGATCAATGGGTCGCCGTTTGGTCATTTTTTCCCGGAAAGAGGTCTAAGACAAGGGGATCCTTTATCCCCAGCGCTGTTTACTATTTATTTTGATATCCTGTCTAGACTTATTTCTAGGGCTGAGTTGAATGGGGATATTCATGGTGTTAAAGTGTCAAGGAAAAGCCCTTCTTTTTCCCATCTCATGTTTGCTGATGATTTAACTATTTTCTGTCGTGCTAATATTGTTGAAGCAAATTCTGTGCAGAAATGCCTTTCCACGTTTTGTAATTGGTCCGGTCAAACTATTAATTTTGAGAAATCACTGATTCATTTTAGCAAAAATGTTAATGTTGATATGAAAAATTATTTGACTTATAGTCTTGGCATGCCTGAGTGTAAACATTCTGCGAAGTATTTAGGACTGCCTTTTTGCAAAATCAGATCTAAAAAACTGGCCTTTTTTGACATTATTGATAAAATGAGAACAAGGCTTTCTGGTTGGAAAATGCATAATTTGTCACAAGCAGGGAGAGCTGTTTTGATAAAATCTGTTACTCAAGCTGTGCCTCTTCATGTCATGCAATCTTTTATTCTTCCTAGTTCCATTTGCAATAAACTTGATTCTATGGTTAGGGACTTTTTCACGGGGTTTCAAAGAAAAAATCGGTAATCATTTGTACCTTAAAGCTTGGGATGCTATTTGTAAGCCTAAAGAGTTTGGGGGTATGGGGTTTAGAAAGTTTGGTGATTTCAATAGAGCTCTCCATTCTAAATTGGGTTGGGATATTATGGTTAGTGATCATAAACCTTGGGTTAATTTGATCAAGTCTAAATATCTTAGAGGTAAAAATATTCTGAATCAACAGTCTTGTCCGAATGGTGCGTCTTGGGTGTGGAAAGGAATTTGGGAAGGGAGGGAGTGTTTGAAGCAAGGTCTTTGCTATCGTATTGGTAATGGTCATAATATTAATATTTGGGAGGATCCTTGGATTCCTGGTCTTGTTTCTTTTAAACCTCCTTTACATTTCATGAATGTTGAATCTCTGGTTTATGTTTCTGATCTAATTGATAATGATTTACATATTTGGAATGTGAATTTGCTCAACAATACTTTTCCTCTCACTGTGTCTAAGGAAATTATGAAGATTAAATTACCTCATGTTGAGGAACCGGACAAGCTGATTTGGGCTCCCTCTACGTCAGGGAACTTTTCAGTTAAATCAGCTTACTTGTTCAGTAATCGGAATAAATTTGAAGGCCCTAACATGGACAACAAAGTTTGGAAAATTTTGTGGAGATCCAAATTGCATGGAAGGCATAAACAGTTCATTTGGAAATGCCTCCACAATCTTCTACCTACTAGCAAAAGATTGCAGCTGATTTTTAAAAGGGAGTTTTCTTGCATTTTCTGCAATAGTAATTTGGAGTCTATTGAACACATTTTTCTAGAATGTCCTTTGGCCAAGTATATCTGGTTTACTTCTAATTGGAACTTTAGAATTGAACCTTTCATTTATTGCTCTATATTTGAATGGATTTCCAGATTTCTATTGAGTCCTCCTAATGATTTTCATATTTTGCAGAATGAGCGGGATAGATTCTTGAATTTTGCTGTGGTTATGATGGAAACGGTGTGGATGTTAAGGAACAATGTGATGCACGGGAAGGAAATACCAGACTGGAAAACTATTACGGCATCAATTGAAGTTAAGGCTGAGCTATATTGGAAAGCAATTCTGCTTATAAACAAAAAGCCCAATTTAAATTGTAATTTTTGGATTCCCCCTCCTGCGGGGATTTGTAAATTTAATTTTGATGCTACTTGGGACTGTAGTAGTCCCTCTTTTTGTGCATGTGTATTGACAAATGATGAGGGGAAAATCCTAGGAGCATGGACGAAAATATCAGAGGAGTGGTCACCTTTTGCGGCTGAAACTGAAGCAGCTAATTTTTGTTTTGAAATAGGTGAAGACATCCAGTGCCGAAATTTAATTATTGAGGGTGATGCTCTGTTTGCGATCCAAGCCCTGTTAGGTGTTGAGGACATGGAAAGCTGGCAGAGCAGAGCGGGAAGTTTGAAGGGGAGAGAATACCTTAACAAGTACAGCTCTTGGAAGATGGCTTTTGTGCCTAGAAAGTGTAATGTTTTTGCACATAATCTTGCCAAATGGGCTAAATGTAATAATTATAGAGGATATATCCCCCCCCCCCCAATTGTATTCCCATCCCTTATAGTGTTAATGGCACTGTAATAGACTCAGATCAAGGTCCAAGCTCCTTAGGGGTTTTGCCAAGTTCTGATGTCAATTTTTCAACTTTTAATGAAATATAACGTATTATTCAGCAAAAAAAAATGTAGATGTTTTATATTGTGTATGCAAATTAAAATTTTAAAACTTACATTGTTTATACAAAACTATATTTAGGAATAATCTCCTTATAGTAATATTTTTCTAGTCTCGGGGATAATCTTATATATAGAGTTTTTACTATGCATAACTTTGCACTTTATTGTAGTATGTGACAAACCATCGTCTTTGACAAATCAACACTTGAAAGTTGAAATCATTATAGAACAGATAAATATTTGTTTACAAAACATGTAATGTCAAAAGTATTCTTTAAACAAAATTTAAATAAAAATAGGGTTCACTTGACCTCGGTCTAAACCCATGTGGGCTGAGCTCGAACACGTTATTTTTAAGCTCGAATATTAATGTAAAAATAGGATGAAATTTTTAAGTGCCAAATTCTAATAATTCAAAAGATTTTAATGTTCATGTTTTTACTTTAGTGTGTCAAAAAATGAATAAATGTTTTTAATGTGTGGCCAGACATATTTATCCTTGTTTAATTGGATTTCGTCAAGAATGCACTGGAAAGGACTTTTTTGCTGCCCCTAAAAAGCTAGGGATTCTTAATGCTATAAAGATTAATAAATACTTAAAAGGTAAAACGTAAATTGTATGAAGGCTAAATACGTGATTTTCTAAAAAATATGTTTTCGCAGTGTATAATAAATAAGAGTTTTATTTTAGTCATTTGTTTACTCCAAAAGTATTTAAAATGTGGAGTATTCAAAATAATCATGTGTCCAAAATATTTTAAATGAAGATTAGATGTAGAAATTTAGTAATTTCAACATTAATACACATCTCAATATTACATTTCTCTTTCGAGAAGCTTACTTAATGTGGTAGGGGTGAGCACCGAATTCGAATTCACCAATTCGATCATTTGAATTCGGTTTTTTCATTTTTTTCATACCTCAAAAAACCAACTGAATTCGAAACCGAATTCGAATTGACCGAATTGGTGAATTCGGAATTCGGTTTCGACCGAATTGGTCGAATTGGAGGATGCATTTTTTGTTCAAATTTCTACAAAAAATCAAATCTATTTTTGGTCCAATTTTGAGTAGAATATGGTTAAGTACAACACAATTCCTACCATGTTTTTTATACAAAATCAAGCACAATTTACAGCAGTCCTAAAATCAGTCCAAATACCGTCCAAAATCAATTCGATAGTGTTAGGGTGAATTATTAGCCACTTTGATCATCAACGTTTTTTCGTCTAGCCACTTTGGTCAAAATTCAAGTTTTTTAACTTATTTCATCATTAAACATTTTTCGGCCTGCCATTTTGGTCAAAAATAATTTTTTTAACTTTTTTCATCACTAAAGTTTTTTCATTCTGCCAGTTTGGTCACTAAAGTTTTTTCGGTCTGCCATTTTGATCAAAAATTTTAGTGACCTAAATGGCAGAATGAAAATACTTTAGTGAGCAAAATGGCAGATAGAAAAAACTTTAGTGATGAAAAAAGTTAAAAAAAATATTTTTGACCAAAATGGCAGGCCAAAAAATATTTAATGATGAAATAAGTTAAAAAACTTGAATTTTGACCAAAGTGGCTAGACGAAAAAACGTTGATGATCAAAGTGGCTAATAATTCGTGTTAGGGTAAAGGAAACAGGTTATGATTTTTTTATTACTAACTTACTAATTAACTTATTATATATATTTAATTATATAATAATAATATTTATTATTTAAAAATTCAATTCGGACCGATTTCAAAATTAGTACAATCGATTTCGTCCCAAATTCAATCAATTCGAATTGGGTTGTGACTGAATTAACGAATTCAGGCCGAATTACCGAATTCAAATTACCAAATTGAATTCGAATTCGGTTAGCATTCGGTAAAAACCGAATTTTCTCACCCTTATAATGTGGTGTAATAATAATATTGGTATACTAAATATATGTTTATACTATTATATAAATAATATAAGTATAATATTTTGCAAGAAAAAATTCGAAATTTATGACCAGTTTTTTTCAGTTGAAAATATCGAAGATTGATTATTCGGTCGCAAAATTGACAATATATATTTTTTTTTTTTTGGAAATTTGCAATCGAAGATTGATTTTTCGGTCTCAAATACCTGGTGAACAGTGCACTGTAGATAAAAACAAAATCAAAAAATTCAAAAAGAGTATAAGTAAAAAAAAAAACCACCTCAAAAATTGATTTAATATTTTGATTATTAATCATAAACCAAACATAAAATTTGGCATTCTGCCCTCCAGTATATAAATAACTGGTTTCAATATTAAATATATTATATTATTATTATTCAACTAAAAGGTGAACAAAGTGAAAAGAATGGTATTGAATATACCAAAAGATGAAAACGAAGACTTGAAGGCCCTCCCACCTGTGTGCTCCGACGACCAATAACGATGATCACAAATTAAAATTTAAAAACCAAATGAAAGGATCAAGTCATCAAGATGAAGTCGAAATATGATTTAATCAGTAAATCGGAATTGGAGAGAGTCAAGATTGGAGATATTCTCTCTGTGGACTGTGGAGAATGGAGAGAGAATTGCCGACCGACCGTTCGTAAATAATTTTTTTTTTTTAATGTGATTTTTTTTTTTAACAAATTTAGGGGCCTCTTAACATGTGAGGTCCGGTTCTGTATGGCACCTTGGGCTTGTACAGAGCTGGGCCTGGTGACAACTAATATCAATCGCAAAACAAGTGCGGCAAAATTTTGGAAGAATTTTAGTAAACGAGTGCGGCCAATCTTAATTCAGTCGCAAATATAGTGACTGAATTGATATTGTTTGGAATATTAATGACCAAAAATCGGTCGCAAAACCCTATTTTTACAACAATAAGCCCTAAAAATGAAACTCAATCCCCCAAAGTATTAAAAAGTGTCAAATTGACCCCTAAATCTAATTATTAAAAGTTACAATTCGATCACAAAAGTTTAAAACAATCATAAATTTGTGCACTATAGCCTGTTCTACGAACTGAGCACTCACTTCAATGATATTTCAACGAGATCTTCGAAACGGAAGTGCTCAAATAGCATAATTAGATTTTGACATATTTTGTAAAAAGAGGGGAGAATCTAAAAACCTTCTATTATGAAAACGAGGAGTATTAAACTTGTCATTTATTATCTTAATGATATAATTTCTCTAATTATTGAAAAATACATTTCTATTTGAGTTGGAAGTTTGAGTTTATATTATAAGAGATAAATGACAAGACATATTTTATCAAATTTTCTTTTATAAGAAACGTGGAATTAATGTGTTACAATTTTGATCATATTTGAACTAGAAGATTTACTCACTAAGACATTACCAATTACAATTTCTTAAACTTGACGTTGAAGATTTACATGCGTTTGTTCAACAATGTTTCAATAGGAGAGTACAATTTAACATTTACTAGATGTTCTTTCTCAGTTAGTTTTTGGGGCTTTGCATGGGCCTGGCCCACTTTTTCTCAATCGGTCATGACATGGCACCCAATTTTGGGGGACAAACCACTTCCGTACGGAAGTGGGACTTCCGTCCTGGTTGACGTGGCAGCCACCGCAGGTTTTTTTGCCACGTCGACCAGGACGGAAGTCCCACTTCCGTACGGAAGTGGGACTTCCGTCCTCCACCACCCGAGAGTCAAGACAAAAAATTGCAATCCCCTATTTTTCCATTAATGGCAGAAATATCCGTTTTCGTTGGAATAGTTGAATTTTTTTTTAGCATACTAATAACCAAATTAAGTGTAAAATAAGACTTTTGACGAACCGGACTTCAATAATAATAATATGGCAGAAAAAATAATGGAATCATATATTAAATAAATAAAACT
Source organism: Vinca minor (assembly GCA_026122235.1). Classification (NCBI taxonomy): domain Eukaryota; kingdom Viridiplantae; phylum Streptophyta; class Magnoliopsida; order Gentianales; family Apocynaceae; genus Vinca; species Vinca minor. The sequence continues at coordinate 3,958,050 of JAOCZM010000241.1, read as the reverse complement.
GTTTGTATTAAAAACTTGACGAATATAACGAATGTATTAAATACAAAGCAAAAACTTTCTACGGCTGCGAAGGGGTGTATCTGCGGGTCCTCCGCGGGTTAGTCCGCAGATAGTAGGTGTCGCCGGCCCTGGTTCGCACCGCACTACCATGCTCCGTCTCGACGAATTCGGCAACGTCGTGGTCGATTCGTATAGTCTCCTCAAGGGAGTCTGGCTGGATCTGCGGAGTTTGCTGAAGAGTCTATGGCTGGTCCAGGTCCTGACTGTACGAGGGCGTCGCAGCAAAATACATGTCCGGCTGTCCCGACGACGAAGTCCCCGCACCAGGATGGCCCCCCGTTTGAAAACCGGGAGAATCAGTGACTTGGCTGGCGAATTGGTATTGAAATTGAAGGGGTACATCTAGCTGAGTCCCGTACTGAGCAGTAGACTGAGTCGGTTGCTCCTGCGTCTGGGACGGACCCGCCTCACCGCCACGCTGCCTCTGGCGCCGCGCTGCAAGGTGCTCTTGTGTTGCCTGTCGATTCCGACGAGTACCCTGCCTCCCAACCTCAGCCCTACCAGCAACACGCTCCCTCGGCTGTGTGGAAGGTTGCAGAACGGCAGCATCTAAAACATCAGCGGCCCGTGATCGGCATGACACCGACTTTCCTGCAGCGGCGAAGGCATCCTTAATCGTTTTGGCGGCCCAGGTGATGAGTGACTTGTAATCCTCATTTGTTCGAGTGGCAGGCTTCTCGAACTCTTCCAGCATCACCCTGGACGACTCCTCCTGCAACAGAATATTAAATTTAGTAAATTCAAAAAATAAATATGAAAAAAGGAATAAGTACACGAATAAAAACTTACCAAAATGTCCTCAGCTGTAGCGGTGGGTTGAATTCCCATCGCGAGTGGCCTCCGGTCCTGATTTTGGGGGTTTGTTATGCGGTGAACCGTAATGCGATTGTACCAATCCATGTACTCGGGGGTTGGTGCAATCACATTACCAATGGCGGGAGCAGCGCCCTCCAGTGCATCGACGCGTTGGGCCCACAAAGTTATGTAACTGGAGTGGACGATCTCCCATTTGTTTGTGGCCGACGCTGTCACCGTGTAGAGGTCTCGACCCTCATCTGTGCCCTCTGTGCATGCCGGGATTGGTACCACCTGCTGGAAGCCAAATTGACGCATTACCCTGCCGGGCAGGTGTTACTCAACCATCTCGAAGCAGACGAGTGGCGTACGGGATCGACACGTCTTAAAGAAGTCAAAATCCCGAGCCACCCTATCTGCATATACTGCATCTGGGTACGGCCTCCACATGAATTGTAAAAAAAAAAAAATTAATTGTTACTTTACTTTACAAATAATTTAACGGAAAAACAAAAACATGAACAATGAAATTGACTCACCCCCTTGGTCTCGGTCATCAAATCGAGCTGCTCGCGAAACACCAACAGCTGCGATTTCGGAGCGTTGCGGAAACTCCGGGGGGCATTCCACCTAGCCCCGTGCGGTCTACCGTCGGCGGGGATCTCATCCGGAATGTCGCCTCGGTTTGCCGGGCGGAGAAATGAAATACGCTCCCACGCCCACAGCTGGTCAAAACAAACAAAATCGATTATTAAATATTTAAATCACAAAATCACATTTACATTTAAAGGCAGAGGACAAACCTGAATCAGCAAGCAACACCCGCTAATGTCCTTGGAATCAGACATGCACGAGATGCACATCTGGCGGTACAAATGCGCGAGAACACCGCTGGCCCAGGAATGCGTGTCATGCTCCAGGTTACCATCCAGGGTTAGAAGATAACGCATGTTGGCCCGGGACCCCGACTTATCCGGGAAAAGAAAAGTACCCAACAGGATGAAGATCAATGCCCTAGCTCTCTGCTGTACCTGGCAGTCGGTAGCATCATTTCGTAAGGGCTCACTAATATGGGCATACACATCTACCAGCTGCAAAGTGTTCCCCCTGATTGCATCCTGACTGGGTCTAAATCTTAAAAGATTGTAGGCGTGATCAACCCATTGACCCTTGGTGTAATTGTAGATGTGACTTAACGACGCTACCTGGCCCCTGGTGGGTAGTCCTAGAAGACAGCCTACGTCCTCTAGTGTGATGGTCGCCTCAACGCAACGGAGGTGGAACGTGTGGGTCTCCGGGCGCCACTGCTCAACTAATGCAGTCACGAGAGCGTGATCTACATTCATTTTACCTAACCTACAGCAACCTCCTAAACCTACCCGGTCTATTAGGTCTATTACCCTGGGGTTGGTTTCTCTACTGTAGGCGGCGTAAAAGTTCCCCGAACTTTTAATAACCTTTAAAGGTTCGTTCAATGTCGCATCTCCTAGCCAGATTCTTAAGGATCTATGGGATGGTTGTTTGTTCAAGACGGATTGATCGAAAGGACCGGGCTGAAGATGAGCGGGTACGGCCATCTATACAAAAAAGAATATGCATACAAATTATCAGGAAAAACACAGGTGATTTCAACAAATATACTAGTGACATCGATTCACAAATCACAAATTACCAAAAAAACAATTTCAAATGTTGTCTAATTCCCTAAAATCATAAATTCTTTACATTTAATTTTGCACATTCACAATATCTCCGCATTTTCACAAGTCTACATGCATAGATACACAAATTACCTAATTCACAAAACCCTAAATTCAAAGATATATTCAATTCACAAAACCCCTAATTTCAAAATTTGCCATAATTTCAAAATTATCCAAATTCACAAAACCCTAAATTCAAAGATATATTCAATTCACAAAACCCCTAATTTCAAAATTTGCCATAATTTCAAAATTATCCACAAAACCCCTAATTTCAAAATTATCCAAATTCACAATATCAACATTTCACAATATCAACTATTTAAATTCACATTCGTACACAAAACAAGATTCAATGCTAAAGTATCAATTTGAATTTGAATTTGAAAAAAAAAAAAATTACCTCCCAATTGAGAGAGCTTGAGGGAGATGAATGTTGAATCAAGGAGAGGGCGGTGGTTGGCGGCGGCCTGTGTCGGAGGTGGTGGAGGAGGGATGGGGGAGGGGGTAGCGGCAGCGGGTTGGTGGTTTGGGGGGAATTTTTTTTTTTACTTAGGGCAATAACTCGACAAGGGGAAGAGGAAAAGGGGTAAAAACTCGGGTGGTGGAGGACGGAAGTCCCACTTCCGTCCCGAGGCCAAGACGGAAGTGGGACTTCCGTCCTGGTCGACGTGGCAAAAAAACCCGCGGTGGCTGCCACGTCAACCAGGACGGAAGTCCTTGCCAAAAATGTTTGTCCCCCAAAATTGGGTGCCATGTCATGACCGATTGAGAAAAAGTGGGCCAGGCCCATGCAAAGCCCTTAGTTTTTCTCTAATAAAGTTCTAACAAGACATATTCTTTGTGTTATGGACATCCCAACGAAAGTGTTATGAAATTATTATAATATTATGGATGTCTAATTTGAGTTACCTGAAAAGGCCCAACTCCATAATTTTGATTCGACGTCTAAGTTTCAAACAAGTCGATATTTGTTTACCACTTTCATACCAAACTCCAATAAAAAAAATTCATTTCGAGCCTAATAAATTTCTCACAAATAATTTACTTTTTAAAACTCAGAAACTAAAAATTTCAATACAAAAATTAATCCAAATATACCCAGAAATAGACTTTAAAATTCCCGATCGAGATTATGTTAGTGTGGCGCTAACAAAAATTCTACGATCATGCATACTATTCGTAGGCTAAACTAGCTTACTTTGCTACCTTTACAATTGGAAAAATTCTATTGTGGACCTGAATTATATGTGGGGTCATGAATCACTTGATTCACATTGAATCACATCACCTCTTTTGATAAATAAAATATAAAAAAAAAAAAATCCTCTTTACTTGCACTAAAAGGGGGAGTGTTTTTATTTTTTTAATCAAAAGAGTGATATAACTCAATGTGTACCAAGTGATTTATAACCCACGTATAGCACAGGTCCACAACAGAATTATTCCTACAATTGTGGGCATGATCTATTCGTAGGCTAAACTAGCTTACTTTGCTACCTCTACAATTGTGGGCTCAAATCCATAACAGCTCTAATCTATTATTTTTTGTTAACAGTCCAGTAGTAGTAGAAAGAATAGAAAGTAAATGAAAAAAAAATGAAAAAAGAATTAAAAACACTATGATATTCTTCTTTTTTCAATATAATTACATAAATAACCTTCTAGTATGTTCAAAGTACAAATCATCTCTTGCATATTGGGGTAACTACAAAGTTACCTTTTATCGTTAACATCTGTGAAAAATAATAATAGAAACTTAAATTGACTTTATAACCCTCAATGATAATACTTAATAGAGATGAGAGTATTCTATTAAGATAAAAATAGTCTAATGGATATTTAAGTCCTATTTGATTCATCACAATCATATACTTCCTTAATCCTTATTGCAGAGTTGGACAGCTCTTAGAAGGGTTTATGGTAGTCGGGACGAAGTCAGGAATTCTTTTTTTGGAGCCAAAAACTGCAACAGTATACCGACCTACCTATAAAAATTACAAAAAAAAATTTGGTGAGCAAACTTGATAAAAATTTTCGAACTACATATATAAATTATTATATTTAGTAGTAATTTTAAAATTTTCGAGCCCGCCCCCTAGAATCGTCCTGATGGAAGCCACAACTTCATGTGCACGAATAGAGGTGTCGAAGAAATTTGGGGGTGGAAATTGGTATAGGGAATTAAGGATAAAGGTCGAAGTGGATGGGATGGTGATAAGAGTTAATAAGCTTGTTTCCATTATTGTTTTGTTTTTCAATTTATTTAACTGAGAGGTATTGGCGAATCTTGAGACTTCTATTTGAGGCAAGTTCTTTGTAATTTAAGTGAAAGTTGCAGAAAATATTTTATGACAATGATATTTTCCGACAATGGCGATTTATATGAAAAAAATAGTTGACTTGTGAATAACAATTAAATGAATAGATCTATTTATATTAATTTCGACCCAAAATCTATAATATATCTATACTATAAATTATTTTTTTTTGAAGCCCGGCTAGGCGATTGTCCCATGAAGGGGAGAGAGAACTGCCTCACAGGAGGAGGAGATAGTCCTAGAAAGGGAGACATTTTAAGCTTGCCCTATGTATGGGGAGGGTGTCGAACTCGGGACCTCTCAGTCACGAGTCGAGGCTTGCCCTATTAGGCTGCGGCCTCTTTGACATCTATACTATAGTTGGGGAAGATTAGGGGTGAGCAAATTCTGTTTTTCCCGAATTCCGACCGAATTCGAATTGAATTTGGTAATTTGGTTTGAATTTCGGTCGGTTTTTTGAAGTATGAAAAAATGAAAAAATCGAATTCAAATGACCGAATTGGCCAATTCGAATTCGGTGCTCACCCCTAGGAAGAAGCATGTGGTGTCGTCACGTGGACAATTTTGGATGAATTTATCAATCAGAAGCTGCCATGTGGATTGTAAGTATTTATTAGGAAATTAATTTGTGTGTTACATTGGCTAATAATCTAAGTAAGAGATGAAACTTAAGAGTTTAGAATAATATTAAATAGTTAAAGATATTTGTAACATTATAGGATCTTAAAATGTGATAACTTAACGAGTTAAAAAAGGTTAGAAGTCTAATAGTTTCATAATAAGATCCATTAAATATACTACATACATTCATGTGACAAATGTTTATTAATCTATAATATGAATGTTATATAGATATTTATATAAAGATATTCTTACATAGATTAAAAATCTCTATAATGGTAAAAGGCTAATGAGAGGAACTGTTTGTATGAATAAAAAATTTCATCCGAATTCAATTAGGCAGCATTAAAGTTGAAAAAAAAACAGAAAAAGAGAATATGAACCAAACTTGCTTAATTTCAAAAAATTGACTCTTCAAATTTTATATCTCTATCCATTATAAATCATCCTCCCCTCCCCTCCCTATTTTCCATAACCTATGCAACTCACATGGCTCCTTTAAATTCCTAATTTTGTTCGCTTTATTTGTTCATTTTCTCAGATTTGATGCGGTATATCTTCATGTTATGTTGAGTTTTTTTTTCTTTTATGGAAAATATGGCGAGTTCATTATTACATACTTATTTGATTATTTTCTATGTTAGTTTTATAAATGTTAAATCTTTCTTGCATATTGAAAAATAGTATTTTTTTTTCGTGTTTCCTCACAGTCTATAGAAGCGTGGTTTACAGTTTCAACGAGCACCGTTGACGAACCAGGTGATACAACAGCTTCTAAAGTATTTGTTTTTGTAGAACACAATTTTTAATTTTTTTTTCACAAGTCCAATATATTTTTAGGCTATTTGAATCCTGAAAGTGCGAAAAGATAAAAAATGATTAAAAATGACTGAATTGATGACATATTTGGCGGAATAAAGGAGAATGAAAAGAAGAATGCAATGAGTGGTGGCGATGTCGATCCATGACAGAGAGATGAGGGAAGAAGAATAAATTGAGGATGCTTGAAAAGTAGAGTGGCACTGAGAGTTGACATGGAAATAATGGTAGGGGATCCATGGTGGCTGAGGGCAGAGGGAGTGGGGAACATAATAGGAGGAGAAGTGTGGAGGATGGAGAAGCAATAAAACATGGAGCGATAGTGAGACAGTGGCTACGACTAAAGAAAAGTCAAAAGAAGGTGGCGATAGTCTCTTAGATGGGTTTTTTTAGTAAACGTAAAAAACTAATTTTTTAATGTAAACATTTGTAAAAAAAAAAAAAAAGAAAAGATGATTCTTGCAAATTCAAATTATTTTTGCCAAACCAATATTATATGTTATTTTATATTTTATTCGGTATAAAAATACCAACTTAAATAATAACATCCTAGTAATTTATATTAAATTAGAATTAACATTGATGAGTAAGTTTTGGAGGGGTAGTATAGGACTTTTGAGCTAATATATAACGGGTTTTACTTTGGCAGCCAAACGTTAGTTGACTGAAGATAAGGTTTAAAATGATATACTTACAGCAATTCGGAGGGTATTTTGTAGTTTTATTAAAATATGATGATTCTTTTGTATTTTGAAAATAGTTTAAGACTATATTTGCAATTGCTTTTTTTTTGCTATGTACCGCCTTATTTCAAAATTAGCCAATTTAGTCATCAAAGTATTTATGGATCATCAATTTTGACATTTTTCGCTTTCTTTAAAACTTTTTTGTCCCCAGTATTTTTATGATCCGCTCTCTGTATCCATCCATTTAATAATAAAAAAAAGTCATTTTCCATCTAAAGACATCACATAACTCACATGTGAATTTTGTACCAAGGGTAATGGGCAAAAAAAAAAAAATGCAAAATCCTCATTTTTTTATTCTTCCTCCATAATGATGATAGTGTTTTGTGGTGACTCAGTGATGTTTTGGAGAAAACAATGGGAAGAAGATGTTTAAGGGAATTATGGATGGTTTGAGGGTGAGAAAGTGAGTGTGTTGGTGGTGTGTCGTGGTGGTCGGTGGCGGAGTGGAGATCGGTGGTGCGGGTGGTCGAGATGGTAGATGAAGGGGGAAGAAAAGAAAAAATAGAGAAAAAGTAAGGTAAATTTTTTAATTTCAATTTTTTCCCCATTTTACCCTTAGTACAAACTCATATGTGAGTCACAGGATGCTTGAGGCGAAAAATGTAACTAGCTTTTACTTTATTTGACAAAAGGGCACATAGAGCAATCTGTAAAAATATTAGGGACAAAACAAATTAAAATGATAAAACTGGCCGTAGTAAATACTCCTCGGGACTGAGTTGGCTAAGTTTCCTCGTCTTCCTCGTTGCGGCATTGAAGACTTTTTCTCCCTTTTTTTTTTTTTCATTTTTGAAGCATCGACATTACAGACCTTACAAGCAAATCCTTTGCTTTTGCTAGTCTACTGAAATCAAATACTTACTTCTCAAATTCATACTTTTGGTAGCAATTTTCAGCTTTTATCTACATAGATATTGAATCACATTTTACCCTCTCAAAATTCCCAAAAAAAATCAAGGTAATTTTTTTGTGGGTTTTTTTTTCCACACAGTATGAGAGTGACATCTCCTTCTACTGCCACCGACGGAGGTGGCGGCGGTGGAGGCGGAAGTGGAAGTACATACAGAACCCAAGATGCGGAATTGTTGTTTCGGACAAAACCCATATCGGATATCCGAAAAGTGGAGGCTGCAACGAGGAAGGAGATCGAGGACAAGAGCGAGGAGCTAAGGCAATTAGTGGGCAATAGATACAGAGATCTCATCGATTCCGCCGACACCATTGTTCAGATGAAGTCTACTGCTGAGTCAATTTCTTCCAACATTTCTGCTATTCATCATTCTGTTATCAATTCCCTTTATTCAGTTGAAACTCCTAAATCAATCAATTCTAATCCCAATTCTTCAAGAATTTACGCCATTGCTTGTAGGGTTAAGTATCTTGTTGATACTCCTGAAAATATATGGGGTTGTCTTGATGAATCTATGTTCTTGGAAGCTTCTACTAGATATAATCGCGCTAAACATGTTCATTTTAATCTCACTGTTATGAATAGAACTGGGGGTAGTAATGTTAGGAATTTGAATTTGCTTTCGAATTTTCCGTTGCTTTTGCATCAATGGCAAATTGTGGAGAGTTTTAAGTCTCAGATCTCGCAGAGAAGTCGAGAGAGGTTGTTGGATCAATCACTTCTTGATCTTGGGATTAGTGATTTTGCTGATGCTCTTGCTGCTGTTGCCATTGTTGATGAGCTCGATCCTAAACAGATTTTGAATTTGTTTTTGGATTCGCGGAGATCTTGCATTTCGCAGAAGCTAAGTGCTTGTGCTGGAAATGTTAATGCTGGTAGTTCTGATGTTATCTCGGTATTTTCTCAAGTTTTGAAGATAATTCAGGTTAGTATAGGACAAGTAGGGGAGTTGTTCTTGCGGGTATTGAATGATATGCCTTTGTTTTATAAAACAATTTTGGGTTCGCCCCCGGCTTCTCAGTTGTTTGGTGGAATTCCGAATCCTGATGAGGAAGTTAGGTTGTGGACTGCGTTTAGGGATAACTTGGAGTCTACTATGGTGGTGCTGAATCGGGAATATATTACTAGTACTTGTTCTGATTGGTTGAGGAATTGTGGGAAGGAGATTGTGACTAATATCGACGGGAGGTACTTGATTGATGTGATTAGTAATGGAAAAGAACTTGCTTCGGCTGAGAAGTTTATAAGAGAGACAATGGATAGTAAGCAGGTATTGGAGGGAAGTTTGGAATGGCTCAGGAGTGTTTTTGGTTCCGAAATTGAGTTGCCGTGGAAAAGAATTTGTGAGCTTGTACTTGGTGATGATTCAGATCTCTGGGATGATATATTTGAAGATGCTTTTCTTCAGAGGATGAAATCAATTATTGATTCTGGATTTGAGGAGTTAAGCAGAACGGTCAATGTAATAAAGTCAGTTCATGCGATTGCAGAGACTGCTGCTGATGGTAAGGTTGATTTTCGGGGTTACCTGGATCGAGTTTCTAATGCTGGCGGGGTTTGGTTTATGGAGCCAAATGCTAGAAAGGTTCCCTTTTTCCCGGGTTCAAAGGCACAGCAGTCTGAGGAGAGTGACATTCGAAGCTGTCTCAATGCTTACTTTGGGGCAGAAGTCAGCCGGATCAGAGATGCTGTGGACAGCAGATGCCAGAATGTTCTTGAGGATCTCCTTTCTTTCCTCGAGTCCCCAAAGGCATTGGTGAGGCTAAAGAATTTGGCACCACATGTGCAAAGTAAATGCTATGGAAGCATGTTAACCATATTGTCTGAGCTTAAAAGTGAGCTGGAGCAGTTGTCTTCTAGCCTGAATAATCTGAACAAGAATGATGAATCCACACCTCCGGCTGCTATACTTGTTGAGAGGTCTCTATTTATTGGCCGACTATTGTTTGCCTTCCAAAAGCACTCTAGGCATATACCAGTGATACTTGGTTCTCCAAGATCTTGGGTGAATGATAATTTTGCTGGTATCTCTCTTAAGTCTCCGGCTGCTTCTACATATTCTCGATCACCTTTTGACTCCTCCACAATTGAGAGTCCTAGAAGTAAAATTGTTGATTCCTCAAAAAGGCACACTTCTCTGGCAGCTGCTGCTTTATTTGGAATTGATGACCGTCCAAGTCCTCAACTCGAAGAACTTGATAAAACAACCCAAGATCTTTGCATAAGAGCTCACAATTTTTGGATATCATGGGTGTCTGATGAACTTTCGAGTATTCTTTCTGCCAATCTCAGACAAGATGAAACCTTGTCAACCACTGCCCTCTTAAGAGTGAGTAGTTCTTCTCTTTCTTCGAATTTGAACCCTGGTTCCTCTTGATCTCTTAGTTACGCCTTATTTGAATCATTTACATGTGCTTTCTTCACTAACAGATAGAGAATAAAGAGTTCACAGTTGATAAACTAGTATTATTTTTTCTAATGTGAATGGCTAGGTTTTGCTTTTTTTAAGTCCTGGTGGCAGGGATCTTCCAAAATGTTAAGTAATTTTTTGTATACAAGCCAAAAAGACATTTGTTTATTTCCATCACTTTTTTATTACTACCATTGTAGGAAGTTAAGAAGCTGTTTTGGGAAGTATTGTTAGTCTGTTACTGTAGCTATGTATCTGTTTAGTCTGTGACAATGTACCCAGTTAATCTCTAAACTATATACCATGATATATACTAGGATTCACTTAGTTCCTGTAGATCGATAAAAAGATCAGTAAACATATCAGATCAATCATCTGTACATGCAGGAGGTTCCTTCAATACTAGATCTTTTTTGTTGATAAATACTGAAAAACTTGTGAATGTTTTGTCAGAGTATAAGAAATCAATGCCTGATGTCCATTATCTTTACATTCTTATTGGAAGGCGGACAAAAATTGGTTTAGGCAGTTATATATATTTCACTTGTGAAACTGTTGGGTAATCATTGCATGGGAATTGTATTCATTTCTGTCATAAGTTGATAAATATTTGTTCGGGCGTGATATGAAATGGATAGGCTAGTTCAGGAGAAACACCACTTGAAATGGTATTATTGGTTGAATTTGGTAGTTAAAATCAATATGAAAAAACAGAAAACCATATCAGGTGATTATCACTCGGTTCATGATCATGTAAGATTTAAGTGGCCTTGCTGCAAAGTGCAAAGGTGGGACTTCACTGTAAAGCAGAAACTGGTTTAGCTCTTATTGGGTCTATGATGCACTAGTTTCATGTCAAAATTAATACGGATAAGCGGTAAAATATGACATGCAAATCAGTCATTTTATTATATGGATTTGTGATATTGTCTGGAAGGATATGAAAAAGCAACATACAAGTATGGCCTTCCATCTCTCTTGGTTGAAAGACAAAAGGGAGACGCATCTGTCAAGCGGGGTTAATTGTGGACTTTGAGTTGTAAGTTGGAAGCTTTTACAAGGGGATAGATGGTAGTAACAAATGAAAAATGTTTCATTAGATTGGTTCACGAACAGTAACAGAGATATACTAAATCAAATAGCTGCTGCGTTGTGTTTAGATGGCCTGGTAGCTTCTCAGATTCTCCTCCTTTAGCTCTTGAGTTAAAAACAGTACCCCGATTGTTTGTGTATTGCAAGAACAGTGACTAGAGAAGCCAAATTGCTGGCTTTTCATTTTCTTAAATTACTTATTACTATTTGTTTCTTGATTTTTTCTTTATTTTCTTCAATAAGATGTATTTTCATATTTCAACCCCATATGAAGAGTGAATCCTTGTTGCAGAATGCAGAGACATACTTAGTTTTTCCCCCTCCCCTTTTCTTTTTCTTTCCCTTCCCTTTTGGAGAAGGGGGGGTGGGGGGGGGGGGGTGCGGCATTACATAAAACCTTTTTGTACATAAGGTTTCCATGCTATATATCTTTCTCTGTCTCATGCTAGTGTTTGTGATGATTAGGGGTTGATCTCACCATGCCTAATGGAAACATCATTCTGGGTCAGCTTAGTTGCGCATATTATGATTCTACGTTCGTCCCACTTCTTCTTCTGAGTGACATCAAAATTTGCTCGTATTCAGTTATTGGGGATGTTCTGTCTATCGTCTGTTTTCTTCTTCGTTCCTTCTTCTGTTTAGTTTTACTGTGTTGCATGGGTGGATCTTACTTTCTTGTTGGGTGAAAATTATAACTGAACTAAATTTAATTTCTCTGTAGAGGTTAGTTACTCTAGAGTCTTTCATCAATTTTATTTTCTTAATCTCTGAACCTAGGTTTTCAAATTTTTCCCAGGGATGGGAGAAGATTGTGGTCAAACAAGATCAGCCTAATGAAGGTGAATCGGAGATGGAAATATCACTTCCTTCAGTTCCTTCTCTTTATGTTACCTCATTTTTATTCAAAGCATGTGGAGAAATTCATCGAGTGGGTGGACATGTACTTGATAAGCCAATTCTACAGAATTTTGCTTCCAGATTATTAGAGAAGGTTGGTAATTTTCAGTTCCTTTTCTACTCCATGCTTGAATCGTATTTCGTACATGCCGTGCTATGACATGCTTGATAACCACTGCATTTTTTATTTTGACCGAACAAACTGTGTAGTAGTAGGTCTTGGTAAAGCATTATTACCCTTGTCACAATTGGTTTCATTTTGTTTCCTTCAGCAGATCCTCCTTTTTCTGAGGCAAGGTTTAAGAGCTAACTGATATCTGTGTCCGTTTTTATTGTCCACGACTATTGCGGTCCACCACTATGGGGATCCGTTGCTGGGGAGCAGATCCTTTTTTTCTTCTCATGTTTTTTTGGTGTCCCTAAACAATACCTATTAGTGGCACTTTAGTTGAGCAAAAAGAGCAAAAACATGCATATGATGAAAGGTTATTGCAACTGCAACCTGGTATACGGCAATATGCGACCATTAGAAATCCAACTTTGACATAGGAAGTACTTATTAGTTAACTTTGGGCAGTTATTTAACTACATGGACCCAGTGAAGAGTCACGTTTGCAGATTGCGAACACTACAAACTCCTTCCAAATTGGATTTTAGGTCATCACAATCTCTAGCCCTTTCGGGAATTGCACTCTCAGGTAGCAGTTGCAAGCGCACTTCTTTACAAAGTATCTGGTGCTTAACTGCTTAAGGCTTGGTTGTTGTTGCTGTGAGTCTATGGACAAGTTAAATTCTTGATTGAATCTTCTCTTCGTAATTTTAGATTTCTTTCCTGGGAACTTGTTTTGTGTGTTCGTGTCTATGGTCATATTTTGGGGAGCGCTTATATGACCTGTTGCCAGTAATAGTTGATTCATTTCATGTCACTTTTGGTGTAGGTCATTGACATTTATGTAGATTTCCTCGGGGAATCTGCTGGTTCTCAAGTGTCAGAAAAGGGAATTTTGCAAATTTTATTGAATTTGAGATTTGCAGCTGATATTTTGTCTGGGGGTGATGTAAGTGTAACTGGTGTACCTTCAAGAATACCAAAGATAAAGGTTCCCTTCAGAAGAAAGCCGGATGTACATCAAGCGAAATCGGCCATTAGAGAACGTCTAGATGGCTTGGTGAATCAACTATCACAAAGACTGGATCCAATAGACTGGCTCACGTATGTTCCTCAAATGTTTGTTTTCCATACATAAAATCAGTTTTCCTACTGCATATGCTGAAACATAAAAATATTATTGCTCTACCATATTAGTTCCTGGTTGATCTTGAAAAAATGATACTTGTTTATGTTTCTGAAAAAAGAAAGACGAAGATAAATCAAAGCTTCTTAATTTCACTTTAGATCTTGAGTCTTGTTCTTGCACAGACTATTTGTTGTTTCTGATGGAATCTCATTTCTTTCAGGTATGAGCCATATCTATGGGAGAACGAAAAGCAGACATATCTAAGACATGCTGTTCTCTTTGGATTTTTTGTGCAACTTAATCGACTATATACAGATACTTCACAGAAGCTGCCTACTAATTCAGAATCGAACATAATGAGATGCTCTGATGTTCCTCGCTTTAAATATCTTCCCATCAGGTAGACACATTTATTCCAGTAACATGCTATTCTTTCACTGTGGCTTTCGGATTTTTTCCCCTTATATAAACTGGATCAATTTGATTTCTTCCATTACTTTGAAGACATTGATTTTAGTTTTATTTATTATTCCCGCAACGGCTGTTTACTTTTAAAAGACGTTTTTTCAGTTTGCACAAGTCATCTTTTTTGTTTGCAAGTGCTTTTCTACGTCAAGAAAACATTTCTATTTGCGATGTGTTATGTTCTGGCAGTTTTTAGTTGATGCTAACCAATATCATATTTCAGTGCTCCTGTTTTATCTTCAAGGCCAACAGTCAAGGCTTCTGCTGCAGCATCTATGGATGACGTTTCTTCAAGAAGTCCTTGGAAAAGCTTCACGAATGATGAGCTCGCTGGGAAGATTGATGTTGATGACAACTCGAGTTTGGGCATGGCTGCACCCCTTTTGAAGTCTTTCATGCAGGTGATTTTTCAATTCATATTTTTGGCCCCGGTTGACTTATTCTACTTAATCTGTCTTACCCCAAAGAAAAGAAAAATTAAACGAGTCTCTGCTTCTCCGAAACAGCTGAATTTGACTCGTGACAAATGATAAATAAGGAATGAGCTTAAGGCTCAAGTTAAAATTTAAAAAATAAACACTATCTGGAAAGGCAGTTACAAAATAATCTGCTTTCGCTCTTCATATTTGTGTATCCTTAACTCCTTTCGGACAAGGTTTTACTTCCCAAACATTGCTTGCGAGCTCTGTTTTCACGGCAATTTTACTTGCACTGTGAGGCATTATAACGCGACAATGCTGCATTCATCATATATATTGACATCTTCCTTGGATCCGAGCTTCTAATTTCGTCTACTAATTCAGGTTGGCAGCAGATTTGGGGAGAGCACACTGAGATTAGGATCCATTCTTACAGATGGGCAAGGCAGATTTGGTGATATATTGCCTGCTCAAGCTGCCGGACTTCTTTCATCCTTTACAGCTGCGCGTTCAGATTATTGATTGGCCCGAAAAACCTTATGTAACGTTTCATCTTTTGATGATATATGAGGTTTGCTATCGAGTAAAAGAACCCCTGGAGCTTGGAAGATTTCCCGACCTTGGGGAGGATGTAAAGAAGATATAGTGTGTGCTTGGGAGCTAAAGACCATTCCAATTTTGTATTCTATGGTAGTTTTGATTTTCATTCCCCCCCCCCCCCCCTGCCCCTCTCTCTCTGTGGCAAAGTATTTCATGTTTTTTTTTGTGTTAAGGAAATGGTAATATCATTAATAGATATTAAAAATTACATTAGGGAGGTGGAATTCCGATGGATCCCCTATCCTTTGAAAAGAGGCATTAAGCCTCAGAGGATGTTTAGCCAACAAGTGATCCAGAACACTACTTGAGTTGTAGGTATAGCAAATTCTAAAAAATATATTTCCTAAAATACGCATTACTATACCGTTACAAAAAGACTCTATAACCCAAAAAGTAAAACGGGGGTCATATTCAAACCAGATGTCTTACACAATTGTCAGAGTTCTTGTTTACAAACTTTCAAAACCCATAAAAATTAGGAGGGGAGATTAGCTGAAAACTGCATCGAGTAGTGAGTCGGCGACCACGCCACATACGAACATACCGTCCGCTCAAGATCCTCCGTTCGAAATCATGTTGTAGCAAATCTCTACCTCGAGAGATGCTTCTCCAAGTTTGAGATGGTTGACTCCATTGTTTGTTTACATAAAATTTTGAAATAAAACCTAATACTAGCATGATATAGATCATGAAGTCTACCACCGACTTTATTATTAAAAAGAAAAACCTATTTGAAAAGCGAGCCATTATGAGACGCTCTAAGTCTTGAAATTCCCAAGAGTTGTTAAGTCAAATCAAACAACTCATGGACCTTGGTGGGGCCGACCTGCGACCTCCACCTTACCATGTTTAATGTCAGGAGCCCCTTTTAAGAAATCATCGCCAGTAGCAAAAGAGACTGAAGAAGGTCCAACAGTGCCATACACAAAAATATGCTTCCAATTCAGAGTGTCAATAGCACTTAGCCTATAAAGTCAACTTCCTTAGAGACTTGGCCAGCATGGGCAGACCCAGCCATGCCAGCCCAACAATAAGCACTAAATCCCCCAAATAAAGAGCAATTTTGGACATGTCTAGCTATAACATTAGTAATTTTGGTCCAGATTTGTCAAAGACAGTCCAACCAAATTAATCCAATATGAGCTAGTATGACCCACTACATTAGATGGGCAATTAAGGACCAGGCCCTCAATGAAAAACCTTTGGCCCACCACCATGGCCCAAACGAAGCCCACATGGTCCACCAATTGTGCCTTCCCTGTTTCCGTTCCAAATCCATGACAAAGTCGCCGGCGGAACTCCGATGTCGGCAACGTCAATTGCCCAACCCTTCCAACTCCCAGTTCCTCGATAACCAATCCTGATTCTATCCACCCATACACCACCCCTTCCGAATCACCTATCATTACCGGAACAAATCCAGTCCGAAACAAATCCTTTGCAATAGTACGAGTATGAAGGTTTGTTTTTGTAGTATCGTCGTCGCGCAAAATCATTCATTGTAAAAGAACCAAAAATTCTGCGAATCAATGGGGACATCGAGAAAAGAAAAGTCCGGTCGATGACATAGATCATCGTTAGACTAGAAGACGCGTACGAAGGCGGCGTAGAAAACCCTACCATTGCAAGGAGGCCGAGGCTGCCGACTTAGTCGGAGCTCTGAGAGCGTTTTTTACTTATGGTTCTGTTTTCTTTTTGTAGCAAATCATTCTGGCAAAGTATTTCATAGTTTGATGATAAAAATTACTGTAAAAGAACTGTTTGTGTAAAGTTATACTAGATGACTTTTTAAGACACATTATGAATAATTCAATTCAATACAAGTCATTCTTTTTATTCCTCTTCTTATTACCATTATCATCCTATTAAAGAATTTTTTTTTATTTTTCTTGATTTTTTGGATGCAAAATTACTTATTACAGTTTTATAATAAAGATGTTTTAATAAATTATTTTCAATAAATAATATATGTAATGCATTTAATCTATCTTGTAACATAGTTGATCTTAAATAAGATTTTATTAGTTTTAATTTTAAAAAACGTTTTTCAGCAGAGATCTATTGTTAAGGATGAAAAAGATGGAAGATAGAAAATCACTGAGTTTTTATACTCTTAAAGTGAGTCTCAATGGGCTTAGGCATGACATATGTTTACTGGGCAACGTGTGGGATGTAATTTTATGGGGCCCCTAATTTTTTTTTGTTTTGTTTTATTTGAAGTGAAGTTTTAATTAAAATAAATAAAATTTGGAACTTTTATTTTGCGAGATTTGAGGCAATGATCTATGTTGTCTCATGTCTGACAAGGATTTGCCTCTCGTCGTGGTTGATATTGACAGATACTGGATCCTCTTACGTTTTTATGGGTCTTTCTTCTTTTTTGTAAATAACTGAGTAGCATTTACCTTGAGCATTGCACAGACATATATTATTTTAATTTAAATTATTGTAGTTGACTCAATCTGTAAAAAATTAAGATTGTCTAATCAAATCATTATTTGTATTTAATGAAGAAAAAAAATTCTAAGAAAAAGAAAAAATCCAGTTCCGGTGATTGTTTTTCCTTTCGCCTTATAAGGCAATACAATAAAACCTCTATAAATTAATATTATTGGAATTACAAGATTTTATTAATTTATACAGATAATAATTAATGGATAAATTAATAATTTATTAATTTAAAGAGTGATTTTCGATACTATTTTTAAATCTTATTTTTAGATCAAGATGATCGGTTTAAATTATTAAAAATATTACGAAAAATTAGAATGTTTTATAATTTTCTTGGAGAGTCCAAAATCAAGTTCTAATTTTATAATATTGAAAAGAGGTCATCAAGTTATGGTAAAAAGTTTATAGATCCGATCCTAATTCATAAACCAACGAAATTTTAAGATATAGAAAAAAAATCGTATATTAATGGGTTTTTCAATACCAGGAGTGTATGAATATAATTGGACAACTGAAATTTTGATTAATCAAGTACGGAGATAAAAAAAAATACTCTCAACAACCTTCTGAGTGCCAATTTTCTTAAAATTGACTTGAGAGGTTTACGCTAATACATGCTATTAAGTTATATCGTCGTTTCGAGAAGAGTGATCCACTTGACACACAAGACATGGAGAAGAAATTTGAGTCATTAAGAGTAAAAAATCGACCAATTTCTTATGAAATATGTTTTTAATATGGGAGAAACTCATTTGTTTTACATATTAGAAACGGATTATTTCCTTGTAAGAAAGCAACTTAAAGGAAGAAAATAGGATAAAGAAAGACTTATGGTTGTAATCATATTTTACTATATTATCCTAATTATGTTTGTAATTTCAGATTATTAATTTATAAGATTAATGAGACTATAGAATTTATACAAGGTCTTTTAAAAATATTATTATCTTATTAATTATCAAAATAACTATTTTTTTAATGTCTAAGTTGGGATTAGAAAAAATACTCTAATCGTCCTCAACTAAATGTCCATTTTTCTATACAAAATAAATAAAAAAGTAAACATCTAATTTCAAATGGAGAAAGTATTATTTAAAAGAGGTTATTAATTTTAGGTTTTACTGCATACTGAGTCAAACACGCGGGAAATAAATGAAAAAATTGAGACGTTGTGGGATATGTGGTCCCCAGTCGCCATCCAACAACTTGACCACCGTCAACCTGCCAATCAGGTCAACTCGATGTTCTCCTCCTTCCTTCCAATCCGGATTCTATGCGGAATAATTTTTTTTCAAATATATATAAAATGTTCCAAAACAATTTTTTCTGAGACTTATGACAAGTATTATGATGTTCAAAATATGTGTTTATAGGCTTAGAACAGGTATTTCACATAGCAAAAATAGAACAGGAATTCTAAAGCTCAAAATAAGTGTCCGAGCAGTAAAAACAGAACATATATTTTAAAGCTCAAAACATATATCCGTTTTAAATGAATATTAACAATCAAAAATTTAATAAAACGAACCAAAATAAAATTTTGCATGTACAGAATTACTCTATTCCGCACTGTAGCCAGCATCCCCTCCTTCACGCCCACACTTCTAAGGGATTAAGAGGTTAAAAAAAAAAAAACCAAAATTAGAACTCTTTCCTATTTTCACATCTCCCCGTCATTCACTCAAACCTTTCTGAAGGTTTTAGGGTTCCTTCTTTCCAAAGGGGAGAAAGAACAATTAGTGTAGAAATTTTACGAAGTTTTCCCTTTCCCCCTCTTTTTAGTACTAATTGAGCTTGTTTGAAGTTGCTAATCAGTTCAGGATTGTTTGGTGAGTGTGTTTATTTTCATTTCGTCATCTTAAATCTTAGCTTTTGGGACTTTTATGTTATCTATATTTGATTTTTCACTGATTTAGTGTTTTTGATTTTTTTTACATCTGGGTTTGTTTATTTTACTTGATCTGAGGTTGATTGACTAATGGACTGTGTATTTAAGCTAGAAATTCTACTTTGTTTTTGTTCGATTTTTTGGGTTTCCGTGGAATTATTGATCTTTTCCGTGAAGTTTGAATTAATATTACTTTGGTTTGTAACTGTTTGACCGAAAATTCTGAACCTTTTGATACCCATATATATATTTTTTCCAAATAAATTTGTGAATTTTTTGGATACATGAATATGCTTTATTTTTATTTTTTTCTATTTAATTAGAAATGAATTACCAGCTAAAATTGTATTTCTTGGTCTATTTTGATGGATTTACAAGGGGTTTTGTCATCATTAGAATCATAGAATTGTTGGTTTCTGAATACTTTTATATGGTATAATTACTTTTTGAAATAATTTTACTCAAAGTCTAGTTGAGCATTTAGCAATTTGACAAATACTTTTTTTTTGTTGTTAAGAGTCGTATGAATTTGTTAGACTTGGCTGAAAGTATGGTGTTGGATAGAATGAAATGGAGAGAATTATTCATTTGACGACCACACGGAATTCTTTCGTTGATTCACGTAGTCGACCCCAATTACTTGGGATTAAGGCTTTGTTCAACTTTACTTGCTTGTCCACGATTGTTTATGATTGTAATTTGTATTAAGCACAAGACAATTGCTAAAAGGTGTTTATGGTGTAATGCAGATGGGAACATCTTCTGGCTCTCACTTAAATCACCAACCTTCCCCTAGGATGCTGCCTCCTCGTCAACAACCTCGACCTGGTGGACTGCAGACGTCTCTGTCCCTTGTTTCACCAGATGCTTGTGGGTCGCGGTCGCCTAATTTTCAGGAGAGGGGCTCCAATTCTGATCAGATCCGCGAGTCTCCATCAGAAAGTGCAAGTTCACGTGAAACCTGGCCAACTGCTGATGCTTTGATGGGTAAGAAAGTTGGCAAAGAGAAGGAAAGGGAGAATGGTTTTGCTGAGCATTCTGTTGTTCGTCATATCTCAAGTTCCGATAAGATGTCTCTGCGTGATGTGGCTAGTGAAAGAGTAGATATTGTAGCAGAAAGAATGCAACATCTCCCCAACGATTATCTAGAAAAAGTAAAGAATGAACTTCGCGTTCTTCTTGAAGAATTAGGTGGTTCTCAGCACAGAGAGGAGTTTCTCTTTCTTCAGAAGTTAGTTCAAACTAGGGGTGATTTGACAGATAAGGCATTGATTTTGGCTCATAGGGTCCAGCTAGAAATCTTAGTTGCTATCAAGACGGGAATACAAGCATTTCTTCATCCAAGTGTCAGCCTGTCTCAAGCTTCTCTAATTGACATCTTCTTGTATAAAAGGTGCAGAAACATAGCATGTGGAAGTGCACTTCCTGCAGAAGACTGTACCTGTGAGGTTTGCTCTAAGAGAAATGGTTTCTGCAACCTTTGCATGTGTGTGATCTGCAACAAGTTTGATTTTGAGGTGAACACATGTAGGTGGATTGGTTGTGATTTGTGCTCTCATTGGACTCATACAGACTGTGCCATCCGTAATGGGCAAATAGGTATGGGTCCAACCAAAAATGGAGCAAGCTCGCCAGAGATGCTTTTCAGGTGTCGAGCTTGCAGCAGGACATCAGAATTATTAGGTTGGGTGAAAGACATTTTCCAGCATTGTGTACCAAGCTGGGAAAGGGATGCCCTGATTAGGGAGCTTGACTATGTATGGAGAATCTTTCGTGGGAGTGAGGATTCGAGAGGCAGGAAACTTTTCTGGAAGTGTGAGGAACTAATTGAAAAACTCAACGGTGGGATGGCAGAATCCATGGCTTGCAAAGCAATCTTGATGTTCTTTCAAGGTATGCATATGTTTTGAATGACAAAAGTTACTCCCTCCGTCCCAAATTGAATGTCCACTTCCCATTTTAGTTTTTAATGGGAAGTTTGTCCCAAAATGAATGTCCACTTACTTCAAATGGACGTTGTTTTCCCCTAAAATCTCACAACTAACCTTCTAGATTTGAGGAGTCAAATTCCACTAACTCATGGGTCCTCCTATAATTAAGTATATTTCTGTAACTTTCTCATGGTCAAACTAATTCTCTTAATTCTTGTGAAAATCAAATGTGGACATTCAATTTGGGACTGAGGGAGTATTAATTTAAGGCTGTGCTATCCATTTGCTTAGTTATGTGCAAAAGTGTTGCGGCATTGCTGAGAACTTAGATTCCTTTTCCTTTTAACCTTCTGTCCTCACCTCACTTTTTCTTTATTGAATTAACATTTAAAATTTGACATCTTTGGATGTTATTGGAACAGTAACTGAAGCTAATCTTCATCTTGATGCATTGGGTTGTTTTATGGCAAATGGGATTTCATGATGTCAGACCTGCAAACTGTAAAACTACTCAATCCTTCAATGACAGGTTGCAGGGGTTTCGGCTCTACGTTAAATTTCAACACAATCTTTTTTATTTGAGATCTATACCACTCACTAGGTTTCTTGTCTAGAACTTTAAGGTTTGTGACCTGTAATTTAGTTTAAAATTTTGATCTTTCATAAAGTGGTAATGGCATTGGCAAGTTATAAAAAAAATTATTTAACAGATAATAACTTTCGTTGACCTTGGGAATTCATTTGATGTTCTCCCTACCTGGCCTCTTACTAATATCTAGTTATGAAGAGATTAATTTATTGTAAACAATGAGTTCTTTCATGAATTACCAAGGCAAGTGGTAGATTTTTGTCTAGTCATTTGTTGAGCCAGGAATTTAGCGTTGAGGGCGAAACCTGCAACAGTATGCCGAACTACATATAAAAACTGCAAAAAAAAATGTTGGGGGGGGGGCGAATTTGATAAAATATTCCAAACTACATATAAAATTTACTATATCTAATAGTATTTTTAGAAATCTTGAGGGGTGGCGGCCCCCTCTGTCTTCGTCCCTGGTTCCCACCAACTGGCTTCTTTTTAAATCCAGTGATGGACCGACTGTGGTCTGGAGCTGCTTTGAATTAGGTCTTCGTTTCTTTGAGGGGAGCAGGTTCTTCCTTTCATGTCTAATAACATAACACGAAATGTGAATTGGAAAGTTGGGACTGCTTCTTTTAGTCGCCCTATGTGACCGCATTGCTCCCGTGGGCTCTTTTCTTTTAAAGTACGAAGTACGAACTGTAAGAAGGGAAGGAAGTAAAATGACCTGATGTCTTCCAATTTCTTTCTGCTACTTCTTCTTGTCATATTTCAAGAGGCTTTATGTATGAAACTTCCATCCTTTTGAGAGCATTCTACTGGAAACAGCTATTTTCTGGTCTTCAAGTTCTATCAATGTAAGAAATATTCTAGATATATTTGTTCTTTGTTTTCTCTTTCTAATTCCTTTTTACCTTATCCAGAACTTGAGGGAGGCGATCCTTCTAAGAATCAAGAGAGCGAGGAGGGTCGGCTTATAGCTCCACAGGAGGCATTCAACAGGATTGCTGATGTCGTGCAGGAAGCAATTAGAAAAATGGAAATAGTAGCCGAAGAGAAGATGAGGATGGTAAAAAAAGCCCGATTAGCAGTTGAGGCCTGTGATCAGGAGCTGAAGGACAAAACAAGGGAAGTAGCAGCACTACAGGTGGACAGGCAAAGAAAGAAGCAACAAGTTGATGAACTCGAAAGCATTGTGAGGCTTAAACAGGCTGAAGCTGATATGTTTGAGCTCAAGGCAAACGAGGCTAGAAGAGAAGCCGAGAGACTACAAAGGATCGCACTTGCAAAGACAGAGAAGTCAGAAGAGGATTACGCCAGTAGGTATCTCAAACAACGATTGAATGAAGCTGAAGCTGAGAAGCAGTTCTTGTTTGAGAAGATTAAGCTTCAGGAGAGTTCAAGAACATCGCAGAGCAGTTCTGGGATGTATAACAAAATCCAAGACATGCTTAAGAACATGTATAATGTACCATCAAAGATGGAGGGCCAATCTAACGATCTTCACTCGCTTGGCGGTATTCCATAAAATAAAATATATCTGTTACATTAGACAATTGAACATTTAACTTTATTTTCAGATTATATATAGTTCGCTTTGTGCATTATTTCTTGTGTATTGAAATGTTCTTTTTGTTTGTAGTCTAGGGAAACACCTTGAGAGTTCTAATGTAAATGTATCATACTTTACTAGTGTAATTTGAACTTAATTTCATGGTGCTTTTTACCTTTTTTTCTTCCTGATTTCCTATATCAGCTTTGTTTTTCTTGGGCAATTTCCAGCTCTTCCATGCAGTGCCAATGGCTTTGCTTATGGACGACTGCGTCATGATCAAGGAAAATCCAATTCTAGAACCGTTCTTGTGGGACTGGTCCCACAATTCCCTCGCATGAATTGGGCGAGGCCTACCTATAGATGTGGGTTCCGCTCAATTAATGTGAGGGGACTGTGAGATCAGAGTCCTACAAGGAAGGTCCTAGGATTGAGTAACCCTATGATCAAGGACTCTTCCCCTGGTTGTGGAAAGAACCCATTTACCAGAAAAGGGGATAATGTTTCTGTTTTTTTTATTGAGGTTCATAAAGTGTAAATTATTTGTAAGAGAAAATGTGACTGCAGTGAACACTTCGTTGGTTTCGAATAGAAATCTTATCTTCATGTTTTCTTTCTAAAACAGTTTTTTGGTTGATCCATATTAGTAGTTGGCGGTCAAAAAATACTAGCACAATTGATCGAATACTTCTTAAATCACAACAATAGGTTTCGGATTCGATAATTTTTAGTGCGATAATAAGAAATTAAATTAAAGAAAAAAACAGTGCTAGAATGGTGTGAACATTGGACCCTTTAATGCTGTCCAAATTCTTGGTTTTCTCTGTTGAGACCAGGTTTGGAGATTCACATTATCGGATAAGGCCACATCCTGCATCACAACAATCTTTTTGGAATGCTTGATCATTTTTTCAATGGTGCCCTTGTATTTTTGTGTTAAAATATAAGTACCTATGGCCGTTCACCATGTGGCCTTTTGTGAGGACCAAAACGAGAACAAACAAGTCGAGGGACAACAAGCTAAATAGCCATATTCTTCATTTCTAAACATTTGCACAACTAGATACACGACAAGCACAACACTTTGCTCATACGGCATGCACGATTACACACTTGTTTAGACACTGCGAACATAGCTACAATTCGAGTTCAATCATCTATTCACGCCTAACCAACATGAATAACTGTAACGGTCCTAGTTATAGTCCAAACTAGGACAGCCCAAGAAGTACAACACATGGGTTTTATAAAATCCCCTAAACAACGAGCCCAAGGTTTAATGATTCATTCTTACATTGTATCATCACCCATCACCATGGACTCCACGAAACCGTTACAGTCTCAATGATATCCACGTCGGGTTAAGGCCCAAGAAGTATACATTTCACAAGATCTCCCGGGATCTACACAATTCACGTTTATAAGTCGAACAAATCCTGCTAATCAGTTGATCCTAGAGAAGAGCTCAAATAAGGGCGACGACTCGGTCGACCAAACCTAATAGACACCAAGACCTAACAACCAATTAAGACGACCCAACGACGACTAACAAGTAAATCCAACAAATAAGCAATTACGCCAAGTATGAATGTCAAATATCAAATAGGAAACAGTAAAGGCAATCCAAGAACGATATTAACGTGCACATTTAATCAAATCAACACAATTCACGACACTATGACGATCCACCACATAAGATGCAATTACACCGAAACTTCATCTGTTTTATGCATGAAAACATGTAAAACACTTCATACTTATAATCTACGTATAAAGGATGGATTTCATGAGTTTTATATAAGAAATTACAGAGATGTAGTATCCTTACCTCTTATGGAAAAAAATACACAAAAATATACATAATTTCCGAAATCCCAGAGACAACTCGCTCCCAGTGCTATAACTTCTCGCTCTAAACTCCGAATTAAATTATGTTTTGCGCTCACGCGTAGGTCTTTCGAATACGGTCATTTTGATATGTGGTTGTCCAAATCGGATGTCGTTTACCTACTTAATTGCTCACTCAAAGTTCTACACAAATTTTATTCTCTCTTTTCTTTTTCTTTCTTTCCCTGCCGACTCCCTCTCTTTTCTCACGTCTCACTCTTTTTTTTTCCTTTCCTTTTATTTTAGCAACTCCCCTAATCCCAATATAACTCCTTATTTACTCCTCCTCCTAATTAACTCACCAATCACTCATCTAATTAGGGGTGGAAATGAGTTAGGCTCAAATCACACTAAATTTGCTCAGCTCATAGCTCAGCTCAGATTTGATGTGAGCTAATTTTATTAGCTCAAGCTCATCAATAGTTCACGAGCAGCTCAGCTCATTTATTTACAAATATTTTTGAAAAAATACGATGACTTATACAAAATAAATCAAGAGATTTTATTAGCACAATGACATATAATAGAAGTTTATATTTTTCTACTAATTATACTATGTATAGACTCTGGTAAAAAAGGTTTAACAAGATATAAAATTAAACCAATGTAAATCAACAAAAATCTAACTATCAAATATTATAATCCTTATTAATAAATGTCAAAAGTCTTCTTATATAACCAATTTGATTTTTGTGGCATATTTTTCCGCCTGAAAAGATAAAACTATAGTGTTATCATAAAAAAAGTATTTTGTGGATTAACAATTAATGATTATCAGTGATAATATATTTTGAGTTTCTCTTAATGTCATAAGTGACTCGAGTCAATCTCAATCACAACTCAATGCTTGAACTATTTTCGGGCAAAGAAGCTCGATATGAATCAATAACTCTTCCACTTTGAGAAAATTAGAATATTATAATAGATTTCTAAGGTTGTCTTAGTTTATTTTCCTTAAAAAGATGTGCAGCTACTTTTTTTTAAAGGGTATATATATAGCCAACTCATGATCTAAATGAGTCGAACTCTATCTAACTCAAGCTCGACTCATATTTTAGATGAGCCAAAAATCTTGGCCCATGTATTGCTCATTTAGCTCATGAGTTGAGCTCATTGAGTCGAATCGTGAGCTATTTACGAGGCGGCTCAACTCACTTTCACCCCTACATCTAATTTAACTATTCTTCTAAATAATTCCCAACAAAATCCTCCAACTTCCTAAACTCACACACTTAAACCCCCAATATTCCTAACACTTACAAAGCGCCACTCAACAAAACGTACTCAACTATAACACGTAACATGTTATAACAATTAAATAGACACGTAATCATATAATCACACAAAAAATTAATGCCTCCGAAATTAGTTAATCAACACGTAAGCAAAAGTTTCGAGTATCACATAATTTTTAGGTTAGGGGCAAAAAACTGTAAAAGTAGACCGAACAAAATATAAAAAGTGTTGGGGGATAGAATTTTTAAAAATCCCAGTGCATTGTTTAATCATCCTTGCTAACTTGCCGTTTCTTTGTTAATTCCTTGTTTGCAATGGAATTTGTTTCTAGCTGGGATTTGTAATGGAAGCCATTCTCAACTCCCTTTGTGTAGCCTT
Source organism: Vinca minor (assembly GCA_026122235.1). NCBI lineage: Eukaryota > Viridiplantae > Streptophyta > Magnoliopsida > Gentianales > Apocynaceae > Vinca > Vinca minor. The sequence continues at coordinate 3,931,051 of JAOCZM010000241.1, read as the reverse complement.
AATGAACTGAACCAAACCGATAGTAGCACCAGAACTTTTCATGGCAGAAGCTTGCATTCTATTGCTGGTCCAGTGTTACTAATTAGGTGGAGGAGATTATGATTTATAGCTGGGATTATTGTGGTGGGTTTTGTCGGATAGGGAAGTGAGGTGGGGTAGAAGAATTGTGGGTTGCAAGGGTGGATGTAATGCCCAGGACCTTTTGACCTTAGAAATTGCATGATCATATTTAAATGTTATGTGACTAATTGACTTTTTATATGTGTTATATATTATGTACATAATTGTTTAGGGTTGTTATGTCGTCTTAGATTAATTAGAGGACCTAATGCATAAAAAGAATTATATGTTGGTTAATTGGTTAATTTTGGAAGGAGGTTAGTGTATGAAGGGGTGCCATTTAAGATAAGGTCAAGAGGAGGGATGTATCTATTCATTGGTTGCCTACTTTAGAGTTATAACCTTCCAGAAATCTGGAGTTTAGACAGCCTATAAATAGAGTAAGAAAGTAGAGAAGGGAAGGGAAGAATAAGAAAGAAAAAGAGAGAAAATAAGAATGCTGAAAAATCTGGACAGCAAGTAAGAACACTTTGGCAGACATAGCAAATCATCTTAGAATACTTTCATATTTTAACCATAGATACTAGACTACTTAAACTATATTTTGACAGAAGGAATTTCCATTTTAAGTTCTGTATTAAGAGATATCATCATCGGAGTAGAAGGTTCTGGCAGATTAGGTAGTCTGTGGGAGTTTGCACTTTTGAGATAGCAAAAGGTGGCGGTTTTCAGCGATTCTTAGTTCTTTTCGAAGAGGACTGATAGAGCTACGCTTGGTATTCAACGGAGTAGCATTTGGAGTTCTGTATTTCGAGTTATAGGATTGGGAAGTCAGTTTCTAAGTCTCAGAAAATTCAAGAAAAACAGATTCTGGACAGCCTACGTGCACCGCACTAGAAACGTCGTAAAGGTAAATCTAGAATTCCAAATCCTCTGATTCTTTTTGATTTAGAAACTAGACTTATAGGGCTACGATTTGACCAGAGGAATTAGGATTTTAACTTTCAGATTTTCCTGTGTACGTCTTTCAATTAGGAACACGAATCAGATTTTCTGGATTTGTTACAAGTTAAGAACATAACGGTGATAAGGTAAGGACCCTTCAACTTTGAGTTTTTCCAAAGCTTTCATAAACTGATAATTTACAGATTATGTATGAAGTATGAATGAAAAATGGTTTTATCATGTTTTCTTGCATAAAAGTGGATGAAGCAATATTTAATGTGAACGCATGAATTGTGTGATGTTTAATTGCGCATGTCTATGATAGCATGATTACTTGCTGTTTTATGATTGTAAGCATAAGGGAACATCCCATTTGGGACATTGACTAAGAAAGGATCCAATATGTTTATGTTATGCTTATGTTATGGATTTTATGAGAAGTCAATGTACCTAATTTGGGATAAGATGTAGCATGTAGAGTTGTGTTATATGATAAGTATATAGATAAGATGTTGGGAGAGGCCCAAACATCAAGTCATGATGTACGATGTCACGAACAGGATACAACGATATATGATGTTTGCATTTGATATTTGATGTGAGCGGTTTTGCAGGGAAATGGAAGTCGTTTTCTAACTGTTTTTCAAGTTTTGGAGTTGTTTAGTTGTCTCGTAGTAAGGGTGTAGACGACGGCCGTCGTCTGTACTCGAGCTAATGAGAAGCTAGGCATTCCCACGTTTACGCTAGGCTAGAACCTTCACTTCCTAGCGGTCTCACAGTGGAGGGGTAAGAATGGTGGGTGCGCAACTGTCATTCCTAAAGCTGTCGAGAAAGCTAGGAGGTTGAGTCGCAGGTATTTATGATTTCTCGAGTGGAGGGGTAAGATGTGTAAGGTCGTTGTATGGGCGGCGATTCTGCACTCCCAATATTCTAAGAAGTCAGAAATATTTTGCATACCATGATTTTTACTGCTTTATTGATGATTATGTTTTTAAAGTTATGAAATATTTTGGGATGCATAAACTATTTTAATTAAGTGTCTATATATTTCTTCATCCCAAAGTTGAAGGAATCTTACTGAGCAATAGTTGGTTTTGCTCACCCTTATCCACCTTTCCTTTTCAGATGAGCAGGATGTTAATTACGAAGGGTACGTGGGGGACGTCGTGTTCGAGTATCAGGGAGATAACACTTTATAAACGTCTAGCTCACTTTACTGTTTTGAAATAGACTAAGTGTGATGAACTTTGAAGTATGTTTAAGTGGTACTATTTCAGTTATGATGTACCCTTTTAAGTTAAGTTATATATAAACTATTTGAAGTTTTAGTATGTTTTATAGCTTCCGTTGATGCATGTATGAGTTTTATGTTATGGGTTCTGTGTTCCGTTTGGCAAAACGGAACGCTGCAAGGTCGTTTCCCGGTTACGGGGCGTGACAGTGGAAGCAGGGACGAACCCAGGAATTTGGTATTGGAGGGCGAAATTAGTAAAAAAAAATTAAAATTCTTTGGGGGCGATAAAAAAGGCAAAAAAAAAAAAAATTATTGGGAGGGTGAAATTGATAAAAATTTTCAAAATACATATAAAATTTTGATAAATAGTAGTATTTTTAAAAATCTTGGGGGACGCCGACCCCCTCCCCCTGTCTTCATCCCTGGGTGGAAGAAGAAGATAGTTGGGGCAGCAGTTGGTGGTGGAGCCATGGAGAATGAAGATGGAAGGAGAGGGTGGACAGGGGTACCATTCTAAAATGATGTAAAATACCTTAAATACCCTTTAAATTTTTGTTTGACTCGATTTTTTTCCTTCAAAAATTCTGTTGACCGTAATTATTTTTGAACACCTTATATAAGTTTAAATTTAGAGATTTTAATGTTCAGAATTATTCTTCAGGGATCTTAAAATATTTAATAAAAAATAATTAAAAAAACAAGGTTTATGAACCATATATAAGTTCGAAACTGTTCATGGACAAAATTCACGAATTTGCCTCTCTCACATTCGCAGGCAGAAAACCATCCCGTCTGTCACCTCCTTCATTCGGCCACCCCTAAGTCTCCTCCTTTCTCCAATTTTGACCTCTCCCCAACTAGAATTAGTAATTACAGAAGAAGAAGAAGATAGAAGATGTCGGAAAAGTTCTCTGCAACGCTTAGAATCGGAGACTTGAATGATTACATAGCGCCGTCGCAGGGTTGCGTTGTTTCTCTCAAGGCTAATTCCATCTCTACTAGTTCAGCTTCGAGGCTTAATAAATCCTCCCAGGTAATTTTATTTCTAAAAAAAGTAATGCACTCGGTCAAAATATCATTATTATTCTTTTATATAGGTCTTGTATACATACATACCACTAGCTTTATTTATGTATGTAAGAGAGTAATATTGATATTTTAATTGACAGGGTACTTTTTGCTTTTTGGTTGATTAATTTTCGCTAAACGACTTATATTATGGTTCTTTTGCTGTGATTTTTGCTAATTAAGAAGAATTACCTTTATTTAATCTCAATTTTCTTTCAGGAACTGTCAAAGTCTTTTCTTTTTTCCACTAATTTTGTTAATTGCCTTTAGAAATTTAGAAATTGATGATATAGTTCTATGCTATTGTGGAATTAGTTTTATTTTTCAGCATTTTATTTTTTTTTGGAAATTAATTCAGTGTATTTTCCCTGGGTCGTTGCTATTGAAATTAGGATCAAGTTATCTGTTTTTTTCGTTTCTTGTCATCTTTGAAAAAAACGTAAATTACCATGAATGTGGGCTTAATATTGTGTTATTTTGAATAATTTCTTAAGTGTGACTTTTGCTTCAAATTGCTTAGAAAATAGGGAAATTGGGGAATGCTGTGAAGCCAGTGGAAACAGAAGCTGTAAAGATTTCGCTCAAGGATTGCCTAGCTTGCAGGTATATTGCGTACAGTGTTTCCTTTTTTTTACTCTGTACTTATATAATTGATAGTGGATAGAATGTATCCTCTTTTCATAAATTGAACAAAATAAGTGCACTATATCTTATTATGTGATATGTTAGACGTTCTAGGCAATCCTCTTTAGGGGGTTCAGATTTTACGGTTTATAACTTAGAATTTTGTCCTATATTAAGAGAATAGTGATGGGAATATGTGTGTATAATGGAAGTTCCCCATGCCTGTTGGAGCCCTCAACTCCATTCATGAATCTTTTATCAAATGTTACTTTGTTGGTTTTGCCGATTGTCATTATGTATAGAAAAAAAGTGAAATGAAGGAATGAGTTGGGAAGTAAAAAAATTTCTTATATGCTTGCAGCGGGTGCATAACTTCCGCAGAGACGGTTATGCTTGAAAAGCAAAGCTTAGATGAATTCTTATCTAATATCAATAAAGGAAAGGCTGTTATTATCTCTCTGTCTCCACAGTCTAGAGCTTCGCTTGCTGTCTATTTTGGTCTTTCTCCTCTCCAGGTTAGTTAAAAGAATTCATCTATAGCATTTTTCATGCTAAATGTTTCTAATTTTTTGAAATACATGAAGCTGATTAACCGTGACTATTGCTTCTTTAATATTTCATAGGTTTTTAGAAGGCTCACTACATTCTTCAAGTCATTAGGGGTGAGGGCTGTTTTTGACACCAGTTGTAGCAGAGACTTATCACTAATTGAATCATGTAATGAATTCATAACACGTTATAAACAAAGGGACTCAACCACTGATGATCAGTCTCATTCGCCACTACCCATGATTTCTTCTGCCTGTCCTGGTATGTTGGCATCCCATATTCTTGCCTATTTTTCTGGGTAGCACATTTTCGGCAATGATAATGTAACTGCTTAACGGAGTAGTTTCTTACTTGGCATCTTTGTGTACACTTGATTTGCAGGTTGGATATGCTATGCAGAAAAGACTCTTGGGTCCTATATTCTTCCACATATTTCATCAGTTAAGAGTCCTCAACAAACCATAGGGACTATTATTAAGAACTACATATGCCAAACACTATCACTGAGGTAAGGTTTTGCATTATTTGTTGGTTTCGAGGCCTTGTTGATCAGACTTCTAGTTGAACTTCGTGTAATTTCGTATTACACTTTGCTTTGCAACATGGATAAAACTTATAAAGAGGTTTCAGATTAAGATGATTTAATTTGCTTCTGAATTCAATAAACTCCCTAGTTTTACTCAGTGAATTTCGTGACAAGAACTTCATACTTTTAGATAACTTAAAGGTTTATTGAACTTTTAGCAGTTCGCCTGTTGTCTGCACAGATTTGTCTAATAGGATATCTGTCACACCATCACATGTAGGCAAGCATAAAGAGAGTTAAATTTTGAGGTAGTTATTCGGTTTTGGTTCCTTTCAGGCCCGAGGATGTATACCATGTGACAGTGATGCCGTGTTACGACAAAAAACTGGAAGCCGTTAGGGATGATTTTAGTGATCCAGTCACGGAGGTAGACTCAGTTTTGACAACTGGAGAGGTTTTAGATTTGATACAGGTATTCCCACAATCTTCATGTTTATCCAGGGGAAAAAACACAACATTTTTTATATGAGAATATGGGCCGTTGTGATTTCCTTCCACTTTTGTGCATAAGAGCTGTACTACTTGCTTTTTATTTTATTATAGTTGATTCACATGCCTATTTGTGGATTGCAGTCAAAAGTAGTTGACTTTCAAACATTGGAAGAGTCTGCTTTGGACAAATTGTAAGAACAGTTACTTTCATATACGAGTTTCCATGGTATGTCAGTGTGTTGGCGACTAATCTAGATAGTTTGACAGGCTAACAAATGTTGATGAAGGTGACCATCTCTATGGAGTCCATGGGAGTTCTGGGGGATATGCCGACACAATATTCCGTTATGCTGCCAAGGTGCTCTTTAATAAGGAGATTATGGGCCCCCTTGACTTCAAGGTCATAAGGAATTCGGACTTCAAAGAAGTGACTCTAGAAGTAAGTTCCCTGTACCCTCTTCCATATCACATTCTAATTGATGTTTGCGTTACGTGCAGTGCGTTTTTTATATTGTAAACCATTTAGCCAACTCATAGGCATTGCCTAACATATTCTCTGAAAATATACCTAAACCCTCCATGAAAAATGGGCTTCCTTCATGTATCTCCTTTTCTATTCCCCATGCTCATGTGTGTGCAGAGAATCTCAATCATGTACCACTTCAACAGTGTTTACAGTGGGAAAATTATGGATGCATGTCATATTTTCTTTAAAGATTTTTGTTTTCATAGCTTTGATATCACGTTGTGTCCTGTGGTCGTAATTTTCCTTTACTGCAGATAGGAGGTGAGACTGTCTTGAAGTTTGCACTTTGTTATGGTTTCCGGAACCTGCAAAATGTTGTTAGAAAAATCAAGAGCGGAAAGTGCGAATATCAATTTTTGGAGATCATGGCGTGTCCTTCAGGTAGGTTTTTTTCCTAATTGATCCTTCTGTGGGATGATTCTTATATAGAGCATCAGAATGTGCTTTACCAGATTATAATAGCTGCTTCTTTTGTCTAACAGGATGTTTAAATGGTGGAGGTCAGATTAAACCAAAGCGCGGGGAATCTGCAAAAGATTTGATCCAGTCGTTGGAGGCTAAGTATATGGAAGATGTGAGTATTTGCTTCAGAATGTGCGCCAATTTAGTTCTCCCGTCATGTTGTAACTATTTGAATTATAAATTTATTCAATGTATGCTAATGGTTAAGACAACACATTCTTCAAGATGCTTAGAGTTCACCTGATACGCTTAATAGAATTAAGAGAAGAAACTGAAGTGACCTTTACAAATCACAATAAGTTTGTACCGGATGATCTTGGTCCCGGTCCCTTTAACAATTGGATAAGACCATAGTTCTGACTGCATTTCTGACCCCAGTATACATTGGTTCTTCATTTCTTATATGCAAATAAATAGCATTCCACGCTAGAATATTTTTTGTCAAGTGCTTTTCTTTTTCCTTTTCCTTTTTTGGTAATAAAAGACGGTTGTTTGGTGCTGTTGCAACATAATGATAAATAACATACCCATTTAAGCCGGACGGTGACCAAGGACAGCTGTGCAACTCTCTTTGCCAAAAGATACTTTCCGCCTTTCGATTATTAAAAGCTAGTGTTAACTTATTGTTATTTCTTAAATCTAAGCTAGTGTTAACTTATTGTTATTTCTTAAATCTATTAGGTTGTGGCTACTGATCCTTTTGAAAATCCCATCGTAAAAGCGATATATGCTGAGTGGCTTGATCAGCCTGGTTCAGAGAAAGCGAAGAAACTTTTACACACGAAATACCACCCTATCGCGAAAAGTATTACTTCTGAGTTGCAGAATTGGTGAGCAATATTCTGGATCTGCTTCCTCAGGATACGACGAAAAGGTTAGATGACAGCTGTTACGTCAAATGGTGAGAATTGGTTGCATATTTCTGGCACATTTCATCGCTCCATTGTGTAGCCATTTTATATCTTAACACTTCTCTCCAGAGTCCTTGCTTGATGTTTTGAGGAGTACAATTTTGGTAGGGAGAAGAGATGATTTGCTGAACTCAAGTCATATTTGTATATACGCCGTACATTTTTTTCCCCTCTTCTTATATATAAAGCGGGATCTGTATTATTTAAGCCGAGGTGAAACTGATTGGGAATTTTTTCATCTTTTTTACTCCGTCATTTTAGGTTTCTATGTGTTTAGTTACCTGGGAACCTGCATTTAGGTGGTTATGGTTCTCTTCAAGTGACATGGTTGAATGCAAATTCCATTTGTGGGGAGTTGAGGGAGCCAAGATAAAAGTCCTCCCACCTGGTCGGGCTGCTGGGTCACCTTGATTTACATTCTCGAACTATTCGGTTAGATTAGGGTGTGGGGGTCCTGAGGGTGTGGATATCGCCTTTTTTGTGTATAGAGAGTTGAGGGAGCGTTTTGGTATGGCTAGACATCATGTTATCAAATCTCATCTCCTTCAATTTGATGTGATATTTTGTTCTTTTTATTTGTTGGAGATGGACTAGTACAAAGGTAACTCCATCTCGTGTAAAGGGAAGTTTTTTTTTTTTTTTTGCTAAATAAATTATATTTCCATTAATCACAAATAGCCGAGGCCATTACAATCAAAGGAAAATCTGCAAATACAGAAAGTAACAGTTATACAATGATTTAAAAAATCACGATAACAGACAAAAGACACACCCAAGAAAACTTGGATGGTTAGGAAAAACAACTAATAAAACTAGCAAACTAAACAAATACATAATCTTCTTCTTCAAAGCATCTTCATTGCAATCCTCGAAACACAGGGACAGGAGAATATCACTTTCAACATCTTCCTTAGGGGTCGACAATTTATAGGACCATGGGCGTATCAACCGTCCTATAAATTGTCTCGGAAAGATATAAAAAGATGATAAAGGGCCCAGATCAAGTCCGGGTTGAACACATCCTCCTAGAAAAATAGAAAAAAAATCTAGATCTACGAAGATCTGAGATTCATCTAACCACTGCATCTTGAATCTTGAAGAAAAAAACTCTGAAAAAGGTTTCATATGATTCGTAGTACAAAATAGAGTAATATTAACGGAACAAAAGGACCAAGATTTGACCATTGGCCGGAGCCAATGGCCAAATCTGGCCAGCAGCAGGCGGAGAAGAAAAAGCAGGAAGAAAAGGAGAAGAGAGAGAAGAGAGAGAAAAGGGGGAGGATGAACTTTGTTTAGATTTCGTGTAAAGGGAAGTTAAAGCATAGACAACAACAAAAGAATAATGCAATCCGACACAATTTTTTGACCCAGGTGTACTCTGGATTTTTTAAATTTTCCGTATCATATATATATATTAAACAAAATTTTATATAAAATTAACAATCAAATAGTAGGGGTAAACAAATTCGGTTTTGTCGAATTCCGACCGAATTCGAATTGAATTTAGTAATTTGGTTTCTCGGTAATTTGGCGTGAATTCGGTAATTCAGTCATGACCGAATTCGAATTGGTCGAAATTGGGACGATTTCGGTCAGACCAATTTTGAATTCGGTCAGACCGAATTCGAATTGGATTTTTTAAATAAATTTATAATAATATTAGATAATAAGTATATATATAAAAAAAAAAAAAAAAAAAAAAGCTAACCTAAGTCTCTAACACTCACACCCACCGCCTCCCTCCCTCTCAGGACTTGCGATTCCTCCAAGATCCAAAAGTTCCACCGCCTCTTCTCCATCCTTCCACCTCCTCCCTCCACCGGCGCCGCCTCTCCTCTCCTCCATCCATCCACCGGCGCCGTCTCTCCTCTCCTCCATCCATCGCTGCCTCTACGATTTAATAGGTAAACTTTTTTTTTTTAACTTATTTATCTGCAGTTTGAATGTTTCTGGAAAATCGTTTTTTTTTTTTTATGCCAATTCTTTAAGCCAGAACTTAAAAACATTCAGTATATGGTAGGCAACTTTTAAAGAGTTATGAGTCCTTTTTTGCTTCTCAGTACCTTTTTTTGCTATGTTTTGGAATTTTTTGCTCCAAAGTACTTTTTGCTATTATTTGCTATTTTAATCAGTTCTTGTTTTGTTGTTCAATTTTGTCACTTTTTCAGGTGAAACCATGTCATCTTCCCAAAGTTCAAGTCCGAATCAAAATTCAGATGAAGTGTTCAAAATTTGTGATGAAACCCTTGTAGATTATGATGAAACCCTTTTTAAAAATTGAATATGTTCCAATTCGGTCGAAACCGAATTCCGAATTCACCAATTCGAATTCGGTCGGTTTTTTGAGGTATGAAAAAAATGAAAAAATCAAATTCAAATTACCGAATTGGCCAATTCGAATTCGGTGCTCACCCCTATCAAATACTAGTCAAATTAGAGTACACAAAGTTCGTCCATAATAATTAAATTCAATACCATAACAAATAATAACAAGTTTAAATACTAAAATAATCAAGCGACGCAGTTTTGGATAGAAAATTGAGTTTAAAAAAAAAAAGTCGGCAAAATCATTTTGATGGATTTTGACCAAATTTGACCATTTAATCGGTTTTGACAAACTTTTGACCGATTAAATTGGTCAAGCGATCCTTTACCCTGACTATTGCCGACTAGCATTTTTTTGCGAAGACCAATTTTTACAACACTACTTCCTACTTAGTGTCTATTTTGAAAATTTTCAACTTGGATTGAGTATTAGAAGCATACGTTTGACTGTCGTGGAAGAATATGTGAAGCCCCAAGTTAAAAAAAAAAAGTGAGAAAATCGAATTGAGCTTCAATCCAAATACACCCTTAAGCCAAGAAACAAAAGTAGCTCCATAGGCATAATGGCTCATGCATCTTCAACAAATGCATATTTTTGACTAATTACTAAGCTTATAAATTTAAATGGGACACCAAGGATCATATAAATTTAATTCAGAAATATGAAAAGATGATGGAACAAAAAATAAAAATTTACAGGATAGTTTGTGCCTCAAAAATGCTTATGATGCATCTGCACTCCATATGTGCATTTTTCTCTCATCAGATCTCCGGCCATCACGGGCTGAACTACTTCCTGTCTTTGAACATTGGCAACAATCCGAACTTTTCGACAGCTTCCTCGCGCAAGAGTTAAAGCCACGACGATGATCATGCGATATTTGTGAATTATTCGTAAATGAAACTTCATCATCCGTAGAATCACATTCTTCAAAATCCTACACAGGAAAATGTAATCTTATTTCCGTTGTTATAATTTGATCTGCTCTTATTAACGCTATAAATTCAGAAAAAAAGAAAGATTAAATCAATGCAGCATTTACCTTGGAGGATTTGGTTTTAGCATAATAAGGTGTTAAGCAAGGATTCAAATCTTTGAGGAACAAATCATCTGGACTTCCAGGTGTTGCCTGATTACCAGAACTGAACACCTGATCAAATTGCTGAATGATGAAAGCCATTAAAGTTAATATATACTACATTAAAATCCCAAACTGGAATTCTAAAAGAAGGGAAAACGAAAAAAAAAAATATGAAAGAAATAAACTAAAATAAATACAAAACAATGCTACAGAAGTCGCTACTTGGTCTCCAGACTGGCGATAGAGACTAGTGAGTAGTTGACGATTAGTCGGCTTATCTAGATTACAAACGATTTTTTAAAATTCTCTTATCCCATATATTATACTAGTCAAAATTCCATAAAAAATTAACAATCAAATACTAGTGCATCCATAATAATTAAATTCAATATGAGAATAAATAATGAGTTCAAATACTAAAATAATCAAACGACGTAGTTTTTGGGCAGAAAATTGAGTTAAAAAAAGTCAGCAAATTCGTTTTGACTGACTTTTGACTGATTTTGACCCATTAAGTTAGTCAAACGATTTTTTGCCCCAACTAGTCAATTAGGTGCCGACTAACTATTTTTTGCCGAATAGTCGGCCGACTAAACCGATTTTAACAACATTCATATAAAATGAGATCTTTGAATTTCCATCATTTATATTGACAATAAAAGAACTGTTTTTTTTTTTTTTTGGGTAGGGGTTAGTAATCTAGGGCAGTTGCCCGATATCGATCCAAGGACCTCACGGTCGTGGGTAGAGGCTAACCCCACTGAGCTGTGGCACTCTGACACAATAAAGGAACTAGATCAAGAAAGAACATCAAGGAAGTTTAAGGGCATCATATTTGGAGAGAGTCGATTTATATGCGCAAAAAAAAAAAAAAAAACCGTTTATCTTATTGTTCGTTCCATAGATAACCTAAGATGAACACACCGATTTAGTATATTCCTGCTCTCTCAGATAGTATTGTTATGTAATTATGAACCGTCGTGATTTAATTTTGGATTTAGATAGTTGAGTCAGATGAAGCCGAATTAGCTGCCTCTTCTTGATCGTATCCCGGTGTCCTTGGGGAGCTATGACTATCACGGCAACCTTTCATTGAATATTTATCTGCCTTCACCTGTTTATATCACCAAATTGATTTAAATCAATGAAAACAAAGAATGCAATAAATATCAAAATTTATGTCGTTTAGAGTTAACAATAAGAATAACATGGTTGAAAATGCAGTTAGAATCACTCATTAAGTTTCATTGTCGTAAAAATCGGTAGTCGGCACCTAACTGACTAGTCAGTGTAAAAAATCGCTTGACCAACTTAATCGGTCAAAGTTGGTAAAAAAATCGGTCAAAACGACTTTGATGACTTTTTTTTTTTAAACTCAAATTTCTACCCAAAACTACGTCGTTTGATTATTTTAGTATTTGAACTTGTTATGATATTGAATTTAATTATTATGGATGAACGTTGTATACTTTGATTTGATTAATATTTGATTGTTAATTTTTTATCAAATTTTGTTTGACTAGTATAATATATAGGATAAGGGAATTTTAAAAAATCTCTTGTAATCTAGATCAGCTGACTAGTTGTCGAATACTCGCTAGTCGCCAGTCTGGCAACCGACTAGCGACTTCAGCAACATTGGTATTTTCTGCTCTGGGAGCAGTTATATAACGAGTTTCACACTAAGATGATGATCTTGAATTTACGAAATTATGAATATTTACCTCAGCAAGATCGTCGGCCAGGCATTGCAGTTGCCCTGTAAGAGACGTAACCTGCATCTGGAGACTTGGGATAAGTTGTTTCGCCTGCTTTAGTTCAGAACCTTGCTTTTCAACAAGTTCTTGTAGTTGGGAGTTCATAACATCTGGGAATAATATGGCACTTTTAAGGGACTTTATCTCCTCCCTTTGTTTCAAGCACAAATCCTTCAGCTTGTCAACCTAAATTAAAGGCTAAATCCTCTGATTAGTAGTCAATAATAGAAAAGCAAACAAATTTCAAGCAGCTCCAATTTGCAATTCAACAAAAATTGATACTCCCCATATAAGTAGATCTTTAGCGAAAATCAAAAAAGCAAAATATAAGATATTTAGTTAGTCAAAATATCAATATTATTTTATTAAATACGACTTGTATACCACTAATTCTATTTCAAGGAGTAATATTGATATTTTGACTAACAAAATACCTTATTTTTTGTTTATTAAATTTCGCTACATGTAATAAACGACTTATATTATGACATGGATATAGCAGTATACTAAAAGGTTTAGTTGTCCAACAAACATTCAACACATGAAAAGATCCTCGAGTAACTCGACGGTTTTATTTCATTTGTATCATTTCCAATAGTTAAATTTTCAGTCATACTTCATACTTGTATACATTTATTTCCCATTTACAGTTGAATTCCTAGATAGATGAACTCCACCCTTAGGTAGTACCACCTATGTTACTTCATACTTGTACCTTTGTTTTGGCTGTTGCACTAGTGTCCGACACGATAAGATATAGGTGTGGGTTTGAAATAGTTTTATCTTAAGTTTAAAACTTGTACTCAAATCAATGAGTGCAATACACATAGGAGAAAAAGTCAATTCTTTTTCTTGTGAGTTTGCACTTTTGGCCTAGGTGTATTGTATTCATTGGTCTGAATATAAATTTTGAACTTACTCATGGATGTGAGATTAAAAAAAAATATTGTGTACTTAGATAAAGAATAAGTGCATCTTCAATTACGATCTTTCTCATCATGCCTATAGTGAAGAGGATGTTAGAGGTCAATTTCCAAAATTAAGGTCTATTTCCTTTTAACAAAAGGTAGTTAATTCATTAGTTTTCTTGTATGCCCATAATTATTTTTGTATTTACGTATATGTGTCTGAGTTCATAGAAGTGTCTTTATGTCCTTACTTTTAGAGATATAACCATATAAGTACATGACACTTAGTTATGTATCAGCATTCGACACCCGTACCCGAGTATAAGTAATATAGGTACTAATCATGAAGACCTATTTCATTAATAACAATCAACAAACTAAAAACTTGGAAAATAAGACTTCAAAATTCAAGAATTGCTACAACTCAACCTTAATTATCAACTTCAGTGAAATTCATTTTCCCCCCTCAAATTCCAAACACACAAGCATCATAATTAGAATTATCTTCCTCTTTATTTAGTTACTGCACAAGACTATCTAAATATAACATTAGTAAACAAGAAATTGGAATCCACAAACAAACACACAAATCTTGAAATTGTAATTTCACCTCAGGAAATTCCCACTTTTCAATCTTCCCCAATTCAGTAAAAAAATTTAGTAAAAATCCAAATTTAAATTTTGACTTTTACCTCTCTGTTTTTATCTTCAAGCATCAGTTTAAGGTCAGAAATCTGAATATCCTGTTCTTTATTCAAATTCAAGAGTTCCCTTTCACTCCTCAAAACCATAGCAAGAGTCCTGGTATTATTCCCTTTGACTTCAGTCAACGCCTTCCTCTCAACAACACTCTTCTCATCTTCCTTTTTAGAAGACCCTTTAAACAATTTCTTATGCAGAGCACTCAAAGGTGTCGCCTTTTTCGATCCCGTACCATTCTTCAAATTCTCAGCTAAAATATCAGCAGCAATTACCAATTTCATAGCACCATTGGCAGCGCCTTTCTGGGGCTTTCTAGAAGCAGAATTAGATGCTGATTTTGTTTCCATGAATTTCTTGACCATGGAGCTGAAATTGTTGTTATTGTTAGAATTGGAGCCATTGGTCTTGGCCTTGATAAGTGCCCGGGAGGAGGAGGAAGGTTGAAGGCGGTCGGTCGAAGAAGAGGGATCCGATTTAGTGGAGGATCTGCAAGGACTGGAAGTTGAGTAGAAGGATGAATTGTAGCGAGATGCTGATGATGAAGATGGCTTCATTGAACCCATATTCTCACTGTTCTTCTGAGAGAGTGAGTTGTCGGGAGTGATTAATTTTGAATTTTTGGGGTGTTCGGAGGCGCTGTCTGAAATTCAAATTCTTTTCACGTGAAATGCGCGCCAAAGACGGTGTTCTTCCCAAGTCCTTCCTAATATTCCTACCTAAGTATTATAGCAGGGCTAATTCGTCATTATTGTCCCTAAACAATTTATGAATCAGGCGTAAGGTCCCTACCGAATTTTTCTGACATTAAAATCCTCAAACAATTTACGATTGATGTGTAAGGTCCTTATGTCTAAAAAGTGACGGGTCAACATAATTTTTGAAAAACAAATAAGTCAATGCAAAAACTTGTGGGGGGTAAAATTGGTATTGTGCTTTTAGCACCTCAACTACTATCCCTTCCTTCTTCTCAGATACCCCCTCCACCCACCCACCATTCCTTTTTTCTTCTCAAAAACGTTAACTACCCCCACCATCACCCCTGCTTCCCGAAAGTACCATTTCCCCCCTCCCCCTACCCAAAATGCAGAAACAAAAAACCATTAAAGCCACCAAGACAAGGTTGAAAAAACCATTAAAGCCATTGGAATCCCTAAACCACTTAAAGATCCACAAACCATTAAAGCCATTAAAATCCCTAACATTAATGAAGCAAACCCCGCCGGAGTTAGCTACTGCAAACCCATCATTTGCCTCCTCCCCCACCTCCCGCCGCCGCCGACGTTGACGCCGCCGTATCAGGCGCCGACAACACCGGATCATCGGAAAAATCAATCGGCGATGTATAACTCATTCCACAGGATGTAATGCATAAACGGTTACTAGATTCTTTTCTTTCACAAAAGTCTTATATTATACCTAATAGATAAAACATAGGGAATAAATTGCAATATGCTAGAAGTTTTGGTGGACTAATTTGGTAACCGTTTTCTGAATTTTTTTGGAAATTTATTCTGTATATTTGGAAAAAAAAATACTTTTGTCACATGTATCTGTATTGAAGAAGAATAAAGAAAGAATAATTTATTGTATTTGTCTTTTAGATAATAAACCTTTAGTTCTTCTGTTTCTGGAATAACACTAATTACTCAGGCTAATGTTCTTCAGAATTCTCATAAAATTCTAAATAATGACCGATGATGACTACTGAACATGGAGTTTGTTGAAAGACTGTAGTTGGATATATTTTAAATTAACAATTCTGCGCAAGTGACGGTGGGCGGTGTTGTCGGGGAGGGAGAAGGGTTTCGCGTGGGGGTGCATCTGAGAAGAAAGATGGAGGAGGGGGATTTGGGTAGATTAATTTTAATGTGATGTACCAAAAATGCCCTTTAAATATTTCGGTTGACTGGATTAAATTTTTGAATTGACAGTTGACTAACATTTTTGTTTACGGAAGGACCTTACACACCAATCGTAAATTGTTTGAGAATTTTAATGTCCAGAAAATATCGTTAGGGACCTTACACCTGATTCATAAATTGTTTAGGGACAATAATGACCAATTTGCCTTTATAGCAGGGTGAATTTCAATTTGGTCATTTTAAATAGTTTGTAATGTCAAATTCGTCTTTGAAATTTCGAAAATGTCAATCTCGTCCCTATAAATGGCTAATAGTGTCAAATTCGTCCTTAAAATTTTAGAAATGTCAACATCGTCCATAAAAATGGCTCTCTTGTTCCAAAAAAGTCCTTACGTTGTTAACTAGCTCTATGCTGATAAAGACCAATTGAAAATTGAAATCTCGTAAACGAAATGCAAAATCGATTATAATGAAACTAGATTCAAACTGCGAAAATATATATACAAAAACTTCTACGGATCGCAAAATCACTTAGTATGGAAGTTGACATTTATGAAATATTAGGGACGAACTTGACACAACGAGCCATTTCTAAGGACTAGGTAGACATTTCTATAATTTTAGGAACGAACTTGACACTGCGAGCTATTTATAGGGACGAAGTTGACATTTATAAAATTTTAAGGATGAACTTGATAATGCAAGCCATTTATAAGGATCAAAATGAAATTCGTCATATTATAGCCAGCAATAGAAAGTTGGCCAGCCTGGGCCGGGCGAAAAATAGAAGACCCTTGTCTCTAAATTGGCCCACTACCCAAAATCATCGGGCCGCGGATTTAGGCGGGCCGAATTGGTAGTGGTGATACTAAACGAGGGTTCGTGGAATACATTTCTCTTAGCATCCTTTAATAAGGGAAATATCTGATATGGACCGGGTCCATGTGGACCATGTGGTGCAGATTTTGGCCACATCCCTGCAGAATAAGGAGAGAGAAGGAAATGCAGTGATGTAGCCAAATCTGGACCGTATGGTCCAATGGACCTGATTCATGACAGAATAGACCTTTAATAAGAGGCAACCACCAAACAAAAGGGTTATAAAAAATGGATCTTTTTTCTTTAGCATCGTCCACTTTTTTCTGTTATTGTGAATTCGAATTTATTCTTTCTATTGGCAAAGAAAAGGGAAAAAAATGGCATTATCTTCAGTATTAAACTTTGAATCAATGATGTACATAGTATTCTTTTCACTGTATCACAAGTATTCACTATTCGGTTATAAACCAAAATAGCGAAATAAATTAAATCGAATTTTGTATATTATTCGATTTATTCGGTATTTTTGTCTATTTAATTTTGAAAAAGTCAAAATAATTCAATTTTGACTTTTTCAATCAATCTTGATCGTTAAATATTTAACTCGACGGACGAAGATAAGTTCCGAACGTGCGAAACTTACACCCATTCCAAAGAGCAACAACGCCCTTCACTGATGTCTTTGAGAAGAAGTGGAGACGCATTTCCAAATCAAGATAGTTCCGGGGAACAATTTCCTTTAGCATATCTTTAGATGGAAGGCAACAAAAGAGGAAAAGAAAACAAAATATAACTTGTTACTAGAGAAAAGAAGAAAATACGTACAATGGAATCAAATTTACTTTTTTTCTTTTCACTCCTCCAAAACACGGTAGGAATTTTTTATCCTCATTCGATGTCACATTACATATCCCACTAATATGGAATTGATTTTAAATTAAAAAAATTATAACTTAAAAGAAAAGTAAAACTTATAGGCGAAAATTGAACACGTGGCAATCATCTATTCATAAGGATAGAGAACGAGACACAGAATAAAGATCGATGATTATTTGCCCCCAAAACGTGGTTATGATTACTCCATCAATTCCAAATTATCTGTCCACTTTGACAAATGCACGGGTATTAAGGGTTTTGGTGATTTTGATGGTAAAATATAAGTAAAAGTCTAAGATACCCCTAATTAATTTGATTAATCTCATTTAAAATTTATATATTTCTCTCTCCTTCCTCTCACACAACATCCATCCATCTCTTGAATATATGTTGGAAGTGATAATTTTAATTAACTAAGAACATTCAATGAGGAGTTGGAAGAAGAGTAAAATTAGAAAATTTATCATTAATGCATACATTACTTAGAAAGTGGATAGTTAATTTGGGACGGAGGGAATAACTTTTATCTCAATCTCCTTCCTTTATAAATGAGATGAAAGATATTGAGAACCAACAACACCGCTCTCCTTCGCCACATACATTGTAGGGCTACCACGCAACCGTCACTGATTCATTCATACATTTACAAGGTTTGAAATTCCTTCTTGTTCTAGATTTTTCAAATTTAGTTAAATTCCTTAGTCTTTTTTAATTTGAAAAGAGAAGAAAAAAACAGGGAAATAATTAAGCATTAAAATAGTCAGTGTTAGTAGATAAAGAAAATACTATTATTTTTAAAAATAATAAAATTAAACGACTCCTTACTAGTGCTCCAATCTGTTCCAACTGGGAGTAATTCTTTTTTTTTTTTGTTCCACTCTACATTAGTCATTAGATTTGGGGGTTCGGACATTTGTACACCAAATAGTATATCAAATTCAATCGTGTATATAAATGTTAGTATACCTTATATATTATAAGTACTTCATGAAATAAAATAAATACTAAAGTTTGTAAATGGTACAAACGTATAATAATATTATACCACATACTTTATATTCTAATATATTGATGAATTTCGTACACTAAAAGATGTATAATCATTCTCGCACTGTTACGTCACACGATCATTTGTCTTCTTGACCAATAAATAGTTTCAAATGCTGGTTTGGGCACAATATTCGAGTCCAAGATTTTTTGTCCTTATCGTGTCTCATCTTTTATATCATATGCAAATGACTGTGATGTATTCCATATTCTCTACATGATTTCACTTTTGTCCTATGGTTATGTATATTTTTTGAAAAGAAATCAGACACATTACAACTTGTCGATAATTGGACAAAAAATGAGTACGGGAGTATTTGTAGTTCAGAGCTATTGTTAGCTCTTTTATACATCGATTGTTCATTTTGCTGAATCTACATTTGCAGACTTGCTCATTTATAAACCTATCAAACTAAGAAGTGTCGAACTCTAAATCTATTACTAATTCAAGGTACATAATGCATCTTGAATTATACATAGCGGCAACGATGGGAGATTGGGATGTGATCGATCTATTTAAGGACAAACTAGACAAGGAGCTAACTTCAAACAACGACACCGTCCTTCACGTTCTATCTCAATTCTGTGATTCTTCATATGTAGTCGAACAAATCAGTCAAATAAAACCAAAACTGTTATTGAAAACGAATGCTCGAAAAGAGAGTTTGCTTCATATCGCAGCAAGAAAGGGTCATTTAAACATTGTCCGAGTCTGTTATCAATTACGCGACTCATAACGAGTCCTATTGGTCTGTTTTCAGTAATCGGAATTTGTATGGGAACATGGTTTTACATGAGGCAGTAAAGAACAACCATCACGAAATCATCAAATTGCTGCTCGTAGACGACCACACTTTAAAAAATTCTAGGAATAAAGCATTAGAGTGCCCTCTATATCTTGCCGTTGCAAAGGGAGATCAAATTTCTGTAGCTCTGATTATGTCTTCTAATTACAAGCCTCCCTCGTATCCTCGCAATTTTCTTGGAAAACCTTTTGCCAGGACACCCCTACACGCTGCAGCTATATGGAATTACCCTGGTAAAATGTTCTTGCTTTAAATTTTTTTAGTGAATGACTTCAATTAAACTTTAACAATTACTGCTTTTCTCGTTTTATTTATTATTTATTTTGTTGCTATAAAAGGTATATTGGTTTTTTAAAAAAAATTCAGGTCAATGTATAAGGATGAAATTGCCGAATTCTACTACTTTTTCTATATATCAGGATCCATAAATTGTTAAAGCCTAAGTATGGTCGAAAACAATTTTTTTTTTGGTCTAAAAACGAAAAGAAATAATTGTTAAATTCTACTTTAAGTCATTCGCTACAAAAATTCCAGCCATGTTTTTTTTATATTAAAACTAGGAACGTCCACGTGCAAAAAATACATAAGGTCGACATTAGGAAACATATATGTGGTGTTTCTTATATACACAATCTATTTAACTCTCAAATAATTATTCTTCATCAGTCATTCATGTTGTGATAATTACAATTCAATTGAAAGCTACACATAGTTTTCATTAGACATTTACATTGTTATTAAGTATAACTGTTTATATGACCCTGTAGTAAAGTTCTTGTGTCTGTCTTGCAGTTTTGGGTAATTTGCCTTTGTCTTAATAAAGAATTAGACAACTCTCATTGCTTATTCTATTCATTAACTAATTTGTGAAATTATTATCATAACAACTTTTTGTGGACAATAATACCCTTAATGTTCCCATAATATTATGCAATAGTTAAGGACATATTTGGCTAACATAAAAGGAAATTATAAAAAAGTGTAAATTGCCATTACCCCTATATAGATATAGATAGATATTATTTATAACTTTTCTAATTTTGCACCATCTTCTAGTGAATTATGTACTAAGTTATGGATGTTTTCTAATAGATATAGATAGATTTGTAGATAATATAGATTTTGCCATTTTGGAGACATGGCGACTTCAAATTAGGTGCAAAGTCAATCTTGAAAATATACGAGGTTTTTAGTTCTTCGCCTTTTAAGGTTGCTTTTTCTAATTAGGGGTTTGCTTTTGTGTTAATTACACAGAATGCTTAAGACTGGTGTTGAACAAGTTTCCAAAACTAACAAAGATTGTTGACTCTTATGGATGGACTGCACTTCATTATGCCGCGAGATTCAATCATGAAGAAGTAGCAAGACAATTACTTCTCGCAGATAGGTCAATTGGCTATGTTAAACGAACTATCAATACCTTGCAATTGGACATTAAGGGCGGAACGGCTCTTCATGTTGCGGTGATTTATGGGCATATGCAAATTATAGAATTGCTTCTAACTTACTGTCCAGATTGTTGGAGTGATGTTACTGCTTACGGCAGAAATGTGATTCACTTTGCTGTACAAAACGAACAGCAACAAGTGTTGGGCTTCATCTTAAAGAAACCTTGGGCTTCCGAGCTTGTTAATAATAGGAATCTCTATGGAAGCACACCTCTCCATCTTTACGTTAAAACTACAAATTTGTTCGTATCGAAGCTTGTAAATTTCCCTGGGGTGGAATTAGATGCTATGAATAGAGATGGTCATACTCCCTTGGACATGTTAATAATAAGGGACAATTTTAATCATAACAAAGAAAGACAGGTACGACTTGATTTTTCATAAATTTATGTTTTGTTTAATTCTCGGTTTCATTATTATTCATCCTTGTATTATAAAACTGTCAATCTATGAACCTAAGGGAGTATGGGGTAGGAGGTGTGGCAACTGCCTTGAAAACCTCTTTATATTTATTATTTTTTAAAGCTTTTTATTACTTTTTCATTATATTTTCGCCCTTCCCAATATATTTCCAATCACTTCCTTAAAAGTTTCTTATCCCTCCTAAATTTAATGTTCTAGTTCCGTTTATCAAGTTGCCCCAAAGGAGTCCATGGCGTATTGGCACTATGGCAAAATTGGGCTTTGGTGGCACTTAACTTGTGGCACTTATGATATATGTCATTTATTTACAGCACTTATGCAAAAATGCCTTTTTTTTTTGTGGCACTTTATAAGAAGTGCCACCAAATTTAAGACATTTTTTTAATTGCCTCATGAAGTGCCACAAAATTATGGCAATTTTGAGAAAATGACGCATTTTTGTGGCACTTTTTAACAAGTGTCACAAAACATTATGGCATTTATTCAATTGCCACATAAAGTGCTACCAAATTTATGGCATTTTTTTAAATTGCCTCATGAGTTGCCACAAAATTTTGACAATTTTGAGAAAATGTCACGTTTTTGTGGCACTCTTTAACAAGTGCTACAAAAAATTGTGACATTTGTTCAATTTCTATAACAAGTGCTACAAAATTTACGACAATATATCAAAATGTTAAATTTTAGTGGTATTTTTCAAATAGTACCTTAAAATTTGTGGCAATTACAGTAAAATTGTCAAATAATATTTCATTCGAGTTAATTTCATAAATGTAAATTAAACATTATAAATGAAATTTGTATTAAAAGTAATTTAAAGAAAAACATTGATATTACTATTTGAGTATTTCATTATTAAAAGTTACTAAGATATATGTTTATTAATGATAATAAATAATTATAATTAATTGAAAATGAAATTAATTAATTTTTTCCATTTAAAAATTATTAAAAATTCTTTTAGATGAAATAAAAAAAAAATCACATTCCACGAAATTCATATATTCTATATTCTACATTTCTTATATAATTTTTTTATAACATTTTCAAGCTTTACAAAAGAAATGACTAGTTATTGAATTTCATTTATCAAATTTTAAAAAACATTATATTAACAATAATATATATAAATATAAAACATAGTAAATAAACTTATCTATAATTCGTATGATGTTAAGATTAAAATTTGTATCTAGTTTTCATTTAAATTATTTCTACTCAGTTTTTGTTTTAAAGGAGTTTTATTTCTAGTTGGTTTTGTTAATAAACAGTAATAAATATAAATATCAAACTTAAAAGTACTTAAATAAAATTTATTATTATGTTATATAAATAAATTTGGTTAGAATAAAAACAAAAGTCTTGGTGGTACATTGGTTAGTGCGTTAGTGTTTGCAACGAGAGGTCAATGGTTCAAATCTCACGACCCACAAATATTAAATAGTTGATAAGGAGTGACTATAGATAATGTGTAAGGATCCTCCTCTGGTTATTGTTTTTATTTTTAAATAAAATAATTTTTATTTCAATGATTTTTTTAAAAAATAATTAAATTATTTTTGCGGCATTACCAAAAAGTGCCGCAAAATATGTCAAATTTTCAATGTGTTTGTGGCATTTAAAAAGTGCCACCAATTTATTTGTGGCACTTATAAAGTGCCTTAAAAAAAGCGACACCACTTGTGGGGCACTTAGAAAAAGTGTCGCACAAGTGCCACAAACTTACTTTATGACACTTAAATAGCTTTTCGTGACATTTTTTCAGTGCCACGAAAGGTCAAATATGCCATAGTGTGGTCTAGTGATCAAGACTGGGGCCTCATGACGTAAAGGTCATGAGTTCGAATGTTTTCCCGCTTCTTGAATCCCCATTTCTTATAATAGATAGTATCTCCCCATTAAATAAATTTACCCTAAAGGAAAAGATAGATATATAATCAGACACTAAGTAAGACAAATATCACAAACCTATTTTCATTCTAAAATCCATAGTTATCATAAATGCATACTAATTTTCCAATCTTTCTATATTTTAATTTTTTTTTATTTTTTTTATTAGGATGTTTTGAGCAATGAGTTGGTGAAAGCCGGTGCTATCCAAGGTTATAAAAATATCATATGGATAGCAGGAAAACCCATAGTTCTTGGGGCTGGAGAACTAAATCAAATGGCTGAGACATACAAAGTTGTTGCTACACTTATAATTGCAATCAGTTTTGCCGCTGCTTTTACCATACCAGGTGGTTATGAAAGTAATGACGATACTAAAAAAGGCCAACCAGTTTTCCTAAAGAAATCAGCTTTTTTAGCTTTCGTTGCCTTCGATATATTAGCAATGTTCTGTTCAGTGATGTCACTAATATGCCTAATGGTGTCACATCGACAACGTCAAATCGCCGTACAATTAATCACTTTGCATTCTAACTTCTTCATTAAAGCGGCCCTTGGAGCACTTCTCCTTGCCTTTGCGACAGGATTATATGTTTCGGTTCAAAATTTGGGTATCACTATTTTTCTGTTTATCATTATTATTTCTCCTGTTTCATATCTATTTGTAATTTAAAAATTCAGTGATCTCGCATTATTCAAGGTTTTTTGTATCGACCTTCCTCGTGTTAAAGAAATAAGAATGCTCGTGTTTTGACTATTTTAAAACGTCGTTCTATTTTCATAATAAATTGATTGAGAATTTTATTACTAATGTCTACATTTTTTGTGCGGTGAATAAAATATTTTTTCTTATATTGTTTATTTCTATAAACAAATATTAGTATCTGGTAAATATATGTATCTTTACCAAAAATGCATATTAAATATTGTCCTATTGTATTTTTTACATTACATTCATTTTAAATAAATTTTCAGCTAAATACCCTTTTTCCACAAAGCCACCACGCTTGGTAAAAATAAACTTGTTTGCTTCAAAGACAAGTTTAAATCCTTTGTTGTTCAGCACCGTTCCCAAAATGAGATTCTTCCGGATCTCTGACACATGATTCACATCAGTCAGAGTCATCTCCTTTCGCAATGTCATTTTTAGGACAACAGTGCCCTTTCCCTCTACTTTGGAGACCGCAGAGTTCCCCATAAAGCAAACTTCATCTTCAACAACTTAGGGTGTGCTTGGACAAGGTTTGGCTTGAGACTGGTTTGGGTTGGTCTCACTTTTGGAGGGAAATGGCCAAAATTTGACCACTTAAAATAGGCGGGAAACATTCAAATTCAAATTTTTTTTTCAAATAATCGTCCAAATCCAAATTTTGACCTCAAAAATTTGGAATTTGAACATCTCCCGACAATTTTAGCGTAAAAAATTTGTCATTGAACGATTATTTGAAGAAAAAAATTTGAATTTGAATGTTTCCCGCCTATTTTAAGTGGTCAAATTTTTGGCATTTCCCTCCAAAAGTGAGACCAAACCAAACCAGTCTCAAGCCAAACCTTGTCCAAGCACACCCTTAGTATGTCTTGAACATCCACTTATTCGCAGATGTGACGAGTGACCCCAGTATAAACAAACCACACATTTTGGTTGCCTCCAACCAAGTTTACCTCTGAAACGACAGCTACCAGATGCATGTCTTTTATTCCAGAGCATAGTCCTCTATCTTCTGCCACATTAACTTGGCAGTCTTCTGATTCCGGTTCTTGTTCCCAGCACCAGGGTTTCTCTTGTTCTTGTTAGTTACCGCAACTCGACTACGGCAATCCTTAGCTTTGTGGTTAGGTTTACCACACACATAGCAGGTCCCATTAAACTTGGAGTATGAAACCTTTGACTCATTTGGACGCTTTCTCTTAGCGTTATTCCTTGAGTTGTCAGTTTCAACTACATTAGTCTTAGCCACGGAGCTACTAGGTTTCTTACTCATCTTCCGTGAGTCCTGTTCAATCCCCAATTTCAACATTAGATCTTCCAGAGTCATTTCCTTCTTCTTGTGTTTCAGGAATTGCTTGAAATCGTCTCAAGAATGAGGGAGCTTCTCAATCAATAACGCCACTTGTAAAGAGTCATTGATTCCCGTGCCCTTAGCGGTAAGATCATGATATATCTTTTGAATCTCTTCACTCTGTTCAAGAACAGACTTTCCATCCACCATTCTGAAATCATGAAAACGAGCGACTATAAACTTTTTGGACCACGCATAGTCCACAGTATATTTTTTCAAAAGAAATTCCCATAAATCTTTTGTTGTACTTTTTTCATAGTACAGATAAAGAGAATCATCTAAGTTCATTAGTATACTGTGCTTATATCTAAGTCGCCATTTTGTTTAACATATTCTACTATCCTTATATCTTAGTCACCATTTTGTTTCTAGGAATAAATACTAAGGTAGGGCCTAGAAGGAAAAGAAACAATTGGTAGCCTGCTTGGAAGTGGACACTTTGTTAATTTTGATAAATTATATTATAATAATAATTTAAATATATACAAAAATATAAAAAATATAGAAAACCCCAAGGAACATAAACTTATACTACATTATGACTATATAAATTAATTTAATCAATTTTAACATGTATAATCATATGTACATAACAGGTGATAAAATTATTCTAATGGTCAGAAGAGCTGTAGCAAATTTTTTCATTTAGTATATAACGAATCAATTTATTTCAGGTTTTCTTTTGTTTTTGCCAATATTTGACCCCCAAAAAAAAAAAAAAAATCAGGGTTTGAATCACTTTCGGTAGATTTCATGATTTTTCATTTAATTCCCCAGTCAATAGAAGAAAGTCCTGGAATAATTATCCAAAACTTCCTTAATGGAAGACTCTTGATTTAGATCTATGCACCCCCCCCAAGTCACCGTGAGAAGGTGGAAAACAGGACTGGGACCATATTGATTTAATACTTGCAAATCCTACATATCCAAATAAAAACGACTTGGGAAAAAAAAACAAGAAGGTCAACTAACACAGTTGAAAGATGGTTTGCTCTATAATTAAAAGAGGTCTACTGTACAATATCCTGAGTGTAATTTAAATAAAAACAAAAATATAGACATCCAAGTGAAGTTAAAATTCCACCAATTGCATTATTTCTAAAATTTAGTAAAGTCTAAAATTCTAAGCATACCTCTTGAAAAAAAAAAATCCTAAGCACACATCATAGGTGATAATAATACTAGTTACTAGGAGAAGTTCTGAAAACGAATATAATCTGATCTTCTGGTTTTCATGAAAGTTGTAGATCCGCCCCTTAGCTTTCCAATACCCCCTTAATTAGCTCTATTGAATTCTTAGATCGGAATTTATGCCCATTACACCAAATTGTCTCAATCTTACCAATAATGCTTAACCAAGTTTTCATCATTCCCTCTTTCTTAAAAAAAAGATATTAGTCCTTAAATCTAGATCATTATTGGAGGATGACACCAAGCAAGCACAAAGTTAAGCAGATTTTTTTTTATGCTTAACAAGAAAGTAAGAAAATGTACACCAAGAAAAAGATTAATTTTTTTTTTTTACTCTGATATCAAACTAATGAAGAACCTTAGCAGCGATAAACACTAAGAACCACAAACTAGAGTAGACGCAAGGAAATGATATTTCTCTCATTTGAATTTAGATCACGTGGAAGCTAGCAATGAATACCTCAAGGAAGCGATAAACACCTAGCAACCCTGTCAGCAAAACTCTAATGAAAGAAGAAACACCACAACTAAGGATCTAATTAATTGATACAATAACAATGAAAGAAAATCCTAAAGAAGATCAATCATAAGACAAAAAAAGGTAAGGCCTTTGCTAGGCTCCTCAAATCAGCTAAAAATCTTAAAAGTATATGGTTTTCTTTTTCTTTTTCACGTAACCCGTTTTTCTATTGCGTGCTCTTGTTTTTCTTTGCTTGAGGATATGGTTAGCAGCTATTATTATTATTATTATTATTATTATTATTATTATTATTATAGACCAACTTCGTCTATTTTAGTATTTTTCCAATTAATTTCTTGATCCATCCATCTTCTAAGTCAATATCTTAAGGGTTTCTCTTAGCGCATGCCCTAGTTGGTGAAACAAAATATTTAAAAAGAAAAAAACTAGAAAAAAACATGAAAATTCTAGCATATAAAGGAGCCTATCTTATACATGTTTAATACTCCTAGATGATTTTTTCAAGTAAAACTTAATGCTCTCTGTGAAAAAGTAAATGCACTAATTGCTCCTAGCTACATTTTCCAACCCGGTTACAGCGCGAAACAGCAAATGTTTTGCATAGTGCAAAGTATTTGGTTGCCGTCAGTTTCTTGATTCAGCGGCCACTAAATATTTCGCACGGTGCAAAACATTTGGTGTTCCGCATTGTAGCCGGATTGTCATTTTTCATCCTTCTTTTCATGACTTCTTACACCAATCACTATCACACATTCGGTACATATTTATTCACCAATTGCACGTAAAATCCTTATATCTTTTGTTAATTGCTTACCCTAAGTCCATTTAGTGTTGTGAATTCATTACCCTAAAGTCTCTATAAAATATTATTTTGATCCCAAATTTTTTTTTAACAAAGTCGACCCCGAGATCAATTTTGTTAATTTATAAATTGAACCATTTCCCTGAGGTATATTTTTAAAATTTACCAGAATATTTGTTTTATTTTGTAGCCAAATTAAAAATAGTATTTGTTAGAACACTAAGTATTATAACTCTTAGTCTAAAACATTATGTGTCCTTAAATTATTAGCACTAAATACTATAACAATGATTAGATTGCTTGTTAGTATAGAATTAGAAACAATGATCCTGGATATACTAAGTATTGTAGAGTTACTTAAACATTATGTAAATTAGATTACTTGTTAATATATAACGTTTGGGAAATGAAAAACAAATCACAATACTATAACAATGATTATCAATACAATAACATTATGTAGATTATTGTTTGTTAGAACACAAAGTAACACCATAGTGTTCTTCACAATACTATAACAATGATTATCAATACAATAACATTATGTAGATTAGTGTTTGTTAGAACACAAAGTAACACCATAGTCTTACTAAACACCATATAAAAGGAAAACAATTACTGTAACAATGATCATCAATATATTAAGTATTGTAGAGTTAATTAAACATTATGTAAATTAGATTACTTGTTAACATATAACACCCGTTAAAGAATAACGAATCTAAATACTATAACATTATTAGATTACTTATTAACATAAAATTAGAATTAGTGTTTGTTAGAATACAAAGTACTATAACACTGTTTTATAAAACATCGATTAAAAAGAAAAAGAATATAATTACTATAACAATGATACCTAATAAACTAAGTAATTTATAGTTGCTTAAACAAACGTAGTATAAATTACTTCTTAGTCTATAATAACTATTAACATTAATAAAATTACTTTTGTGTGATCTTAGTTAATTTTTTCTAAGTTACTATACTCAATTAATTAAATTCTAATATATATGATCTTATTTAATTAATTTGTTTCAAATGTATAGTTACTATACTCAATTAATTTTTTTCTAATATCTATGATCTTAGTTAATTTATTTTAAAAAAAATTAATACTACTTAAATTTGTTGTGGGCCCCAAAACTTTGGGCACCTTCATAAAATTAATCCTAAAAATTAAGGAGTTTCGTTGTCTTTTTAATAAAAATTTTATTGGTAGGACTATGTATTACTAGAGTTTGAATATGATGTTAGTTATAAGAGTGTAGAGATAAAAATATGTCAATTCCAAAAAAGTTGACATTTGTTTTGCAACAAACTAAAATAGTAATGTACATATTCAATTTGGGACGGATAGAGTAAATATAACTATTACAATTTATTTATATAAATAATAAAATAAATATATAGAATTTGTTTTGCAGTAACTATAGTTTACTTTAATGTGTTATAATTTACTTTTCTCTAACACTTGCTAATTAGTTTGTACCTATTTCCAGCAATTAGAAGCTATCTTAGTTAGTATCATGATTCCATGCTTGTAAAACCAATCCGATAATTTGTCCATGAGTTCTTCAAGTGAAGGGTCGTTAAAATCATGTACTCCATGATTTTGATATTCTATCGTCTCACAATGGTTACTATAATGATTTGGAGCACGCGCTACGTCGTCGTTTATCGGAGGACTTTGCTAGTTCCACCATTCTGATTTTCTTTTTGTATACTTTTTATTTTTAATTTTTTCTTT
This sequence comes from Vinca minor, assembly GCA_026122235.1. NCBI lineage: Eukaryota > Viridiplantae > Streptophyta > Magnoliopsida > Gentianales > Apocynaceae > Vinca > Vinca minor. Next base: position 3,901,425 of record JAOCZM010000241.1, on the reverse strand, counting down.
CCTAAATATTGATGTGTTAGTAAGAATGCAGAGGGAAAAGAAAAGAAAATTTTCACAAGAGTAAATACAAAATAAAAAACGTATTTTTAAGAAGCCTAAAAATGGAAAACAATCATACCTAAACATTTGCCAATGCCCATCTTGATTTTTGAACACCACGATTATGTTAAATGTTATATTTATATGTCAATGGATTCAAAATATTATCTTCTCAGAAGTAAAAATATTTTGAATCGAGTTTTAACGACTATAAGCCCATGATAATTTTTTTGATGAATCCATGATTAACTAATTTTTTTTTCATGATTAACTAATTAATACATATGGTATAATAACTATATACATGGCTTGAAAAACATAAACATTACAAGTATGTTTAGCCCAAATATTTCGAGCATTTTGAAGCTTCGGGTTTACAAAATCTGGAAATCCATGACAAACTAATTCTTTGGTATAGTAGAGTATGAAATTAACCAGGAATAACTATTTAACCATAACGATAATACGTAATGTATAATTTTTTTTTGTTCTTGTAAAATATCTAAATATTACTATCTCCATCTCAGATTGAAGTATGCTTTATTAAGATCTATAACTTAGGTATCAAAGTTTTAACGATAGAGTATGAAATTAACCAGGGACGAAGACAAGACTTTTAAGTTGGGGCAAAAAATTGCAATAATATGCCGCATAAAATGTGGGGGAATAAATTGATCAAATATTTTGAACTATATATAAACTTTACTATATCTAATACTCCTTCCATTCTTCAATATAAGAAGTTTAGGACACTTTGAAAAAATTAAGGAACACAAACAAATATAATAATTTCACCACAATTTCAATAATACCCCTCCTTCCCTCTCACTTTTTCAATAAAAAATATGTTGAGAGTATAATTGAAATAAATTATTGACACCTAATAAAAGACATGTAAATGATAATTAATTTAGAGAGATATATATATATTTTCTAAACGACATTTAAATGGGAATGGAGAGAATATTATTTTAAAAAATCTCGGGGTCATTCGCCATGTCTTCATCACTGAAATTACCTGTTTAATTGACGACAGAGTAACATCGGCAACTTCATGCATTTTGAGTAGTCATCTTTAGTATTTAGGAAACACAAAAAATCCATAAACTTTTAAAATATTACATTCAGAAAGCGCAAAATACGAGCAAGTGTATTATAACAGGTATGAAGCCAAGAATTTTGCGTTAGGGGGCGAAAACTGCAACAGTATATCGAACTATATATAAAAACTATAAAAAAAATGTTAGGGGCGAAATCCATAAATAGTAATAAAAGCACTAGCGGAAATATTATTCTGAAAAGGAAATATGTCGAACATATTACATCTGAAAGGAAACTACAAGTTCCAACATAAATAACTATAAATGAAATAACAAGTGTGAACTAATTCAATTAGGATCACTCTTCGTAACCCCCTTCCCAAGCATCGCTATCAAAGGTCGAATCAACATCTACCAAACCTGAAACAGCAAAGCGGATGGACTGAACTCCGGTGCTTAGTGGGGACCTAAAAACAGTAATAACAATAACAATATATATAGACATAACATAACAGATACATCAGAAATCAGATACAGATAATGCAGATACCGTTTCCCAAAATACCCTTATGGAAGTATATGCAAACGACTCAACCCAAGTCTCGTAAGGCCGTGGCCTAGTGGGGCAAGCCTTGACCTGCGACCACGAGGTCCCAGGTTCGACACTCGCCTCCTACGTGAGGCAAATAAAATTCTCTAGGAGAGAATTAAGGTGCTGACCAAAAAAAAAAGTCTCGCAAGACTCAGATCTCAGTGCAGGACAGTGCAGTACAGAACATATCAGAACAGAGGAGTTCAGAACATAACAGAACAATGGACTGCACAGTTGCGGTTTTCAAAAAAAAATGATTTAAACTTGTGCAATGGTGCACCAAAGCATTACCCAAACATCCCCAACTTGTATGCGACCAAAAAGAATCCAACGAACAACAATTAAAGACCCAAACAAGGACGAACACATATAATGCAACAATTTAGCCATTAACAACATTCTTCACACCTAAACGATTCCATAACCGAGGCTACGACAAGCACCACACGTTGACCATCTGATACACCCAATCACATACTCGTCTTAGATACTTAGAACATCGTTTATCGTTAAGGCTATGACACAACAATCCCACCACATGAGCTCAGTTATCTATTCACTACTACTTAGCAATAATGGTAGTTGTCCCAGTTATAAACCAAAGTATGACGGTTCAGTAAAACTCGTGGGTTCGGGTTGCCCCCCAAAATGACGGGGCACAGATTTTAAGGTTCAATCTATTACATTGTCTCATCATCCCCCATCAGGGACTCCACAAACCACTATGGTATCTAATGATTGGTCCCACTAGATGAAGACTGATGCGAAATTTGCAAAATACATCAATAGCATAAATAGTACATAAGAGTTCTCCTTTTGAAAAATTATTTAAAGATTCAAAGATATTAAAAGGCACATAATCTACTCCAACATTTAATGAAAAGGGAAGAGATTTAATATCAACATTATTATTATTTTCTTCCTTACCTTACTTACCTTGTGGATTTTGGACAAGTTGAGAATGCTCGACTATAAAAAAAAATCTTAAGTTCAATAGACACAACATCAACATTTAATAAATTATGATTAACAACTTCAGGAAAAAGAAGAGATTTAATATCAACATCACCATTATTTTTTTCCTTACCTTCCTTACCTTGTGGATTTTGGACAAATGGATAATTCTCGATTTCATCATCTTCCTCAAGCGTAGTAGACTCAATCTCTGGATCTTGCTCTAATATCATTTCATCTATTTCTGTGATTTCCTCCAACTCATTCGAATTCTCCTCTATATCACATGGAAAGACTTCTTGAGGTTGGTTTAGAAAATCAATCATTTGTCCCATTTGGGTTGTCATGTTTTTAAGCGAGGCATCAAGACTCCGATTCTCATCTTCCAACATTTCAATCCTTTTGTTATAATCATCAAGCCTTTTCTTAGAATCATCAATCATTTTAGCGAGCATGACATTCAAGTCTCCTTCATTATCTTGTGGAGATGTTTCAACAAAATTCCGATTCAGATTTTCCCGTATTTCCAGCTTTTTGTTAGTATCATCAATAAACTTAGCCATCATGTCCATAAGGTCTCCTTCATTATGTTGAGTTGGGGGGGGTGTGTGGAGATGTTTCAACAAAATTACAATTCTGCTCCCATTCGTAATTCGGATATCTATTCCATCCAGGATTGTAATCGTAGGAATATTGATTATTCTCCACATTTCCCTGTCCAAAAAAATTAGCATTATTAGTAACATAATAAGAATTCATCATCATACCTTGTCTACATTGATTCGTGTGATGATTTCCTCCACAAAGCTGGCAATGAAAACTCATGACATTGTTCCTTGATGGCATAGATGTTGGATTGAACCATTGCGAATTATTCCAAGCCATTTTTTTCAAATTTTTTCCTGAGACAAAACAAAAATTAAATGCGTAAAAGTAAAATAAAAATAAAGAGAGAAAAAAAAATCAAACAAATAATAAAATAAAATAAAGTTTAAACTTAGGTTTAGTAATATAATTCTACACTAGATAAAAACAATCCCCGACAACGGCGCCAAAAACTTGATGCGAAATTTGCAAGTGCACAAATTTCAAACAAGTAATAAAGTAGTAAGTACAAGATCGTTCCCAACGAGGATTGATTATCTAACTGGAAAATTATATTACTTATAACCTAACTTAAACCAAAATAATGATGAATTAATTAATTAAAACTAATTATGAATAACAATAAATTAAACATGCAATTAAAAGAGATAAAAATATAGGTAACTAATGGACTAAGACACTTCAAATCCAGTCTACTCCTTTGATGTAAAATAAATGATTCCTTACTTTAAGTCTCAACTAGGTTAATGGTAGAAATTCCCGAATATAAGCTAGACTCAATCTCTTGGCGAAAAGCTCATAGCTTTAGAGAATAAATCAGTCGTATCTCTAGATTTTAAGACCTAAAACTGCATAAAATTCTGTGGACTTTCCCTACCTTTTGTTTCCTACTCACTAGAAACCACACAAGGAAATCGAATCTATCTCTAGTCAATTTTACGTCATGCTGTTATTATCCGTGATCCAATTAAATATAGAACTTCTCAGCCTCTACAATTAATTTAGATTCATGCAATAGTTGATCAGAAAATCGCAAGCATTAAGATTAAGATTAAATAATAACAATTAACCATATTGTTGATATAAATAAATTAATAAAAATCAAATATATCCATAAAATTTTCGACATTCAAAGAAAGTTTTAGTCACAGCAAAATTAGCTAAAACTAAACATAAATAAAAATAATAAAAGAAGTAGCCTGATGACGAAACGATCCATGAGCTCCAAGCTCGTCTCGATCAGCTGCCCAAGCCTCTCTGGCTCCCAGGATGATGTCTATGTACAGGGGTTATGAATGGTATATACAAGGATGATTTTATCCTCTGCCCTGGCTTGTCTATTTATAGGCAATGCAAATCATCCAATCCTTGTAGAACTCAAAGGTCCTTTATCAAATTTATTCATCTATTTTGCTTTCCTTTTAAGATTCCAATTCGAAATTATAGTAATCTCTAAATTCTATTCCTTTTCTAATTCAACTCTTGACACATAATAAATTTGCATATCTTCAATCTTCTAATTTGAGTTGGAATCGGTTTCCAATTTAGCACATGCCAAATATAATTCTTCATTTCCTTTAATGTCTGAATTGCCCTTACACCTGTATCAAATATTAGAAATTAGTGAATAAAGTTCATAAGAATATTTTTAGGCATATTCACTCATAAAGACTAATTTAATATATTAATTTCTCTCAATTAAGCTCAAAACAAATATGAAAATATCCAAGATAATGGTAAAATATAGGCTCATCAAAGACCCAGTACAGAACAGAGCAGAAGACCTCTCGGGTTAATATATCAGAACAGAGCAGAGCAAAAGTCGGACGGAACCTGCTAAATAGTGATCCTAGACAAAGCTCAATAGGAGGCGACGACTCGGTCGACCAAACCAAATAGGACAACATCAACGACTCCAAATAAGACTCAATAGCAATTAATCAAAAAAGCAATTACAAAAAGGACTCCCTAGTCCGCAAAACAGTACAGATACCAGAGACGGTTTATAATATTTTAGCAATTAATGAAAGCAATTAAAAATCAAATATAGGCATGCTCAAATCATCTAACAATTCAGGAATTCAATTAAGCCAATGAAAACCCAACACGACAACAATTATTCCATGGCAGTTCAGGTTTTTCAATATACCCAAAATACTATAAAAACATGTTAGAACAGTATATTAGTATTATCCAGAATTACAGAACATAAAACAACAGAGGAAAGCGGGTCACTACCTCTTACGAACGCGATAAGATACAGAAATCCGTAATCAGTCCTGAAAGCTCACTCCGGGGCGATAACTTTCTGTTGGTACCTCCGATTCAAGATTTCCATTATTTTCGAATTGATATGTTGTGGGTCGAAAATAGAAGTCGATAACCCCTCAAATGTCATGTTGAATTTCTGGACAGAAAAGTGTTTCGCCCAAAATCCTCTTTTCTCTCCTGGCAGCCCACTGCCTTGCACGTTTCCCCAAAAATCCTGACAGCATGATCGATTTATGATTCTTGAATGATTTGCTAAGAATTAATTTTCGTCATTTTTCTCGGTTGTGCGGCTGAAGAGTGAGAGAGAACCGCCTCTCTTTTTCTTGTTTCGCTTTGTGTATGGTTCGCACGGCTCCAAGGGCAGAACCATTCTGCTTTGTACGATCCCCAAGGCAGCCCCATGATCCGGGGGATTGCATTGGAGTGGCCCAATTTTTTTTTATAATGGTCATGACATGGCACTTAAATTTAGGGGAGAAACATTTTTATCCAGGACGAAAGTCCCACTTCCGTCTTGCCTGACGTGACAGCATTCCAGACGCGCCTCGCTTGACGTGGCGAAAACGGAACTCCCATTTCCGTCCTGAGGCGATAATTTTTGATGAAGCTTTTGATATGTTTGATGAAGTTTCAAGTTTCCCACTTTTTGTCTTTTTCTTGTTTCTTTTTTCTTTTTCTTTTGATTTCTTTTTTTTTTTTTTGTTAAATTTAAAAAAATATATATATATAATAGAGTCATTCTTTATATATATATATATATATATATATATATATATATATATATATATATTAGTTTTGTACAATTGCGAGTCGAAAAAACTTTAAATCCTTTAGACATTATTTAATGTAGTAATATGATTATTTTAAACACATTAATTGATTTTACTCCAATAGCACTACTACATACACAATAATTTTAATTTATGTGAATAATTTATGTGATTTTGAACAATTTATGTTTTCATCACATATTACGTGCTATATTTGATTAACTTTTTGTTGATGGGCGTTTCACTCGCGTATCGTAATCGGGGGTGTAGTTGTAAGTCACGTAGATGAATAAGTTAATTAGATGAGATTGGTATTAGAATTAATTAGGAATTTTATTTGGATTAGAAAAGTTAGTAGAATATAAATAACGTATATAGAAAATCACATCAATTTAATAAGGAATTAAATAGGGGTTAGTTAATAAAATAATATAAGAAATAAAATAGAAAATTAAAAAGAAAAGGAACCGTGGATATGACTGAATTTTTTGTTTTTTTCTTTAAAATGTCAATCTCATTTTAGTGTATATTAGTGTATACTAGAATACATTATCTAATATATTATTAAAATTATTGTATATGTATTAGTGCTATTGGAGTAAAATCAATTAATGTGTTTAAAATAATCATATTACTACATTAAATAATGTCTAAAGGATTTACAGTTTTTTCGACTCGCAATTGTACAAAACTAATATATATATATATATATATATATATATATAAAGAATGACTCTATTATATATATTTTTTAAATTTAACAAAAAGAAACAAGAAACAAGAAAAAGACAAAAAGTAGGAAACTTGAAACTTCATCAAACATATCAAAAGCTTCATAAAAAAAAAAAAAAAAAAAATTCACGTTGAGGACGGAAGCCCTCTCAGGACGGAAATGGGACTTCCGTCCTCGCCACGTCAAGTGAGGCGCGTCTCGAATGCTGCCACGTCAGCCAGGAAGGACTTCCGTACTGCCTACTTCCGTCCTGAACAAAAATATTTCTCCCCTAAATTTAGATGCCATGTCATGACCATTATACAAAAATTGGGCCACTCCAATGCAATCCCCCATGATCCGGTACTCCTCAATTCCCACGACATGCCTTGCTTTTTCTTTTTAATTTTCTTTTTCTTTTATTTCTTTTCCTAATGAATTTCTTTGTTTCCAGGCCCCCAAGCAGCGAAATCCTGGTTTCTTCTTTCCTATTTTATTTTATAGTATTTTCCTTATTATATTATATTATACTCCCTCCATTCCCTATTAATTGTCGTTTAGGAGATATCTAGGTATCCAAATTAATTGTCGTTTAAGGTTCTTTTATTAGTTGTCAACAATTTATTCCAATTATACCCTTAATATTTTCCTTTCTTTTCTTTATGACGTAGAAGTGAGAGAGAGGGAGGATGGGGTAATATTGGAAGTTTAGGTGGAAATGATAACTTTCCTTAATTTTTTCAAATTGTCTAAAGAGTCTTATATTTAGGAATGGAGGGAGTAGTAAGTTTTCTAATCCCATTACAATTTCTAATTAATTCCACTAGATGTTCTAATTAAATTAATCATTTAGGTGAATCACAAAAAAGTCCACTAACTACGATACGTGTGCGAAATGCCTTCAATAAAACGTATATAAAATAAAACATGTAACGTGTTGTAACAATTAATTTGACATGCAATCACATATTCACACGAAAAATATTATGCTCACACAGTTATTCGCGAAAAACTAATTAAACCTCAGAAATCACGTAAGCAAAAATTACAAATTTTACAGTACTATTTTTATAAATTTTGGGACGCGACTACCACTCCACCCCTTATCTTCGTCCCTGATTATAACTAGAGGACTAAATGGATAAAGATCGAAGCTCCAAGGACCAAAGGGTGCCAAATGCATGCATTTTCTCATTCAATATTTTACAGTGAAAACTGTATATGAAAATGGATTCACTGGATATAGGGATGACAATTTGATCCGTTACCCGTCGATTTACCTTACCCCTAATGTCTTTTGGGGGCAGATTCATCCCGCCCCATAGAAAGAACGGGAAGATCGGGCATAATATTTGAGTCCGCCCCGCCCCGACCTGGGTTTATTATAATATTATTATTACTAGTCTAAACCTACCCTCAGTTCACCGACACTCTCTCTCACTCTCTCTCAAGTGTAAAAGGAATCTTTCACAGATCAAAGGATTCTCAAGGGTATAAGGAATCTTCCATTTATTATGCGCCTTGATTCGGACAGAATCTTCCACAGATCAAAGGATTCTTTAGGAGTAGACATGGAAGATGAGAAATATGGATGAAATCAGCAGCAAGAAAACTTTAGCAGCTTAGGCTAGATTAGTATTGAGGGTCCCATTGGGTCTTGAGTCCTCGGTCTTGATGGTGAGGAGGTAAATTCTTGATTTTTTAACAAGCTTTTTTCTTTCCCCTTCCGGCAAGCTTCTTTGATGTAGAAGAAGACATTAAAAAAAAAAATGGGGCGGGGCGCAGGGCCGAGCGCGGGGCGGAGCGGCAGTTTGATAGTGCGGGACGGAATTAATATTTGAGATATCCGACCCGATATGCCCCATTACCATCCCTACACAGACCCTTTGATTTGGACTTTGCGTTCTCATAGTTTAGGCCATATTGGATAATATGTCCCATTAATTTGTCAAGCATTTTCATAATTACAATGGTGAATGTTTACGGTTAATACCTTTGCAGTGATGTCTCAATTATTTTGGGATTCTTACTAAATTTTAAAATGAGGTCTCACGTAACCTAAGAAAAGATGTAAATATAACAAAAAAATTTTATTACAAATTTATTATAATTTTTATTCTCTAAAAGGGAAAACAGCCCCACTAGTCCCCCAACTTATTTGTATTAGTCTCGTGAATCCTTATTAAATTTTTTCAGCATAAAGAATCCCTTTAAATTTTACGTTTTGCCCATAGAGTCCAAAACACCCAATTGGCGGTAGTTTCCGGCGGAATCACTGCACGTGACTTGCAGCACCCCTTTAAAGAAGGGTATTTGTGTCATTCCATTAAAGGAGCACGGGAATAAAAGCCCTAAAACCTCAAAATCAAAATCATTTAATACTCTTCCATACTCAAACTTCTTCACTCTTTTTCTTTTTGCCCCAATGAAGTGTAGATGCAAGCTTGATGTGTTGATGTTGACATCTTGGACCAAAGATAACCCAGGAAAGAGGTTCTTAAGATGCCAACGTTACATGGTAAGTAATTTTGCTTTTTTCAGTTGACTGAAATTGGTTTGCTCCAGTATTCGGATTCTTGCGGGTCAGCTGGGTTGATGGTCCTACAAGTGAGGTTCAGACAAGATTGAATGTGCTTGAGCAAGAAATCTAAGACCTTAAAGAAGATACCAAAGTGTTGAAGAAGAAGATTAAGTCAAATAGAGTTATGTTCATTTGTATTGTAATTGTTATTGCATATTGTATGATATTCAATGGTGGAACCTGAAAATGGTTATTTATTGATGATTTAGTAATTGTCAAGTTGGTGCATTTATAGTAGTTTCACTCGATTTAGTGGAATAAAAAGTCATTTTTTTTTGTTTAAGTATAGCTGTAGAGACAATGAATATACCAATGCAAAAAGCTAAATAAACAATTTAAAAAGGGTTCACTTGCATATACCAGGGCCAAAAGCTACATATACAAACAAAAAAAGGTCCACTTGTATATAACAATGCCAAAAGCACATGGTCCTGTGCATCAAAAAACAAAACATAGAAAGTACTAAGCACATGGTCATGTGCAGCTAAAAAGAAAAACATGACAACCAGCAAAACATTACAACCACAAAAGTTAATATAGTCTTCAATTTCCTTGTGAATCTGAACCCCTTCTGGTTGGTAGTTTAGATCTTTTGGCTTGTGATTGCTGGATATGCTCTTATTGAGTAACTGTTGATGGTTGGATGTGTTCATCATCTATGGGAAAGTCTTCTCCAAAATCAGCATTCTGTACATATGAACTACAGTAAGTCAAATGAACAAATCCAACCATCAACAGTTATTAAAGCAGAACTACTAGTATATACCTGTGATGGATTTTGTTGCTTTGTTGGACATGTTCTTTTGTTGTGTCCTATTTGCGAACAATGCCCACACTTGTTAGAATTACTTTGGGGTTCTTGATTTGTTTGACCTGTCTTTCTTTTATTCAGTTCTACTTCTACTCATTTTTCTAACCAAGCAGCAGCAGCAGCATCATCATCAAATTCACCCCACCCCTTATCCTCACCCTCACCATTCTCATAATCAGAATCAATTAGTTGTTCACCCTCAGATGATGAATCCTCAACTTCATCAAACAACTTAACTTTAACCTTCCTCCTACTTTTAGACTGTTTTTTTGTTTTACTAGGAGTCCATTCAATTGATAGGGGTAAAACAGGATCAGGGTTGTCTATGTATGGGTTTGGACTAGGAGGAGCCATCCCATGTCTAAGATATATCTCAACTTCTTTCCTCTTTTCTCCTACCTCTGACATTGCTTCAATGTCAAAGTCATTACTTATGAACTTCCAACCCAAGACCCCTTCTAATGTTGAATCCCTCCAAAAATAACCAGGTATATCCTCATAGTCCAATTCCCTAGCAATTTTATCTAATATAACAACAACAATCTCACCAGGCTGACACCAATCCCAATGATCAACAAAACCCCCCTATACTGATTATACACTAATGTCTGAATCAGTTGACCACCATGGTGTATTTTCAGAGTGAAAAACCTTGGAATATTATGAGTGACTGCACAACAAAATAATGGATTATTTAAACACTGTATATTATAAGGGATTCAGTTTTCTAGGGTTTACAAAAATTAAAGGGGTGCTGCAAGTCATGTGCAGTGATTCCGCCTGAAACCACCGCCAATTGGGTGTTTTGGACTCTATGGGCAAAACGTAAAATTTAAAGGGATTCTTTATGCTGAAAAAATTTAATAAAGATTCACGAGGCTAATACAAATAAGTTGGGGGACTAGTGGGGCTGTTTTCCCCTCTAAAATATACACAAAATTTTTAAATATAATTTTTATCATTCTTCCAGCCTCGAACACTCTCTTAGTCGCCCTATACCTACGTGTAAGTAATTTGAAGCTAGTAAACATTCTAGTGGTGAAAACTTTGGGTGAAGGCCACGGCCATCTCTTGATGAAAATTCTTGACTTCTTTGGCGCAACTTCAAGCATTTTTTTCATTATTGCGAAAGGATAGACTTGAAAATTTAATGGAGCTAAAAATTTCTAGTGGTGCCACTTGCTATACCTACAAAAATTTTTGACGAAGAAAAAGAACTTTTCTTGTGTTCAGAAAGTGCTATTCTTATGTTCAGAAATTATATTAGGGTTAATTGACTAAATTAACTTGAAGTTGAAATGGTCAAGTACTTTGGTGGATGATAATAATGCACCAACAGCCCATCAACTATTAAGATTGCGTGCGAAATAGACGATAGACTACTAGCGTATTATTAATAACTTTTAGACCAAAGGGCAGGGACGAAGATAGGGCGGAATTTTTTATCAGTTTTGCCCACTATATTTTTTTTTATTATTTTTATATGTAATTCGATATACTGTTACAATTTTGCCCCTAACACCAAATTACTGACTTCGTTTCTGCCAAAAGTCCCCAACCCTTCAATTCAAGGTAGTTTAATGCAATCAACTTTTTTCTTTTTTTAATATTTATCTTAAACACGTTCACATACTATTGATCAGCCAAATAAAAAGAATTAAGGTCTACGCTTAACGAGTCGAAGATATCCCACTTTGCGTATTTCTAAATCCTAGTTCTATGTCATGAGGTTGAGGAAAATTTTGATATAGACTTGGGTTATATGCATCATAAGGCCCCACTAAGAGAGAGTGTTTTTATTATTTTAATCAAAAGAATGATGTTACTGAATGTGGACTAAGTAATTCATAACCCTGTACATAGTCCAGATTCACAATAGAATTGTTCGAGATTGAGACTATACAAATTGTTCTTGCCATATGAGGTGAGGTATTATGCCACCTTATTGTCTGATTTCTATAATAATATATACTAGTGGGGGTTAACGGAGACCGTGTTTTTTTTTTTTTTTTCTTTTTCTTTTTTTGAAGCCCGGATGGGCGATTGCCTCCTAAGGGGAGAGAGAAGCGTCTTACAAGAGGAGAAGATAATCTTATAAAGGGAGACAATTAAAGCTTGCATCATTACATGGGGAGGGTATCGAACCCACGACCTCATGGTCGTGGGCAGACTCCCATTGGACTAATAAATCTTTTATCGGAGACCGTGGTTTATTATTATTTTTTTAATATAAAAAACATGTTCAAGATAGGATCTAGTCATGAAAATGTGTTCTCAAATAAGAAACTAGAAATAAAATAACTAAAAGAATAAATTTTAGAAGATGTGGAGAAAAAAATTGTAATCTTATTTACTTATTTCCACCAAAAATACTCTTTGAAAGTGATAATGCATTAATTACATGACCATCATCACCCATTAGGAGTTAACGGTAAAATGAATGAATGTGGTAGAATTAATATTACTATCACTACAAGGAAACAGTTATTTAGCTACCGAAAATAGCGACCGAAAAATCAGTCGCTAAATTAGCGACCGCATACCGACCGAAAGGATACCGAAAAATTGTCCGTCGCTATTCCGCCTCTAAATAGTCGGCCATATCGGTCCCGTTGACCAACTCAAACCGAAACATAAACAGTCGCTATTCCGTCATTATATTTTTATTACCGACCGAATACTAACCAATTCTAACGACCAAATACCGACGGAATATATAACGGTGTATATTTATTTACTTATAAATGAAATTGATAAAACGACGTCGCTTAGATTAATTTAACGACCGAATACCGACGTAATTTAATGACGGTGTATATTTATATAGTTATAAATGAAACTGATTAAACGACGGCGTTTAGATTATTATGACGACCGAATACCGACCGAAGTTAATGACCGACTACCGACGGAATATAACGACCGAATACCGACCGAATGTTCAAAACGACGTCGTTTTGTTCGTTTTATCTCCAAATAACCTAAATCAAACACCCATTTCATCCCGTTTCCACTGAGAAATTATCATTGCGAAACCCCTTCCCGTCGCCATCTCTGGCCACTGCCACATTGCCCATTGCCATTTTTGGCAACCAGCATCGTCCCCATCGCCATCCCCATCCCCATTTCAGCCCATTACCACTGAGAAATCATCACTGCCGAAACCCCTTCCCGTTGCCATCTCTGGCCACTACCATATTGCCCATTGCCATTTCCGGCAACCATCATCGTCCCCATCGCCGTCCCCTTTCAATCGAAGCGACATCGACACCAAGAACCTATCAATTGAAGTGTTCTCTCAGCTCCAGGTTGCAGGGGCTGTTTCTCTCCCCCGCCGAAGCTGGCCGTCTCCATCTCCGGCCACCACCACCGTCCCCGTCGCCATCCCAGGTATTATATTCCTACACCACTAGTTTGAAAGCTATTAGATGCCTATTGCTGTAATTTTTATTGAAAATTTTAATTTGTTGTGCAACCAATAGCTTGGATTTCTAAGCACCGGACTAAGATTCCGGCTGTCGTCGTTGCTTTTTTCAGCTCTGATCACGTCTTAGGCGATCCTTCTCAGTGGCTTCATGTCTGGACTGACCTAGAAAGTCTCAAGTATGATTCTTCTTTCATATGTAGATGATAATGATTTGATTCATTTCGTATGAAAATGGAAGTTACATTCTTTTAATTGTTTTAATTGGATGTGTATTAATTGCCTTTTTATGCGAAATTGAGCAGGGGAGTAATCAAAGGAAGGAACACCAGAATTGTAGTCGTGGTGGTTACTCAAACGAGCTCAAAAGGTGTGTTTTCGGTACTTTTAATAACTAGATCATGAAAAATCTTTATGCATTTCTGTGCGCTGCTTATAATATATAATCTGGTTGATCTAGATGTGGATTCCAACTGAAACTTCTTTCTTAGTTTCAAATTTTACATTGATTTGGATCTTTAGAGAATGATGAAACCATGGTTAATGCTTCTATTTTGATAGTTTCTTTTAAGTGTGTGAGACTTCTTATTCTTTGTGTTACCTATATAATTAAAGCAAAAGTGAGAATCCCTTGATAGAACTGTGATATCTGAAAATCCTACCCACTCCTCACTGCTCAAGCAGTTCCCTCTGTGATATTTGGGATTGTTTAATCTCGCCAATTGGACTGTTATTTATTTAAGTGTTTTTGACAGTGAGCTGCAAGATAGGTGTGATTGGTATATTTTCATTAACTTTCTATTAATGCAATGCACAATATTTTCATTTAGAGCCTCTCATTGCTCAACATTCATTCTTCACAAAGTTGATATGCTTTTAGTTTTACCTGTCCCAATTCTGAAGAAGAGGATGAATTAATGTCGGAGGATGATTATGAATAGCAAAAATACAAGTATAACTTTTTAACTCTTCTTTTATTGTAACATTTATTTCTCATATTATTAATATCTTTCACGCTTCACAACTATCTTTTTTTACTTGCACATATTGAAGATGAGTAATATTTGTTGTGTTATTTTTGTAGTACTTTATGACCATAAATTAATTGACGTATTTGAAATTTTAATTTTATTCTTGAATTTTCAGGTTTCAACTCATAGACAAAAAGAGTATTAGAGAAGTGTAATCATTGGTTGTGTTGTTGTAATCAAAATAACAAGTGCACACTTTGCTTTTTGTAATGTAAATTAGAAGTGCATTCTTTGATTGTTACTTTAAACAAGAATTGTAGGCTTTGATTGTTGTAATGTAAATAAGAATTGTAGGCTTTGATTGTTGTAATGTAATGTTATTTTTGGATTGTATTCATTATGTTTGTTATTTGGGATTTTTTGGATATTGTTTTTGGTTTGTATTGCTGTTTTGGATTTTCTGTTTCATACAGCAGTTTTTTATATAGAGATTTAATTATATTTCAGATTTATTTTTTTAAATTTAAAACAAGTTTGCGACGGACTAGCGACGGAATAGCGGTTGCTAAGTCAAGTCAAATAAATTCTAGTCGGTTGGTATTCGGTCGTTTTACTATCGGTCGGTATTCGGTCGGTATTCAGTCGCTTTATTATCGGTCGGTATTTGGTCGCTTTATTATCGGTCTGTATTCGGTCGCTTGATTATCGGTCGGTATTCGGTCTCTTTATTATCGTTCGGTATTCTGTCGTCTCATTTGGTCGGTACTCTTTCAGTCGGACTTCGGTTGGTAATAGTCAATGTTAAAAAAGTCAAACCAATTATTCTATTCGGTTGGCTGTCCGTCGTAATATAGCGACGGAATAATCGGTCGCTTAATAACGATCGGTAATTAGTCGGTATATGGCTTAGCGACGATAAATACACGACCACTGTTTTCGGTCGGTAAACCTGAATAGCGACCGAATACCGGCAGTCGCTATTTAACTGTTTTCTTGTAGTGTATAATGTTTTGAGAGTTAAAAAATACAAAATATAATTTAGATGTTAAAATAGATAATCATTAAAAGTTTAAAGAGAAATTACCTAATTGTAACATATATCTATTTACGTCTCACGATTAATAGCCCTATTTTTTTATTAGGCTATTTATAGTCCCATCTTTTTATGGGGCACTATAAGTGTCCAATTAGTGAATCCGGTCAATATTCCAGCCCAAAAGGAGTCATGTGCCGTGAACGTGAGGGGCATTTTTATCCCAAAAAATTTGGGCAAAAGAGAAAATTTCTATTTGTAACATATATCTATTTACGGGTCACCATTAATATCCTCATCTTTTTATTAGGCTATTTATAAGTGTCTAATTAGTGAATCCGGTGAACGGTACGTGAGGGGAATTTGGCCTGAATCGTCACCAGATTCACTAATTGGACACTTATAGTGGCCTGTAAAAAGATGGGGCTATAAATAGCCTAATAAAAAGATAAGGACATTAATGGTGGCCCGTAAATCAATATATGTTACAAATAGCAGTTTTCTCTTTTGCCCAATTTTTTTGGGACAAAAATGCCCCTCAGGTGGCCTGCACGTGAGGGGGATTTGGCCTGAATCGTCACCGCATTCACTAATTGGACACTTATAGTGTCCCGTAAAAAGATGGGGCTATAAATAGCCTAATAAAAATATGAGGATATTAATGGTGTATGTTACAAATAGCAGTTTTCTCAAAGTTTAAATGCGGCTCGTATTTATTGCCCTACACTAGGGGTGAGCACCGAATTCGAATTCGAATTCGCCAATTCGGTCATTTGAATTCGGTTTTTTCATTTTTTTAGAACCTTAAAAATTGACCTAATTCGGATTCGAATTCATAATTATCGAATTCGAATTGACCGAATTGGTGAATTCAGAATTCGTTTTTTTACCGAATTGACCGATTTTACAAGAAACCTAATTTTTGTTTTTTGTTTTTTGTTTTACTTCACAGGAAGGAGGTGGCCTCACAAGCAGGAGGTGGCCTAATAAAGGGAGGAATTATTTAGTCCCACGTAGGGGAGGGTGTCGAACCCACGACCTCAAGGTCGTGGGCAGAGGCCAACCCCACTGGGGTATGACACTCTTGACAATAAACCTAATTGAAGACCAAGACAAATTCAAAATCAAAACAAGCAATAAATTTTGAAAATATAATATAAACAATAAATTCGTTATCGTTTGATTCAACCATATTTATTTAGAAAATTAATAGCTAAATCGCCAAAATGACAATTTTTAGTATCTATTTACTTTATATATTCACTATATAATAAAATTAATAAATTATTAAAAAATGAATTCAAATTCTGTGTCGCCTAACCGATTTTGTCTCATTTTCGACCAAATCAAATTCGAATGTCTTCAAATTACCCAATTTAAATTTGAATTTGGTTGGTAATTCGTTAAAAACCGAATTTGCTCACCCCTACCCTACACTGTAATACCTCTACTATTATATATAAGAAAAGGGGTAATTTGTATATTGTTGGCACTTATTGCCCTCCACTGTAATATTTCTACTATTATATATAAGAAAAGAGGTAATTTGCATATTGTTGGGTTTATTATCACCTATGATGCATGCTTAGGATTTTTTTATTCAAGAGGTATGCTTAGAATTTTAGGCAAAAAATCATCTATGTCCCAACTAATCACAATTCGTCATATATATATATATATATATATATATATATATATCTACCTATATATATATTACAGAAGCCTTATACATACATATATTGTATCTATATATTTTTTTTAATACTATTTTCTTATATTTTCACATTTTTTAATTAATTTACTAATTTTGATTGGTTGACAATATTTAGGTTAATTAAATTAATTGAAAATTAACTTATCTTAATAAAAATTAAATATCAACTTTTATTGGTACAAAAATGTTAAACTATTATATATTTAAAATTGGAAGAGGGGGGATTCGATCCCCCGACCTGCAAGCCGGATGCTACGCCACATTGCCATCTACTCTGGCAAGTATTTGATAACTATTTCTTTAATTCTTTTAATGGAATGCTAATTTAAATTTTATTTTGGTTGTAAACTCTTAATTGGCTTATAAGAGTATCCCACATTGAAAAGTTACAATGTTTTTTGAGTTTGACAATACTATAAAATATGGTACTTTGACATGTTTTGAGTTACAAAATTGGGCTGACATTTTAGCCTATCAAATTAAGGAAGCCCGCTTATTTGCTTCTTATATTTTTTATTTATATAAATATAAATAGTTAAAGTTTTAAAAATAACGAGTAATTCAGATGACCGGGTCCTCTGAATTCCGATTGAGCTTATAATCAAGTTCGATTTAGCTCAGACTTATGTAATGTTCATTTATTTTTATTCTAATTGAGAATTTTTATTTTCATAATATATTTTTAAAAATAAATAAATATGGATATTTAAAAAAAAAATCAATTCGCTTCGTTTATACTGCAAAAAGCAAGTGAATCTTTTTCTAAACTCTCTAAAACTAAAATATTAATTTGAAGAAATATCAATTCGCTTCGTAACATTGAAAAGTTACATTGTTTGTTTAGTTTGACAATACTATAAAAAAGAGTATTATCACATATTTTGAGTGAGAAATTGGGTTGGCATTTCAGCCATCAGTGTGGGAAGCAAATTTATTTTCTTCTTACATTTTTTATTTATATAAATATAAATAGTTAAAGTTTTAACAAATAACAGGTTATTCAAATGACCGAGTTCTCTGAATTTCGATTGAGCTTAAAATCAAGTTCTATTTTGAGAATTTAGAAAATTTTTATTTTTTAATATTTAATAGAATAAAATAACTAAAAAGTATTAATTAAAAGTTATGGGTTTTAATATATTTATGTTTTTTCTTTTCTTATATTCTAATTTTTAGATTTTTCTTTTTTTTTCATTATTATTCAAGATCCCACATTGAAAGTGTACGAAATTTTTGGAGTTTGACAACATTATAAATAAAGGGTTTGAGCATGTTTTTCAATTGAATGAATTGGTGGTTGATATTTAGCTCATTAAATTCTGTGACAAATTCAATTTGCTTTTCAACTTTTTAATTCCAATAGTCAATTTTTTTTTTAAAAAAAAATAGCTCACAGAGACATTTGAATTTTGGTACAACCTGCGAGAAAAACCTACTTATTATTTTTTTTTTTCATTTAAAGAGTCAAAACTTCAAAACAAATATAGTTTACTGAGCCATTTGTTTTCTTATACTCTTAATTATATGATAAATGGAATCCTTAGCATAGCACATGTTATTAAACAATCTAATCTAACTATCTATCTATATTTATATTACAGAGTTTGTTTTCAATTTCAGCCAATCACATTCTTCTAAATCCTACGTGTAATTTCCATGAATGTTTTATCAATTAATTATTTTATAAAATTTTGATTGGTTGGTTAAATTTTACTTTTGTTGTAACCTCTTAATTGGTTCATAAAACTATCCCACATTGAAAAGTTACATTGTTTGTTTAGTTTGACAATACTATAAAAAAAAGAGTACTATCACATGCTTTGAGTAAGAAATTGAGCTGGCAATTCAAACTTTCATCAAAGTGGGGAAGCAAACTTATTTGCTTCTTACATTTTTTTATTTGTATAAATATAAATAGTTAAAGTTTTAACAAATAACGGGTTATTCGGATGATCGAGTCCTCTCAATTCGATTGAACTTACAATCAAGTTCGATTCGGAGAGTTTAGAAATTTTTAATTTTTTTTAATATTTAATAGAATAAAAAATAAGTAAAAAAATATTAATTAAAAGTTATGGGTTTTAATAAATGGTCTATTCTAATGTTTAGATTTTTCTTTTTCCTTTTCAATATTATTCAAGATCCCACATTGAAAGTGTACGTAGAAATTTTTTTGGAGTTTGACAACATTATAAATAAAGGGGGTTTGAGCATGTTTTTTCAATTGAATGAATTGGTGGGTTGATATTTAGCTAATTAAATTCAGTGACAAACTCAATTTGTTTTTTTAACTTTTTAATTTCAATAGTCTTTTTAAATCGCACATAGCCATTTGATTTTTGGTAGAACTCATGAGAAAACCTACTTATTATTATTTTTTTCATTTAAAGAGTCAAATCTTTATGGCTTACAAAGCTATTTGATTTTCTTATACTCTTAAGTGTATAGTAAAATGAAATCCCGTGCATAGCACGGGTCATTAGGCTAGTATATATATATTACAGAAGGTGTTTTCACCTTTTAAGATTATAATATGTATCTATAATGTATCTATTACTTTATAAATATTAATTTTCTATAATTTCTTTTTCTTTTTCAAGTAAAGATAATATTCTAATTCATTAAAAAAGAGTTTTACTCTTATCTCACTTCAATTAATTTTATTCCTACCCTCTCACAATAACCTTCCCACTATCACATCACGTAAACTACTTCTCCATCAACATCTCATAGAAATCACGTTCTCCACTATCACATCACTTAAACTACTCCCTCATATTAGAAGGATCAACAATATACATCATCGGCCGCCTCAGCTGCAGAAACTACAACTTCTTCTTCGCAGCAAATCTGCGCAATTTTGAAGTGGATCTTAAGCCCAAGGTTTCTACCCTCACTAATTTTTCTTTTTGGTTTTTTTTTGGTGGAAAGATTAAAGGGTTTTTGTGATTTTTGGCTGATCTCAAATGGGTTTTGTTTGTTTTTTTTTTTATTTGAGTTGGTTTTGATGATCAATCGAAATGTTGACTTTTGGAATACTTTACTTTTGCTCCTTTTTTTTAGTCATAGAACTTGGACTGAGTAGCCAGGGCAATTGTTGTCATTGCTATATGTCATCAGAGCAATGTGGGAATTTCATGTATCCGTGAAGAATGAAGAAATTAATTTGAAATCGATCATTTCTTTTTACTTCTTGGGATATTGCATTCCTCAACGATGACATTCATCATAATTATTATTTTTCTCTTTCCAGATATTTGGCAGGACAAGATACTTCCCGTATTTGCTTAATTTTTGTAAATTTTGTTTTTTATGGCATTACTACCTCGGTTCTCCCTTAATTTTTTACCTTGATTTTTGTAAATTGCTTAATTTATTACCTTAATTAATGGCATAAAATTAGGCAGATTTTTGAGTGCATATTTGAGTGCAATTTACAATTTCGTTACATATTTGTCAAGATTATTTTTATTGTTTTAAAAGAAGTCTAATTGAGAACTTTATAATTTGTTTCATATTCAGATGGCAGGTTGTGCTTTTTTTTATTTTTTTATTTTTTTGGTTTGAAATAAGATACTGTTATTGCTGTGGCTCAAAGAAGAGCACTATCGAACAGTTACATTATGGGTGCCATAGGCTACTGCCTTGGCTATTGAACAAGAAAATAATTGCAGAAAAATTGCATCAGATATGTCCATGGTGCCGATGGAGCCGGAGATATAGCGTTATGCTTGAAAGTTGAATTCCTTCACGTGTTAAATTTTCGGAACTTTATGCCCCTACCTAACTTCTGTGTGGACTTGATTTTTCCATCAATGGTGGCATGTTTTGTAGTTTTGTTTAAGAAAGCATTTAGGCTTGAATAGGTGCTTTCAAATATCAACATGGTTTTTTCATGTAAGTTTTCAACACTGTTTTTTATCTTCATTTTCTTTTCGTAATTCATATTTTAGTTTCCTTTGTTGATTAGTATTTAGTTATTTTTTTGAATTTACTTTCTTTTATTTCCAGCAAATAAACTAGATTGATTTGGTTTATTGGTTCTTTTATAATTCCTTTTTTAGTTTTTTATATTTTTCATTTCTTACAATTGTAGATTGGTTGGACTTGGAGCATTCTAATGGAAGAAAGTGCCACATTTTAAATACAAATATATTTTTCATGGCATTACAAAAGATTCAAAGCAACAAAAATGGGAAGATAGACATTTTTATTTTCTTTTTGTGATCAAATAAATATTTGATTTTTTTCAAGATTTTCTTTTTGTGATCAAATCAATATTTGATTTTCTCAAGTTTCTAATGGATGAAATTTCCTTTTATTTCGTTTCTTCTTCTGTTAGGAATGGTTTGGATATGAGATTACAATAATGGTAAAGTTGATATTTTCTCTTAAAAATCAAGAAACTATGTTTTATCTTTAAAGGTATGAAAAATGCTAATGCTATTATATATTCTGTTTTCCCAATGACTTGACATTATTTGGATAAAGTGAATTTAATGAAATTGGCCTTTTTTTTAGCAAGGCTCTGCAGGGGTTATTATAATGATTTGTTTGCTATTTGCAGAAGTAGTGTCAGGGCATTTTTATGTGCAATGAAGCTGTATAGTGTCATTCTTCCCAAGTTGGCGCATTTGAGGTATAATTTGGTTATTGTTTATAGTTGAAAATTATTTAAAAAATATATTGTAGACTCACTTATTTGATGATTTTCATGCATTGAATATTATTATTACATTATATTTTGTAAAGTTAATATAGTAACTCAATTGGTGACTCACTTATTTGATGATTTTCACGCCTTGAAGATTATTATTACATCATATTTTGTAAAGTTAATATAGTAACTCAATTGGTGACTCATTTATTTGTTGATTTTCATGCCTTGGAGATTATTATTACATTATATTGTGTAAACTTAAGATAATAACTCAATTGGTGAAATGTTCGTTACAAAATAAAAGATTTCAAATAGTCCCAAGTTTGATGCTTATTGCCTTATTGGGCATATACATGTCTATTTTTTCTATCTCCTTATTTGTGCAAGGAAAAATATTTCGACCCCATATAATATTGTTTTTTGGTTCTGTCTATGACGTTAATCTTCCTTGGGAACATTATAGTTGTCTTTATATACAAAAAGCTGAGAACTCAAAAGTAGTCAAGAAAAAGAGTGAATGGAGCTCCAATGTTCTTAGCAAGATGAGGATTGCATGGAGATGGGCATAAAATATATTATTCTTCATTTTGTTGTTTCAATAAATAAAATTAAAGTACAGTTGAAATATTTAGTTTAATCATTATGTTAATATTTCCATTTACTTTGTTAATTGCTCTAAAACTCTACTATGATTGTAGTAACAATATAAATTTCTGTCCTAAATTGAGAATTTGGTGCAAGCGGAAAGTGAATTAGGAGATCCGTTTTTCGTTTAAAGTGAGGGTTCTTTTCTTTTTAAATTATGCTATCTTGGTAGACCTTCTTTTCATGCTTAATGAAATCTTTCTTCCACCTTCTAAAGAAAAAAAGTCTGGTTGATATTTATGTTAGCTTTTTATTTGTTTCCTTTATAGCTTTTCTGTGGATTTGGTTATTAAACCGACTATTGAATTGTTTCTTTTACTAAATACCATTTCATGTAGTGATTTTTATATCTTTTGATGTGAAATAAAGTATTTTTTGACTTATTTATATTTAATAGAATTACGAAATGTGTTCTCAAAACTAATATATTTTTTTTTCCAGAGGATATACCCATATTTGCATTTGTGCTCGGAAAAAAAACATATGTTTTTCTTTTTTTCTTTTTGAACGGAATAAATGATTTTTTTTCTTTTGAGGTTTCTATTATAAATGATCAAATTTTAGTACGATATTTTTAGCATTCAACTATTACTTAATCATTTATGAAGTTTACCTTTTTTTCAGTTTCTCTATCAATTTTTTTAACTAATCTAAATACCGTGCATAGCACGGGTCATTTGCTAGTATATATATATATATATATATATATATATATATATATATATATATATATATATATATATATATATATATATATATATATATATATGATTAGTTGAGTATATGAATATGAGAATACTAGAGGACAAATTGTTTTCACCCAGAATTTTAGACTATGCTAAATTTTAGGAATATTGCAATTGGTGGAATTTAAACTTCACTTGGAGGTCTATATTTTTGTTTTTATTTAAATTACACTCAGGATATTATAGAGTAGACCTCTTTTAATTATAGACAAACCATCTTTCAACTGTGTTAGTTTACCTATTTAGCACCCAAAAAAACTGTGTTAGTTGACCTTCTTGTTTTTTTTTCCAAGTTTTTAGTTGGATATGTAGGATTTGCAAGTATTAACACAAGGAAAATTATTTGTTACTAGAATTTTTGGATAGGAATTGGATAAAATCCAAATTAATACTATTTATCCCCTACTGATATAAGAGCTTGACCCCTAATTTGGAAATTTTATCCAATTCTTATCCAATAATTCTAATAGCCTAGGAAGGTTCTTAAACAAATATGGTCCTACTCCTGTTTTCCACCTTCTCATGGTAACTCCATTAAGGACGTTTTAGATCATTTTTCCAGGACTTTCTTCTATTGATTGGGGAATTAAATGAAAAATGGACCAAAAAGCATGAAATCTACCGAAAGTGATTTAAACCCTGATTATATATATATATATATATATATATATATATATATATATATATATATATATATATGGTTGAAAATTTTGGTCAAATTTTGGCAAAAGCTAAAGAAATGAAAAACGAAAACCTGAAATAAATTGATTCGTTATATACTAAATGGAAAAATTTGCAACAGCTTTTCTGACCATTACAATAATTTTATCACCTGTTATGTGATTATACATGTTAAAATTGATTGAATTAATTTATATAGTCATAACGTATAAGTTTATGTTCCTTGGGGTTTTCTATATTTTTTTTAATATATTTTTGTATATATTTAAATTATTATTATAATATAATTTATCAGAATTAACAAAGTGTCCACTTCCAAGCAGGCTACCAATGGTTTCTTCTAGGCCCTACCTTAATATTTATTCCTAGAAACAAAATGGTGACCTAGATATAAAGATAGTAGAAGACGTTAATCAATAAAACTTATTTTTATTTTATTTTTCAAATGTCAAACTCCTTATTTTATACGAAATGTCCACATTTGATACACACATGCGCACCTGACTAGCCAACACCAAAAAAATCCCCAACGGCTAAAGATAAGGTAAGAATCGTGTATCATCGTTTTGTTTTTATCTTACTAATAAAAAATTAATAAATTAATTAAAAAATTATATCGTAAAAGAAATAATAAAACCTTAAAAAAATTAATAATGTCAATTTCTCTCATTATTAAGAAAATACGATTTTTTGCCCTCAAAATATGACTCAAAATAACCATAAAACACACTCATTTTCTCTCTCACAAAGAAACACACCAATGAATATGATAACTTTAATTTTGTTCCTCTTAATTTTCTCACTTCACACAACTCCATCATCTTCATCTACAACCTCCTTCATCTACGGAGGCTGCACACAGCTAAAATACGCGCCGGGGACACCGTACGATTCCAACGTCAACTCAGTCCTAACTTCATTTGTCAACTCAGCTTCCTCTACAAACTTTAACAACTTCAAGATTTCTCTCCCTGGTTCATCCCAAAACGACATCGTTTACGGTCTCTTCCAATGCCGCGGGGACCTAACCAACTCGGACTGCCACGACTGCGTAGTCTATGCAGTGAGTCAACTCGGTACTCTCTGTGTCGGAACATCAGGCGGCGCGTTGCAATTGGAAGGATGTTTCGTGAAGTACGATAATATTTCCTTTCTGGGTGTACAAGACAAGAATACGGTCTTGAAAAAATGTGGGCCGTTGATCGGGTATGATTCTGATTCGTTGACTCGTCGTGATGCTGTTATGGCGTATTTGGCGGGTGGCGGGCAATATTTTCGGGTTGGTGGGTCCGGGAAAGTTCAAGGATTAGCACAGTGCGTACAGGATTTAAGTATGAGCGCGTGTCAAGAATGTTTGTCAGAGGCAATTGGGCGTTTAAGAGATGAGTGTGTAGGATCGGCTTGGGTTGATTTGTTCTTGGGTAAATGCTACGTGCGGTACTCGGAGCGTGGGTATTCATCAAAAAGTGGTAAGCTGTTCCATCGCCTGGCTCTTGTGTATGTAAAAATTCGATACGGCCCAGTGACACTGTAGACCTTGGCTGCCTTAATCGAAACATCAATATAGAATGAGGAGAGAGACAATTTTGTGATGTTGTTGCTAGTTCTGAATCGCAAGGTCTAATGGATCTGATCCATATCAAAATTGTCCCTTGTGTATCCTCTTTTTATTTGGTTATTAAGTTGGGAGAAATGAAAAATCATGCAATATAGTGGTTTTATCTTGATTTATAGTAACTTATCCAAGCTTGTTAAAAACAAGATTCTAAGTAGACTCGGAAGAGAGGTGTAGAATTGTAAACTCGTGAATCGTAAAATAAATTGTAAAATCGTACCAAAAAATTAAAATATATATTTTATATGTAAATAATAATAAGTAACATATAAATCATATCATATGGTTCAACAATACGATAAAATTCTATAAAACATAGTTTCACAAGTTTTTCAAAAGACAATAACAAAACAAAGTTCAAAATAAAGAACTTACAAGTCTAAGAAATATATTCGGAAAAAAGAAAATGACAGAAAGTTACAAAATCAGAGTTAAGAACTTTGATTATGTGCTGGATTTCCAGTAGTCTAAGAAATTTATGAAGAATAGGAAATTTTGTAGACTCGATAGAAACGTACGTTTTTACGTTTTTATGATCTGAATCTACGATTCTACTCCGTTTCTACCATATTACAATTCTACTCCCGATTCAACAGGTTTTGCTTCCGTAGAATTGTAGAATCGTATGATTCTACGAGTTAACTCGCGATTTTAACAATATTGAACTTATCATTATCTTAATAGTTATTTATTCTTCTTTTATAAAGTTATAATTCTTTTATTTTTTATTTTTTATTTTTTTATAATGGAGTCCTAATAGTTACATCCGAACGAATTGGTGTTGTTCATATAGATATAAAAAGTCAACACACGAAAGACAATTTATATGAGTTGACTTATTGTCCAACGCACATTCAATGGAGAGCTTTTAGCATGATGATAAGTTGCTACTTTCACAGATTCAGAAGTCTCTCAAATTATTGAGTACTAGTTTTCATTTATATATTTGTTGAAGTAAAATATAGGAGTAGTTAATCATGGCATTCTTACCACTTTTCTCTTTAAGTTTGTAGTTGTTCTTTTAAGCTATGATTTATTTCTAGTTACTTTATTGAAAAAGCTTATGAATTCAAATTTGTTGCGAGCCAAAATAATAGTCAAGGAGAAGGTTAAAAGAAAAGGAAAAGCTGTTCTTTTGCTTCAAGCTTCCCTATAGTTTCCTTTTAGCTTGAAGAAAATCAGTTAGTGGATTACTGGGGCTTGTCATTAGAATGGTATTGGTTTTGCATAATTGTCAAACTATGACATAGTTTTTTTTGGCATAACATTTCTAATAAGGACGGATTTGTCAAATTCGTCCTGAAGCCAAGATGGCTGATGTGTTAAACCGCCTTCAATTTTTCGCCCTTTAGGACGGATTTGGAAAATCCGTTCTCGATTGGCAGAGACTTGTTAAAAAAATTGCCAAAGAATTCTTCTTCAACCTATGTCTGAAATATGTTCAATTCACCCGAAATAAGCCTGAATTTTTTCCGGCTAATTCAATAACCACTCAAAATATGTACAATTTACCAAAATGTGCAATTTCAGTTATATCTAAAACTCAAAATGAATAAAACAACAATATCATTTGTTAAATTCAAAAGTCATAATGTTCAATGTAATACAATTGTCAAAACTATCGAGTTGTATAAAGTACTTTTATTTTGCGGTTCGACCTAAGCCAATATCTTTGTCCATTGTTATCGCGGACGACCGTACCATGAGGGGTGTTCTCTAATTGAACTCTTTCAGTGTCGATAAAAACTTGATCCTCCGGTGATAGTGGCCGGTGAAGTGCAGCCTCTTCCCGTGTCTGAGTCTGATCAAGTCCTAGGAAGTATGAGGGTAGGTTATCCATGTCATCCGCCTGCAAACTCGATGAAGAGCACCCTGATGAGCAGCTTGATTGGTGAATGGAATACCGGCTGAAATCCAATCAAAGTTGCTGGGAATCTATAAATCTTCCCACTGACTAGGTAAGAAATAATCCAGAGTGGATGATGAAGGTTGTGTATCTACGTGACTATCTCCAATGAACCAAGTAGGGTCGGTATGTGGTGGGGGCGGAGGGATGTAAGCATCCCACGGCCCGAGAATCTCTCCACCGGCTTGTGTCCTCTGAATGGACTGATAATATGCATCTGTCTCCTGGCGAGACCGATGACCACCCTGTCTAGCACCAACTTGAATCCGGCCTTCCACATGGCTTCTCGAAAATGTCAATGGACGTTCTATCACCACCTCTAATATGTCGGATGCCCGTGGTCTGCAACTCATTGATCTCCCAGCAGCCTGTAAAGCACTCGTCAGTTGATTAGATGCCCAGATTAGGAATTGTTTTATTTCTGGATCAGAAATGTTGTTGCTTTCTATTGCAAGGCACCTGAGACCTGAGTAGACGCCGAAGCTTGTAATAAATGACAAACATAAGATAAACATAATTAAAAATTGTGATAAAATTAAAATATTATTATATAGTTCATAATAAAATAAAACTCACAAAAATTTGTTAAGCTGTTGAGTTCGGTTAAAATCCCCGGGGAAGGTTTGAAGGGTCCCTTCTTTGGGGGTTACTTATAAGTAAAACATTAATGTTCTTGTACCACTCCATGTAATCATCGTGGGGGCACAAAAACATTACCCGTCTGAACACCTTCACTACATACTTTGTTCTTTTCCTCCACAACTCGATGTATTCTTTTTGCACTGTGAACCAGTTCTTACTTGCCACGAGTTTAATTTTGTGGAGATCATCATCCTCAACAAGTCCGTTAGTCCTAACCGCTTTGGTATAGTCTGCTCATATCCAAACTGCCTCAAGAATCGATCAAGAAGATGATACTCCACAATGTCAAAGCATATCAATGGGACTCGAGCACGCATCACTTCCCAAAAGTTTGGCTCCTGAGCCACCGAGACATCTATCACTTGGGTCGGGTATGGTACCCGCATAAACTACACAAACAAATAAATATATTAACTTACATAAAATAAATATATTAACTCAACTCACATTTAAATACAATTTATGTAATAAAAAATACAAGAAATACTGACTTACCCCTTGTCTCTCATTCATTCCATCAAGTTGATCCCGACATACTAATAATTGATTGCTAGGAGTTACTCGAAAATACCAAGGACACTTCCATCTTGCACCGAAAGCACCCTCTAGTATATTCGGCCTCGGAACATCCCGATTTTGAGGTCGAAAAATGGACAGACGCTCCCATGCCCACAACTGTTGAATAAAATATACTAAATTAGCAAAGACAAAATTGGATTGCGCTTAAATAAATTTAAAGAGTAATTTAAAACTTTACCTGAATGAGCAAACAACATCCACTGATGTCTTGTGAATCAGCATTTGAAGAGATGCACATCTGACGGTAAAGATATGCGAGTACGGCGCTTGCCCAAGAATAGGTGGAGGTACCAAACTCGTAATTCTCGTAGTAAGAGCAGGCAACGTAAATGAATTTGAGAAACTGACTTGTCCGAGAACAACAAAGTACCCATGAGAATTAAAAGTAAATCCCTAACCCTTTTGAAAACGTTGACCATTCTAGCATCATTAGGCAACGGGTCTGAAATATGTGCAAGTATTTCATCCTGATTAAGGGCATTTCCCTTAAAAGCATTCTCTGCTGGTCGAAATCTCAAATACTCATTAATTAAACTTATCCAAGTTAAGACAGTATAATTCACTTTCTCATTCTTAGTCAACTCATAATCGTTGACGCGTAGTCCAAGAAGGACTCCAACGTCCTCTAAAGTGATGGTTGCCTTCCCTTCAAGCAAGTGAAATGTGTGGGTCTCGGTCGTCATCTCTCAATTAGAGCGGTGACTAAGGCATGATCTATTTTAATATAACCTATGCGATACAACCACCAAAACCTACTCTATCAATAAGGTTAATTAAATCCTTATTTGTCTCTCACTCGTAGGCAGTCCAAAAATGGCTATTACTGCGAATAAAAGTTAGTGGGTTATCTAATTTATCCTTATCAATACCTTGCCATATCCTAAAGATCGGTGATCCCGTTGTTTTATAAAACACTATAAGCTAAAGGTCCAGGATGGAAGGAAGCCGGTGTAGCAGGTACATCAAACATCTAAACATAAAAACTACAAAACCAATGACATTATCAGAAACAAGAAAACCAAAAATGAGTAAATTCATAATATTCCAATATTCCAAATTCAAATCACAAAATTACAAAATATTCAAAAAAATTCACAATACCCCAATATTCCAATTTTCATATTACAAAATTCTAAATTATATTCACAATATTAACAATCATATGACACTATCCAATATTCCAATTTCACAAATTTGAAAATATTACAATACTCCGATATTCCAAAATTCATATTACAAAATTCAAATTTATATTCACAATATTAATAAGAATTTCACACTATCCAATATTCCAAGATTCAACTAATGCACAATATCAAAGGTGTCCTAGCCCAGTGGGGCAGGCGCCTGCCCACGGCCTTGAGGTCGTTGGTTCGATACCCTCCGCCTGCATGCGACAAACTTTAATCTCCCTTTTTAGGGCTATCTCCTCCTCGTCTGAGGAAGTCCTCTCTCCCCTATATGGGGCAACCGCCCAATTGGGCTTCAAAAACTAATGCACAATTTAAATAATAAAAACAAAATTTAAAAAAATACCAAAAAATTAGTAATTGGGATTTAACTTTCAATGGAGAGGAGTGAATGAGGACCGGCGGTGGTGCTTGAACGAAGGTGGACTCAATACTCTGTGTGGGAAGGAGAAGAGCTGTGGAGGAGGGGTTTTTATTTTTTCAATTTTTTCGCCAACGTGTCGTTTGTTTTTGTTTTTTGACTAACAGTGAAGGAGAGGAAGGGGAAGGAGAAGATCTGTGGGGAAAATTAGGAAGAGTGGAGGACGGATTTTTCAAATTCGTCCTAAAGCTAAGACGGATTTTGGAAATCCGTCCTCAGCTGACATGGTAAAAAATTGTAGGTAGATTGACACATAAGTTAAGACAAATCCGTCCTTGCTTCAAGACGGATTTGACAAATCCGTCATTCCTAAAAATGTTGTCCCAAAAAAACCATGCCATAGTTTGACAATTATACAAAACTAATGTCATTCTAAGACAAAACTTGGATTACTATACTATATGAATGTTTATGGCCATTTTCAGTATCCAGTTACGTAGTTTTTTTTTTCCCAAGTAGAAAAATAATGCAACTACTAGTCAAATGGACATTCTACGTACACGAGAGGATATTGTTAGTGCAACCAATAGCAATATCCAGTCTACACTAGAGCTTACATATCACACTTTTTTCTTCTTGTCATTTGTCTTTTCCTTTTAATATTTATAAAAAATGTATGTATATGGACCAGTGTTGATTAATCCTTTCGGATATCCATTTTGCAGTTCATTAAGTATCCAAAGCTATCTTCTCGAGTGAAATAAGTGACCTCACTAAGATTATTTTAGACTTCACTAAGATTTAGTTAATCACTATCCTTCAAAAAAAATAAAATAAAGATTTAGATAATCAATTTTGGGACGAAAGAGTAATAGTTACCACTCAACTATAAAAACACAAGAAGTAGAAATTTAATATTCGACTGGTCTTTGTCATTTAAAAAAAAAACATGCATGAACAATGTTGGGAAAAAAAAGAAACATTATTTAAGTCCTTTTAGATGATCTAATCGGCATTTCAAATGTTTAGATAGTTCAACATTGACATTTGACTAACAAGTGGGAACAAATATTGGTTAAGAACTGTCAAATTGAAATACAATTTTTAAAAAATTTGATAGTCAACCTCTAATATTTTTATATTTAAGGGATGTAAGTTCGGCTACAAAAAAATTGAAAGCGGGCATAATGAGAGGAATTTTAGTAAAATATTACTTCTTCCGTTTCTAATTATCTGTCGTCTAGACATACTTGATTAGTTTTTAATTATCTGTCATTTTATGAAACCAATAGAGTATTAAATGTATTTTTTTAAAACTTACTTTTATCTTTAATTAATCCAGTCAACTAATAATTTGAATTGTGCCAATATAAATGTATTAATTGAAGGATAAAAATGTCTATATATTTTTAAATTAATATATCCTAATCAATTTCTTAATTCGAGTGCACTGTATTAAAGTGACATATAAATGGAAACATAATGAGTAGAAATAAAGGAGACAAAGAACTATGTGAATGCACAATTATTGACCATAAAGAGGAAAGTAGGGAGTTGGATGATGTAAGTTTTTAGTACCTTTACATAGGGAGTAAGATTTTAAGTAGTGTTTCTATTTATACTTGATCGTATTTAGCACTTTATGCATTAGTCTATCTTGAAGTCTCAATAATTCTATTCTTATACTATCACTAATTCATTATAAACTGAAACTTTTTGTTGAACTTTTTTTGAAAAGGCATTTCAGAATGTAAAATTTCTATATGGACTTAGCATATATGAAACTTGTGGTTCAGAACACATCACTGATAATAAGTAATTAAGAAAACATGTTTATTTCTTAACTTAATATTTTACACCACAAGGTCGGTACATAACAAAAGTATATTCATTAAGAATGGTGATCACTAATCCTTCTTCTAACATTTCTATGATACCAATCATTGATTTTCAGATAAAGATAACAATACGGGGAAGAGACTTGCGATTATAATTGGTATCATTGCTGGTGTGGCTGTGATCATTGTGCTCGTCTGTTTATTTCTTGACAAGAAACGTGAGAATTCCTCTTTTATATATATGCCATAAACACATTTAATTGTCATCTGATTCTGTTAGTGTTTTTATACTTCCTCTACTCCAATTTAATTATCATTTAGGATATATATATAACCCAAATTAATTGTCATTTACATATCTTTTATCAAGTGTCAATAATTTATTCCAATTATACCATCAACTCGTTTTTTATTGAAAAAGTGAAAGAGATGGAGGAAGGAAGGGGTATTATTGGAATTGTGGTGGAAAGATTATTTGTTTGAGTTTCTTAATTTTTTCAAAGTGTCCTAAACGACCTATATTGAGGAATGGAGGGAGTAATATTTCCTGGCCAAAGATAAGAAATAATTATCATTAGCGTCTCTAT
The DNA here is from genome assembly GCA_026122235.1 of Vinca minor. Classification (NCBI taxonomy): domain Eukaryota; kingdom Viridiplantae; phylum Streptophyta; class Magnoliopsida; order Gentianales; family Apocynaceae; genus Vinca; species Vinca minor. Next base: position 3,868,457 of record JAOCZM010000241.1, on the reverse strand, counting down.
GCAGCACACTGAATTTTCTGTAATGTCATGTGAAATAAGAATAGGATTATCAAAGAAAGAATGTTACACATTATTTGAATCAATTAGAAAGTCGTACCTCTCATATGTGATATAACACATTGATCTAGTGACATAAAAGTTATAAGTTCGAATCATTTTTCTTTTCTTAAATTCATATTTCTTATAATAAACAAGTTATAAAAAAAAAAATAGCTATATAACAAGATAGTTATGTAATTTTCATCCTTTGTGACATCGGAAATCGTGAAATACTTATAATCATTTTCTTTTCTTTATCTTCTGATTGCAGGTGGTAAATGAGGTTCTTTTTGTTGAAGACTGCCCCAAAAGCCAATCCCTTTGGCAAATTGCAAGCTTTGTATATATAGTTCCCTTAAAGGTTATATCAAAGATATGTGACAGTATCCTGATGATTCTTTTGCACCATTCTTTCTTTTGAGCCATTTCATGTATGTCTTTTTAGGGCTTGAATATTACTGAATAAGACTAAATAAATTAGGGATTTACTCATATATTAATAATTCTTTGTGTTTTTTTAGTTCTGTTCATAATTATTTCCCTTATGGAGAAGGACTCAAGAGGTAATTTTTCTAAAATCTATAAACCTGGGCCTAATGGAGAAGTATTATTGAGTGTGCCTTCTAGATTACATAAACCGTTCCAGTCATGAGCTATAATCTTCTGTCTCATTACTACCGAATTATTATGTATCATAACTCTCTTTATTTATTTATTTTTATTGAGAAGTTATAGATAACAAAGACCCCTAAATGGAAAAGTGAAAACTTGACATTTTTATTATAGTAAAAAAATGAATGAGACAAAAAATATGATAGATGATACGAAATCTATTTCATGTCGGGAATTGTAAATAAATTTCCGAATCAAGTAATATGTTCATTTTTGAAATAAAGTTTCAAAACTCGAAAACTAATTATTAAATTAGTGTTTCAGACTATTAAAAAAATTACTATTTCAGATATTTTGTAACTCCCCATATTCAAAAAAATTCATACAAATCATTTGTAACTCCTATATTTAATTTGAAGTTTATGACTCCTATTTAAATATTGTAACCATTCTAGTTTTGAAACCTTCCCACTATTAATTTTGTAACCCCTAATAATAGTAAAAGGAGCTATGGGAAAATTATTTGATCCTGATTTCTATATAATCTCCCTCTCCGTGCATTTCTCTTGATTATGAAAAAAGGCAAAAAATCCTTTGTCCCCATATATGTTCTTATTCCTTTCCTCAACCAATCACAATTCACCATGTGTATATATAATTGAAAGATATGTTTATATAGTAAATTTTGATTAGTTGGGGATAGGAATAAGAACATATACGGGGATAGAGGATTTTCACCCATGAAAAAAGCTTTTATTCTCACCCTCACTCTTGCATTCAATCTCCTATACTCTCTGCTCTGTCTTTACTTCGGTTCTCTTTGCTCCGCTCTGCTGCTTTTGGTCACCACCTTTAGAATTATTGTTTTGTCAATTTTATATTTGGACAAATAGATTGAATTAGTTCGCGAGAAATTTTTCAATGAATGTGCTCGTTGCGGAGACAATTAGAAATGAGTTTTTATCTTAAAGCCGTGACTGACCGCCATGGACGAAGCCAGAAATTTGGTGTTTGGGGGGAGGCGAAACTGCAACAATATGTAGAATTACAGATCTCAAGTGATAAAAACGGCAAAAAAATTCTTGGGGGCAATAAAAATGGTAAAAACAAATTCTTGGGGGGCGAAACTGATAAAATTTTCCAAAATACATATAAAATATCGATAAATAGTAGTATTTTTAAAAATCTTTCGCCCCTGCTGACCGCTATCACCCGCACGTAGAGAGGTTCTCGTCTTTAGGACAGTGACTTTGTCACGACTCCAGACTTGCTTTCTTTATCCTAATTCTCTTATATTTTATGTTTTTGTAAATTTATTATTATGAGCATGATTTCATTCTTAATTTATACTTCCTCCATCCCTATAGAAGGTTAACATTTGGGACTTCAATTTTTTTCCTAAAATAAGGTTAACATTTGAACTATCAATGAAAAATTAATGAACTTTTACCATTTTTACCCTTTTCTTACTTTTCTTTTAACCATAATTTCAATTTCCAATATGTATTTAATGGGGCTATATTAGTCTTTTGGCTTTGACTTTTATTGTTTTTTGGGAATTTCTTAATTAATGTGAAATACTCAAGTGTTAACCTTATTTAGGGATGGAGGGAGTACAATGTTTCTAACAGTTCACTCATGAAGTTCACGCTATATAAATAAGGCACCAAATTTAATGAACCCAAAAGCATGATTGTGTAGTTTATTTTTTAGTTTTATTTTTTGGGGGTTAGTAGTCTGGGCAATTGCCCGGTGTCAAACTCGAAACCTCAAGGTCGTGGGAAGAGACCAACCGCACTGGGCTGTGGCCTTGATTGTGTAGTTAAAATCGAGAAAATATTCCAATATTACATATATTTTTAGCAGAGCATTATAAATAAGGGACGTTAGTATATTTAGTCCCCCAGTAATTTTCGTTTAACCCGTAAAGTCCCCAATGTTTAATTTCAGCCTGTAAAGTCCCCAGAAATTTTCGTTCAGCTTGTAAAGTCCCCCAAAAAATTTCGTTTAGCCCGTATAGTCCCCAATATTTAATTTCAGCCTGTAAAATCCCCAAAAAAATTTCGTTCAGCCTGTAAAGTCCCCCAAAATTTTTCGTTTAGCCCGTATAGTCCTCAACGTTTAATTTCAATTTGTAAAGTTCCTTATCTATTTACGGGCTGCATATAGAGGTTCCACCACCTCTTCTGCGCCGGAATCAGAGCAGCCCCAAATTCATGTTATCCACGTGCTTAATGAGTGGGGAATAATTATCAGTTTCAATCTATAAAATTTACATAATACAAAAAATCATTATAAAAATGGTTATAAAAAGAAACCCCAAATTCTATTGCCCTAATTTGAAGGAACCCATTTGCCCTAAGTCCTCCGCATAAGAGGTGGTGGAACCTCCATATGCACCCCGTAAATAGGTAAGGGACTTTAGAGGCTGAAATTAAACAACAAAAATTTTCGGGGGACTTTACACGCTGAAATTAAACATTGGGGATTATACGGGCTAAACAAAAATTTCCGGGGGACTTTACACGCTGAAATTAAACATTGGGCACTATACGGGCTAAACGAAAATATCTGGGGGACTAAATATGCTGATTTCCCTATAAATAATAATAGCAAAACAATTTTGATTTCATTACTGACTGTACTTCTATTAAATAATAATAGAAAAAGTAAAAATCAGAGGGGCCTTGAGCATTATCCATATTCACATATTATTTATAATTTTATATTTGCATTTGGTGATATTTGAACACTTGATATCTCGTTGCAAACACTGACACTCAAACCAATAAACCATAAGGACTTTTGTTTTAATTTTAACAATAAATTTTATTTAATTAATTTTAAATATGATATTTTATATTTATTAATATATTAAAAACAACCAATTAGAAATAAAACTCTTTTAAAATAAAAACTAATAGAAATAATACTAAATGAAAACTAAATACAAATTTTAATCTTAATAGCAATTTTTTTTTTTTTTTTTTTGTAGTTACAGTGAAATAACAATTGCTTATTCAAAAATACAATAGGACAAGATTTAACATGCATTTTTGGTAAAGATTACATATATTTACCAAATACTAATATTTGTTTACATAAATAAACAATGTAAGGAAAATATTTTATTCACCGCACAAAAGATGTAGACAATAGTAATAAAATTCTCAATCAACTAATTATGAAAGTAGGACGAAATTTTAAAATAGTTACAAATAGATATGGAACACAAATAGAAAGAGTGATAATTACAGAAATCGTGATACAAATAGATCACCATTTGGCATCGTAACATAATAATCCTGTCCCAAAGGCAAAGGAAAGGGCTAGAAGGGCCAGTTTAATGTAAAGGCCAGAAGTGAAAATGAATAATTTGAAGTCGGCATGACGTGTTCGATGTGTCATTTGGCATCGTAACATAATAATCCTGTCACAAAGGCAATGAAAAGTGCTGCAAGGGCCACTTTAAGGTAAAGGCCAGAAGTGAAAATTAATAATTTTAAGTTGGCATGACGTGCTCGATGTGTCAATAGTAGGAATATTAGTGACGCAGTTGAATAGATCATTGCCGTAGCATCGGAGGCAACGAAAGTTATAAAAGCTGCTTTCTTTCGGAAAACTGGTTGGCCTTTTGTAGGACCGTCATTACTTTGATAATCACCAGCTACGGTAAAAGCAGCTGCAAAACTGGCTCCAATTATAAGTGTAGCAACAACTTTGTATGTCTAAGCCATTTGTTTTAGTTTTTCAGCCCCAAGAACTTCGGGTTTTCTTCCTGATTTCGGTATAATATTTTCATAACCTTGGATAGCACCGGCTTTCTCCAACTCATCCCTCAAAACACCCTAATCAAATTTTTTTTTTGTTTAGCAGAAATATACAAGATTGGAAAATTAGTATGCATGTATGATAACTAAGGGATTTTAGAATGAAAATTATGATGCATGAATATAGGTTTGTGATATTTGTCTCACTTAGTGTCTGATTATATATCTGGGCATTGCATTAGAATGATATTGGTTGGGTAGAATGGTCATGCTATGACATTTATTTTTTTTAAGACAATATTTCTGTGACGTGACACGTTCCAGACACGCCTTACCAGGTCAACCCCGGAATGGAAGTCCTATTTTCGTCCTTCCGTCCTCAACCTCCAAAAAATTTCCAAATCTTCAAGTTCATTCGCTTTTGGTTGGTAGCTTTCACTTGTTAAAGGACTCTTATATAGTGTATTTGGACATACCTAACTCTTTCTTGAAGTGGGAGGCAACGACCTTATTGGAAAATGTTACTTCATTTTTTTCAATTTGACCTCAAATGTTTAGGGTACATGAGACATGAAAAAGATTGTGATGAAAGATTATGAGATCCATGAATTCTGCGAACCTTCGTAAGCATCCCACAAAGTTAACAAAATAAATAACCTACCGTTTCAAAATATTTGCTACATCTAGATTTTACCGATTTTTAAGAATTAAAAAGCAATTAATATGAAAAAAAAAAATGTTCAAAATGTCACTGTTTAATAATTGGAGGGTTATTAATTAATCCCTTTTGAAGGGTTAATTAGTTAATAGTTATATGTAGTGGGCTATCTAATGAGTTACATCCCGCAATTTATATTCTCAATCCAGTTTTAGGGACCAAACATTGGGCTATTAAGAATAGGGTCCATTCCTTTTATTATTAGTGTTGGTTGATTAATTGATTATGAGTAAAATTAGAAAAGTTATAATAAGTATCAATTGAGTGGCAAAAAAATTGAAATATTGAAAATTTACAATTGTGGCAAATATTTTGAAACAAAGTAAGTAATACTTATGCAATGGTCTCACTCTTATTTTCCTCATGTCGCAAATCTTGAGCTTATTTTATTTACTTACCAAACATAAAATTTTAGATTTAAAACTTAGAACGTGATAGCATCATCGTATCATAAATCCAACGGCCTATATTTCCTCGAACCCAGAAAAAGTGAAATATCTTTATCTTAATCTTCCTCTACTAAAAAAAAACTTCTTCTTCCTCCTACTCCTATAAAACCCCTCAATAAAACCACTTCAAAACTACGTAGTTATTAGGAGTTCATCTCTCTCTCTCTCTCTCTCTCTCTCTCTCTCTCTCATTATTATACAATAATAAATAAAATGTTACTCAGAAGTTCATCTTCTCCGATCTTGAATTCATGGCTACCTAATTCCGCGGGGTCATCGCCAGAACCCGAAAACTTACCTCTATTAACCAGAACCCTTTCCGTCACAATGACGATGGCTTCTTACAATTCCGAAGCCCGACCCGTTCGTGAATCGGATCTTAAAGACCCTGATACAATGGAGAAGAAGGTATGGATTAAGCCGCCTGGTACTCCTAAACCTTTATTGAAGAAAGAAGGTAAAATGGAGAGGCTTTTATCGAGTTCAGGTTTGGGTGCGGAAGATGAGGGGGAAGGGTGTTTGGCCGTGGCGGAGAAGAAGAAGAAAGAGAGGGTATGAAGAAATTTTCCAAATTTCCATATGAAGAACAACTTCATCTACCAAGTCCAACTGATCATTTTTAGATTTGGAAATTTTCTGGAGGTTGAGGACGGTAGTCCCACTTCCGTCCTCCCCCAGGACGAAAATAAAACTTCTGTCCTGGGGCTGACGTGGTAAGGCGCGTTTGAGATGTGACATGGAAAGAAATGTTGTCCCAAAAAAATTAATGTAATGGTATGACCATTCTACCCAATCAATGTCATTTTAATGTAATGCCCCTATATACCTATCCTTTCCTTTAGGGTAACTTTATTTTTTTATTTTTTTATTGGGGAGGTCTATCTATTATAAGAAATGGGAATTCAAGAAGAGGTGAAGAGATTCGAACTCATGACCTCTACGTAATGAGGCCTCAGTCTTGACCACTAGACCAATACATCACATACTCCTTTAGGGTAACTTGATAATCCGAACTAGAACATTGAATTTGGGAGGGGTAAGAACTTTGAAGGGAGTGTTTAGAAATATATTGGGAGGGGCGAAAATATAATGAAAAAGGTAACAAAAAGCTTAAAAAATCAATAAATATAAACGGTTTTCAAAATTTTGAAAGGCAGCCGCCACACCTCCTTCCCCCATACTCCCTTAGGTTCATCTAGAGGTTCCTCCTTTCCTGCTTATGCGCTATATATATCTACGAGATTGACAGTTTTATAATACGATGATGGATGATGATAAAAACGATAGTTAAACAAAACATATTAATTTATGAAAAATCAAGTCGTACTTGTCTTTCTTTGTCATCATTAGAAGTGTCACTTATTAATAAGTCCAAGGGAGTATGACCCTCTCTATCCATAGTATGTAATTCCACCCCAGGGAAATTAACAAGCCTCGATCCGAACAAATTTGTAGTTTTAACGTAAAGGTGGAGAGGTGTGCTTCCATCAGCATCCCTATTATTAACAAGCTCGGAAGCCCAAGGTTTCTTTAAGATGAAGTCCAACACTTGTAGCTGTTCTCTTTGTACAGCAATGTGAATCACATTTTCTCTTAAACCAGTAACATTACTCCAACAATCTGGACAGTAAGTTAGAAGCAATTCTATAATTTGCATATGCCCATACATCACCGCAACATGAAGAGCCGTCGTTCCACCCTAAATCACCTCAACAAGAGGAGGCGTTCGGCCCAGAATGTCCACTTGCAAGGCATAGTAATTAGTTCGGTTAACATTGCCAATTGACCTATCTGCGAGATGTAATTCTCTTGCTACTTCTTCATGATTGAATCTCGCGGCATAATGAAGTGCAGTCCATCCATAATTGTCAAGAATCTTTGTTAGTTCTGGAAACTTGTTCAACACCAGTCTTAAGCATTCTGTGTAATTAACACAAAAGAAAAATCCTAATTAGAAAAAGCAACCTTAAAAGGCTAAGAACTAAAAATCTCGCATATTTTCAAGATTGATTTTGCACCTAATTTGAAGTCACCATGTCTCCAAAATCTATAGTATCTACAAATCTATCTATATCTATATATATATATATATATATATATATATATATATATATATATATATATATATATATCTATACTATTAGAAAACAACCATAACTTAGTAGATAATTCACTAGAAGATGGTGCAAGATTAGAAAAGATATAAAAATATCTATCTATATATAGGGTAATGGCGATTTACACTTTTTTTATAATTTCCTTTTATGATTAGCCAAAAATGTCCTTAACTATTACATAATATTATGGGAACATCATGGGTATTATTGTCCACAAAAAGATGTTATGATAATAATTTCACATATTAGTTAATGAATAGAATAAGCAATGAGAGTTGTCTGATTCCTTATTAAGACAAAAGAAAATTACCCAAAACTGCAAGACAGACACAGGAACCTAACCATACTACAGGGTCATAGAAACAGTAACATGAATAATCCTAACAATTACATAACCACCATAATATAAACAGATTATACTTAATAACAATGTAAATGTCTAATGAAAACTATGTGTAGCTTTCAATTGAATTGTAACTATCACAACATGAATGACTGATGAAGAATAATTATTTGAGAGTTAAATAGATTGTGTATATAAGAGACACCACATATATGTTTCCTAATGTCGGCCTTCTCTATTTTTTCGCACGTGGACGTTCCTAGTTTTAATAATAAAAAAACATGGCTAGAATTTTTGTAGTAAATGACTTAAAGTAGAATTCAACAATTATTTCTTATCGTTTTTAGACAAAAAAATTGTTTTCGACCATACTTAGGCTTTAACAATTTACGAATCGTGATATATAGAAAGTGGTAGAATTTGGCAATTTCATCCTTATAAATTGGCCTGAAATTTAAAAAAAAAAAAAAAAAACCAATATACCTTTTATAGCAACAAAATAAATAATAAATAAAACGTGAAAAGCAATAATTGTTAAAGTTTAATTGAAGTCATTTATTGAAAATTTTAAAGCAAGAACATTTTACCAGGGTAATTCCATATAGCTGCAGCGTGTAGGGGTGTCCTGCCAGTAGGTTTGCAATAAATATTGGGAAGATATGAGGGAGGCTTGTAATTAGAAGACATAATCAGAGCTACAGAAATTTGATCTCCCTTTGCAACGGCAAGATATAGAGGGCACTCTCTTGCTTTATTCCTAGAATTTTTTAAAATGTTGTCTTCTACAAGCAGCAATTTGATGATTTCGTAATGATTGTTCTTAACTGCCTCATGTAAAACCATGTTCCCATACGAATTCTGATTATTGAAAACAGACCAATAGAACTCGTTATGAGTCGCGTAATTGATAACAGCTCGGAAAATGTTTAAACGACCCTTTCTTGCTGCGATATGAAGCAAGCTCTCATTTCGAGCATTCGTTTTCAATAACAGTTTTGGTTTTATTTGAATGATTTGTTCGACTACATATGAAGAATCACAGAATTGAGATAGAACGTGAAGGACGGTGCCGTTGTCTGAAGTTAGCTCCTTATCTAGTTTGTCCTTACATCGTTCGATCACATCCCAGTCTCCCATCGTTGCCGCTATGTATAGTTCAGGATGCATTCTGTATCTTGAATTAGTAATAGGTTTGAAACTACTTATTGGTCTTGAAGACAAATGATCGTGTAACGTAACAGTGCGTGAATGATATGAAATTCATCAATATATTAGAAAAGGATAATATAAAGTTTGTGGTATAATATTATTATACGTTTGTACCATTTACACACTTTAACATATTTTTTATTTCATGAAGTACTTATAATATGTAAGGTATACTAACATTTATATACACGATTGAATTTGATATATTATTTGGTGTACAATTGTCCGGACCCCTCAAATTTAATGACTAATGTTGAGTTGAACAAAAAAGAAAAAAAGAATTACTCCCTCCATCCAATGTTATTATTTTTAAAAATAATAGTATTTATTTTATCTACTAACACTGATTATTTTAATGCTTAATTATTTCCCTGTTTTTTTTCTCCTTCTCTTTTCAAATTAAAAAAGACTAAGGAAATTAACTAAATTTGAAAAATCTAGAACAAGAAGGAATTTCAAACCTTGTAAATGGTGAAGGAGAGCGGTGTTGCTGGTTCTCAATATCTTTCATCACATTTATAAAGGAAGGAGAAGGAATTCCATTATACGTATTTTCTTCTTATCTCTATTAACAAGTTATATTTTGTGTTCTTTTTCTCTATTGCTGCCTTCCATTTAAAGATATGCTAAAGGAAATTGTTCCCCGGAACTATCTTGATTTGGAAATGTGTCTCCACTTCTTCTCAAAGACATCAATGAAGGGCGTTGCTGCTCCAGTGTGGAATGTGTGTAAGTTCTGCATGTTTGGAACTTATTCTCGTCCGTCGAGTTAAATATTTGACGATCAAGATTGATTGAAAAAAGTCAAAATCGACTTTTTTTGACTTTTTCAAAACCGAACTGAATAGACCAAAATACCGAATAAATCGAACTGTATACAAAATTCAGTTTGCTTCGCTTCACTATTTTAGTTTCACCAAATAGTGAACACTCATACTTGCGATACAGTGAAACGAATACTACGTTCATCATTGATTCAAAGTTTAACACTGAAGATAAGGCCATTTTTTTCCCTTTTCTTTGCCGATAGAGAGAATAAATTCGAGTTCACAATAACAGAAAAAAGTGGACGATGCTAAAGAAAAAAGATCCATTTTTTATAACCCTTTTGTTTGGTGGTTGCCTCTTATTAAAGGATGCTGAGAGAAATGTGTTCCACGAACCCTTGTTTAGAAATGTATTCTATGGACTTCTGGCCAACTCTTCGTAATTCATATTTATTACTATTCACTCTACTTTTTTTCACAATATAAGTCATTTTAATTAAAAAAAAAAAGTTTTATTCAAGAATGAAATAAAAAAAATATAAAATATGTCAAACAACATTAAACTTTGAATTTTAAATTTGGAAATTTTTCGCCATTTAGGACGGATTTGGAAAAATCCGTTCTCGACTGGCAGAGTCTTGTTAAAAAAAATTGCCAAAGAATTCTTCTTCAACCTATGCCCTGAAATATGTTCAATTCACTTGAAATAAGCCTGAATTTTTTCCGACTAATTCAATAACCACTCAAAATATGTATATTTTCAGCATATCTAAAACTCAAAATGAATAAAATAACAATATCATTTGTTAAATTCAAAAGTCATAATGTTCAACGTAATACAATTGTCAAAATTATCGAGGCGTATAAAGTACTTTTATTTTGCGGTTCGACCTAAGCCAATATCTTTGTCCATTGTTATCGGGGACGACCGTACCATGAGGGGTGTTCTTTAATTGAACCCTTTTAATGTCGATAAAAACTTGATCCTCCGGTGATAGTGGCGGGTGAAGTGCAGCCTCTTCCTGTGTCTGAGTCTGATCAAGTCCTAGGGAGTATGAGGGTAGGTTATCCATGTCATCTGCCTGCAAACTCGATGAAGACGCACCCTGATGAGCAGCTTGATTGGTGAAAGGAATACCGACTGAAGTCCAATAAAGTTGCTAGAAGTAAGAAATAATCCAGAGTGGATGATGAAGGTTGTATATCTACGTTATTATCTCTAATGAACCAAGAAGGGTCGGTATGTGGCGGGAACGGAGGGATGTAAGCGTCCCAAGGCCCGAGAATCACTCCACCGGCTTGTGTCCGCTGAATGGACTGATAATATGCATCTGTCTCCTGGCGAGACCGATGACCACCCTGTCTAGCACCAACTTGAATCCGGCCTTCCACGTGGCTTCCCGGAAATGTCAATGGACGTTCTATCACCACCTCTAATATGTCGGATGTCCGTGGTCTGCAACTCATTGATCTCCCGGGGTGGGGGGGGGGGTGCCGGCGCCCCCCAAGATTTTTAAAAATACTACTATTTATCGAAATTTTATGTGTATTTTGGAAAATTTTATCAGTTTCGCCCCCCAAGAAATTTTTTTGCCACTTTTATCGCCCCCCCAAGAATTTTTTGCAATTTCGCACCCCCCCAACACCAAATTCCAGGCTTCGTCCCTGCAGTTTAGGTATTTTTTTATTTCTGGATCAGAAATGTTGTTTGCTTTCTATTACAAGGCACCTGAGACCTGAGTAGACGCCGAAGCCTATAATAAATGACAAACATAAGATAAATATAATTAAAAATTGTGATACAATTAAAATATTATTATATAGTTCATAATAAAATAAAACTCACCAAAATTTGTTAAGCTGTTGAGTTCGGTTGAAAGCCCCGGGGAAGGTTTGAAGGGTCCCTTCTTTGGGGGGGGGGGGTTACTTATAAGCAAGACAGTAATGTTCTTGTACCACTCCATGTAATTATCGTGGGGCACAAAAATATTACCCGTCTGAACACCCTTCACTACATACTCTGTTCTTTTCCGCCACAACTCGATGTATTCCTTGTGCACTGTGAACCAGTTCTTACTCGCCACGAGTTTAATTTTGTGGATATCATCATCCTCAACAAGTCCGTTAATCATAACCCCTTCTGGTATAGTCTGCTCATATCCAAACTGCCTCAAGAATCGAACAGGAAGATGATACTCCACAATGTCAAAGCATATCAATGGGACTCGAGCACACACCAATTCCCGAAAGTTTGGCTTCTGAGCCACCGAGACATCTATCACTTGGGTCAGGTATGGTACCCACATAAACTACACAAACAAATAAATATATTAACTCAACTCACATTTAAATACAATTTATGTAATAAAAAATACAAGAAATACTGACTTACCCCTTGTCTCTCATTCATTCCATCAAGTTGATCCCGACATACCAATAATTGATTGCTAGAAGTTACTCGAAAAGACCAAGGACACTTCCATGTTGCACCGAAAGTACCCTCTGGTATGTTCGGCCTTGGAACGTCCCGATTTTGAGGTCGGAAAATGGACAGACGCTCCCATGCTCACAACTGTTGAATAAAATATACTAAATTAGCAAAGACAAAATTGTATTGCGCTTAAATAAATTTAAAGAGTAATTTAAAACTTTACATGAATGAGCAAACAACATCCACTGATGTCTTGTGAATCAGCCTTTGAAGAGATGCACATCTAACGGCAAAGATATGCGAGTACGGCGCTTGCCCAAGAATAGGTGGAGGTACCAAACTCTAATTCTCGGAGTAAGAGCAGGCAGCGTAAATGAATTTGAGAAGCTGACTTGTCCGAGAACAACAAAGTACCCATGAGAATTAAAAGTAAATCCCTAACCCTTTTGAAAACGTTGACCATTCTAGCATCATTAGGCAACGGGTCTGAAATGTGTGCTATTATTTTATCCTGATTAAGGGCATTTCCCTTAAAAGCATTCTCTGCTGGTTGAAATCTCAAATACTCATTAATCAAACTTATCCAGTTGAGACAGTATAATTCATTTTCTCATTCATAGTCACCTCGTTGCCGTTGACGCGTAGTCCAAGAAGGACTCCAACGTCCTCTAAAGTGATGGTTGCCTCCCCTCCAGGCAAGTGAAATGTCTGGGTCTCGGTCTCCATCTCTCAATTAGAGTGGTGGCTAAGGCATGATCTACTTTAATATAACATATGCGACACAACCACCAAAACCTACTCTATCAATAAGGTTAATTAAATTCTTATTTGTCTCTCACTCGTAGGCAGTTCAAAAATGGCTATCACTGCGAATAAAAGTTAGTGGGTTATCTGATTTATCCTTATCAATACCTTGCCATATACCTAAAGATCGGTGATCCCGTTGTTTTATAAAACACTATAAGCTAAAGCTCCAGGATGGAGGGAAGCCGGTGTAGCAGGTACATCAAACATCTAAACATAAAAACAACAAAACCAATGACATTATCAGAAACAAGAAAACCAAAAATGACTAAATTCATAAATTCCAATATTCCACATTCAAATCACAAAATTACAAAATATTCAAAAAAAATCACAATACCCCAATATTCCAATTTTCATATTACAAAATTCTAAATTTATATTCACAATACTAACAATCATATGACACTATCCAATATTCCAATTTCACAAATTTGAAAATATTACAATACTCCAATATTCCAAAATTCATATTACAAAATTCGAATTTATATTCACAATATTAACAAGAATTTCACACTATCCAATATTCCGAGATTCAACTAATGCACAATACCAAATGTGTCCTAGCCCAGTGGGACAGGCGCCTGCCCACGACCTTGAAGTCGTGGGTTCGATACCCTCCGTCTGCGTGCGGCAAACTTTAATCTCCCTTTTTAGGGCTATCTCCTCCTCGTCTGAGGCAGTTATCTCTCCCCTATATGGAGCAACCGCCCAATTGGGCTTCAAAAAAAAAAAAAAAAACTAATGCACAATTTAAATAATAAAAACAAAATTTAAAAAAATACCAAAAAATTAGTAATTGGGATTTAACCTTCAATGGAGAGGAGTGAATGAGGACCGGTGGTGGTGCTTGAACGAAGGTGGACTCAATACTGTGTGTGGGGAAGGAGAAGAGCTGCAGAGGAGGGGTTTTTATTTTTTCAATTTTTTCGCCAACGTGTCGTTTGTTTTTGTTTTTTGACTAACAGTGAAGAAGAGGAAGGGGAAGGAGAAGATTTGTGGGGAAAATTAGGGAAAGTGGAGGACGGATTTCCCAAATTCGTTCTGAAGCTAAGACGGATTTTAGAAATCCGTCCTCAGCTGACATGGTAAAAAATTGAAGGCCGATTGACACATAAGCTAAGGACGGATTTGTCAAATCCGTTTTGGCTTCAAGACGGATTTGACAAATCCGTCCTTGCTAAAAATGTTGTCCCAAAAAAAACCATGCCATGGTTTGACAATTATGCAAAACTAATGTCATTCTAAGGCAAAACCCGGATTACTATACTATATGAATGCAACTACTAGTCAAATGGACATTCTACACGAGAGGATATTGTTAGTGCAACCGATAGCAATATCCAGTCTACACTAGAACTTACATATCACACTTTTTTCTTCTTGTCATTTGTCTTTTCCTTTTAATATTTATAAAAAAAGGTGTGTATATGGACCAGTGTTGTTAATCCTTTCGGATATCCATTTGCAGTTCATTAAGTATCCAAAGCTATCTTCTCAAGTGAATAAGTGACCTCACTAAGATTATTTTAGACCTCACTAAGATTTAGTTAATCACTATCCTTCAAAAAAATAAAATAAAAATTTAGATAATCAATTTGGGACGAAAGAATAATAGTTACCACTCAACTATAAAGACACAAGAAGTAGAAATTTAATATTCGACTGTCTTTATCATCTAAAAAAAAAAAACATGCATGAACAAGTTGGAAAAAAAATCAACATTATTTAAGTCCTTTTAGACGATCTAATCGGCATTTCAAATGTTTAGATAGTTCAACATTGACATTTGACTAACAAGTGGGAACAAATATTGGTTAAGAACTATCAAATTGAAATACAATTTTAAAAAAATTGATAGTCAACCTCTTATATTTTTATATTTAAGGGATGTGAGTTCCGCTACAAAAAAATTGAAAGCGGGCATAATGAGAGGAATTTTAGTAAAATATTACTTCTTCCGTTCCCAATTATCTGACGCCTAGACATACTTGATTAGTTTTTAATTATCTGTCATTTTATGAAATTTTTTTATATGGACTTAACATATATGAAACTTGTGGTTCAGAACATAACACTGATAATAAGTAATTAAGAAAACATGTTTATTTCTTAACTTAATATTTTACACCACAAGGTCGAATTACCTTGGTACATAACAAAAGTATATTCATTAAGAATGGTGATCACTAATCCTTCTTCTAACATTTCTATGATACCAATCATTGATTTTCAGATAAAGATAACAATACGGGGAAGAGACTTGCAATTATAATTGGTATCATTGCTGGTGTGGCTGTGATCATTGTGCTCTTCTGTTTATTTCTTGACAAGAAACGTGAGAATTCCTCTTTTATATATATGCCATAAACACATTTAATTGTCATCTGATTCTGTTAGTGTTTTTATACTTCCTCTATTCCAATTTAATTATCATTTAGGATATATATATATATATATATATATATATATATATATATATATATATATATATATATATATCCAAATTAATTGTCATTTACATGTCTTTTATCAAGTGTCAATAATTTATTCCAATTATACCATCAACATGTTTTTTATTGGAAAAGTGAAAGAGATGGAGGAAGGAAGGGGTATTATTGGAATTGTGGTGGAAAGATTATTTGTTTGAGTTTCTTAATTTTTTCAAAGTGTCCTAAACGACCTATATTGAGGAATGGAGGGGGTAATATTTCCTGGCCAAAGATAAGAAATAATTATCATTAGCGTCTCTACGCAACACACTGAATTTTCTGTAATGTCATGTGAAATAAGAATAGGATTATCAAAGAAAAATTGTTACACATTATTTGAATCAATTAGAAAGTCGTACCTCTCATATGTGATATAACACATTGATCTGGTGATATAAAAGTTATAAGTTAGAATCATTTTTTTCTTTTTAAATCCATATTTCTTATAATAAACAAGTTATAAAAAAAATAGTTATATAACAAGATAGTTATGTAATTTTCATCCTTTGTGATATCGGAAATCGTGAAATACTTATAATCTTTTTCTTTTCTTTATCTTCTGATTGCAGGTGGTAAATGAGGTTCTTTTTTGTTTGAAGACTGCCCCAAAAGCCTATTGCATTGGCAAATTGCATGCTTTGAAGCAGAGAAAGCTTTAAGAAAAAAGAAAGAAGAAAGTTTTAAGAATGCACTCATTTCAACCTATTGACTAATGTATAAATTGGTTCATATACTTTTGTAAAAGTACTCTTTCGGAACTTTAATTTGTTTCTATGTAATTTCAAATCCTTCACTTAGTTCCTTTATTTGAATAGTTCCTTTATTTGAATTCAAATCATGTTAATTAATGAATATATTAAAGTTATGTGACAGTATCCTGATGATTCTTTAATTAGTGTGCACCTTTTGCTTACCATTTTTCCTTTGAGCCATTTCATGTATGTTTTTTTAGGACGCTAGGGGTGAATGTGAAATCCTAGTCCATATGGGAGAAAGGTCCCATATCGAATAAAAATGAAAGTTGTGACTGGTATATAAAGTGGGCCTAAGTACTCACTATCATCTCGGAATATCTCTTTTGGTATAGCGAGTTCGGTTGCCAAGTACATGATCGTGAGTACTGTCAAGCCCATGCATCGCGTTGCGAACCCGCGAGCACGGGGCGTGACATATTTAATTTGAAGTTTTATTATGAGTCCTATTTAAATATTGTAACCTCTCTATTTTTGTAAGCTTCCCACTATTAATTTTGTAACCCCTAATAATAGTAAAAGGAGTTATGGGAAAATATTTAATCCTGATTTCTATATAATCTCCCTCTCCGTGCATTTCTCTTGATTATGAAAAAAAGCTTTATTCTCACCCTCACTCTAGCATTCTCTCTCCTATACTCTCTGCTCTTTGTCTTTACTTCGGTTCTCTTTGCTCCGCACTGCTGCTTTTGGTCACTACCTTTAAAATTATTGTTTTGTCAATTATATATTTGGGCAAATAGATTGAACTAATTCGTGAGAAATCTTTCAATGAATGTGCTCGTTGCGGAGACAATTAGAAATGAGTTTTATTTTGGAGCTGTGACTGACCGCTATCACCCGCACGTAGGGGAGCTTCACGTCTTTAAGACAACGACTTTGTCACGACTACAGACTTGCTTTCTTTATCCTAATTAGGGATGGCAATGGGTCGGGTCCGGTCGGGGCGAATTTTCATGTTTTTCACCGATCCGCCCCGACCCGTTTACGTTATTTTCCTGCCCCGTCCCGCCCCGCCCCGTCCCGTCCTGTCCTTTTTTTAAAAAATAAAATAATTAGCATATATTTTCTTTTCGCAAGTATAATTACCATATATATATATATATATATATATATATATATATATATATATATATTATTGGGGTCTAAATGGGTCAAACGAGTCGGGGCGGGGCAAACATCATATCCAAATCCGACCCGACACGTTTACGGAGCAGTCTCGATCCGCCCCGACTTGACCCATTCGTGGGGCGGCGTAACGGGACACGGGACAAGGGCTAAATTGCCATCCCTAATCCTAATTCTCTTATATTTTTATGTTTCTGTAAATTTATTATTATGAGGGAAATATCTGATATGGACCGGGTCCATGTGGTCCAGATTTGGCCACATCCCTGCAGAATGAGGAGAGAGAAGGAAATGCAGTGATGTGGCCAAATCTGGACCGCATGGTCCAATGGACCTGGTCCATGACAGAATAGACCTATTATGAGTATGATTTCATTCTTAATTTATACAATGTTTCTAACAGTTCACTCATAAAGTTCACACTATATAAATAAGGCACCAAAATTAATGAACCAAAAAAAATGATTGTGTAGTTAAAATCGAGGAAATATTCCAATATTTTTTATCAGAGCATTATAAATAATAATAGCAAAACAATTTTGATTTCATTACTGACTGTACTTCTATTAAATAATAATAGAAAAAATAAAAATTAGAGGGGCCTTAAGCATTATGCATAGTCACATATTATCTTACAATTTTATATTTGCGTTTGGTGATATTTGAATACTTGATCTCTCGTTGCAAAAACTGACGCTAAAACTTTTAATTTTAACCAAATTTATTTATATAACATAACAATAAATTTTATTTAATTACTTTTAAGTTTGATATTTTATATTTATTAATATATTAACAACAAGCAATTAGAAATAGGGAAATGATAAAACGGCTAAGCAAAATTGGCTATAATTGGCTAAAAATCCAAATTAAACACTATTCACCCCTTGTTGGTATAAGGGATTCACTCAATTATTTACCATTTTGCCTCTAATTTAGCTCCCTAGCATTGTCTTTAGAAATAAAACTATTTTAAAATAAAAATTGATAGAAATAATACTAAATGAAAACTAAATACAAATTTTAATCTTAACATCATTTTTTTTGTAGTTATATTGAAATAACAATTGCTTAATCAAAAATACAATAGGACAAGATTTAACATGGTAAAGATACATAGATTTACCAGATACTAATATTTGTTTGCAGAAATAAACAATATAAGGAAAATATTTTATTCACTGCACAAAAGATGTAGACATTAGTAATAACATTAGATATAAATAGAATGACATTTTAAAATAGTCAAAACACGAGCATTCTTATTTCTTTAACACGAGGACGGTCGACACAAAAAACCTTGAATAATGCAAGATCACTGAATTTTTAAATTACATTTAGAACAGCATGAATAATAATGATAAATAGAACAGCATTAATCCTGTCGCAAAGGCAAGGAGAAGTGCTCCAAGGGCCGCTTTAATGTAGACATCAGAATTGAAAGCGATTAATTGTAAGGCGGGATGACGTCTGCGATGTAACATTAGTAGGCATAGTAGTGACATCACTGAACAGAACATTGCTAGTATATCGAAGGCAACGAAAGCTTTAAAAGCTGCTTTCTTTAGGAAAACTGGTTGGCCCTTTGTAGGACCGTCATTTTCATAACCACCTGGAACGGTAAAAGCAGCTGCAAAACTGATTCCAATTATAAGTGTAGCAATAACTTTGTATGTCTCAGCCATTTTATTTACTTCTCCAGCCGCAAGACTTAAGAATTTTTCTTTCAATATAATATTTTTGTAACCTTGGATAGCACCGGCTTTCACCAACTCATTCCTCAAAACATCCTAATCAATTTTTTTTTTAGCAGAAATATATATATATATATTTTTGAAGCCACTAATGGGCGAATTACAGCGGATAGTACCCTAGATCGGTCTATTGTAGCATGCCCCATGCCTGGGGAGAGTATTGCCTCACCAGAGGAGGAGGAAAAATATTATTGCCCCATTTTGTGGGGAGAGGGTGTCGAACTTGGGACCTTTCGGTCCCAAGCCAAAGACTTTACCCACTTGGGCAAGCCTTTTGTTGACTAGCAGAAATATATAAGATTGGAAAATTAGTATGCATGTATGCATGTATGATAACTAGGGATTTTAGAATGAAAATTATGATGCATGAAAATAGGTTTGTGATAGTTGTCTCACTTAGTGTCTGATTATATATCTATCATTTCCTTTAGGTAACTTTATTTATTTATTTATTGGGAGAGTCTATTTATTATAAAAAATTGGGATTCAAGAAGCGGGGAAAATATTCGAACTCATGATATTTACGTCATGAGGCCTCAGTCTTGACCACTAGACCAATACATCATGGACTCCTTTAGGGTAACTTGATAAACGGAAGTAGAACATTGAATTTGGGAGGGTAAGAACTTTTAAGGGAGTGGTTAGAAATATATTGGGAGGGGCAAAAATATAATGAAAAAGTTACAAAAAGCTTTAAAAAATCAATAAATATAAAGCGGTTTTCAAGGCCGTCGCCACACCTCCTCCCCCATACTCCCTTAGATTCATGAAAAATTCTGATATAGACTTAAGCTATATGTGGGGTTGTGGACCACTTGGTCCACAATCAACTACATCACCTCTTTTGATTAAAAAAAAAAAAAAAAAGCCTCGTAAGGCCTACAAAAAGGGGAAGTATTTTTATTATTTTAATCAAAACTGTGATGTGGTTGAATGTGGATCAAGTGGTCATGGACCACTTGGTAGTCCAGGTCTATATCAGAATTGTTCTAGATTCATATAGAGGTTCCTCCTTTCCTGCTTATGCGCTATATATATCTACGAGATTGACAGTTTTAAAATACGAGGATGGATGATGATGAAATTGAGAATTAAACAAAACATATGAATTTATGAAAAATCAAGTCGTACGTACCTGTCTTTCTTTGTTATCATTAGAAGTGTCCCTTATTAATAAGTCCAAGGGAGTATGACCATCTCTATCCATAGCATTTAATTCCACCCCAGGGAAATTTACAAGCTCCGATCCGAACAAATTTGTAGTTTTAACGTAAAGGTGGAGAGGTGTCCTTCCATAGCAATCCCTGTTATTAACAAGCTCGGAAGCCCAAGGTTTCTTTAAGATGAAGTCCAACACTTGTTGCTGTTCCTTTTGTACAGCAATGTGAATCACATTTTCTCTTAAATCAGTAACATTACTCCAACAATCTGGACAGTAAGTTAGAAGCAATTCTATAATTTGCATATGCCCATACATCACCGCAACATGAAGAGCAATCACTCTGCTCTTAATCACCGCAAACTTAATCACCGCAACACGGTCCCGAATGTAATTTTGCAAGGCATTGTAAGTTAGGTTAACATTGCCAATTGACCTATCTGCGAGATGTAATTCTCTTGCTACTTCTTCATGATTGAATCTCGCGGCATAATGAAGTGCAGTCCATCCATAATCGTCAAGAATCTTTGTTAGTTCTGGAAACTTGTTCAACACCAGTCTTAAGCATTCTGTGTAATTAACACAAAAGAAAAATCCTAATTAGAAAAAGCAACCTTAAAAGGCTAAGAACTAAAAATCTCGCATATTTTCAAGATTGATTTTGCACCTAATTTGAAGTCACCATGTCTCCAAAATCTATAGTATCTACAAATCTATCTATCTATATATATATATATATATATATCTATACTATTAGAAAACATCCATAACTTAATACAGAATTCACTAGAAGATGGTGCAAAATTAGAAAAGCTATAAAAATATCCATCTATATCAATATATAGGGTAATGGCGATTTACACTTTTTTATAATTTCCTTTTATGATTAGCCAAAAATGTCCTTAACTATTACATAATATTATGGGAACATCATGGGTATTATTGTCCACAAAAAGATGTTATGATAATAATTTCACATATTAGTTAATGAATAGAATAAGCAATGAGAGTTGTCTGATTCCTTATTAAGACAAAAGAAAATTACCCAAAACTGCAAGACAGACACAGGAACCTTACTACAGGGTCATATAAACAGTAACATGAATAATCCTAACAATTACATAACCACCATAATATAAACAGTTATACTTAATAACAATGTAAATGTCTAATGAAAACTATGTGTAGCTTTCAATTGAATTGTAACTATCACAACATGAATGACTGATGAAGAATAATTATTTGAGAGTTAAATAGATTGTGTATATAAGAGACACCACATATATGTTTCCTAATGTCGGCCTTCTCTATTTTTCGCACGTGGACGTTCCTAGTTTTAATAATAAAAAAACATGGCTAGAATTTTTGTAGTAAATGACTTAAAGTAGAATTCAACAATTATTTCTTATCGTTTTTAGACAAAAAAATTGTTTTCGACCATACTTAGGCTTTAACAATTTACGAATCGTGATATATAGAAAGTGGTAGAATTTGGCAATTTCATCCTTATAAATTGGCCTGAAATTTAAAAAAAAAAAAAAAAAAACCAATATACCTTTTATAGCAACAAAATAAATAATAAATAAAACGTGAAAAGCAATAATTGTTAAAGTTTAATTGAAGTCATTTACTGAAAATTTTAAAGCAAGAACATTTTACCAGGGTAATTCCATATAGCTGCAGCGTGTAGGGGTGTCCTGCCAGTAGGTTTGCAATAAATATTGGGAAGATATGAGGGAGGCTTGTAATTAGAAGACATAATCAGAGCTACAGAAATTTGATCTCCCTTTGCAACGGCAAGATATAGAGGGCACTCTCTTGCTTTATTCCTAGAATTTTTTAAAATGTTGTCTTCTACAAGCAGCAATTTGATGATTTCGTAATGATTGTTCTTAATCGCCTCATGTAAAACCATGTTCCCATACGAATTCCGATTATTGAAAAAGCAGACCAATAGAACTTCGTTATGAGTCGCGTAATTGATAACAAATTTCGGAAAATGTTTAAACGACCCTTTCTTGTCTGCGATATGAAGCAAGCTCTCATTTCGAGCATTCGTTTTCAATAACGATTTTGGTTTTATTTGAATGATTTGTTCGACTACATATGAAGAATCACGGGAATTGAGATAGAACGTGAAGGACGGTGCCGTTGTCTGAAGTTAGCTCCTTATCTAGTTTGTCCTTACATCGTTCGATCACATCCCAGTCTCCCATCGTTGCCGCTATGTATAGTTCAGGATGCATTCTGTATCTTGAATTAGTAATAGGTTTGAAACTACTTATTGGTCTTGAAGACAAATGATCGTGTAACGTAACAGTGCGTGAATGATATGAAATTCATCAATATATTAGAAAAAGATAATATAAAGTATGTGGTATAATATTATTATTATACGTTTGTACCATGTACACACTTTAGTATTTTTTTATTTCATGAAGTACTTATAATATATAAGGTATAGTAACATTTATATGCACGATTGAATTTGATATATTATTTGGTGTACAATTGTCCGGACCCCTCAAATTTAATGACTAATGTTGAGTTGAACAAAAAAAAAAAAAAAAGAATTACTCCCTCCATCCAATAATAATTGTATTTTTTTATCTACTAACACTGATTATTTTAATGCTTAATTATTTCCCTGTTTTTTTTCTCCTTCTCTTTTCAAATTAAAAAAGACTAAGGAAATTAACTAAATTTGAAAAAATCTAGAACAAGAAGGAATTTCAAACCTTGTAAATGGTGAAGGAGAGCGGTGTTGCTGGTTCTCAATATCTTTCATCACATTTATAAAGGAAGGAGAAGGAATTCCATTATACGTATTTTCTTCTTATCTCTATTAACAAGTTATATTTTGTGTTCTTTTTCTCTATTGCTGCCTTCCATTTAAAGATATGCTAAAGGAAATTGTTCCCCGGAACTATCTTGATTTGGAAATGTGTCTCCACTTCTTCTCAAAGACATCAATGAAGGGCGTTGCTGCTCCAGTGTGGAATGTGTGTAAGTTCTGCATGTTTGGAACTTATTCTCGTCCGTCGAGTTAAATATTTGATGATCAAGATTGATTGAAAAAGTCAAAATCAAATTATTTTGACTTTTTCAAAAGCGAATTGAATAGACCAAAATACCGAATAAATCGAACAGTATACAAAATTCAGTTTGCTTCGCTTCACTATTTTGGTTTAACCAAATAGTGAACACTCATTCTTGCGATACAGTGAAACGAATACTACGTTCATCATTGATTCAAAGTTTAACACTGAAGATAAGGCCATTTTTTTTCCCTTTTCTTTGCCGATAGAGAGAATAAATTCGAGTTCACAATAACAGAAAAAAGTGGACGATGCTAAAGAAAAAAGATCCATTTTTTATAACCCTTTTGTTTGGTGGTTGCCTCTTATTAAAGGATGCTGAGAGAAATGTGTTCCACGAACCCTTGTTTAGAAATGTATTCTATGGACTTCTGGCCAACTCTTCGTAATTCATATTTATTACTATTCACTCTACTTTTTTTCACAATATAAGTCATTTTAATTAAAAAAAAAAAGTTTTATTCAAGAATGAAATAAAAAAAATATAAAATATGTCAAACAACATTAAACTTTGAATTTTAAATTTGGAAATTTTTCGCCATTTAGGACGGATTTGGAAAAATCCGTTCTCGACTGGCAGAGTCTTGTTAAAAAAATTGCCAAAGAATTCTTCTTCAACCTATGCCTGAAATATGTTCAATTCACCTGAAATAAGCCTGAATTTTTTCCGACTAATTCAATAACCACTCAAAATATGTATATTTTCAGCATATCTAAAACTCAAAATGAATAAAATAACAATATCATTTGTTAAATTCAAAAGTCATAATGTTCAACGTAATACAATTGTCAAAATTATCGAGGCGTATAAAGTACTTTTATTTTGCGGTTCGACCTAAGCCAATATCTTTGTCCATTGTTATCGGGGACGACCGTACCATGAGGGGTGTTCTTTAATTGAACCCTTTTAATGTCGATAAAAACTTGATCCTCCGGTGATAGTGGCGGGTGAAGTGCAGCCTCTTCCTGTGTCTGAGTCTGATCAAGTCCTAGGGAGTATGAGGGTAGGTTATCCATGTCATCTGCCTGCAAACTCGATGAAGACGCACCCTGATGAGCAGCTTGATTGGTGAAAGGAATACCGACTGAAGTCCAATAAAGTTGCTAGAAGTAAGAAATAATCCAGAGTGGATGATGAAGGTTGTATATCTACGTGACTATCTCTAATGAACCAAGAAGGGTCGGTATGTGGCGGGGACGGAGGGATGTAAGCGTCCCAAGGCCCGAGAATCACTCCACCGGCTTGTGTCCGCTGAATGGACTGATAATATGCATCTGTCTCCTGGCGAGACCGATGACCACCCTGTCTAGCACCAACTTGACTCCGGCCTTCCACGTGGCTTCCCGGAAATGTCAATGGACGTTCTATCACCACCTCTAATATATCGGATGCCCGTGGTCTGCAACTCATTGATCTCCCAGGGGGGAGGGAGGGAGTGCCGGCGCCCTCCAAGATTTTTAAAAATACTACTATTTATCGAAATTTTATGTGTATTTTGGAAAATTTTATCAGTTTCGCCCCCCAAGAATTTTTAGCAATTTCGCACCCCCCAACACCAAATTCCTGGCTTCGTCCTTGCAGTTTAGGAATTTTTTTATTTCTGGATCAGAAATGTTGTTTGCTTTCTATTACAAGGCACCTGAGACCTGAGTAGACGCCGAAGCCTGTAATAAATGACAAACATAAGATAAATATAATTAAAAATTGTGATACAATTAAAATATTATTATATAGTTCATAATAAAATAAAACTCACCAAAATTTGTTAAGCTGTTGAGTTCGGTTGAAAGCCCCGGGGAAGGTTTGAAGGGTCCCTTCTTTGGGGGGGGGGTTACTTATAAGCAAGACATTAATGTTCTTGTACCACTCCATGTAATTATCGTGGGGCACAAAAACATTACCCGTCTGAACACCCTTCACTACATACTCTGTTCTTTTCCGCCACAACTCAATGTATTCCTTGTGCACTGTGAACCAGTTCTTACTCGCCACGAGTTTAATTTTGTGGAGATCATCATCCTCAACAAGTCCGTTAATCATAACCGTTTTTGGTATAGTCTGCTCATATCCAAACTGCCTCAAGAATCGAACAGGAAGATGATACTCCACAATGTCAAAGCATATCAATGGGACTCGAGCACACATCAATTCCCGAAAGTTTGGCTTCTAAGCAACCGAGACATCTATCACTTGGGTCAGGTATGGTACCCACATAAACTACACAAACAAATAAATATATTAACTCAACTCACATTTAAATACAATTTATGTAATAAAAAATACAAGAAATACTGACTTACCCCTTGTCTCTCATTCATTCCATCAAGTTGATCTCGACATACCAATAATTGATTGCTAGGAGTTACTCGAAAAGACCAAGGACACTTCCATGTTGCACCGAAAGTACCCTCTGGTATGTTCGGCCTTGGAACGTCCCGATTTTGAGGTCGGAAAATGGACAGACGCTCCCATGCCCACAACTGTTGAATAAAATATACTAAATTAGCAAAGACAAAATTGTATTGCGCTTAAATAAATTTAAAGAGTAATTTAAAACTTTACATGAATGAGCAAACAACATCCACTGATGTCTTGTGAATCAGCCTTTGAAGAGATGCACATCTAATGGCAAAGATATGCGAGTACGGCGCTTGCCCAAGAATAGGTGGAGGTACCAAACTCTAATTCTCGGAGTAAGAGCAGGCAGCGTAAATGAATTTGAGAAGCTGACTTGTCCAAGAACAACAAAGTACCCATGAGAATTAAAAGTAAATCCCTAACCCTTTTGAAAACGTTGACCATTCTAGCATCATTAGGCAACGGGTCTGAAATATGTGCTAGTATTTCATCCTGATTAAGGGCATTTCCCTTAAAAGCATTCTCTGCTGGTTGAAATCCCAAATACTCATTAATCAAACTTATCCAGTTGAGACAGTATAATACACTTTCTCATTCATAGTCACCTCGTTGCCGTTGACGCGTAGTCCAAGAAGGACTCCAACGTCCTCTAAAGTGATGGTTGCCTCCCCTCCAGGTAAGTGAAATGTCTGGGTCTCGGTCTCCATCTCTCAATTAGAGTGGTGGCTAAGGCATGATCTACTTTAATATAACATATGCGACACAACCACCAAAACCTACTCTATCAATAAGGTTAATTAAATTCTTATTTGTCTCTCACTCGTAGGCAGTTCAAAAATGGCTATCACTGCGAATAAAAGTTAGTGGGTTATCTGATTTATCCTTATCAATACCTTGCCATATACCTAAAGATCGGTGATCCCGTTGTTTTATAAAACACTATAAGCTAAAGCTCCAGGATGGAGGGAAGCCGGTGTAGCAGGTACATCAAACATCTAAACATAAAAACAACAAAACCAATGACATTATCAGAAACAAGAAAACCAAAAATGACTAAATTCATAAATTCCAATATACCACATTCAAATCACAAAATTACAAAATATTCAAAAAAAATCACAATACCCCAATATTCCAATTTTCATATTACAAAATTCTAAATTTATATTCACAATACTAACAATCATATGACACTATCCAATATTCCAATTTCACAAATTTGAAAATATTACAATACTCCAATATTCCAAAATTCATATTACAAAATTCGAATTTATATTCACAATATTAACAAGAATTTCACACTATCCAATATTCCGAGATTCAACTAATGCACAATACCAAATGTGTCCTAGCCCAGTGGGATAGGCGCCTGCCCACGACCTTGTAGTCGTGGGTTCGATACCCTCCCTCTGCGTGCGGCAAACTTTAATCTCCCTTTTTAGGGCTATCTCATCCTCGTCTGAGGCAGTTATCTCTACCCTATATGGAGCAACCGCCCAATTGGGCTTCAACTAATGCACAATTTAAATAATAAAAACAAAATTTAAAAAAATACCAAAAAATTAGTAATTGGGATTTAACCTTCAATGGAGAGGAGTGAATGAGGACCGGCGGTGGTGCTTGAACGAAGGTGGACTAAATACTGTGTGTGGGGAAGGAGAAGAGCTGCAGAGGAGGGGGTTTTATTTTTTCAATTTTTTCGCCAATGTGTCGTTTGTTTTTGTTTTTTGACTAACAGTGAAGAAGAGGAAGGGGAAGGAGAAGATTTGTGGGGAAAATTAGGGAAAGTGGAGGACGGATTTCCCAAATTCGTTCTGAAGCTAAGACGGATTTTAGAAATCCGTCCTCAGCTGACATGGTAAAAAATTGAAGGCCGATTGACACATAAGCTAAGGACGGATTTGTCAAATCCGTCTTGGCTTCAAGACGGATTTGACAAATCCGTCCTTGCTAAAAATGTTATCCCAAAAAAACCATGCCATGGTTTGACAATTATGCAAAACTAATGTCATTCTAAGGCAAAACCCGGATTACTATACTATATGAATGTTTATGGCCATTCTCAGTATCCAGTTACGTAGTTTTTTTTTTTTTTTTTTTTTTTTTTTTTTTTTTTTCCAAGTAGAAAAATAATGCAACTACTAGTCAAATAGACATTCTACACGAGAGGATATTGTTAGTGCAACCAATAGCAATATCCAGTCTACACTAGAACTTACATATCACACTTTTTTCTTCTTGTCATTTGTCTTTTCCTTTTAATATTTATAAAAGAGAAAAGCACTATTTATACCCATTAAGTATCTTTGAAAGGCAAGTTATGACCCTTAATTTTTATAGGTGCCATTTATGCACCTGAAAATTTACGATGTGCTATTTCTAGATAAAATGGGCGGAATCCGGCGACCCATGGTGGCGCAACACACGTGCAACACACATGCACAAAATTCTGAGGGCAATTTTGTCCATTCAACTTTTTTAATTAAAAGAAAAAAACAAAAATTCCTTCTTCATCAAAACCCATTTCATATCCATTAATGGAAGCTTCAAAGCTTCAACCACCAATAAATCCAAGAGCAGCCGCCCACCCTCCGCCATGTCAAACAGTCCAAAACTCTCCACCACTCACCACTCTCTCAGCCATCCCCTCCACCTCCATCCCTCCGCCATCTCCACCACCACCCTCCACCACCCTCCACCACTGTCAAGAAAACCAAGAAGAACAAATTCAAACAAAAACCCCACCCCACCCTCCCTCTTGATCCACGACCACTCACCCGACCCTCCACCACCACTGTCAAGAAAACCAAGAAGAACAAATTCAAGCAAAAACCCCACCCCACCCCACCCCACCTTCCCTCTTGATCAAGAACACCAAGAACACTGAAGAATCTACCGTGGCCGATCAAAAAAATAATTAGATATGCTCCTTCTCTAAGCTTCCAATAGACAAGAAATGTCAAATTTGACCCCGATCTGTTTCGAAAATTCGTCAACACAGTACATGTCTCTATTTTCGAAAAAACCCAATTTTTTTTTCTTCCAATTTTCTGCAGAGCACCAAGAAACAAAAAAGATACCCACTAAATCCCACCCAAAAAAGGATAGAGAATCATTGTTCTTGGTTGAGCATTTGTATTTCACTTTTATACCCACTAAATCTTTTTTTGATCTGCCATGGTAGATTCTTCAGTGTTCTTGGTGTTCTTGCTCAAGCTCATGCTCATGCGAAGATGGTGAACAATTTCGGCTTTTGATCCATTTTGGTGTACAAGGTATTTTGTTTATGATTCAGAGATGGAGGCGGTGGAGATCGATTGATGTTGAGCTGATTCTGGGCTTTTCAGAACAAATCGGGGTCCTTTTCATCATTTCTTGTCTATTGGAAACTTGGAGAACATTGATTTTTGGAATTATTTTCATGTTCTTGGCTGGCTCTTGCCGTAGAAGTTGAGTCCTTTTCACGTTTGATCCATTTTGCTAGAAGTAATGTTTGTTTTTGCTTTGGGTACTTAGTTGTATTGTGAGGATTATTTTATTTTATTTTCTTGTTTCCTTCTAGGCATGGCTACTGTAAGTTATTGTGTGTGGCTTCTGGGATTGATGCGGTGGATTTGGTGGTGGTGGTGGGGGTTGGGGGATTTCGAGGTGAGGGGTGAGTGGTGGAGATGGCGGTGGGATGTAGGTGGAGGGTGAGTTTTAAGGTAAATTATTGGACCATACTTGTCGGAAAGAGATTTGAGAGCTCGGTGTTGTGGATGGCCTTTGAGGAGGTGGAAATGGCCTATAATTGGAAGAGATGGTGGGAGTATTTTATTATTCATTTTTTTTTATGTTTTAGAATTATGAAGAAGATGGATATGATCTTGACTGTGGCGGTGGAGTTTTTTTTTTTTTTTTTTATTTATTTATTTATTTTTTTTTGGAGAAGAATGTGGGAAAATTGTCATGACTATTATACCCCTCAAAATGTGCATGTGCGGGCCGCACATGTGGATTGCCGTCCCCTCTTGCCGGATTCCGCCCAATTTGTCTACAAATAGCACCTCGTAAGTTTTTAGGTGCAATTTTGGCACCTAAAAAAATTAATGTTTATAACTTCCTTTTCAAAGATACTTAATGGGTAGAAGTAATACTTTTCTCTTTATAAAAAAGGTATGTATATGGACCAGTGTTGATTAATCCATCCTTTCGGATATCCATTTTGCAGTTCATTAAGTATCCAAAACTATCTTCTCGAGTGAATAAGTGACCTCACTAAGATTTAGTTAATCACTATCCTTCAAAAAAATAAAATAAAAATTTAGATAATCAATTTGGGACGAAAGAATAATAGTTACCACTCAACTATAAAGACACAAGAAGTAGAAATTTAATATTCGACTGTCTTTATCATCTAAAAAAAAAAAAAACATGCATGAACAAGTTGGAAAAAAAATCAACATTATTTAAGTCCTTTTAGACGATCTAATCGGCATTTCAAATGTTTAGATAGTTCAACATTGACATTTGACTAACAAGTGGGAACAAATATTGGTTAAGAACTATCAAATTGAAATACAATTTTAAAAAAAATTGATAGTCAACCTCTTATATTTTTATATTTAAGGGATGTGAGTTCCGCTACAAAAAAATTGAAAGCGGGCATAATGAGAGGAATTTTAGTAAAATATTACTTCTTCCGTTCCCAATTATCTGACGCCTAGACATACTTGATTAGTTTTTAATTATCTGTCATTTTATGAAAAAAATTTATATGGACTTAACATATATGAAACTTGTGGTTCAGAACACAACACTGATAATAAGTAATTAAGAAAACATGTTTATTTCTTAACTTAATATTTTACACCACAAGGTCGAATTACCTTGGTACATAACAAAAGTATATTCATTAAGAATGGTGATCACTAATCCTTCTTCTAACATTTCTATGATACCAATCATTGATTTTCAGATAAAGATAACAATACGGGGAAGAGACTTGCAATTATAATTGGTATCATTGCTGGTGTGGCTGTGATCATTGTGCTCTTCTGTTTATTTCTTGACAAGAAACGTGAGAATTCCTCTTTTATATATATGCCATAAACACATTTAATTGTCATCTGATTCTGTTAGTGTTTTTATACTTCCTCTATTCCAATTTAATTATCATTTAGGATATATATATATATATATATATATATATATATATATATATATATATATATATATATATATCCAAATTAATTGTCATTTACATGTCTTTTATCAAGTGTCAATAATTTATTCCAATTATACCATCAACATGTTTTTTTATTGGAAAAAGTGAAAGAGATGGAGGAAGGAAGGGGGTATTATTGGAATTGTGGTGGAAAGATTATTTGTTTGAGTTTCTTAATTTTTTTCAAAGTGTCCCTAAAGCGACCTATATTGAGGAATGGAGGGGTAATATTTCTGGCCAAAGATAAGAAATAATTATCATTAGCGTCTCTACATAACACTACTGAATTTTTACTGTAATGTCATGTGAAATAAGAATAGGATTATCAAAGAAAAAATTGTTACACATTATTTGAATCAATTAGAAAGTCGTACCTCTCATATGTGATATAACACATTGATCCGGTGATATAAAAGTTATAAGTTAGAATCATTTTTTTTCTTTTTTAAATCCATATTTCTTATAATAAACAAGTTATAAAAAAAATAGTTATATAACAAGATAGTTATGTAATTTTCATCCTTTGTGATATCGGAAATCGTGAAATACTTATAATCTTTTTCTTTTCTTTATCTTCTGATTGCAGGTGGTAAATGAGGTTCTTTTTTGTTTGAAGACTGCCCCAAAAGCCTATTGCATTGGCAAATTGCATGCTTTGAAGCAGAGAAAGCTTTAAGAAAAAAGAAAGAAGAAAGTTTTAAGAATGCACTCATTTCAACCTATTGACTAATGTATAAATTGGTTCATATACTTTTGTAAAAGTACTCTTTCGGTACTTTAATTTGTTTCTATGTAATTTCAAATCCTTCACTTAGAAAGTAAATTTAGGGGGTGTATTCAATGTAGAATCTATAGGATTTTTAAGGAGTTTTAAAGTCCATAGGTATTCAATTGGGATTTAAAAAAGTCCAATGAAATCTAGAGGTATTCAATTTAGATTTTAAAAAGTCCATTAAAATCTAGAGGTATTCAAAACTCTATAGATTCTCATAGATTTCATTAAAGGTAGGATTTTGATGGATTTCATAGGTTTAAATGTGTATGGTGAAATCTCTTCTTTTTTCTCAAGATTTTGAGTTTCTCTCATTAATATTAAAATTAAAATGTCTTTGATAATTTTATCTTAGATTACAATTTTTTTAGTAATCTCATTTCTATAAAATTATAAGAAAAACAAAGAAATATTTCAAACTACAAAAAAAAAATGAGATTTTTTTTTAACATCGTTTGAAAATTCAATATGAAATGTTTATTTCCCAAAAAGAAGTCATAATATCTAAACAATTTTCTTCTTGATCATCTTCAAATAGAAATTAAAGAAAGCAAACAATTTCTTCTCTATTTAACCACAAATTTCTTTTTTCCAAACATGAATTTTATTTTCCTGAAAGAGAAAATCAAAGAAAAAAAAAGTTCAAACAAAACTTATCACAAAACATATCTTAATTAAACCAAAGAAAAAAATACCAGTAAATAAATTATATAAAACTTGAACAAATAAATTAAAAAATCCGCAGTTACATAATCTAAAAAAAAAAATCAAAGACCAACTTTTTAAATTTTTACCAAAATGATTTAATTCAAAAAAAAAAAAAAAGGATTGATAAACATATGTTGACTTTGGAAATTCAACACCTTTGGATCTGTATAATACACCACTGAATCAGTATTTTCTTTATTTTTTGGTGCTATTCAAATAATCTATAGACTTTATAAATCAAAAGAAATCCTAATAAATCAATCTAATAAAATCTGATAGTCTCTGCGCAGAGTTAAAACAATCCGTAAAGTCAGAAGAATCCATAGACTTTTGAAAATCAGTTAAAATCTTTTAAAATTCGGATTGAATACATGTAATATATGTATATATAGTTCCTTTATTTGAATTCAAATCATATTAATTAATGATTATATCAAAGTTATGTGACAGTATCCTGATGATTCTTTAATTAGTGTGCTCCTTTTGCTTACCATTTTTCCTTTGAGCCATTTCATGTATGTTTTTTTAGGACGCTAGGGGTGAATGTGAAATCCCAGTCCATATGGGAGAAAGGTCCCATATCGGATAAAAATGAAAGTTGTGACTGGTATATAAAGTGGGCCTAAGTACTCACTATCATCTCGGAATATCTCTTTTGGTATAGCGAGTTCGGTTGCCAAGTAGATGATCGTGAGTACTGCCAGACCCATGCGTCGCGTTGCGAACCCGCGAGCACGGGGCGTGACATATTTAATTTGAAGTTTTATTATGAGTCCTATTTAAATATTGTAACCTCTCTATTTTTGTAACCTTCCCACTATTAATTTTGTAACCCCTAATAATAGTAAAAGGAGTTATGGGAAAATATTTAATCCTGATTTCTATATAATCTCCCTCTCCGTGCATTTCTCTTGATTATGAAAAAAAGCTTTATTCTCACCCTCACTCTAGCATTCTCTCTCCTATACTCTCTGCTCTTTGTCTTTACTTCGGTTCTCTTTGCTCCGCTCTGCTGCTTTTGGTCACCACCTTTAAAATTATTGTTTTGTCAATTATATATTTGGGCAAATAGATTGAACTAATTCGTGAGAAATCTTTCAATGAATGTGCTCGTTGCGGAGACAATTAGAAATGAGTTTTATTTTGGAGCTGTGACTGACCGCTATCACCCGCACGTAGGGAGCTTCACGTCTTTAAGACATTGACTTTGTCACGACTGCAGACTTGCTTTCTTTATCCTAATTAGGGATGGCAATGGGTCGGGTCCGGTCGGGGCGGATTTTTCATGTTTTTCACCGATCCGTCCCGACCCGTTTACGTTATTTTCCTGCCCCGCCCCGCCCCGCAAAAGGGGCAACATTATCGCCCCGCCCCGCCCCGCCCCGTCCTGTCCTTTTTTTAAAAAATAAAATAATTAGCATATATTTTCTTTTCCCAAGTATAATTACCATATATATATATATATATATATATATATATATATATATATATATATATATTATTGGGGTCTAAATGGGTCAAAGCGGGTCGGGGCGGGGCAAACATCATATCCAAATCCGACCCAACACGTTTACGGAGCAGTCTCGATCCGCCCCGACTTGACCCGTTCGCGGGGCGGGACAGGGCGGGGTAACGGGACACGGGCTAAATTGCCATCCCTAATCCTAATTCTCTTATATTTTTATGTTTCTGTAAATTTATTATTATGAGGGAAATATCTTATATGGACCGGGTCCATGTGGACCATGTGGTCCAGATTTGGCCAAATCCCTGCAGAATGAGGAGAGAGAAGGAAATGCAGTGATGTGGCCAAATCTGGACCGCATGGTCCAATGGACCTGGTCCATGACAGAATAGACCTATTATGAGTATGATTTCATTCTTAATTTATACAATGTTTCTAACAGTTCACTCATGAAGTTCACACTGTATAAATAAGGCACCAAAATTAATGAACCAAAAAAAAATGATTGTGTAGTTAAAATCGAGGAAATATTCCAATATTTTTTATCAGAGCATTATAAATAATAATAGCAAAACAATTTTGATTTCATTACTGACTGTACTTCTATTAAATAATAATAGAAAAAATAAAAATTAGAGGGGCCTTAAGCATTATGTATAGTCACATATTATCTTACAATTTTATATTTGCGTTTGGTGATATTTGAATACTTGATCTCTCGTTGCAAAAACTGATGCTAAAACTTTTAATTTTAACCAAATTTATTTATATAACATAACAATAAATTTTATTTAATTACTTTTAAGTTTGATATTTTATATTTATTAATATATTAACAACAAGCAATTAGAAATAGGGAAATGATAAAACGGCTAAGCAAAATTGGCTATAATTGGCTGAAAATCCAAATTAAACACTATTCACCCCTTGTTGGTATAAGGGATTCACTCAATTATTTACCATTTTGCCTCTAATTTAGCTCCCTAGCATTGTCTTTAGAAATAAAACTATTTTAAAATAAAAATTGATAGAAATAATACTAAATGAAAACTAAATACAAATTTTAATCTTAACATCATTTTTTTTGTAGTTATATTGAAATAACAATTGCTTATTCAAAAATACAATAGGACAAGATTTAACATGCATTTTTGGTAAAGATATATAGATTTACCAAATACTAATATTTGTTTGCAGAAATAAACAATATAAGGAAAATATTTTATTCACTGCACAAAAGATGTAGACATTAGTAATAACATTAGATATAAATAGAACGACATTTTAAAATAGTCAAAACACGAGCATTCTTATTTCTTTAACACGAGGACGGTCGACACAAAAAACCTTGAATAATGCAAGATCACTGAATTTTTAAATTACAACTAGAACAGCATAAATAATAATGATAAATAGAAAAATAATGATACCCCAATTTTGAACCGAAACATATAATCCTGTCACAAAGGCAAGGAGAAGTGCTGCAAGGGCCGCTCTAATATAGACATCAGAATTGAAAGCGATTAATTGTAAGGCGGGATGACGTCTGCGATGTAACATTAGTAGGCATAGTAGTGAATCACTGAACAGAACATTGCTAGTATATCGAAGGCAACGAAAGCTTTAAAAGCTGCTTTCTTTAGGAAAACTGGTTGGCCTTTTGTAGGACCGTCATTTTCATAACCACCTGGAACGGTAAAAGCAGCTGCAAAACTGATTGCAATTATAAGTGTAGCAACAACTTTGTATGTCTCAGCCATTTGATTTAGTTCTCCAGCCCCAAGACTTGAGAATTTTTCTTTCGATATAATATTTTTGTAACCTTGGATAGCACCGGCTTTCACCAACTCATCCCTCAAAACATCCTAATCAATTTATTTTTTTTAGCAGAAATATATAAGATTGGAAAATTAGTATGCATAATGCATGTATGATAACTAGGGATTTTAGAATGAAAATAGGTTTGTGATATTTGTCTCACTTAGTGTCTGATTATATATCTATCCTTTCCTTTAGGGTAACTTTATTTATTTATTTATTGGGGAGAGTCTATCTATTACTTCCTCCGTCCCAAATTATCATTCCACTTTGATAAATGCACAGGTATTAAGGTTTTGATGATTTTGATGGTAAAATATAAGTAAAAGTCTAAGATACCCCTAATTAATTTTATTAATGGGGTAGCCCAAGTGGTAAGGCTACCCGAACACGGGACGGATTCCTATATCTCCCCATAATGGGGCAAATAATTCTCCTCCTTATGAGGCTTATCTTCCCTCCCCAGGCATGAGGCATGCTTCAATCTGCCCTATCTAGGGTACTCTCCGCTCTTCCCCCTTAGGGGGTAATCGCTTTCGGGCGCTCAAAAAAAAAAAAAATCTCAATTAAAATTTATGTTTTTCTCTCTCCTCCCTCTCACAACATTCAACAATCTCTTAAATACGTGTTAGAAAGTGAAATTTTAATTAATTAAGAGCATTAAATGAGGAGTTGGAAGAAGGGTAAAATAGGAAAAATTGTCATTAATATATACTTTATTTAGAATGTGGACAGTTAATTTGGGACAAACAAAAATAGAAATGTGGACAGTTAATTTGGGATGGAGGGAGTAAAAGAAATGGGGATTCAGGAAGTGGGGAAAAGATTTGAACTCATGACCAAGGTTGTTAAAATCGTGATTCTACGTAAAATCGGTGGAGGGATAGAAAATCGTAAAATCGTGAATCGTAAAATAAATCGTAAAATCGTACCGAAAAATTAAAATATATATTTTATATATAAATAACATATAAATCATACCATATGGTATAACAATATGCGAAAATCCATAAAATATAGTTTCACAAGTTTTTTCAAAAAACAATAACGTAACAAAGTTCACAATAAAAAAACTTACAAGTCTTTCAAAATATAAAAACGCGACAAAACATAATTTTGATGTATTTTTGAGTAATAATTCTCTACAAATTTTTAATGAGTAATAATTATGAGGAAGTTAAATGTAATAATTAAGTATTAAGGGCACCTGCATGCATAGATCAACATTGAGAATTCAAGCTTTTCTTGATCTTATAGCACAACTTTTTCCTCCAACCACAATCTACTACTGTCCATTCCAGTTATTGTTCTGAACATGAAAACAACATAGCTAGAGGTTGGATTAAAGAACTAATCATGAACATCCCACATTAGATCAACAAATAATCCATCAAGAAAAATGGTTTGATTCCGTCTGAAGTTCCATTGAAGCCTCTTTACTCAAAATTACCGTCTTTTTATCAATACAAACTGATAAAACAGGATTCTTCAGCCCTTCATCATCACCGGAATAATGGATCAGAATATCATGAGCAGTTCCAGAATCAAAGGTTGTTAAATTTGAGTTTAAATTTGTGGAATCGGTAGAATCGTAAAATCGTACGATTTTACGATTCTACTCCGTTTCTACCAAATTTCGATTTTACTTCCGATTCAACTCGTTTTGCTTCCGTAGAATCGTAAAATCGTACGATTTTATGAGTTGACTCGCGATTTTAACAACAATGCTCATGACCTCTACGTCATGAGACATCAGTCTTTACCACTAGATCAATATATCATTTAGGGTAACTTGATAAACGGAATTAGAACATTAAATTTGGGAGGGGTAAGAAATTTTAAAGGAGTGATTAGAAATATATTGGGAGGGGCGAAAATATAATGAAAAAGTAATAAAAAGCTTTAAAAAATCAATAAATATAAAGCGGTTTCAAGGCAGTCGCCACACCTCCTCCACATACTCCCTTAGGTTTATCTAGAGGTTCCTCCTTTCCTGCTTATGCGCTATATATATCTACGAGATAGACAGTTTTAAAATACGAGGATGGATGATGATGAAATTGAGAATTAAACAAAACATATGAATTTATGAAAAATCAAGTCGTACGTACCTTTCTTTCTTTGTTATCATTAGAAGTGTCCCTTATTAATAAGTCCAAGGGAGTATGACCATCTCTATCCATAGCATTTAATTCCACCCCAGGGAAATTTACAAGCTCCGATCCGAACAAATTTGTAGTTTTAACGTAAAGGTGGAGAGGTGTGCTTCCATCGGCATCCCTATTATTAACAAGCTCGGAAGCCCAAGGTTTCTTTAAGATGAAGTCCAACACTTGTTGCTGTTCGTTTTGTACAGCAATGTGAATCACATTTCTGCCGAAAGCAGTAACATTACTCCAACAATCTGGATAGTAAGTTAGAAGCAATTCTATAATTTGCAGCGTGTAGGGGTGTCCTGCCAGTAGGTTTGAAATAAATATTGGGAGGATATGAGGGCGGCTTGTAATTAGAAGACATAATCAGAGCTACAAAAATTTGATCTCCCTTTGCAACGGCAAGATATAGAGGGCACTCTAATGCTTTATTCATGGAATTTTTTAAAATGTGGTCTTCTACGAGCAGCAATTTGATGATTTCGTGACGGCTGTTCTTAACAGCCTCATGTAAAACCATGTTCCCATACGAATTCAGATTATTGAAAACAGACCAATAGGACTCGTTATGAGTCGCGTAATTGATAACAGCTCGGACAATGTTTAAATGACCCTTTCTTGTCTGCGATATGAAGCAAACTCTCCTTTCGAGCATTCGTTTTCAATAACAGTTTTGGTTTTATTTGAATGATTTGTTCGACTACATATGCTGAATCACATAATTGAGATAGAACGTGAAGGACGATGTCATTGTCTGAAGTTAGCTCCTTATCTAGTTTGTCCTTAAATCGTTCGATCACATCCCAGTCTCCCATCGTTGCCGCTCTGTATAATTCAGGATTCATTCTGTATCTTGGCATTTTTAAATGAGCAAGTCTGCAAATGGAGATTCAGCAAAATGAACAATCGATATATAGCAGAGTTAACAATAGCTCTGAACTGCAAATATTCCCGTACTCATTTTTTGTCCAATTATAGACAAGTTGTAATGTGTCTGATTTTCTCTCTCTCTCTCTCTCTCTCTTTCTATATATATATATATATATATATATATATATATATATATATAACCAAAGGACAAAAGTGAAATCATGTCAAGAATAGAGAAGTTTTACGGTAGTCGGGTACTAACTTTTGAGCCAAACGAAAGTTACACTTCACCCAATAAAAACTATCCAAATGGACCGTGATTGCCACCTCATCTACTTTGCTGACTCATTAACCCTAGAAGATGATTCATGACGCCGTTAGAACTTATTCCTCGAAATTTCAATAGACTTTTCTTATCCTGCTAATAAGCCAGCCAAATCAGGGACGAAGCCAGGAATTTGATATTGGGGGGCGAAATTGGTAAAAAAAATTCAAAATTTTGGGGGCAATAAAAAAGGCAAAAAAAAATTCTTGGGGGGCGAAATTGATAAAATTTTCCAAAATACATATAAAATTTCGATAAATAGTAGTATTTTTAAAAAATCTCGAGGGCGCCGGCCCCCCCCTCCCCCTCCCCCTCCCCCCCTGTAATCGTCCCTGAGCCAAATAGAATACTCGAGAACCTCAAAAGAATCCTCTTCGCTTTTCAAATTAAAAAAGACTAAAGAAATTAACTAAATTTGAAAAATCTACACCTTGTAAACCTATGAATGAATCAGTGACGGTTGCGTGGTAGCCCTACAATGTACGTGGCGATGGAGAGCGGTGTTGTTGGTTCTCAATATCTTTCATCTCATATAAAGGAAGGAGATTGAGATAAAAGAAGCAGAAGGATAACAAGTTATTTTTTGTTTTCTTTTTCTCTTTTTCTCTTTTCTTTTTCATCTCATTTATAAAGGAAGGAGATTGAGATAAAGGTTAATCCATAACCACGTTTTGGGGGCAAATAATCATCGATCTTCATTCCGTGTCTTGTTCTCTATCTTTATGAATAGATAATTGCAACATGTTCACTTTTCACCTATAAATTTTACTATTTCTTTTATCCTCTTTAACATTCGTATTATAATATTTAATATTTTGAGTTTATCTATTAGAGTTCGTGATTTATTTTTAATATTTTTAGGGTTAATTCTTTTATGATTATGATTTAAGAAGAAAAAATTATGTAATAAGAATGTTTGTTGGAGATAATATTCTAATCTTATTAATCAGAAGGATGCTAATGGGAACACTCCTCTCCACCTTTGTGCTTCTACTAAGAATTTGATTGGATATAATATTCTTTTAGGTCATCCTGAAACAGATCAGAATGCTTTCAATAATGCTGGACTCACTCCATTAGACATTAGAAGAGATGCTGCACATCTGGTCAGTGATAAGGTAAGGGTATCATTGTCATTTCCTAAGAATATTATTAACTTCTTACCCCCTCCATTCCTAAATATAAGATTTTCATTACATGTTGCGAAAATTAAGAAAGTATAAATTAAGATTTTTTTTGTAATTAAAACACCAATATCACTCTCTTAAATAGTACTTATATATCACTAATTCAATATAAGAGAGTAATATTAAAATTTTAATTACAAAAATATTTTAATTTGATTTCCTTAATTTTCGCAACATATAATGAAAGTTTTATATTTAGGAAGGGAGGTAGTAACATTTTTGTATGATATTCAACATTTTGTCTTCTAAAGTTTATGTTTTTAGACATTAAGATTAAGTAAGGAAATTAATTATTTGGACCCACTACATCACTAGTGTAACACACTATATAACTTCTTAATTATAGAATTTTGTATTCGTATATCCTAAATTAAATATGATAAAAGCATCACCCGAATGGTCTATGTTGACCTCCAACTTACCAATCGACCCAGTTTTCCTGAATAATGTAGCACTAAAAAAAGAAGTATAAACCTTAAGCATAATCATATTATAAAAGGGGAATGTTTATCGTGTTAGTACAGGATCCGGTACCTAAAAATACTGTAATAGTAATCTTGTGCAGAAATGTTAGATATAGTGTTAGAGAGGATCTGAAACCCTAAATCTTCCTAGTTTCACACACTGAATCTTTCATCGATGTAACGTTGGTATTATAGTATTTAATATTTTGAGTTTATCTTTTAGAGTTCATTATTTATTTTTAATATTTTTAGGGTTAATTCTTTTATGATTATGATTTAAGAATAAAAAATTATATAATAATAATGTTAGGGTGGCCTTCGAATTAATATTTGCATTTTATGTTGCAGAACTTTATCAAGGCTGAGCCTGAGAATATCGATGCAACTCAGGCAATTCAAACTGTTATCTCCATTGAGAAAGAGTAGTGAAATCCCTCAAGCAGAACAAAATGAAATTGAGGAAGAATCGAAATCAACAAAATTTCCGACAATTTACAAAACATATATGGTGGTCGCTACATTAATATTAACAATCAGTTTCACGCGTTTACAATCCCTGATGGTTATGATAACACTGACAAAAGTCCGACGAAAGACATTTATCGTTTGTAATGTTCTATCAGCAATGCTATCAATAATCGCTGTTCTTTATCTACTCGCGGTCCCAAAGGGAAAAACTAACTTAATTTGAGATGAATGTGAGCCTTTTATCGGGTTAGCTTTTATCGCGATATTAATTTTTTTCGTGACAAGCTTGTTTGCTTCTATAGCAATTCAAGCTTTCAGGATTTTGCTGATGGTTCTTCTCTCTCCTCATTTTCCTCAATCACTATTGGAAATGATTCTCTTTTTTTTTTTTTTTTTCCATTGATTTTCTTTCTTTTTCTATATGTTCCCATTGAAAATGTGTAATAGAAGGCAATGTGTGTTTCACATTTGACATTATTCTTATATATAATTATCACATTGCTTTGGTTACTTTTTTTTAATGCTTTTTTCCTTTTTTCTTTTATGCTTTATAATTATCACATTGCTTTAGTTGCTTTTTTTAAGCAATTGTTGTTGATTTGAAAGATGAGGAATGTTTTTCACTTTGAAACCTTTCTCTCTTTTTATTTTAATTCCTTTTGAATTTGTGAGGGAATATATAGTTCACCCATAAGAAAAATAGTATTTAATAAAGTATGCTCACTGACAATTTTACCTTTAGTTTTCTTTTCTTTTTCTAAATATTCCCACTGAAAATGTATAATAGGAGCTTTGATTTTTTCCCGGAAAAACATTCCGTCCTCAATTCTTGTCTACTCCACTAACAGATGATTTGTGAAGCATTCTGTCGTGGACCTGGGCCATGGACCACTTGGTACACATTCAGCCACATCACAGTTTTGATTAAAATAATAAAAACAGGTGGGGCCTTATAATAATTTTTTTTTTAATCAAAAGAGGTGATGTGGTTAATTCTGGACCAAGTGGTCCACAACCCGACATATAGGTCAGGTCTATATTAGAATTTTCCATGATTTGTAATGTGTTTATTTTTCTTTATAGGTTCCATTATTTTTTTAGGAAAATTCTGATATGGATCAGGTTCATGTGGATCTTGTGGTGCAGAATTGGTCATATCACCACAAAATGAGGAGAGAAACAACTATGTGATTATGTGGCCAGTTTTAAACTGCAAGGTCCATATCAAAATTATCCATTTTTTTAAGTTATAATTTTTTTAATTAAAAAAGTTCTACACATATTACATTCTTATTGATGAGATAGGCAAAAGGAAATGTGACACAAAAACAAAAAGAGAAATAAGATCTTACCACTTTTTTTGTAATGGTAAAAAGAACAAAAGAAAAGGAAAGCTTCGAATTGGATAACAGAATATAGTCAAGTTGGGACTTTTTCACTTTTATTTTCTTATTTGTGAGGGAAAATATATAGCTCAGCCTTAAAGCAAAGTATATAATAATAACATGCACGTTCCACGTTAGTATATTACGAATTTGATAGTCTGTGTTTGCTGGACAAAAGTAGTTAGACGAGTGACAATTAATTTTTAAACACACACACACACACACACACACACATATATATATATATATATATATATATATATATATATATATATATATATATATATATATATTCAGTGGATAAATAAGACTAGACAATAGTTTAAAGACAAAAACTACATGTACACTTTCTTATTCAAATCATAAATAGAAAAGTGAATATTCAATTAGAAACTCTATTTTAAATATATATCGATGATTTGAAGGACATAACCATAATTTTGGGGAAATGGCAATTTACACTTTTTTATAATTTCCTTTTATGATTAGCCAAAAATGTCCTTAACTATTACATAATATTATGGGAACATTATGGGTATTATATAGTCCACAAAAAGATGTTATGATAATAATTTCACGAATTAGTTAATAAATAGAATAAGCAATGAGAGTTGTCTGATTCTTTATTAAGACAAAGGCAAATTACCCAAAACTGCAAGACAGACACATGAACTTTACTAGAGGGTCATATAACTTAATAACAATGTAAATGTCTAATGAAAACTATGTGTAGCTTTCAATTGAATTGTAATTACCACAATATGAATGACTGATGAAGAATAATTATTTGAGAGTTAAATAGATTATGTATATAAGAAACACCACATATATGTTTCTTAATGTCGACCTTCTCTATTTTTTCGCACGTGGACGTTCCTAGTTTTAATATAAAAAAAACATGGCTGGAATTTTTATAGTGAATGACTTAAAGTAGAATTTAACAATTATTTATTTTTGTTTTAAGACAAAAAAATTGTTTTCGGCCATACTTAGGCTTTAATAATTTATGGATCCTGATATATAGAAAAAGTAGTAGAATTTGACAATTTCATCCTTATAAATTGGCCTAAAATTTTAAAAAAAACAAATATACCTTTTATAGCAACAAAATAAATAATAAATAAAACGTGAAAAACAGTAATTGTTAAAGTCTAATTGAAGTCATTCACTCAAAATTTTAAAGCAAGAACATTTTACTAGGGTAATTCCATATAGCTGCAGCGTGTAGGAGTGTTCTGCGGTAGGGTTGCAATAACTATTGGGAAGATATGAGGGAGGCTTGTAATTAGAAGACATAATTAGAGCTACATAAATTTGATCTCCCTTTGCAACGGCAAGATATAGAGGGCACTCTAATGCTTTATTCATGGAGTTTTTTAAGGTGTGGTCTTCTACGAGCAACAATTTGATGATTTCGTGACGGCTGTTCTTAACAGCCTCATGTAAAACCATGTTCCCATACGAATTCAGATTAATGAAAACAGACCAATAGGACTCGTTATGAGTCGCGTAATTGATAACAGCTCGGACAACGTTTAAATGACCCTTTCTTGATGCGATATGAAGCAAACTCTCCTTTCGAGCATTCGTTTTCAATAACAGTTTTGGTTTTATTTGAATGATTTGTTCGACTACATATGCTGAATCACATAATTGAGATAGAACGTGAAGGACGGTGTCATTGTCTGAAGTTAGCTCCTTATCTAGTTTGTCCTTAAATCGTTCGATCACATCCCAGTCTCCCATCGTTGCCGCTCTGTATAATTCAGGATTCATTCTGTATCTTGGCATTTTTAAATGAGCAAGTCTGCAAATGGAGATTCAGCAAAATGAACAATCGATATATAGCAGAGTTAACAATAGCTCTGAACTACAAATATTCCCGTACTCATTTTTTGTCCAATTATAGACAAGTTGTAATGTGTCTGATTTTATATATATATATATATAACCAAAGGACAAAAGTGAAATCATGTCAAGAATAGAGAAGTTTTACGGTAGTCGGGTACTAACTTTTGAGCCAAACGAAAGTTACACTTCACCACTTAGCAAAAAAAAAGAAAGTTACACTTCACCCAATAAAAACTATCCAAATGGACCGTGATTGCCACCTCATCTACTCTGCT
Organism: Vinca minor; assembly: GCA_026122235.1. NCBI lineage: Eukaryota > Viridiplantae > Streptophyta > Magnoliopsida > Gentianales > Apocynaceae > Vinca > Vinca minor. The sequence goes on along the minus strand of JAOCZM010000241.1, from coordinate 3,823,503 downwards.
GACTCATTAACCCTAGAAGATGATTCATGACGCCGTTAGAACTTATTCCTCGAAATTTCAATAGACTTTTCTTATCCCGCTAATAAGCCAGCCAAATAGAATACGCGAGAACCTCAAAAGAATCCTCTTCTCTTTTCCCTCCCTTCTCTCTCCGTCTCCCTGTTCTCTATCTGTTTTCATAGAAGCAAGGTTTTGAAACCCGGACCGGGCATCGACCCGGAAAAGTTACTGGGTCACGGGTCACTGGTCGGACCGGTGGTCGGACCGTCATCGACCCGTTCATCAACCCGGTGACGTCATAAATATTAAAAATATATATAATATTTACTTATTAATAAAAAATAAAGTTAATGTAAAATTTTCCAAATAAACATCTTGTTGATATAAACCTGAATATTAACATTTCTTATTCTTAGATATCTAACAAAATTCTATGTAAATTAATTTACATACAAAATTTCTACAAAATGTGAATAGAATTACACTTATTGATCAAGAAAAAGAAGAAAACTTTCATGAAAATCACAAAGAAAAAATCAAATCCACTCCAACCTCCTCAATCCAAGAAAGAACAATATTTAACATTCCAAATAACCACAATATTTAAAAATTCAATCACAACTCACAAATCCTGATAATAAAAGTCAAAATAACAAAATCATCTATTTAGTCTACAACTCTAAATAACATCTCCAAACAAGCTAAAATCACAATCATATATATATTGGGTCTTCTTTTCCTTTTTTTTTATACGGAAAATTTAAAAAAAAAATTTAAAAAAATGCATTTTGTGACCCAGCCGGTTTTCCCAAAACCGTTCCGGTTTCCGGGTCAAGCGGGTCAATGAAATTAGAGCGGTTTTCAGCGTGAACGGGTTTTGACACCTAACCGGACCGCTCGGAGGTCCGGTCGACGGTTCGATCGGTCCGACCGGCCGGTCCGGTCCGGGTTTCAAAACCATGCATAGAAGATGATTTTAGGAATCTTGTTCAAACCAATTCGTTGAAAACATCTTCTATGAAATGCTTGCTAGTCGAAAGAGATATTGATGTTAATATCGGTTCTGTTCTTTGTATTTTGATTTCTGAAGTTATTTTCTTTCGTTGTAATTTTAGTTAGAACTTCATATTTTGTTGATGTTAGAACATTGAAGTTAAATATTTCTTGTATCTGTAACTTTTATAGTAAAAATGATAGAATTTGATATATTATTTGGTGTACAATTGTCCGGACCCCGCAAATCTAATGACTAATGTAGAGTGGAACAAAAAAAAAAGAATTACTCCCTCCTTCTAATGTTATTATTTTTTTAAAATAATAATATTTTTTTGTCTACTAACACTGATTATTTTAATGCTTAATTATTTCCCTGTTTTTTTTCCTTCTCTTTTCAAATTAAAAAAGACTAAGGAATTTAACTAAATTTGAAAAATCTAGAACAAGAAGGAATTTCAAACCTTGTAAACCTATGAATGAATGAGTGACGGTTGCGTGGTAGCCCTACAATGTAAGTGGCGAAGGAAAGCGGTGTTGTTGGTTCTCAATATCTTTCATCTCATTTATAAAGGAAGGAGATTGAGATAAAAGTTACTCCCTCCGTTCCAAATTAACAGTACACGTTTATATTTTTGTTTGTCCCAAATCATCTGTCCACTTTCTAAATAAAATATTTATTAATAGCAAAATTTTCAATTATATCCTTCTTCCAACTCCTCGTTTAATGCTCTGAGTTAATTGAAATTATCACTTCCAACACATTTAAAAGATGGTTGCATGTTGTGTGAGAGGAAGGAGAGAGAAGTATATAAATTTTAAATGAAATTCATAAAATTAATTAGAGTATCTTAGACTTTTACTTATATTTTACCATCAAAATCACCAAAACTTTAATTTATATTATTTTTTTTATTATTTCGATTAATTTATAATTTTTTTTTAATTCAAAATCAACCCGTAGGATAAAGAATGTGACATCGAATTAGGATAAAAAATTCCTACCGAGTTTTGGGGGGAGTGAAAAGAAAAAAAGTAAATTTGATTCCATCGTAAGTATTTTATATTTTGTTTTCTTTTTCTCTTTTGTTGCCTTCCATCTAAAGTATGCTAAAGGAAATTGTTCCCCGGAACTATCTTGATTTGGAAATGCGTCTCCACTTCTTCTCAAAGACATCAATGAAGGGCGTTGTTGCTCCAGTGTGGAATGTGTGTAAGTTCCGCAGGTTCGGAACTTACCCTCGTCCGTCGAGTTAAATATTTGACGATCAAGATTGATTGAAAAAGTCAAAATTAAATTATTGTAACTTTTTCAAAAGCGAACTGAATAGACCAAAATACCGAATAAATCGAACATTATTGGTTTAACCAAATAGTGAACACTCATTCTTGCGAAACAGTGAAACGAATACTACGTTTATCATTGATTCAAAGTTAATACTAAAGATAAGGCCATTTTTTCCGTTTTCTTTGCCAATAGAAAGAATAAATTCGAGTTCACATTAACAGAAAAAAGTGGACGATGCTAAAGAAATAATATCCATTTTTTATAACCCTTTTGTTTGGTGGTTGCCTCTTATTAAAGGATGCTAAGAGAAATGTGTTCCACGAACCCTCGTTTAGTATCACCACTACCAATTCGGCCCGCTTAAATCCGCGGCCCGATGATATTGGGTAGTGGGCCAATTTAGAGACAAGGGTCTTCTATTTTTCGCCCGGCCCAGGCTGGCAAACTTTCTATTACTGGCTATAATATGACGAATTTCATTTTGGTCATTATCAAGTTCGTTTTTGAAATTTTATAAATGTTAACCTCGTCCCTGTAAATAGCTCGCAGTGTCAAGTTTGTTCCTGAAATTATAGAAACGTCTACCTAGTCCCTAGAAATGGCTCGCTGTGTCAAGTTCGTTCCTGACATTTCATAAATGTCAACTTCCATACTAAATGATGTTGCGATCCGTAAAAGTTTTTGTATATATATTTTCTCAGTTTGATTCTAGTTTCATTATAATCGATTTTGCATTTCGTTTACGAGATTTCAATTTTCAATTGGTCTTTATTAACATAGAGTTAGTTAACATAGTAAGGACTTTTTTGGAACAAGAGAGCCATTTTTATGGACGATGTTGACATTTCTAATTTTTTAAGGACGAATTTGACACTATTAGCCATTTTTAGGGACGAGATTGACATTCCTGAAATTTCAAAGACGAATTTAACATTACAAACCATTTAAAATGACCAAATTGAAATTCACCCTGCTATAAACACTACAAGAGTTAAGATCTTTAGTGACAACTTTTCTGTGACGAACTTGCATTTTGTCACGAATAAAAGGTTAGTTGTGACAATACGTTGTATGGTCACTAATGTTAGTAGCAATTGTAATGACTTGTTTTTTGGTCACTAATACAATGTGAATTGTGACAATTTAGTGTCTCTTACAATTAAGTCGTCACTATTGATATATTGATTGTGTCACAAGTATTTTCGTCACTGGAGTGTTGTCACTAATAACATATGTGCTTAGGCGCCAGTTGTATTTTTTTGTGTAAACAAGACTAGTTTGTGACAAAATTTATTTTTGTCAAAATAATTTCTCTTATTGTGACGAAAATGCTTCGTTACTTTTGTTTTTACTTTTTTGTGACAAATTTGTTTTGTAACAAAAATGACAATTAGAGAGTGACAACTAAATATCTTCAAAAGAAACAAATATATCACTATGGTCACTATTATTCATATTTTATGTGATGAGAATTATTGTCGCTTTTGTTGATGGTACTGTCGTTATCGAAATAACGCATTAATAGTAAACATATAGTCGAAAAACATGTTTTATTTAACCACTATATTTTTCTTTCATTTTATTTTTTTAAAAAAAAATAAACTAACTACTAAATTATGAATTTTCGTTATTTTACAACATTAAAGGTCATTATTTTAGTATTGGAGACTACATGTAAAAACTAACTATTATATTTATGACTTGTCATTAATTAATTTTTGCTTGCTTGTAATTTTTTACTTTCTTACATTTTATTCTTAATATTTTATTTTGAAAAATATATATGACTTGAAGAACTTTTTTTTTTTTTTCCTTTTCTAGTAATATAGAAAGAACTTCGTATCTTGAGAATATATTCAAAGAAGGAAAAAACAATTAAGCAAAAAGAAGGTTGAGAAGGGAAAAACATATTTTTTTATCTCATATTTGTGTTTCTTTCTTTGTCGCACTAATTATATTCTATTCAAGTTTAAAATATAAAACTGACACTTGGCAGATTATTATTAGTATGATAGGAAGTAAGACACAAGTTCGAAAAAATAATATCTCTTTCGGTGATTTTCTCTTAGGGATCCACCATTTTTTTTAGATTATAGGTTTGTAAAAAACACTCACACTTGGCGAGTTATTATTAGTGGTCAAGAAATGTAAAACAAGTAATAGAAATATTTTCCAGTCAAGATTAATAATGCACCAAGAAAGGAAAAAAGACAACACTATAGAGTGAAGTATTAGTCTCACGGGACTAATCAAGCTTTTGAAAGCGATAAACTCCCACATTAATTAGGAAACTAAATAAAATATGATAAAATTGAGATTCTTAATTGGAATTTGTTTCCAATTAAACTTCTTGACTTCTTGTAGTTGCCACCCATGCGGATCCTATGTTATAGAATCTTGTGGGCAGAGTAGGGGGAGATCAATTTACACCCCATTTACATTAGAAGGGGAAATCCTAAAAATTAGGCAACTCCTCATTTACCCTAAAATTTAGCCTCTTAATTTTTATCCCTCTATAAATGTATACTTTTCTTCGATCTCTCCCTCTCACACATATTTTTCCTTCTTTCGTCCACTCATTAACCGATGACTCAATCCCGAGGTACGATCTGCTTGTATACAAGTTACTAAATGATGGAATATGATAAGTGTGCCTAAGATCTCAGTCCTCCCTTGACCTTTCCAGCTTCTAATTGCAATGCAAAAGATATTAATATTGGGCTTCGTTTAAAGATTGATGCATAAGAGTATTGGGGTCGGAGAGTAGTATAATTTTTTTTTTTTTTTAGGGAAGGAGAATATATTAGGATGGCTATGAATTTACATGATTGTAATTTTTGTTTTAAGATTTCCAATTACTGATATTGTAAATTTGAGTTTAGTGCAATTTGTGACTTTTGAATTATTTGTACATAATATTAATTGATATTGACTCTTTGTTAAAAATTATATATAAATAAAATAAACCATTGAAAATTAATTTTTTCAATAATGCTAGTTTCCTTTGTTGAATCCATAATTTAGTGTGACTTGAATAAACATATTAGTGACAAATTTTTATTTTTGTGATGAAACTCAATTGACAATATTTAAAAAATAAATAGTTACCATGTAATGGTCACCGATAAATATACCAAGAGTGACAAAAGTCTTGTCACAATTTTGGAGTTTTTTAGTGGCAATATAATACTGTTACGAATTTTTTGTCACTATTTAGTCTTTTGTTGTGTTGAAACACGTGTCACAAATATTCACATTTATTGTGACTACAAGTATTTGTCACATGTAACAATGCCTTTAGTCCCGAGAAATTTGTCACAAATGCATTGGGTAATTGTGATAAATCCCCAAAAGTTGTCCCAATTTCATCAGTGACGGAGTTACTTGTGACGGCACGTGACGACTTCAAAAAAAGGTCACAAATAATAATAGTGGCATAAAATGTACCTTATAGTGACGACTTTCGTCAACACTAAATATCAATTTTCTTGTAGTGAAAGGCAAATTGGTCATTATTGTCCCTAAACAATTTATGAATCAGGTGTAAGGTCCCTAAGATATTTTCTGGACATTAAAATCCTCAAACAATTTACGATTGGTGTAAGGTCCTTCCGTAAACAAAAACGTTAGTCAACTGTCAATTCAAAATTTTAATCCAATGAACCGAAATATTTAAAGGGCATTTTTGGTACATCACATTGAAATTAATGGGTGAAAATCCTCTGTCCCCATCCGTGTATGTCCCCGTGTCCCTAACCAATCAGAATTTACTATATAAATATTTGTTTCAATTATATATACACATGGTGAATTGTGATTGGTTGGGGACACGGGGACATACACCAACGGGGACAGAGGATTTTTTGCCGAAATTAATCTACCCAAATCCCCCTCCTCCATCTTTCTTCTCAGATGGGTGGGTGGAGTGGGGGTGGGGTAGGGGTAGGCCTTCAAACGGATACAGAATCCATATCCATTTTTAATTTTTGCTACCGTATTCCGTATCCATATCCATTTTTAATTTTCGCTACTGTATCCGTATTCGTATCCTAACGGATCCATAATATGTATTACCAGATCCGCTGATTTAGATTAGAATACGGATATAGTAAACCCCGTTAAAAAAAGTCCAATCCTCATAGTTTTTACTTTTCTATCTTGGCGGATTAAAATATACATGTTTAATCTAACAATCTTAATTATCATATGCTACTTCACCCCAATTATACTGTAATCCACAAATAATTCTACGAAATAGAATACAATCCATAATCATATTGTTGTTCAAAGTTCAAAGTTCAAATAAAAATATATAACCAGAATCTCGATCTAATTTCAATATAAATATTCAGAAGCCTCCTCAACATAAAATAAATAAAGTTTGAATAACTATGAATCCTCAAAACAAATCTAACTAACCACTTGGACAAAATAAACTTGGTAATATTTTCCTTAATGCTACAATTTTTTGCTTGAACTTATAAAGATTATCCTATGCAAATTGCTGCAACACGAGAAAATATAAATAATGAATCAATAGAAAACATAATATATGCATAACTTTATACACTTGAACAATTGAGACTAGCAGCAGAGGCGCTTTAATAGTGGAGGCGGCTCTCGAGTCCTCAACTATGATAAAAAGAGAATGAAACGACGGAAAACTATGTTTTATAACTTTGATTAATATACTTTTATATTTGGGGATAAAATTAGGGTAAAATTATAGCCTTAGATGTGAATTGAACCAAAGGTTAAAAAAAATCATTTATATATGGAATATTTAGAATTTAAATATATATATATTGAAACGGATTCGGGTCTAACGGATACGATTTTTTATATTTGATATTCGTAACCGTTTTATTACTCTTATACGGATTCGGATTCGGATGCGGGAATATGGGTCTAGAGTTCTTACCATATCCTAAAAAAAAAAAATTCGGATTCGAGTCGGATACGGATAAAAATCCGGCCCGTTTGCAGGTCTAGGTAGGGGGTATCTGAGAAGAAGGAAGGGATTGTAGGTGAGGTATTAAAAGCACAATACCAATTTTATCCCCACAAGTTTTTGCATTGACTCATTGTTTTTTCAAAAATTATGTTGACCCATCACTTTTTAGATAGAAGGACCTTACATACCAATCATAAATTGTTTGAGGATTTTAATGTCCAGAAAAATTCGGTAGAAACCTCACGCCTGATTCATAAATTGTTTAGGGACAATAATACTCCTTCCGTGCCAAATTATTTGTCCACTTTGTGTTTTGCACGGAGATTAAGGTTTCATCAAATTCTGTAGTGGAATATGGTAAAATGTCAAACATGACCCTATTTAATGTTAGTCATAATTTAATTCTACCTTCTCTTCTCTTTATATTCTTTTCTTTCCAACATTTAATGTAAATGGTAGTATTGAAAAAATCACCATTAATGAACTTTTTATTTAGAAAGTGGATAAATAATTTGGGACACCATTAATCACCATTTTTTATAACCCTTTTGTTTGGTGGTTGCCTCTTATTAAAGGATGCTGAGAGAAATGTGTTTCACGAACCCTCGTTTAGAAATGTATTCTACGGACTTCTGGCCAACTCTTCGTAATTCATATTTATTACTATTCACTCTACTTTTTTCACAATATAGGTCATTTTAATTATAGAAGTTTTATTCAAGAATAAAATATAAAATATGTCAAACAACGTTAAGAGAAATTAATGTCTATTACTAGTCTTACATCTAGTCGTGGTATGATTCTCATCAAGAGCTTTAAGTGCTTCTTTTTTTCCAATTACGAGAGCGAAAATAAATAAAATCATCTAAATCATACTCCTATAAAAAACCATTTTTTTTTTATTTTTATAAAATGCTGATCTTTATTAATGGGCATAAAGCCAAAAATCAGTGCAAAGGGTCTCGGCTTGAGCCAAGCATAAAAGATAAAACAACTCCTCTACTTGTTGGTGCGAATATAAGGAGTGTTATTTCTATCTAAGTTACAAAAATACCTAATCTCTAATGGGAGAGATCTGAGACTTAGAAAAGTGAGAGGGGGAAATGTATCGAAAGCCCAATTAGCTAGAGAATCCGCTACTTTATTGACTTCGCGATAGACATGAAATATTTGAGCTGCTCCCATACCTGCAAGAGCGATACCAAAGTCAGAGTCCAAAGACCAAGAAGTCGTCTTGCGTTGTTGGATGGATGTTTCTAAGAGCTTTGAGTCTGTTTTCACTTCAGAAACTTGGAGGCCGAGACTTTGAGTCAAACGAAGATCGCGAGTTAGAGTTATGTTTTCCGCCTTTGAATTTGTTATGTTATCTCTAGATACGATGCCTATCTCGCGATGAAACATCCATTTGCATAGCGAACTATACATCCAACTCCAGTTTGCCTCGTGTTTCCACGAGCCGCTCCATCAATGTTGAGTATAATAGTTGTGCCTTGCAACCCTTCCTTGCGCCAAATTAATATTTTGAGTTGTGGTATCTTTTGTCGGCGAGGTCCCATAGAAGAAAGATGTAGTTTTCGCGTAACACGGAGCAGCCTAACATAATTAATTAATTATCATATTCCTGTGTGACCATAGGTACTAAAGCAACCCGAACATAAAAAATAAAACGGCATCGAGCCTTCCATAAGAGCCAACAAACACTACATGATAATAGAAGTTGAGTAGCTTGAACCACCATTGCCTCAATACTTGATAGGGAGAGTTCAAAGAAAGCTGAGAGAGAAAACTGAGTAGCCAAGATGATATTGTGCTCTTTGCCAAACCGCTTTGCCAAGTGACATTAAAAATATACTTGCTGAAAAGAGTATGTGCCCTGTTTACAAGAACACAATGATACAAACGAGAAACCAGCTTTCCTCATTGCTTCATCCACAGCTAGAAAGCTGTTAAGAAATTTCCAAATAAGAGACAATGTTTGAGGCATACATAACTTTTGACCACTCACACTTCCGTGAAAACGAGGAAAATTGAGAGCCCCGTTCCAGTTCAATAATGAGCGAAGTGTAAACTTCCCACTTGACTCGGGCAGCCATACATGACGGTCTTCTCAATGTTGTAGAACTACATCCGGAAATCGAAGAATGATTGCAACAAAGTGTCATTTTTCCATCTCTTCACAGAGTAGAAATCTTGGATACGTGTTGTTTCCAAACCCGTCGACAACCTAGGAAATAATTTGTCTAAACACTCATCAAGGAAGAAGTTTTCATAAGCAAGAAATGAAGCATCGTTCCGAACTAGAAGACCCATGTGTGACTCCTCGAAATCACGTTGGGCAAGCATTCATCGCAAATTGCATAACTGTGCGGCTGAATCACGACTTGAGATGGATGAGTAAGACCGATGCTATATCGAGAATGGAGATAGAGAGTCCATAGTGAAGCAGTCGTTCGAAATCTCCAACAAAGTTTACAAGTGAATGCACTACGAAAATGGTTCAACGAAACAATCCCCAGGCCATTCGAGTCAGTGCCCCTACATAATTGTTTCCAAGACATCCAATGGCGTCTATGTGATCCAGCCATGCTGCCCTATAAAAATGGGGAAAAATACGTTCAATAATTCCAAAACCCTTATAGGAGGATACACCGTTGCTACTACATGAAGCGTCAAGGAGCAAAGAACACATTTGACCAAAATCAACCTACTAGACATGTCTAAAATTGGATTTTGCCAACCCTGTATTTTCCGCGTGACCGCCTCCACTATTCCACCAAAGTGTTGAACCTTGATTCTTCCATAGTGCAATGGGCAGCCCAGATAGATAATAGGAAAATCTCTCATCACATAGTCTGGGTCTGGGGCGTGACATTTAATGGTATCAGAACCTAAGGTTTAAATCGTTGGGAACAGACTTAAGGTTCAAATAATTTAGGAAAAATAGTATGGTATAAGTGAGCTAATGTTTGATCTTTTGGGCGATTTTTATGTAGTGTTCTGTTAGCTTAAATTTGTAAGTTGTTAGTGGTGTTTAAGATGTATTAACGAGCCCAGTGCTTAATCTTCGGAATTAAATTAGGCATGACCAATGTTGTTAAAATCGCGAGTTCCTAAGGCCCCAAAACGCGTTGGATCGGTGTAAAAATCGCTGTGATATTGGATCGTTCTGGATCGTCGATCCAGATCGTAAGATCGTAGGATCGGACGATCCAAAACGATCCAAGATTTTCTCCTTTTACCAAAGGGTCGTGGCCGGGTCGGGTTGTATCTAATCGGGTTGCGTCATTTTTTTTTTTGAAAAAAACCTCCTCATTCTGAGAAGTCGGTAATTAATGGCGATGATAAGAAAAAGAAGTTGAAAAGGAAGAGAGGAAGTGGTTCTTTAGCAAACCCTTTATTAAATCTTACTTCTGAAGAGATATCGGCAAAAATTGGTTCATTCCAAGAGGAACTGAGGGGTTTATATGATTTTTACAGAGAATTAGTTAGTGGAAAGGGAAATGAAAATGTCGAAGAACTAATTTTGAGGGGTGGAAATGGTAATGGGAAAAGTAGCTTGGATTCGGTGATTGCGGTGTTGATTGAAGAAAGGGGTTGCCTTTGAGTAAATTAGTTGATGAAATGTTTGAGAAAGTTAAGGCGAAATTTGGGGGTGAAATTAGTAGTGCGGCGACCGTGAAGAGCAAGGTGCTCATAATTGGGCAGAGGATTCATTATGGAATAATGAATTTGGATGCTGATATCTTGCAAGATGAATCAGAGACTGCCCTTTGGTGTTGGGAGGTAATGTTTCATTGTTCTTTTAGATTTTGTTTAGGTTTTCTGATATTCTTGCAAAATTTCCAAATTACTCGAAAGGTTACTCAATGCATCCAATGACATGGAGATTCCGAGCATTGATAATGAACTCGATGACATGTTGAATGGTTTTTATTAGATTAGAAAAATTTGAAAGATAGAATTGTTGTTATGAAACTTGTTAGATTAAAAGACCTTATGAATTGTTGGTTTGTTTTGAAGTTTATTACTTGTTAGTTTGTGTTTTAATTTCAACTGTTTAGTTCTACTAGTTTAAATTTATCATGAAATATTTTTTTACTAGTTTTGTCGGATCTTCCGATCCGTGTTACGATCCTCGAGTTTACGATTCTTGGGACCCCTTCCGTTCCGAGTCAAAATTACGATATTGACAACCTTGGGCATGACGCTTAAGATTATAAGATAGACAGAGCTAAGTCAGCAATAAGGTATCATATCGTGTGTAGTATGGTCGTGTATGTTTATTGATTGTGTAGTTACGTATTACCACATGCTTCTCTTTTTTTTACCACATTGTCGATCTATTAGTGATGTTTATCTGCGAACGCTAGTGACATGATGGATAGGAACCTTGTTAGCGTCTAAAAATCTATGTCTAGAATGTTAATCGCAACGGCGGCGAAAGTGTGGAGAACTCAACCACTACGTTCGGAATCAAGACTCGTTCACGGGCTCAGCAAAAGAATAATTAACAGGGTCAAATTAGTCGACCCCAAGAACAAGAAGACTTTGTCACTAGAGTTCCATCCGAACTCACTACGACCATCAACATGCTGGCATAGGTGGTATAGAACCTAAAACGCATGTTTGAAGAACATCAGAGGACGCAACAGCAACAACAACTACGGAAAGGCCCAATGCTCGCCCAAAAAGGAATGTGCAGACGGTTGGGGCTGTCTACGAGCGAATGAAGAAGGCGAATGTGCTAACTTATGATGAAAGTGAATGATAAGTGACTTCGCGATATGTAACTAAATTTTAAGATCAGTGAGGTTACTGATGAACTGAAGACAAATCTAGCTTGGATGGGGATTTAGCAGGGGTGGTACATAAATTGCGAGAGTTATGGCGAGTTAGTGGTAATGGGCAGAAATGGTGGGTGGTTGGGGTCCTTAGGGAAAGAGGTAATGTTCCTCTCTTTTCTTTTAATTTTTTTTTTTACTCATTTTTTCTTAAATATTCCTTTCCAAAAAGGAGAAAACAATATTGGTAAATTGACCACGTATGGATTTTCAAAAATAAACTTACAAACAGTCATGTGGTAACGCCAGATTTTGACGTAAGGGAAAGAATCTGTACATGTGGAGGGATGAAAGGAAAGATTCATTTGCTTGATAATTGAAGCGCAACACCTGGAATTCCAAGAAAGTTAAGGGGAAAGAAATGTGGGATGTGGATTCACATTCACACCTTTAAGGTTTTAGCGTCTTCGTTAGGCGTTTTAGAACCAATAGACAAAATACACCAGGGGCATGGGATTCTAGAGATGGATCATACTGCGCACAGTGTAGCACTTGGACACCGTATTGTTGAATGGTGACTTCGCTCAGATACCACAATATCACGCCCCCGCCCGCGAGCCCGAGAGCGCAACATATGGGTCTAGTAGCACCCACAACACCTATTTGGCAACAAAACTCGTTGTGTCAAAATTGATATCCCGAGGTGATAATGAAATCTTAGGCTCATTCTTATATATCATTCGGAATTTCAGAGTTATCCCATATGGGATGTGGGTTTAGATTGACCTAACCTTCCTTAAGTCCTTAGTGTCCTCGCTAAGCGCCCTATAACAGATAACTGGGATGCCCAGAACGGAAGTGAGACTTCCGTCTTAGACCCAGAACGGAAGTCCTGGACAAAAAAGTTTTCCCCAAAATTTTAACAGTAATGGTATGACCATTCTGCTAAAACATGGTTAGTCTAATACAAAGCCCATCAATTACAATGAAAAAGAAAGAGAACAAAATATTAATTAGTATTAAAAAGGTAATGCAATTAAGTAAGGGATACTAGTTTATTTTGACACTTCATTTTTTTTTTTTGACACTGCAATACTTTCATTTGCAAGAAACTAAAATTTAAGGAAGAACATTAACATGAACATCGCGGGGTGGGATCTATAGGGTTTCTTTTTCCTTTCTCAAAATCTAGTCATTTTTTCGAAGAAATTTTCAATTTGATTTTGCAGAACAAATAAGAGATGCAAGAATTAATCTCAAATGTTGATTAATTTTTTATTCTTGGAAGATTACATTGGTATTTGAAGGATTTAGGAAGAATAATTGGTAGGGAGAAGATAAATTTCAAAAAATGAGAGGAAGATGTCAAAAATGTAAGATAGGAGTGTCATTTTAGATATCTTGTTAAGTAAGTAGGTTAACTAATAGATATGGGCGATTACAGGGGTGGGGCAGTCGTCTCCAGCGATTTTTTTTAATTTTTAGTTCGAAATATTTGATCAAATTCTCCCCAATATATATATATATATATATATATATATATATATATATATATATATATATATTACAATTTTAATATGTAGTTCGACATCTCATTACTGATTTTTCGCCTCAAATCTAAAGTCCTGATTTTGTCCCTACTGATAGATAAAGATTGTTGATATTGCCAGAGTAATTATCATCTTGACAATTTATGTTGAATTAGCTAAGTTATCCTCGTAATTAATTCCATCCCATTCATCCAAAATAGAAAAATCTTTCTATGGGCCCATCTAATATGGTATAAAATTAATCACTTTTTTTTCTGAATTTTTTTTTTATTAATCACAAAATAGTCGAAACCATTATAATCAAATAAAAATCTAAAAATATAAGAAAATAAAAGTTATAAAATGATTTACAAAACCACACTCATGCGCGTATCAATCATCTTACAACTTGTCTCGGGAAGATGTAGAAAGTTGATAAATGACCCATATCAAGTCCGGGTTGAACGAATCCTCCTAGAAACATAGAAAGAAAAGTCTAGATCTGTAAAGATCTGAGACAGATCTAACCTCTGCGTCTTGATCACTATAGAACAATGAAATAGACAATTCTATAATAACGTGACTAATTATAGACCACCAGGTATACGTGAACCTGTTATTTATCAAAATTTTCCGTCTAATGTAGCCCTAAATTCTAAACTATCACCTTAATACACCGCCGGCAGTGACGACGACGGCTTTTTCTCAAGCTTTCTTGACCATATCCAATTTCACAAAGGAAGACTGTAGAGCCTTCTTGGGTGGATTTTGAACTTGCAAATTTTTGGTTGAAGAACTCTCTGACTCAAAGGGATATATGATTAATTTTGATAATTTGAAAAACATCAGTAGTTAGTTGTTTTTCTCAATTTCACAGATTTCAGCAAATGAATGTTGATTAAATGGTATTGTTAAATTTTGCAATTTAGTATCTATCCCAATATTGTTTCAGTAGATCATAAAGAGCATAGTGGAAATTTGAATTGGTGGAAATTTATTTCCTGATGGATACTACTGTACCTGTCGATGAGACTCAAAGGTTCATATTCAGACTCAGACTCACTAGATTCAATCTAAATTTAGACATATATTTTTATATTTAGATCAATATTGAGCAGTGACTCAAATGAGTCTGGATCCAAGAGTAATGTAATGTGTATAAACTAACTGACATTGTTAGTGAGCTAAAATTTAGCCAATTAATTAGTTAAATTGGTGGCAAAATGGTAAATAATTGAGTGAATCCATTATATCAATAGGGTGAATAGTATTTAATTTGGGGTATTAACCAATTATAACCAATTTTACTTAGCCGTTAAGTTTTTTCCTAAACTATAATTGGGTAAACCAAGAGACAAATGAATCACTTAAGATAATAATAGTAATATTTTGATTAATTAATAAAATACCTTGAATTTTATTTTTTTAATTTTGGTTACATGTTTAATAAATATTATATTAAGGAATGGAGAGAGTAACAAATAACAAAGGAATTGCAGTTGCATGAATAATTTGTCGGTGGCCACTGAGACACTGCTATAATGGTTAAGGATGAGATCTCACAATAAAGCGGTATTGAGTTCGAATCTCTCACACTTATCATTTTAATATTTATTTTTATAATAAATATGTTCTTTTCTCCTATTAAATAAATAAATAAAGAAAGAATAATGCACATAACTATCAGTATCATTTCGTGAAATAAAAAAGTACTAATTAGATTTTTTTTTTCTTTCAACTTTGACATTAACTTTATTACCCTAGCAAATACACTAATAGAAACACGGCGAATAGCGACATTTTTAATGGTCGCAAATTAGTGATTTGTGACCATTTTGAGACCGTTTCATGCGCTAGCTTAAATCTGGTCACAAATCGATATTTGCGACCGCATAAAGGACCGGTCGCATTTTGCGACCATCTTTTCATAGTTAGACCCCTAATATTTTTTTAAAGTATAAATTATAAAAAATGTCAAAATATAATACAATACAAGCTAAATGATTGTAAAAACAAATCATTACAATCGTATCGTAATAATTGTTCTCCAAAATGTACTAATTTTTTTTAATTGTAATATTAAAAATATAAATATCCTCAAACTTTCTTCACCTGAAAATAACGATCATTTTAGCGGGTTTTGAAGCAAAATTATCAACTAAATCTTCATATATGCTTTTGAAT
Organism: Vinca minor; assembly: GCA_026122235.1. Lineage (NCBI taxonomy): Eukaryota > Viridiplantae > Streptophyta > Magnoliopsida > Gentianales > Apocynaceae > Vinca > Vinca minor. The sequence continues at coordinate 3,807,774 of JAOCZM010000241.1, read as the reverse complement.
AGGTTTTTTTATTTAATGAAAATATGATAAAATATGAAAATATGCGTAGGTTTCTTTGCAAATTAAATATATCATTTTTTTTCTATAATAATAATAACATATAGACAAACAAGTGAGATAACACTTTGTTTAAAAAAGAAAAAAACAAAGTTGACTAACACTAATTACTGAAAATACCCAAGTAGTTGTAAGAAAAAAATGCACAACTGAATTACAGTACAATCCAAATGATTGTGCTCAAAACTTTAACTTTCTTCCATCGTTTTTACTATGCAACTTCGGCCCATGAGTTTTTATATTGAGTAAGTGATGAACAATTTTTTTGATTATCATTTTTCAAGAAAATACACGAAGGGTCACACGCTGATATATATATTTTTTCTGTTTTTTTTTTTTTAAAGTAGAGTCACATACGCTGATATACTAAAAAAAAAAAAAAAAAAGTCGCACGCTGATAATATAGCAAACAGAAGAAGTTAGCGAAAGACTATCCTTGATTAATGAAGTTTCATTTTCTTTTCTATTTGAAGTATAATTAAGTTTCTTCCAAAATCTAGAATATCAGTACTTCGAAAAAAAATATTTTAAAAAATAAACAGAATTATATATATATATATATATATATATATATATATATATATAGAAAAATGCTTTGTTACTAGAATTTTGGGCTAGAAATTGGCTAAACTCCCAAATCAAACACTATTCACCCCCTGTTGGAATATCTTTATACTGAAAAGCAGCTAAGTTTATGGAATAGGCATGCTCAACAGAATTATGAAAGTCTAATTTTATCTTGACTGGGGTTGTCGATTTCTATAAATTATATTTGCCCTTTAGTGGTGTACCTTAACGAGATCAGTGCTTGCGCTTGTTGTTCAATACTTCAGTTAATTTAATATGTTCATTGTTAAATACGAGAATACGAACATGAAATAGCTTAAGATTTTAATCACTATCACTTGCACATTCAATTTTACTTGGCAAAAAAGGAAAGTCCAGCAGAGCAATTATATTAAGCCTGTCCTTGTAAATGAATGAGACGTAATATTCCTTAATCATATATCAGAAAATTGTAAACGTTCACATATTCTTTTTTATTTTTTTAAATTTGAGAAGATGCAAGCCACTATCTTTCTGCATTGCAAAACGTCAACTCTTCAATCGTGTAGTCCTTTACGCAACTCCGACTTCCAACTCTTTTTAGTATGAGTCATACGCTTCAAATATATCTTGCGTTGGGTCCAAAAGAAAGGAAATTATATTGTAGAGTCACCTTTGTCGATTGGTCTTATAACTTTTTCACATGAATTGATACGAGGTATACTTGTACGAGATATACTGTATGAGTAGATCATGCTTCAACTCATCTGAAAGGAACATGTGACTAGTCCCACAAGGACTCCATGCCAGAGTGACCCAAAAGAAAGGTGCCAGATCCAGCAATAAATAAAACTGGGCAAAAGCATCATCTCAGATTGAAGGACGATGCCCTAGGCGTTGTCTCAGTAGGTGTTCAGCCCATTGTTGCTAAAATCGTACGTTCAGACCATTGTAGTTAAAATCGCGAGTCAACTCATAAAATCGAACGATTTTACGATTCTATAGAAGTAAAACGAGTTGAATCGGAAGATTCCACAAATTTACTTTTTTTAGGCGAATTTCAGCTATTTCCAGGCAGCAATTGGCTAGTTCCAAATAGGATTTTGGATTATTTTTTTTTTTGCGCCTTCAGCATACTAAGCTGGGAGATTCTTGAATGGCGTTTGCTCAATTACTAGTTAATAAAGTCAAAATTATTTGTTCAGTTCTCTGATTTTCGTATTTTAAGCCGAATCGGTAGTATCATATGTTCCCATGTCTAATTGGAAATGCGTCTACTAATCTGATATTTTTGTGGTTTATTTTATTTTGATCTTTTGAAATATTTATAAGTTAAGAATTATGTTTTTTCGTGTTTTTATATTTTGAAAAAATTTGTGAAACTATGTTTTATGGATTTTTGCATATTGTTAGACAACGTGATATGATTTATATGTTAATTATTGTTATTTATATATAAAATATATATTTTAATTTTATGGGAAGATTTTACGACTTATTTTACGATTCACGATTTTACGATTTTCCACCCCTCCACCGATTCTACGTAGAATCACAATTTTAACAACTTTGGTTCAGACCGCTTGGAATTCTTCAGTATAAATATCACTATTCGCTCTCACTTTTTTACATTTGTAATTGCTCTTTGAATTCTTACCACCTTCTATCTATGTGAGTACTTTCATTAGAAAACTGAGGTTTTATACAAATTATAGGATTTTGCGGGTATTTTCATCGGAAAACGAAGAATTTTAATAAAGTAACTGAACACTTCTGAAAAGTTTACGGGTATGGATCCCTATTTAAAAAGTCATAGTTATGCTAGCCTGGCGAGGAAGGCCCGGTACACTGAGTGAAATTCCAGTGTGTGTTGTGCGTCTGATGCATAAAAACCACCCATTGCGTCTAACTATTTTACTGTATAGAATTAGGGCCATGTGAATGGAACACAGGTCTAAAGCAAAAAAATAAATAAATTTCAAATGCTTATATTGGAAAAATATTTTAACTAAATATTAATACGTTTCTATGTAAAATGAACGTAATAATTAATTAAAAGAGGGTATAAATGACAGGTATTATTTATTGATTATTCCAACTTCTCCTGGAAGGGTCATTCCATAATTTTTTATCATTTTCACCAAAATACCACACACACATATAACAAAAAACTGGGTGTCCCGTTTTTTGAGGTCCTATTCGGTCGAGCTAGGAATGGCAATGAGGCAGATCGGGACGGGTATCTCAATTACCAGCCCCGCCCCGCCCTGTTCAAGATCTGCCCCGCCCCGTTCCGGATCAAGAATTTACGCCCCCGCCCCGCCCCGTTCTACCTTTTTTTTTTTTTTAAAACATTAATTTTATCATAAAAATTATTAATTTTTAAATCATAAAAATAGAGACTCCAACAAGTATAATTAGTATATTTTATCACAAATCAACTCTCAAACAAGTACAAATAGTATATTAAAATGAAAATTAAACATGATTAGGTCTAATAATAACAATATTATAATAATATAATATAGACGGGGCAAAATGGGGCGGAACGGGATGGGGCGGAGCAGGGCAGGCCCAAATACCATGCCCCAATCTGCCCCGTTCTCTTCACGGGGAGGGGCAGATCTGCCCCAAGAGACGTTAGGGGCAGGGCGGATCGACAGATCACTGGTCAAATTGCCATCCCTAGGTCGAGCTCCTCGAACACCCTCCAATCAGCCATGTACTTATGTGTACGTAATTGACACTACTAAATATTGTAGTGGTATAAAAATTTGGGTGAAGGCCACGGCCATCCCTTGATGAAGGTTCTTGACTTCTTTGGCGCAACTTCAAGCATTTTTCCATTATCACCAAAGGACAGACTTGAAAATTTAATGGAGCTAACAATTTCTAGTGGTACCACTTGCCATACCTACAAAACTTTTTGACGAAGAAAAGAACTATTCCTATGTTCAGAAATTATATTAGGGTCAATTGCATTAAACTAACTTGAAGTTGGAGTGGTTAAGTACTTTGGTCCATGATAATAAAGTACCAACAGTCCATTTCTTCGCATTCAAACTATCAGACTGTGAGCTAAGTAGTCAATAGTAACTTTTGGACCAAAGTGCTCAACCCTTCCTTCAATTCAATGTAATTTAATGAAATCAACTCTTTTTTAAAAAAAATATTTAAACATGTTCACGTACTATTGATGAAGCGCACTTCAAGTGGTAAGACACTTCATTTTCAACTGGTAGATCGGATGTTCGAGTAATCATGGAAGGGAAGTGAGTAAACACTATTGATCCTCTTAGGGAAATTAAAGAAAGAAGAATAAGATTTACGCTTAACGAGGCGAAGATATCCCACTTTGCGTATGTTCTATGTCATGATGTTGAGACAATAAAAATAGTTATATGCCACCTTATTCATAAAAAAAGAAAAGAAAAAAAAGACGAAGGTATTATGCCACCTCATTGTCTGAATTCTATAATACTAGTTGGGGTTTACGGCAATGGTGGTTAGGATCTAGTGATGAAACTGTGTTTTCAAATAAGAAACTAAAATATAACTTATATTCCTTACATTTATTTTTTTTCAAAAATAAATAAATTTTAGCAGATGTGGAGAAGAAAATTGTAATTTTATTTACTTATTTCCACCAAAAAAAATACCCTTTGATAGCGATAATGTGATATGTACATGACCATTATCCTATTCTGAGAAAATGAATGGAAGTGATAAAATCAATACTTCTATAATATTGGAGTGTTAAGAAAATACCAAATATAATTTAAATGATAAAATATATATTCGTTAAAAGTTTAAATGTAGCTGATACTAATTGCCTACACCGTGATATCTTTACTATTGTTGGTACTTATTGCCCTACACTGTAATATTTCTACCATTATATATATTACACAATCTGTTTTCAGTTTTAACCAATCAAAAGCCTTCATAATCTCACGTGTAAATTTTTGGAATTGTTTGTTCTTTAATTAGTTTTAAAAATATGACTTGTTGAGATAAATCTTTATTTATTAAATTAATGATATAGCTTGGCATCTTTGAATTATCCAAATGAAATTGTTAATTTTAATATTTAATGGTTTTGTATTTTTACTAATCTATTTTATTATTTTTCTCTTTTCATACTATTCAATATCCCAAATTGAAATTTTATGAAATTTTTGAAATTTGGCAACTTTATAAATAAAGGGGTCAAGAATAGATTTTTATTGAAAGAATTGGTTGAGTTGGTTTTAAGTTCATTAAATTGAGTGATAAATCTAATTTGATTTTAAATTTTTTTTTTATCCTAATAGTTAAAGTTTTTTTTAAAGAACATTAGTTTAGCAAGTCATCTAGTTTTATATTGAACTCGCAGGCGAACCTGCTCACTAAAATGTTTTCATTAAAAAAGTTTTTTTTCATTTAAAAATTAACTTTTATTGATCGAACCATTTGATTTTAAGAGTATCACTAACTGAGCTGACATTTGCTCAATGAATTAGAGAGCCCTAATTTATTTTCTTTTCAAATTGTTCAATTCAACAAATTTTTTACAAGAAAATTACCATCCGACCTTGAGCTGTCATTGAAAGAACCCCTTGAAAAAATAATCGCTACATTTAAAAGTCATACAAGGACATGAAAGAATAATCAGAGGCAGACTTGAGCATCCAATAATCTAATTTTTAATTTTCTACTTAGTTTAAAATATTTTGGTTGGTTGAATAACTTTTTGTCTATTAAATTAAAAGTATGCTTGACATAATTGTCTTATTCAGATTAAATTATATTTTTTAATATTTTTAATGATTTCTTATTTTTTCTATTCTAATTTTTTATTTTTTAATATTATTCAAGATCCCACATCGAAAGTGTTTGAAGATTTTAGAATTTGACAGTATTATAAATAGAGGGGTTGAGCATGTTTTTAATTGAATAAATTAGTTGATTTGCTTTTTACTCCATTAAATTGAGTGACAAATTGTATTTGCTTTTCAATTTTTTCATTCTAACAGTTAGTTTTTTTTTTTTTTTCAAAAACAATTGGTTCACCGAACCATTTTATTTTATGTTTTACCCGGCGAGCCTGCTCACTAATTTTTTTTTTCATTAAAAGAGAATACAAAATTTAAAAAAAATAAATAAACTTTAGTTGATCGATCCATTTAATTAATTATTGTCGTATCATCGACTGAGTTGGAAAATGCCCAATGAATTGGAGAGGCGGACTTTATTTTATTTTCGGATGGTTCATTTTTTAATTATTCAAATTAAATTAGATATTTTAATCTTTTTTAATGGTGTTTATTTTTCCTATTCTAATTTTATCTTTTTGGAAGTGTGAAGTATTTTGAATTTGACAACATTATAAATAAAGGGATTTGACATTGTTTTTAATTGATCGAAATTAGTTAAGTTGCTTTTTAGTCCATTAAAATATCAGTGCAAAGTATCATTTTTTACTTTTATACTGTTTAATATTTCCTGAACAATTAAATTTGTTTCCGTGCATAACACTGATAATTAAGTTAGTATATATATAAGAAAATAGGTAATTTGCATATTTTGGGTTTGTTTCCGCTGGATTTGGTTAAAATGGAACCGACACTTACCGATAATAATATTGTCTTGGTCGAACCATTCAATTCAGAACTTCTCCTAGTAACTAGGATTATATTATTATTATCACCTACTATGTATGCTTAGTTTGCTAAATTTTAGAAATAATGCAATTGGTGGAATTTTAGCTTCACTTGGATGTCTATATTTTTTTTTTTATATTTAAACTACACTCAGGATATTATAGAGTAGACCTCTTTTAATTATAGATCAAACCATCTTTCAACTGTGTTAGTTGACAAAGTCGTTTTATTTATTTATTTTATGTAGGATTTTTTTTTTTGCTAGGTAATATTTTATGTAGGATTTGCAAGTATTATACAAATGTGGTCCAAGTCCTCTTTTACACCTTCTTACGGTGACTTGATGGGGGTGCGGGGGCATATACCTAAATCAAAAGTCTTCCATTAAGGATGTTTGGATACATTTTTTTTTTTTTTTTGTTTTAAAATTTTGCAACAGCAATTCTGACGATTACAATAATTTTCATCAGCAATTATGTATATATGTTTATACATGTTAAAATTGATTAAATTAATTTATGGTCTTAATGTAGTATAAGTTTTCTGTTCCTAGCGAGTTTCTAATTTGTTATTGGATTTTACATTTTATATTATATATATATATATATATATATATATATATATATATATATATATATTACCATGTATAATTTATTTTTACCAGAATTAACAGGTGTTGGGAACTGATACTATTTGTCGCAAGAAATCATCTATAGAATATCAGGTGGCAAAACAATGAATGTCACTTCACCATACTATATAGATAACTTCGGATTTTCTAGTATACCAAACAATAAAGTGTTAATGATATTTTGCTATGTGTATTAACATTATTGATTCAAAGTAAATGTAGAAGTTTGAACTAATTATTGCTTTATATCATGTGTATTATAATATCATTGATGTATTAGTAAGTGTATTATAAAATATATTAAAAAATTCAGAGTCCAAATTGATGATGGTTAAGTTTCAGTGCTCTAGGCCTCTAGCTAGATAGAACATGCTACTTTCATCATATATTACATTTTGTTCGAGTTCCTAACTTTTTTTTATTTTTTTTATTTTTTTATTGTGGAAGGAGAACTTATCTATTACAATAAATAAGAGATTTAAGAAGTGAAAAGGAGATTCGTACTCATATCATCTACGTCATAAAATCTCAACTTTTATTCATTGGACCAAGGCCTTGTTGGCATTCGAGTTCCTAACCTGTTCACGTAAATTCCTGACCAAGAAAAACCCACAACTTCACTACTCCACAATCTAATATTTCTCGTTCTGCCGCAATCTTCAAATCGAGCAATCCCACACATCTTACCCGAAAAACATCGAGGAAGAAAACTGTACTTATTTCGGCCATCCAAAATAATACTATGCACTCATTTTAATTACTAAAGGTATTCTGTTAAGGTTCTTCTACTTGTTTCGAAATTTTAGTACATCATCTAGTAAATCAATAATATTATTACATATCAAATTTTCTTTATCAATTAGATAATGTACTAAAAAATTTAAAATGTCTGTATAAATTTTACCTGATCTTTATGTTATGAGTTTAAATGCTTGCTTGACCTCTGGTCATTTTTTCTACTTCTTTCACTTACTACTTTCATTTGATTTGAAATTAATATAATATTTTAATTCCCATGAAAAAACAATTTGTTAGTTCCAAAAATTAAAATAAAAGTAAAAAACAAATAACATACCAAGTAAATAAACAACACAATTGTTCTCAACCTTTTTCCAACATGCAAAACTACAGTGAGTATCAACTTCCAAAACTAAAGGACTACCAATCGTTTCTTTTCCTTCTAGGGCTCTACCTTAATATTTATTCCTAGAAACAAAATGGTGCATAAAGGACTATAAAAGTTGACCTGCATTCATCTATATTCTTCAATCGTTCAAAGCTAAAGGTCCACTTTTTTTTCTTGGTTTTTTTTAATCCTAATTCGCTTACTAAAGGAAAAATAAAATAAAACAAAACAAAGAATCCGGTAAATCACAATATGGTGACTTACATATACAGATAGTAAGAAACATTAGTTTTTTTTTTTTTTTTAAAGAAGTGAGAAAATGATTCTTTGTTAGTTTATTTTCAGATATCAACCTCGATCATTAACCAGTGCCTCGGTGATAGTAAGAAATCTTAGTTAGTTTATTTTGATGTTTGTTTTCTGTTGTTATCAATAAAACATATTTTTTTTAAATGTCAACCCTCTTATTTTATACGAAATGTCCACATTTAATTCTTACTAAAATAAATTATTATAATACATGGGCATACACAGCACACACTTATCCGTTTGAATAGGAATTGAGCGCATTTTATGTCTAACTATTTATCTTCTCGAAGAGCTCACGTGTCGAGGTATTAATCATTATTGCCGGCAATAGACATTCTCGTTCTCGACCAAAGAAAAAAAGAATACACCTCTCCGCTTGGGCAAAAAACTCGTTTGTACCCATTATGTGTCCCTTTTTCTATTCCCACAAATAAATTATGATACGTATTCACGTTTTCACTACTGGTTACACTATATCTTTTAGTTTATAAATTTTTAAATAAAAAATTAACACATGCATATCAATTTTTTATTAATAACACACGGAATAAAATACTTACCGCTCCGTATGTTACTAATACCAAACTAGGCCAACACCAAAAGACCCTACGGCTCAAAATTTGACTCCAAAAAAACCCATATAGCACATACTCATTTTCTCTCACACACAGACAAAGAAACCAACCAATGCAGGGACGAAGCTAGTAATTTGGTGTTGGGGGCGAAACTGATAAAAAAAATTCTAAAATTTTTGGGGGGCGAAATTGATAAAAATTTCCAAATTTTTTCAAAATACACATAAAATTCCGATAAATAGTAGTATTTTTAAAATTCTTGGGGGCGCCGGCACCCTCCCGCCCTCCCCTGTCTTCGTCCCTGAACCAATGAATATGATAACTTCAATTTTCTTCCTCTTAATTTTCTCACTTAACACAGCTCCATCATCTTCATCTACAAACTCCTTCATCTACGGAGGCTGCACACAGCTAAAATACGCTTCCAACGTACGATTCCAACGTCAACTCAGTCCTAACTTCATTCGTCAACTCAGCTTCCTCTACAAACTTTAACAACTTGAAGATTTCTCTCCCTGGTTCATCCCAAAACGACATCGTTTAAGGCCTCTTCCAATGCCGCGGAGACCTAACCAACTCGGACTGCCACGACTGCGTAGTCCATGCAGTGAGTCAACTCGATACTTTCTGTGTCGGAACATCAGGCGGCGCGTTGCAATTGGATGGATGTTTCGTGAAGTACGATAATATTTCCTTTTTGGGTGTACAAGACAAGAATATTGTCTTGAAAATATGTGGGCCGTCGATTGGGTATGATTCTGATTCGTTGACTAGTCGTGACGCTATGATGGGGTATTTGGCGGTTGGCGGGCAATATTTTCGGGTTGGTGGGTCCAGGAAACTACAAGGATTAGCACAGTGCGTGCAGGATTTAAGTATGAGCGCTTGTCAAGAATGTTTGTCAGAGGTAATTGGGCGTTTAAGAAATGAGTGTGGAGGATCGGCTTGGGTTGATATGTTCTTGGGTAAATGCTACGCGCGGTACTCGGAGCGTGGGTATTCATCAAAAAGTGGTAAGCTGTTCCATCGCCGCCGTGAGTTGTGGTTCACGGTGGTTCCTGTGTAGGCTCTTTTTACTTGGCTATGAAGTTAGTGGAAATGAAATATCATGCAATATAGTTTTATCTTTATTTATCAGTTACTTGTCATTATCTTTAGGGACAAATAGAGAGAGGGACGAAGTTAGAAATTCTATGTTGGGGCGCAATATTATGTCAAAATTACATATAAAAAATGTAAAAAAAAAATTTAGTGGCGAATTTGGCCAAATATTATGAACTACGTATAAAATTTATTATATCTAATAGTATTTTTAAAAATCTCGGGGACGACTACCCCCTACCCCTAGAATCGTCAATGATGAAGACAGGGGCGGGTGATGGCAGTCGCCCCGAGATTTTTATAAATTCTAGTAGACATAGTAAATTTTATATGTAGTTCGTAATATTTGATCAAATTCGCCCCAACATTTTTTGGCAGTTTTTATATATAGTTGAGGATACTGTTGCAGTTTTTCGTCCAATAACTTTGTCCCTGATTATGTTAATAGTTATTTATTCAATTTTTATAAAGTCCTAACATATATATTTTTATAAAGTCCTAACACACAAAAGACAATGGATATGAGTTGACTATCTGTCCAACACCATTCAATTATTCGAGGAGAATTTTTAGAATGGTGATAAGTTGCAACTCTTATATTTGTTGAAGTAAAATATAGTAGTTAATCATGGCATTCTTACAACTTTTCTCTTTAAGTTTGTAGTTGTTCATTTAAACTATGATTTTTTTGTAGTTTTTTTTGGCTGAATAAGAAATTATCTATTAATTATAAAATAACTGAGGTCATTACAATTAAAAGATAATCTGAAAATAGAAGAAAATAAAGGTTATACGATGGTTTATTTGTAGTTACTTTTATTTAAAAGCTTTTGAAATCAAACTTGTAGCGCAAAATAATAGTCAAGGAGAAGATAAAAAAGAAAAGGAAAAGCTGTTCTTTTGCTTCAAGCTTTCCCTATAGTTTTCCTTTTAGCTTGAAGAAAATTAGTTAGTGAATTCTGATCAGTATCCAGTTACGTAATTTTTACACGAATCCCAAGTACGTAATCCCAAGTAGATAGATAATGCAACTAATAGTCAAATGGACATTCTACACGAGAGGATATTGTTAGTGCAACTAATAGCAATATCCGGTCTACACTAGAGCTTACATATCACACTTTTTTTTTTCTTGTCATCTGTCTTTTCCTTTTAATATTATAAAAAAGTATGTATATGGACGGGTCTCTGTGTATGGCGAACATATCAGAATTCGCTATGTGAATATTTCTTCTCATTATATACATGAATAAGTGCAAGAATGGAGAAAGGAATGAAGATATATACGGTGACAAATGACTTTTTTTTTACCTATAGGGACCAGTCTTGATTAATCCTTCGGGAAATCAATTTTGTAGTTCATTAAGTATTCAAACCTATCTTTTCGAGTGAATAAGTGACTCGATTATTTTAGACCTCACTAAGATTTAGTTAATCACTCTGTCAAAAAAAAAATATTTAATTTGGGACGAAAAAGTAATAGTTAGCACATAAAAAATAAGTTGACTGCTAACTATTACTCTTTCGTACCAAAGAAGTAGTTAGCAGTCAACTATAAAGACACAAAAAGCACAAAGAAGTAGAAATTTAATATTCGACTGTCTTTGTCATTTAACAAGCATGCATTAACAAGTTTGGGGAAAAATGTTATTTAAGTCTTTTTAGATAATCTATTCGGCATTTCAAACTTATAGATAGTTTTTTTTTTTTTTTTAAGTGGGAACAAATATTGGTTAAGAACTATCAAATTGAAATACAATATTTTTTTTAAGGTGCTGACAAAAAAAAAATCTTTTTTGGGAACCATTTCATGTATGTCTTTTCAGGGCTTGAATATTACTAAATAAAATAGGGATTTACTCATATATTAAATAATTCTGTGTTTTTTTAGTTCTGTTCATAATTATTTCCCTTATGGAGAAGTATTATTGAGTGTGCCTTCTAGATTACATAAACCGTTCCAGTCATTACCAACAAATTATTATGTATCATAACTCTCTTTATTTATTTATTTTTATTGAGAAGTTATAGAAAACAAAGACCCTAAATGGAAAAGTGAAAACTTGACATTTTTATTATAGTAATAAAAAAAGAATGACAAAAAATGTGATAGATGATACGAAATCTATTTCATATTGGGAATTGTAAATAAATTTCCGAATCAAATAATATGTTCATGTTATGAATAAAGTTTCAAAACTCGAAAAATAATTATCAAATTACTATTTCAGACTATTAATTTTTTTTATACTATTTCAGATATTTTGTAACTCCCTATATTAAAAAAATCATACAAATCATTTGTAACTCCCATATTTAATTTGAAGTTTTATGACTCCTATTTAAATATTGTAACCTCTCTATTTTTGTAACCTTCCCACTATAAATTTTGGTAAATAATCCTCTATACCTCATCTATGTATCCAATCATATGTCCAACCAATCACAATTCACTATGTGTATGTATAATTAAAAAAAAAAATGATCACAATGCAAATTCTAATTGGTTGGACACAGGAATGAGAAATACATGGGTATAGAGGATTTTCACCCATTAATTTTGTAACCCCTAATAATAGTAAAAGGAGTTATGATTTCTATATGGGAAAATTATTTTATTCTCACCCTAGCATTCTATCTCCTATACTCTGCTCTGTCTTTACTTCGGTTCTCTTTGCTCCGCTCTGCTGCTTTTGGTCACCACCTTTAGAATTATTGTTTTGTCAATTTTATATTTGGACAAATAGATTGAATTAGTTCGTGAGAAATCTTTCAATGAATGTACTCGTTGCAGAGACAACTAGAAATGAGTTTTATCTTGGAGCCGTGACTGACCGCTATCACCCGTACGTAGGGAGGTTCACGTCTTTAAGACAGTGACTTTATCACGACCCCAGACTTGCATTATTTATCCTAATTCTCTTATATTTTATGTTTTTGTAAATTTATTATTATGAACATGATTTCATTCTTAATTTATTCAATGTTTCTAACAGTTCACTCATGAAGTTCACACTATATAAATAAGGCACCAAATTTAATGAACCCAAAAAGCATGATTGTGTAGTTAAAATCGAGGAAATATTCCAATATTACATATATTTTTAGCAGAGCATTATAAATAATAATAGCAAAACAATTTTGATTTCATTACTGACTGTACTTCTATTAAATAATAATAGCAAAAATAAAAATCAGAGGGGCCTTAAAGCATTATCCCATAGTCCACGTATTATTTACAATTTTGTATTTGCGTTTGGTCATATCTGAACACTTGATCTCTCGTTGCAAACACTGATACTCAAATCAATGAACCACAAGGACTTTTGTTTTAATTTTAACCAAATTTATTTATATGACATAACAATAAATTTTATTTAATTACTTTTAAGTTTGATAGTTTATATTTATTAATATATTAACAACGACCAATTAAAAATAAAAATCTTTTAAATAAAAACTGATAGAAATAATACTAAATGAAAATTAAATACAAATTTTAATCTTAACATCATTTTTTTTTTTGTAGTTATAGTGAAATAACAATTGCTTATTCAAAAATAAAATAGGACAAGATTTAACATGCAGTTTTGGTAAAGATTACATATATTTACCAGATACTAATATTTGTTTACAGAAATAAACAATATAAGGAAAATATTTTATTCACCGCACAAAAGATGTAGACAATAGTAATAAAATTCTGAGCAATTAGCCAATTTTAGACCTGAACAATTTATGCTTTTCTTTTTTTAGACTTAAGGTTTTATTTTATCCATGTGTGGATTTGAACAATTTACGATTAGCTCTTTATGAATTTTTTTAAATATTCCGACCAAAAAGTCACCTGAAACCAAAACGGGGGCGTTTTGCACAAGGGCAAAATTGTCCTTACACCTCACTCTCCACCATCACCATCTCCTTCTTCAAAAATCAGCCACCAAAAGGAGGAGGAAGAAAAAGCCACCACCTCCTTCCCCTCCTCCTCCATCACCACCACCTCTCTCCACCATCACCATCTCCTTCTTTCCCAAAAATCAGCCACCAAAAGAAGCCAAATTTGGTGGTTTTCTTCATCTACGGCCGCTATTAACAAAGACCCACCACCACCGGCCAAATTTGGTGGTTTTCTTCATCTCCGGCCTCCACAGTGCACAGTTTTTTTGGGCTGACCCTGCTTCCCAGAATTTGAAAAATCAGCCCCAAAACCTTGATGCCCAGAATTTAGGTCTCTCTGGGCTCTTCTTGGTTGAATTTTGAGCTCAATTTCAGCTGATTTGGTGGCTGATTTTTTGGAGGAAAAAGGGGATGGGGATGGTGATGGTGATGGAGGAAGAGGGGAAGGAGGTGGTGGCTTTTTCTTCCTCCTTTTGGTGGCTGGTTTTTTGGAAGAAGAAGAAGATGGTGATGGTGGAGAGGGGTGTGGTGGTGATTGGGGAGGAGGGGAAGCACGGGGGACATCGGTTGGCGGTGGGTGATGGTGGTTGGCAGTGGGCGGTGGTGAATTGACGGATTCTTGCTGTATAGAGGAGATGGTGGTGGTGGTGGTGATGAATTTTGAGTTTTGAGTTTTGAATAGAGTTCTTGAGCTTGTTTAGGTCTCTCTGGGCTTTTCTTGGTTGCATTTTGAGCTCAATTTCAGCTGATTTGGTGACTGATTTTTGGGAAGAAGGAGGAGGTGGTGGCGATGGAGGAGGAGGGGAAGATGGTGGAGAGGGAGGTGTGACTAATGGAGGAGGTGGAGAGGGAGGTGCAAGGACAAATTTGCCCTTATGCAAAACGTCCCCGTTTTGGTTTCAGGTGACTTTTTGGTCGGAATATTTAAAAAATCCATAAAGAGCTAATCGTAAATTGTTCAAATCCACACCTGGATAAAATAAAACCTTAAGTCTAAAAAAAGAAAAGCATAAATTGTTCAGGTCTAAAATTGGCTAATTGCTCTAAAATTCTCAATCAATTAATTATGAAAGTAGGACGAAATTTTAAAATAGTTCCAAATAGATATGGAACACAAATAGAAAAAGTGATAATTACAGAAATAGTGATACCTCAATTTTGAATCGAAACAAATAATCCTGCCACAAAGGCAAATATAAGTGCTAGAAGGGACAGTTTAATGTAAAGGCCAGAAGTGAAAATGAATAGTTTTATGTCGGCATGACGCGTTCGATGTGCCATTAGTAGGAATGTTAGTGACAACATTGAACCAAACATTGCCATAGCATCGAAGACAACGAAAGCTATAAAAGCTGCTTTCTTTAGGAAAACAGGTTGGCCTTTTGTGGGACCGTCATTACTTTCATAACCACCTGGTACGGTAAAAGCAGCTGCAAAACTGATTGTAATTATAAGCGTAGCAATAAGTTTGTATGTCTCAGCCATTTGATTTAGTTCTCCAGCCCCAAGAACTTCGGCTTTTCCTGATTTCAATATAATATTTTCATAACCTTGGATAGCTCTGGTTTTCTCCAACTCATCCCTCAAAACACCCTAGTAATAAGAAATTTTTTTTAGCAGAAATATATAAGATTGGAAAATTAGTATGCATGTATGATAACTAGGGATTTTAGAATGAAAATAGGGTTGTGATATTTGTCTCACTTAGTGTCTCATTATATATCTATCATTTCCTTTAGGATAACTTTATTTATTTATTTATTGGGGGAGGGTCTATCTATTATAGGAAATGGGGATTCAAAAAAGAGGAGAAGAGATTCGAACTCATGACCTCTACGTCATGAGGCCTCAGTATTGACCATTGGACAAATACATCATGGACTCCTTTAGGGTAACTTGATAAACGGAACTATAACATTGAATTTGGGAGGAGTAAGAACTTTTAAGGGAGTGTTAGAAATATATTGGGAGGGGCGGAAATATAATGAAAAAGTAACAAAAAGCTTAAAATATCAATAAATATAAAGTGATTTTCAAAATTTTAAAAGGCAGCCACCACACCTCCTTCCCCATACTCTTTTAGGTTCATCTAGAGGTTCCTCCTTTCCTGCTTATGCGCTATATATATCTACGAGATTGGCAATTTTATAATACGAGGATGGATGATGATGAAACCGAGAGTTAAACAAAACATATGAATTTATGAAAAATCAAGTCGTACCTGTCTTTCTTTGTTATCATTAGAAGTGTCCCTTATTATTAACAAGTCCAAGGGAGTATGACCATCTCTATCCATAGCATCTAATTCCACCCCAGGGAAATTTAAAAGCTCCGATCCGAACAAATTTGTAGTTTTAACGTAAAGGTGGAGAGGTGTGCTTCCATAGGCATTCCTATTATTAACAAGCTCGGAAGCCCAAGGTTTCTTTAAGATGAAGTCCAACACTTGTTGTTGTTCCTTTTGTACAGCAATGTGAATCACATTTTCTCTTAAATCAGTAACATTACTCCAACAATCTGGACAGTAAGTTAGAAGTAATTCTATAATTTGCATTTGCCCATACATCACCGCAACATGAAGAGCCGTCGTTCCCTTAATTTTCCTTTGTATATACCCATAAATCACATGAAGAGGCGTTCCGCCCTGAATGTCCCTTTGCAAGGCATAGCTAGGTCGGTTAACATAGCCAATTGACCTATCTGCGAGAAGTAATTCTCTTGCTACTTCTTCATGATTGAATCTCGCGGCATAATGAAGTGCAGTCCGTCCATAATTGTCAAGAATCTTTGTTAGTTCTGAAAACTTGTTCAACACCAACCTAAAGCATTCTGTGTAATTAACACAAAAGCAAACCCCCAGTTAGAAAAAGAAACCTTAAAAGGCGAAGAACTAAAAACCTCGTATATTTTTAAGATTGACTTTGCACTTAATTTGAAGTCGCCATGTCTACAAAATCTATAATATCTACCAATCTATCTATATCTATACTATTAGAAAACATCCATAACTTGGTACAGAATTCACTAGAAGATGGTGCAAAATTAGAAAAGTTATAAAAATTATCTATCTATATGGTAATGGCGATTTACACCTTTTTATAATTTCCTTTTATGATTAGCCAAAAATGTCCTTAACCATTACATAATATTATGGGAACATTATGGGTATTATAGTCCACAAAAAGATGTTATGATAATAATTTTACAAATTAGTTAATGAATAGAATAAGCAATGAGAGTTGTCTAATTCTTTATTAGACAAAAGCAAATTACCCAAAACTGCAAGACAGAAATAGGAACCTTTCTACAGGGTCATATAAACAGTAACATGGATAATCCTAACAATTACATAACCACCATAATATAAACAGTTATACTTGATAACAATGTACATGTCTAATGAAAACTATGTGTAGCTTTCAATTGAATTGTAATTATCACAACATGAATGACAGATGAAGAATAATTATTTGAGAGTTAAATAGATTGTGTATATAAGAAACACCACATATATGTTTCCTAATGTCGACCTTATGTATTTTTTCACACGTGGAAGTTCCTAGCTTTAATATAAAAAAACATGGCTGGAATTTTTGTAGTGAATGGCTTAAAGTAGAATTTAACGATTATTTTTTTTTTTCATTTTTAGACAAAAAAATTGTTTTCAACCATAGTTAGGCTTTAACAATTTACGGGATCCTGATACATAGAAAAAAGTGGTAGAATTTGGCAATTTCATCCTTATAAATTGGCCTAGAATTTAAAAAAAAAAAAACAATATACCTTTTATAGAAACAAAATAAATAATAAATAAAAGGTGAAAAACAGTAATTGTTAAAGTTTAATTGAAGTCATTCACTGAAAATTTTAAAGCAAGAACATTTTACCAGGGTAATTCCATATAGCTCCAGCGTGTAGGGGTGTCCTGCCAGTAGGTTTGCAATAAATATAGACAGGATATGAGGGAGGCCTGTAATTAGAAGATATAATCAGAGCTACATAAATTTTATCTCCCCTTGCAACGGCAATATATAGAGGGCACTCTAATGCTTTATTCCTGGAATTTTTTAAGGTGTAGCCTTCTTTGAGCAGCAATCTGATGATTTCGTGACGGCTGTTCTTAACTGCCTCATGTAAAGCCAAGTTCCCATACAAATCCTGACTAATGAAAACAAACTGATAGAACTCGTTATAAGTCACGTAATTGATAACAGCTTGGACAATGTTTAAATGACCTTTTCTTGCTGCGATATGAAGCAAACTCTCCTTTCGAGCATTCATTTTCAATAACAGTTTTGGTTTTATTTGAATGATTTGTTCGACTACATATGAAGAATCACAGAATTGAGATAGAACGTGAAGGACGGTGTCGTTGTCTGAAGTTAGCTCCTTGTCTAGTTTGTCCTTAAATCGTTCGATCACATCCCAGTCTCCCATCGTTGCCGCTCTGTATAATTCAGGATGCATTCTGTATCTTGAATTAGTAATAGATTTTGAGTTTGACACTTGTTAGTTTGATAGGTTTATAAATGAGCAAGTCTGCAAATGGAGATTTAGCAAAATGAACAATCGATATATAGTAGAGTTAACAATAGCTCTGAACTACAAATATTCCCGTACTCATTTTTTTTCCAATTATCGACAAGTTGTAATGTGTCTGATTTTCTTTTCAAAAAAAAAATTTATATATATATAACCAAAGGACAAAAGTGAAATCATGTAGAGAATATGGAACACATAACAGTCATTTATGAATGATATAAAAGCTGACATGATAAGTTTGTGGTATAATATTATTATATTATTATACGTTTGTACCATTTACACACTTTAGTATATATTTTATTTCATGAAGTACTTATAATATATAAGGTATACTAACATTTATATACACGATTGAATTTGATATATTATTTGGTGTACAATTGTCTAATGACTAATGTCGAGTGGAACAAAAAAAAACAATTACTCCCTCCATCTAATGTTATTATTTTTAAAAATAATAAGTACTTTTTTTATCTACTAACACCGATTATTTTAATGCTTAATTATTTTCCTTTTTTTTTTCCTTCTCTTTTCAAATTAAAAAAGACTAAGGAAATTAACTAAATTTGAAAAATCTAGAATAAGAAGGAATTTCAAACCTTGTAAACCTATGAATGAATCAGTGACGGTTGCGTGGTAGCCTTACAATGTATGTGGCGAAGGAGAGCGGTGTTGTTGGTTCTCAATATCTTTCATCTCATTTATAAAGGAAGGAGAAGGAATTCCATTGTACGTATTTTCTTCTTTTCTCTAGTAACAAGTTATATTTTGTGTTCTTTTTCTCCATTTAAAGATATGCTAAAGGAAATTGTTCCCCGGAACTATCTTGATTTGGAAATGTGTCTCCACTTCTTCTCAAAGACATCAATGAAGGGCGTTGCTGCTCCAGTGTGGAATGTGTGTAAAGTCCTGCACGTTTGGAACTTATTCTCGTCCGTCGAGTTAAATATTTGACGATCAAGATTGTTTGAAAAAAGTCAAAATCGATTTTTTTTGACTTTTTCAAAACTGAACTGAATAGACCAAAATACCGAATAAATCGAACTGTATACAAAATTCAGTTTGCATCGCTTCACTATTTTAGCTTAACCAAATAGTGAACACTCATACTTGCGATACAGTGAAACGAATACTACGTTCATCATTGATTCAAAGTTTAACACTGAAGATAAGGCCATTTTTTTCCCTTTTCTTTGCCGATAGAGAGAATAAATTCGAGTTCACAATAACAGAAAAAAGTGGACGATGCTAAAGAAAAAAGATCCATTTTTTATAACCCTTTTGTTTGGTGGTTCCCTCTTATTAAAGGATGCTGAGAGAAATGTGTTCCACGAACCCTCGTTTAGAAATGTATTCTATGGACTTCTGGCCAACTATTCACTCTACTTTTTTTCACAATATAAGTCATTTTAATTAAAAAAAAAAAAAGTTTTATTCAAGAATGAAATAAAAAAAATATAAAATATGTAAAACAACGTTAAGAGAAATTAATGTCTATTACTAGTCTTACATCTACATCTAGTCGTGGTATAAAAAGCTGATCTTTATTAATGGGCATAAGAGCCAATAATCAGTGCAAAGGGTCTCGGCTTGAGCCAAACATAAAAGATAAAACAACTCCTCTACTTGATGGTGCGAATATAAAGAGTGTTATTTCTATCTAAGTTACAAAAGCCCATAGTCTCTAATGGGAGAGATCTGAGACTTAGAAAAGTGAGAGTGGAAAATGTATCGCAAACCCAATTAGCTAGAGAATCCTCTACTTTGTTGACTTCGCGATAGACATGAAATATTGGAGTTGCTCCCACACCTGCAAGAGCGATACCGAAGTCGGAGTCCAAAGACCAAGAAGTTGCCTTGCGTCGTTGGATGGATATTTCTAAGAGCTTTGAGTCTGTTTGCACTTCAGAAACTTGGAGGCCGAGACTTTGAGCCAAACGAAGAACGCGAGTTAGAGCTATGATATGATTTCCTCCTTTGAATTTGTGATGTTGCGAGATACGATGCATATCTTGCGATGAAACGTCCATCTGCATGGCGAAGTACACATCCAACTTCAGTTTACCCCGTGTTTCCACGAGCCGCTCCATCAATGTTGAGTATAATAGTTGTACCTTGCAACCCTCCATTGCGCCAAATTAATATTCTGAGTTGTGGTATCCTTTGTCAGCGAGGTCCCATAGAAGGAAGATGTATTTTTCGCGCAACACAGAGCAACCTAACAAAATTATTAATTATCATATTCCTGTGTGACCATAGGTACAAAAGCAACCCGACCATAAAAAATAAAACGGCATCGAGCCTTCCATAAGAGCTAACAGACACTACATGATAACAGAAGTTGAGTAGCGTGATCGTCCATACCCGCGAACCACCATTGCCTCAATACTTGATAGGGAGAGTCCAAAGAAAGCTGAGAGCAAACTGAGTAGCCAATATGATATTACGCTCTTTGCCAAACCGCCTTTGTCAAGTGACATTCAAAAAATACATGCTAAAAAGAGTATTGCCCTGTTTACAAGAACACCATGATACAATTGAGAAACCAACTTTTCTCATTGCTTCATCCACAGCCAGAAAGCTTTTAAGAAATTTTCAAATATAAAGAGACAATGTTTGAGCCTTTGAGGCATAACCTTTGACCACGCACACTTCCGTGAAAACGAGAAAATTTGAGAGCCCCCGTTCCTGTTCAATAATGAGCGAAGTCTAAACTTCCCACTTGACTCGGGCAGCCATACATGACGATCTTCTCCATGTTGTAGAACTACATCCGGAAGTCAATGAATGATTGATGTTGGGAGATAATGCCACAAAGTGTCATTTTTTCATCCCTCCACAGAGCCGAAATCCTGGATACGTGCTGTTTCCAAACCCGTCGACAACTTAGGCAATATTTTGTCTAAATATTCATCAAGGAAGAAGTTTTCATAAGCAAGAAATGAAGCACCGTTCTGAACTAGCAGACCCATATGCGACTCCTAGAAATCACGTTTGGCAAGCATTCATCGCCAAATTGCAGAACTGTGCGGCTGAATCACGGCTTGAGATGAATGAGTAAGACCAATGCCATATCTAGAATGGACATAGAGAGTCCATAGCGAAGCAGTCGTTCGAAATCAGTGAATGCACTACGAAAATGGTTCAACGAAACAATCCCCAAGCCATTCGAGTCAGTGCCCCTACATAATTGTTTCAAAGACATCCAATGGCGTTTATGTGATCCAGCTGAGCTACCCTATAAAAACCGGGATCCTTAGGGAAAATTCTGATATAGACCTGGGCTATATGTGAGGTTGTGGACCACTTGGTCCACAATCAACCACATCACCTCTTTTCATTAAAAATAAATAAAAAATCTTCATAGGGCCCACCTGTTTTTATTATTTTAATCAAAACTGTAATGTGGCTGAATATGGACCAAGTGGTCCATTGCCACTTGGTAGGCCAGGTCCACAACAGAACTGATCGATCCTTAGAGGAGGATACACCGTTCCTAGTACATGAAGCGTCATGGAGCAAAGAACACATTTGACCAGAATCAACCTACTAGACATGTCTAAAATTTGATTCTGCCAACCCTCTATTTTCCGCGTGACCGCCTCCACCATTCCGCCAAAGTGCTGAACCTTGATTCTTGCATAGTGCAATGGGCAGCCCAAATAGATAATAAGAAAATCTCGCATCACAAAGCCCGTAGTCTGCTGAATTATATTAATCTGTTGGGGCCCCGTTTTGTTGAAGTGTAAAATAAGTTCTTCACAACATAAGTTTTTAAGAAATCCATAAGACCCACCATGCTTTTTCTTCAAGAATTTTAGTTTTCGGAAGCTCATCATTCAGTTCTTCTGCTACTCCACTATGGTCTTTCTCTTTAGTAGCTGAAACCACAAAAGCATTACTGAATTTTTGAATGTTGGAAAATAATTGTTGTCTATTCTCAAAATGGAGGATCTTTAAGATTTTTATGGTAGCGTTATCGAGACATTTGGCCTGACTAATCCAATTGGGATCTGAATGTTACTTTTAATTGTTAGCCGAAAGGCTAAATGTGATCAATCTTGTGTTGATGATAACAAGACATTGAGAAGTTCTAATGTTTGTGTGAGCTTGTGTTTCAGTGATAGGATATTATGAACTCACACATGCATTGAAATGTAGCTTCTTGTGGACATTAAAGATCATAATAGAACAAGAAGAAGCTACATTTTGCAAGCCTTCAATGGCACAAGCTCAAAGGTCATTCACAATGCCATTGAAAGATATTGCAAAATCCAAAGAAGATCTTATTGCGGATTTCAAATGTCATTCAACAAACAAGAAGAATCTTCATTTAGCAAGTCCCCACAACATGCCAGATCATGAATTAGTAACTGCATCCAATTTCCAAAAAAAATCCCAATTGTGTCGAACTTTCCATGGAATATTTACGGATTCTCCATGAATAGGATCAACCCTTATTCCATGGTATTTACATGAGGTTCCTCTTTAAGAAAGTCCCCGAGAGGGCTTAGTTGATCCATGATTTAGATTTATGTTTCATCTTTCGTTTGTTTCGAGAAATCTATCGATCAATTCCGATTCTTTCTTTTTCTCTTGATTCTTTTCCGATCGAGATGTATAGATCCTGCTCATGAATTAACGAAAATGTGCTTTTAAAAACACCTAGGCATGAGTTTGAAAAAATTAGAAAGTTCATCAAAGTGGAAAAACCACTTATGGACTTAAGTCCGGTCAACCGTGTCATAGACCTCGGAAGACTGGATGAAGTCCGGTCGACCGAAATGTGTTGTCTGGTCGACCGAGATGTCTTTTATAATCTATCACTTTTGAATGTTTCAACAACGACTATAAATATCTCGGAAGACCTACTTCAAGTCGGTCGACCGGCATTGGCCTAGTTCGATAGGACCACTTATCAAGGTCGATCGAGATGAAGACAGTAGCCTTTGAACTTAACTTTGGAAGTACTTTGGGCGATCGACTGCCAAGTCCGGTTGACCGGAGTTGTGCTGTCTAGGCAAAAATATAGCCGTTGTAACTAGATTTGCTTGCACTCTTTAGACCTTAAAGGCGGATTTTTGTTCTTTGCTAAAATCAATAGAGGGGCCTTAGTTTACACCTTTAGACAAGAAAATCAAACACTTTTCATTAGATTAATTCTTCCAATCATTCATCAAAACATTTATATTTGAGAAAGAGCTTCATCTACATATTCTTTCTATTCTCAAATATGAATTAGATCTTTCAATGTATTATCCAATCCTTAGAATGATTTCTTTCTTGAGCTTAATTGTAAAATCTCATGTATTGAGATTATCTTTTTGTAATGGGTTGAATGGCAAAGCTTGTTTGTGAGAGTGGTGGTTTTGGACCTTCATTAGTTGGAGTGTATCTTTCTTGTAATCGTAGGAACTAGAGTGAATGGTGAACCCAAAATAGAAGTAGGGTTGATGTGTTCGTAAAACCTCCTCACTTCGTAGACTAGGTTAGAGAAAGAGTTCCCAAGGGTGGAATGTTACATTATTTGGTTTGTCATTCCTTGTAATCTCTCAAGACAAACCAGTGGAAAGTTGCCAAAATCCTTGGGTGTAGTGAATGTAGATTGTTGTGATCGAATCACTCAACATCCTTGTGTTTGATCTTCTAACTCTATCTCTTTACATTCAAGTTCGTACATTATACTTGTGCTTAAGTGATAATGAACTCGTTTGCTTATATTATAAATTGTATATATAGAGTTAGTCAATTTTCATGTTATCTTTAATAATAGATTGGACAAATTGTTTGAGCTGTAATAGTTTAGTTAGAGTTACTAAACATGCTTGTTATCTCTATCCCTGGCTCGGGCAATAGAAAATGCATTTAGAGATCTTTATAACTTTATATATCTCTTGCTAAATACTATTCCTCATTACTTGTGTGTTTATATTGGAATCTTGACCTACACAATCCTTGATCATATTCATTGTCTTGTATTCCTATGTGTTGCATATACACACATAAGTCATCTAAGTGATACTTCTTTAATTCACCTTATATGCTTAATTAACGTAATTGTTGTTAAGGTGATCACTTAGGAAAAGAATTTGGTAGAAAAGACTAACAAGTTTGAGAACTTTAGCCCCCCCCACCCCACCCGTCTAAGTTTCTCCTCTTCGGTTATTGCAAATGCCCTACTGGTATTTCAACTTTTACCCACCCAACAAGAATTTCTGCAAAAAAATGGCATATTGTTATTTCTTTTTTATACTTGGCAGGATTTAAACTCTAAACAAAAGTTGAGAGGCCTCATGTAAAACCCGGTCCTTTATTAGGACAAAACTGTCAAGTTTTGGAACTTGTGGTGCTATGGTTAGCATAAGGCAAGAATTAGGGGACTAAGTTTGTAATTTTTTACTATATATATATATATATATATATATAGACTTTTTTTGTCTAAACCTTAATTATAATATACTATCTTTTCTTTCTCTACGACTGCAGACATTTTTGTGGAGACAGAACATGGGACAATTCATGTACCCGTTTCATCGATCGAAAAGTCTTTCACCGTATTGTAAGTACGATTATTAGGATTATGAGAGTATTAATGATTAACCTATGTGTTTGTTGTAAGTTTTGTTGGTGAAGAGATTTGATCTCTGACATTTTAAGAGTGAATCAAAAGTAAGTATAGTGTATAGATCCCCTCTTGTTTTCTAAAAGACTATTTTTTACGAAAATTGGGAAAGGTCTGAGACATGTATACTGATATACTATGAAAAAGTAGTAGAGCGATGAATTTCTGTTGCGACCAGTAATTCTACAGAAGCATGCCGAATTTCTTTGTCATAAATTGTTGTTGCCGACATCACACCAAAATTTATTGGAACTTTTTTCTTTCATTCCATCCATTGGTTGCAGACTATTATTTGTGTGTTTGCTTGTATTTTGTTGAAGAGTAATAAAAATTAGGCTAATTGGTGAAATTCTTCCCTAAACAATTTACGATTGGTGACTTGGATCCCCAATCAAATTTTTTTTTTATTATTTTAGATCCTCAAACAATTTGCGGGTTTGCACCATGGGTCTTTGTGTTAAAAAAACCGCTAGTCAACGGTTAGTCAACAAGAATTTAAAAATTCCACTCAAAACACAAGGATATTTTTGATATTTCTTATACTAACTCAACCCAAACCCACCCACCCGCCTCTACCCACCCATTCCCTCTTCTTCCTCCTCCCTTTCTTCTTCAACCGCTGCTCCACTGCCACCAATTTCAGAGAAATTTCGTAAGAATTTTGGAGCTAGATAGGCCTAAACTGAAGAAGGGCTATGGGATTCTTGAATTTAATTAGAGAAGCAAAGCTAATGCATGAGTTGGATTTTTAGTTTTCTTGAAAAAAATATGATTTTGGGTGTTTTATTTCTTGGTATTCATGGTTAATAAATAGAGTAGTAATAGTAGTGGGATTTTCATCAGCGACCCACTTTACCCACCCCATTTCCATTACCCAACCAGTAATTCAACTTCCTCCAGCGGCGACTATTTTGCAGCCTTTCAGAGGTTTTTGTCGTCAAACAGAAACTCTAATTTGGAAGAATTTCTGGTAGAGGGTGGTTTCGATTCTGATAAGTTTCATATTTTCGAGTGAAAAAGTGTACTAAGGGAAGGTCGCACTATTGGACTGAGTATCCGTACGCTCATCCCAGAGAAAAGGCTCGCCGCCGTGATCCAAGAAAGTACTGGAAATGGGTAATGGAAATGTGATTATTTTTGTAGCAAAATGAACCTACAAGTCCTGATCCATGCCCTCCTGATCAACCAAAACCGAAAGTTCACTCCTTTTGCAAGATATTAACGGCATCTGATACAAGTACGCATGTAGGATTTTCTATTCTCCGGAAGCATGCTACTGAATGTTTGCCTCCATTGGTAATAATCTCTTTAAGTATTTTTTTTTTGCTACATACAACTAGCAATTAAGCGCACCAATTCGGATTCCCATGACATGAAAATGTTCACGCAATGCAAATCCTGAGCAAGCGAATCATGTCATATCATATGTGGCTGGACTTTGATGTTTTCCGGTTTTGCAGGATATGAGTCAAGATTTGGTTGCAAAAGACCTTCATGGATATGAATGGCGTTTTAAGCACATGATTTTGTTGGTAAAAGGGTTTTAATGAAACACATTTCAAGTTCCATTTCAATTTAATGTTGAGGATTTTGTATTCTTGATGGATGAAAAATCACAAACTGAAGGGTTTAGAATAAATTGATCTTAAATTTGTAATCTTGTTCATCTATGGGTGGAGGAGGAGATGGAGTTGGTGGTGAAGGACTTGGTGGAGGTGGTGGTGGTGGTGAAGCACTTGCTTAGGGAAGTGGGTAATGGAAATGGGGCGGGTCTCATTAATGGGTCGTTGATTAAAATACCAAAAATACCCTTTTGTTTTGAGTGGAATTTTGAAATTCGTGTTGACTAACCGTTGACTAGCGGTTTTTTGAACAGAATGACCCATGGTACAAATAAGTAAATTGTTTGGGGATCTGAAAGAAAAAAAAAATTGTTTGGGGACCCAAGCCACCAATCGTAAATTGTTTAGGGACGAATTTCACCAATTAGCCTAAAAATTATAATTACTTGAATTTTCTTATATTGAAGATTTAGTTGATGATTTAGTTTCAAAAAAAGTTACAAGGATCGCTATTTTTAAGTGAAAAAAATTTGTAGTATTTAAATTCTTAAAATTATGTTTAAAAGGTTTTAGTCACTTTTCTCTGATTATATAGGATCTCATTTTAAAATTTAGCAGAGGTCCTCCAAAATGATTGAGAAGCTCAGTTAGTATTAATGATATGTTAAGACAAATGAAATCCCTAAACTTGTTTGTCCTTTAGTGACTTGATAATTTCCTTGCTCTTTCAAGTTTAATGCTAATTCTGATCATTAAAATAATGAGAAAGATTGAATCAAATTTTTCTTAATAATTTCAGTACGTATATATTCTAAGATTTTTCTACATAAAAGGTTATTGTTCTTTAACTCTACTATTAAGTTTATATATTCTCATATTCTGATACAACTCTGAAAATATTTCGTCACTATTTGATACTTTGTTGGTGGACTTAGAAGTACTGTCTGTTCTGACCCAACTGATATCAGTTTCTATCCCCATTGCGGCCAATAACCGAAATTCTGTACCAACCATTCTGGCAACGGTTTCTGTCTCGTTTCGGTGATTAGTCAGACTCTGTACCAACCCAATGGATACTAGTTCCGTTTCTATTTCGATCAACCTAAGGCCCCGGACAAAGTGTCATCAAAGGTTCTGTTTCTTTTAAAAGTTATGTTTCTGTTGAATGTTCCGTTTTGTTAAATTATGGGAAAACTTTTTAAATTTCTGAAAGATTCTGAAAATACTTTTCTATCAAATGTATATATGTTTAAAAATATTTTCGGTAAAATTCTGAATGTTTCTTGAAAAACTATATATATGTAATCGGATTTTTCCCGGGAGGTGTTTCTATACTTATTGCGTTGTAGCTCACCGCTTGCATGTTGTTTTTTCAGATTACGAATCAGAGGGGTACGATAGTCCGTACGAGGAGGAGTTGGAGTAGAGAAAATTCTAGAGATGTCTTATAGTATTTGTTTTATTTTTTAATAAAATATCTAGACTTATAAAACTTTAATATTTGGATTTATTCACTATTTAATTTGTAGTAAATTATTTCTAAGATTTAATTACAATATTTTTTTGGATAATTAATTCTATTGTGTACTAGATTCTCTGAATGTAAGGATCCGATAATCATGTCGGGTTATCGGATCCAGACTTAGAGACCCGGGTCCGGGGCGTGACATTTTGTAGTATCAGAACCTAAAGTTTAAATCGTTGGGAACTGACTTAGGCTTCAAATATTTTAGGAAAAATAGTATGGTATAAGTGAGCTAATGTTTGATCTTTTGGGCGGTTTTTATGTAGTGTTCTGTAAGCTTAAATTTGTAAGTTGTTAGTGTGTTTGAGATGTATTAACGATCCCAGTGTTTAATCTTCGGAATTAAATTAGGCATTATGACGCTTAAGATTATAAGATGGGTAGAGCTAAGTCAGCAATAGGGTATGATATCGTGTGTAGTATGATTGTGTATGGTTATTGATTTTATAGTTACGTATTACCACGTGCTTCTCTTTTTTTTACCACATTGCCGATCTTTTAGTGATGTTTGTCTGCGAACGCTAGTGACATGATGGATAGGAACCTTGTTAACGTCTAAAAATCTGTCTAGAATGTTAATCGCAACGGCGGCGAAGGTGTGGAGAACTCAACAACAACATCAGGAATCAAGACTCTTTCACGGGCTCAGCAAAGGAATAATTAACAGAGTCAAACTAGTCGACCCCAAGGACAAGAAGACTTTGTCACTAGAGTTCCATCCGAACTCACTACGACCATCAACATGCTAGCATATATAGGTGGTATAGAACCTAAAACGCATGTTTGAAGAGCATCAGAGGACGCATCAGCAACGACAACCATGGAAAGGCCCCATGCTCGCCCAAAAAAGAATGTGCAGACGGTTAAGGTTGTCTACGAGCGAATGAAGAAGGCGCATGTGCTAACTTATGCTGAAAGCGACTGATAAGTGAATATGGAACTAAATTTTAAGATCATTGAGGTTACTGAAGAACTGAAGAAAAAGTTGGTGGGGATTTAGCAAAGGTAGTACAGAAATTGCCGAGAGTTAAGGAGAGTTAGTGGTAATGGCAGCAATGGTGGGTGGTTGGGGTCCTTAGGGAAGGAAGTAATGTTCCTCTCTTTTCTTTTTTTCTTTTTTACTATTTTTTCTTAAATATTCTTTTCCAAAAAGGAGAAAACAATATTGGTAAATTGACGACATATGGATTTTCAAAAATAAACTTACAAACAGTCATGTGGTAATGCCAGATTTTGACGTAAATGAAAGAATCTGTGCATGTGGAGGGTTGAAGGGAAATATTCATTTGCTTGATAATTGAAGCGCAACACCTGGAATTCCAAGAAAGTTAAAGGGGCAAGCAAGGTGGGATGTCGATTCACATTCACACCTTTAAGGTCTTAGCGTCCTCGTTATCTTAGAACCGATAGACAAAATACATTAGGGACATGGGATTCTAAAGATGGATTATACTGCGCACAGTGTAGCACTTAGATCCCGTATTGTTGAATGATGACTTCGCTCTGATACCACAATATCACGCCCCCGCCCGAGAGCGCAACATATGGATTTGGTAGCACCCACAACGCCTATTTGGCAACAAAACTCGTTATGTCAAAATTGATATCCCGAGGTGATAATGAATGCTTACGCTCGTTCTTATATACCATTCGGAATTTCAGAGTTATCCCATATGGGATGTGGGTTTAGATTCACCTAATCTCCCTTAAGTCCTTAGCCTCCTCGCTAGGCGCCCTATAACAGATAACTGGGATGCACCAGGGCATGAGATTCTAGTTGGCTCCCACCGCTTACGGTGTATCACTTAGTTCTTGTACTGCTGACGGGTGACCTCTTTCTGATACAACAATGTCACACCCAATGTCCGCGAACATGTGAGTGCAACATATGAGGGTGGCAGCATCCACAACCACCTACTTGGCAACCAAACTCGTTATGCCAAATTGGATCTTCTGAGCTAATAATGAACGGTTAGACCCATATTTATATATCAGTTAGAATTTTAGAGTCATCCCATATGGTATGGGGTAAACAGTTTATTAGAATATGGAAGTTACTATTTAGGAGTTACCTAATTAATTAGGTAAATGCCTAATCCAAGTTTACTTAATTAGGATATATTCTATATTAGTTTCTTCCTAATGTATATTAGTTGCCTAAATATTGTGTAGTGTTGAGTAATTAGTAGTTGACTAATATAGTGTAGACTCGCATGTATAAATACTCATGTACTACTTCTTTATTTTATAAGAGATAAATATATACTTTCCCTTCAAATCCTTTATGGTATCAGAGCAAAAACGATCATGAGAAAAGAAAAAAAAAAGTGAGGTTACAAAAAAAAACAAAGTTTATCTCCTAGGCCAATATGTCGGAGACGAGCAGTGTCATTGACACCATAGCGCATTGCGCGAACTACTCAGGACCAGCCCAAGACGCGGCCTATTTAGTGCAGCAAGGACTAGCACACGGTGCGGCCTATTCAGTGCAGCAAACAGCTATCACCTCTTTGGACAAAGTGCAATTAAGAGAATTGGCTCAGGAAATAGCTGGAATAATCCAGGAAAATAAAGTTGCGGTCTTTCACACCACTGGTAAAAATGTCGGCTTTTATTCTTTCCCATGGATTCTTGATAGCGGTGCCTCTCATCACATTACTTGCGAGGAAAATAGATTAGAGAACTTGCAAAATCTGGTAATTCCTATTAGCATGAGTTTGCATGATGGTAAGCATATTTGGGCACAACAGTATGGTACAGTGACTCTAAATCCCAATATTCATCTCGCTAAAGTATTGTATATGCCACAATTCTCGTGCAATTTGATTTCTATCTCTCAATTAACACGGGAGTTACAATGTTATGTCACATACTTTGATGATTATTGTGTTGTGCAAGACCTAATCCGGAAGACGCTGATTGGGGAAGGTGAGCTAAGTGGGGGCATCTATCGTCTCAAAGACGTGACTCACTAAAGCGAAATAATCGCGGCTATCCGTTCAGAAGAAGGCTGTCAACTGTGGCACCGAAGACTCGGGCGTCCATCTTTTGGTACTTTA
Organism: Vinca minor; assembly: GCA_026122235.1. Taxonomy (NCBI): domain Eukaryota; kingdom Viridiplantae; phylum Streptophyta; class Magnoliopsida; order Gentianales; family Apocynaceae; genus Vinca; species Vinca minor. Next base: position 3,776,577 of record JAOCZM010000241.1, on the reverse strand, counting down.
CTTAATATTCTTGTTCCAATAAATTTCTCAAAAAATAAATCTATACCTTGTGATGTTTGTCATCTTGCCAAATATTCCAGATTACCTTTTCCTCTTAGTCAAAATAAGGCAGAACGTCCTTTTGAATTAATCCATTGTGATTTATGGGGGAAATACCAAACACCCTCTTTAACTGGAGCGCATTATTTCTTCTATTTGGTGGATGATTTTTCTAGGTGTGTTTGGGTTTATCTCCTTAAGGAAAAAAGTGAGACAAAAAGGATCTTTATTAATTTTCATAACATGGTCTCCACACAATTTAAAGGAGTCATCAAAAGAGTTAGGAGTGATAATGGAACCGAATTTTTAAGTCTTAGAGATTATTTTTCCCAAACTAGAATCCTTCACGAAACATCTTGTGTCTAAACTCCTCAACAAAACGGACGGGTAGAAAGGAAGAATAGGCATATTCTAAATGTCGCACGAGCCCTTCGTTTTGAAGCACATCCACCAATTCGTTTTTGGGGGGAATGCATACTAACCGCAGGGTATCTCGTCAATCGAACTCCTAGTAAACTCTTAAATAATAAGACACCTTTAGAATTAGGAAAACCACCAAAATTTGACCATCTTCGGGTTTTTGGTTCTCTTTGTTACGCCCATAATACCAATCCCACAAGAGATAAATTCACCGAACGGTCCACTAAATGTATTTTTATAGGATATCCAATGGGACAAAAGGGTTGGACAGTCTATCATCTTCAATCTAGAAGAAAATTTGTCTCTCGCGATGTTCACTTTTATGAGGATATTTTTCCATTCTCAAAATTGTCAAAAAATCTTCCAGAAAAGGAACAAAACTCACTGGAAAATATTTCACAAAACTTTCCTTCAGCTGAGACAGTCAATATATCCCAGCCATTTGAGCCTAGTCCAGAAAGCCAAATTCCAACAGAAATTCAGCCCATTCGAGTAGGTCCCAAACCGGTAGAGCCTAGCCCGACCGATTCAGTTGCTCAAGCCAACCCAGCTAGCTCTCGGCCCAGTTCAGTCCCTACACAGCTAGAGCACAGTCCAGCCTGTTCCGCCTACAAAACGCGCGGGTCGGCTAATCCGGGTCCTCCGCCGACCCGAGAACCCGCGCCACTTTCATCTGGGACTTTGGCCTGCAAGCCCACCCCAACCCAGCCCACCACCGCGCCGCTTAGCCCAGCGTCTGCCTCTCAAGGATCTTGTAGCCCGCCCCGAGATTTCCTTCCTTCTCCTGGGCTCCGCGAATTCAGCAACATTCTTGGCCCAAATTGCGAGCCCAACCCTCAAATCAGCCAAAGTTTTTCTATCCCTCCCAGTAGCCTTTCCAATAATATACCCCCAAATTCGTTTGAACATTTGCATCGTGCAGGGGAAGCTTCTGCAAATAGCTCACCTCCTTTAAGTCCGGATGTCCCGCTTCGAAGGTCCACACGAGACACTCAACCCTCTGTTCGACTTCGCGATTATGTTTGCAACACCGTTACTCCCTCGGCTCACCTTTCTCAAACGGCTTATTCAGGTATGGTCTATCCACTTCATAATTATTTGTCTTATGAAAAAATTTCTGCTTCCCATAAATGTTACTTGGCTTCTCTGTCCCGTTATACCGAACCTTGCAGTTATGCAGAAGCCGCTCGTTCTCCTATGTGGCGGGATTCTATGGCAGCCGAAATGCGCGCCCTTGAGAGTAACAACACTTAGGTTTATGCACCATTGCCTCATGGAAAGAAGCCCATTTCCAACTGTTGGGTCTATAAATTGAAGTTTCGAGCATATGGTTTTCTGGAACGCCCTAAATCCCGCATGGTGGCTAAAGGTTACTCTCAGGTCAGGGGGGAGGATTTCACTGAGACTTTTGCTCCTGTTGCCAAAATGACCACAGTTCGATGTCTTTTGGCTTTGGCAGTTTCCAAAAATTGGAGCATCTTCCAATTAGATGTCAACAATGCATTCCTTCATGGTGATCTTGCAGAGGATATTTACATGGAATCACCACCTGGATTTCCGCCACCTAGGCCAACTCTTTATTGCAAGCTTAAGAAGTCCATATATGGGTTGAAACAAGCAGGAAGAAACTGGTTTGGTAAGCTCACCACAGAGCTTTCCAAATTTGGTTTTAGGCAGGCTGTAACAGAACCTACCTTATTCACTTATCGAAGAAGTAATATTTTTATTGTGATCTTAGTTTACGTTGATGACATTATTCTCACAGGAAACGACCTCAAAACATGTCAAGAAGTAAAAGGGTACTTGAACTTTAAATTTACAATCAAAGACCTTGGAGTTCTCAAGTACTTCTTGGGCATAGAAGTAGCACATTCACCTAAAGGTTTGTTTCTGTGTCAAAGAAAGTATGCCGTTAACATTTTAACAGAATGTAGTTTATCTGGTTCACGACCATGTTCTACACCAATGGAGACGCAACTCAAGTTGACAACCGAGCATGATAGTGGAAAATTAATAAGAGATTCAAGGCAATATACACGATTAGTGGGGCGATTACTTTATCTTACCATCACAAGGCCCGACATCACGTATGCGGTCCATAATCTTAGCCAGTTCATGCAAAATCCAAGGGAAAGACATTGGGATGCTGCAATTCGAGTTGTTCGCTATATCAAGGGCAATCCTGGAAGAGGAATTTTTCTACCTAGAAACAATCCCAATGCAGGACTAGTGACTTATTGTGATTCTGATTGGGCTGTTTGTCCAACAACTAGGAGGTCCGTTACGGGGTACTTTATTCAATTAGGAAACGCTCCTATTTCTTGGCGATCCAAGAAACAACAAGTTGTCTCTCGATCTTCAGCTGAAGCAGAATACAGAGCTATGGCAAATGCAACAAGTGAGCTAGTTTGGTTAAGGGAATTGTTCAAATCTCTTGGGGTCACTTTGGGACCAGCTAAATTGTATTGTGACAGTCAGTTAGCGCTACACATCGCAGCTAATCCAGTCTTCCATGAAAGAACTAAGCATATCGAGATTGATTGTCATTTTGTTCGAGAAAATGTGCAAGACGAAACACTTGTTACTTGCCATGTGGGAACAAAGGAACAACTCGCCGATGTGTTAACCAAAGCTTTGAGTCAAGGGCAATTTAATTATCTGGTTAGCAAGTTGGGTGTTCTCGATATCCACACTCCAACTTGAGGGGGAGTATTAGAATATGGAAGTTACTATTTAGGAGTTACCTAATTAATTAGGTAAATGCCTAATCCAAGTTTACTTAATTAGGATATATTATATATTAGTTTCTTCCTAATGTATATTAGTTCCCTAAATATTGTGTAGTGTTGAGTAATTAGTAGTTGACTAATATAGTGTATACTCGCATGTATAAATATTCATGTACTACTTCTTTATTTTATAAGTGTGATAACCGTAACTTTTGCGTACGTGATATTTGACGTGTAATTTATTTTTCGCGAGTAACTGGGTAGACGTAATTTATTTCGTGTGATTATGTGACTACGTGTAAAATTATTTTTATAACATGTTACGTGTTATTTGTGTATGTTCGTTGTGTAGAATTAATATAGCATGAATTAAAAAAAAAAAAAAAAAAAGGAAAAAGGAAATGCTATAGATATCATATGAAGAAGTTGACTGGAAATGGTAGGCAGTCAAATAAAATAATAATTATAATAGTAAAGGAAATCACAATTTCGTAAGTCATGGTCAACAAGAGCGGGTCGTTGCATGATTCTTCGGGAATCGTGCCCATCAAATTTGGGGCCGTTTCGTGCACTACAAAAAAAATGATTTTTTAGGACAAACTTTTCTTGACAAAGTATAATTTTGTCACAAAAAGATACTCTAGTACGACAAATACTTCCATCGTCAGGAAAAGTAGCCGAATTCTCCAAAAAATAACCACGGACGTCAGGAAAGGGTTCTCTTAATTTGGGGGGAAGTTGAAAAGTTAAATCACTCTTCCCTCCCTGTTCTTCCTCTCTGTTTCAGTTACTTAAACAAAAAAAAAATTCTTCCTTTCTTTTACTCTCTATCTCTCCATCTTACAGACTCAATTTGCAGGTTAAATTTCTCCTCTTATACTAGTTTATTCTACAGATTCTATTTTAGGGATTTCGTTTATAATTGCAAGTGGGGTATGTTTTTTCAATTGATTTTCTTTCTACAAAGCTCAGAAAGAGGAATGAGGCAGAGGAGAGCATGGGAATTCTAAAGGGTGGTTGCCCCTCTCTTTGTCCATGATTCCACACCCAAACAGCCAACCGCCTTTTGCTTGTATTATCATTCATTTCTGGAAAAAACCACCAATTTTTGGTCTTTCACGCAAACAAGAGGGTATGGGTCTCTTTTTTTTGTTGTTGATTATTATGATAATACTAATAATACAGATTTAAAGGCCATGGAATTCAATTTCCATTCAGAGGATGGGATGATGATGGTAAATCTTTCTGAGCTCGGACATTTGAGATTGATCCGACCCGTATCTTGGCGGAGCGATCCCAGGATGGTATGTGATAGTTCATCACATGCAACCCATGGATTGCAGCCATGGCGCCGTCGTCTCTTGTCCTGCTGGTTATAGATCTGAGCCTCAACTTCACTTTTCTTTTTTTTTTTGGGTATCAGAAGTGAAAACAAATTTCACAATTTTGATTTTCTAAGGGTGTATTTGCAGAAATTTTTATTTCGAAATTCCTTAGGATTTTTTTTTGGTATCAGAAGTGAAAACAAATTTCATTTATATGGTGTTTTTCTTTTGATATATTTTATGGATTTTTGCTTCAACAAGTTCTATTCTAGGGATTTGTTTAATTTCCTGATATTTTTTTCCTTTTCTTCTTCTTTTTGGGTGTTTTGCAAAATTGAAATAATTGAAGTTGAGATGAGATTTTTTGTCTATATTTTAATGTTTTTGTAATTATGTATTCTTCCTGGATCTACAGCCGTGACCAATTTATTTTCCAAGTTCTTATTTTGTACTTCATTCGGCCAAATTGAATGTGCATATTTGATTAAGAATGTAGTAGTCTTCTCCACCTGTTAATTTTGCCAATTTATCCCAAGCCGTCAATGGTAATAGTATGTGATTTCATATAGTTTATTATTATTATCATCATCATCATCATCATCATCATCATCATTTGCAGCGTCTCAAGTTTATGTGATACTTTAAAATGAAAAGATTCTTATTGTTGTGTACTTATGGTTTGTAGATCCTAGTGCAAAGAAAAAGTTCGTGGAAAAAGTTCAGGAAGGGGCATAGAGAAACTGATTTGTAGTGCAATGATCTTCCTGATGTTGAGAAGGAAAAGCTTTATGGCGGTTTAATGGTTTGTACTTGCATCCATTTGTAGTGTTATTGCGTTAATACGAATATTTAAATTTTGTTTACATGTAGTGATATATTCTTCTTCATTTATTTGCTAGGTATGGTTTCAATTCAAGTGTTATCGTCGCTAGTGTTTGCTGGTAATTCTAACTTCATTGCTTTTATGATTTTATAAATCCAGATCTTTTGATGCATGTTCAATTTAGTCATGCATCAGATTCATTATTTGGTGAAGGATATGAGCCATTTTGAGCCATGTTTATGTATATTATTTCTTTTGCTTGGTTCTGTATAAACTGCATTTTATAACCTCTATCCTTCTTTGCAAGATTACTAGGTCCATCATGATAGCATGCATATATTGAAGCTCGTTCTGGTTTGTATTTTTTCAGCAAGAGTAAATGGAATTTTCTTCAAGAATCCAATAGATGTTGGGTCAAATGATGTTTTTATGTTATCTTATCATGCATTTGGATTTCACAGGTTTGAATCGTTTGGCAATGAAGTTAGAACGATATGAAGAAGTATTGTTCTGTGGTATGGTCCAACTCCTTCACTTCTTTGAAAGCTGAAAACGATGCTCTTTTGGACATTATTAGCTCAATAGATCCTTAGTTTAGGAAGTTTTTGTATAGGATCTTAGTGATATTTTTGTATACAATGTGACTAAGTTCTTGTTTTGGACTTGAAATTTTTTGTATAGATGCTCACGTTGTGAAGTGATGATGATATTGTTCCTTTACAAAAATATATGATATTGACATAACTTTGAATTAGATAAATGACCTCTTCTTATTATGCATTTCTCATTGGTATAAGCAGGTTGACCGCGTTTGAGTTGATTACTCTATAAAATAGGGAAAAAGTACACTAATAATGTATGTAAAATGTAAAAAAAAAAAAAAAAGGAAAAAAAAGAAATAGACTTTTGCTGACGAATATTTTGTCAAGAAAAGTCACGAAATCAGGTTATGTTTCCTCACGAAAGACATTTCTTGACAAATATTTTTGTCAGTAAAGTAGTTTAGCGACAATACATTTTGTCGGGAAAGGTTACATATATTCGTCACTAAAGGTATTTAGTGACGATAACTATTTCGTCACCAAAGATCTTTAGTGACGAAGAACAAATTTCGTCACCAAAGACTTTTACCGACGGGATTTCCAGGACGAACTTGGTGACAAACACATTTCGTCACTAAAGGTCTTTAGTGACGAAATTTGTTACTTTTCCCGACGAAAATTTTCGTCACTAAAAACCTATTTTTTTGTACTGGTGATTCTGCGGGAATCGTGAATATAACAAGGGTAGTTAACTACACTGACAGAGGACAAAGAAACGAAAAAACAGAGGGAAAAAAATAAGAAAAATTCTGAGAACTCAACCTTCTGTCCAGAATTTTAAGGTCACTGAGGGAGATTTCTTTCACTATTTTGACGCACAATATATCAAAACGACGGCATTCGCGATAGCTACGAGTGAGCGCAAACAAGAGTCTATTCGGAGTTCGGAGCGGAAAGATATCGCATCGAAAGCGGAGCAGATTTTGGAAAATTTCTGGTTTCGGATTGATTATTTTTAATTGCTTTTGATAAGGTAAGGACCCTACATCTGTTATTTTCTGTCTCATAATATATATATATATAAAGCGTATATTAACTTAGAATTGTTTAAAAATTAATTGAGTGTAATTTAGTGTATAAACTGATGAATTACGGTGTAATCACACGTTATATGTTTTACCGCTTTGATCATTGTGTAATTGCTTAAATTCCATTGATTATGAATATAATTGAAATTGTTTTGCTTATGTATTGGTGTTATATTTACTGCAATATGGTGGCATATAGTATTTAAGCCATGACAAATGCATTGTTGTTTGGACAAACTAATCTTGAATCATTATTGTCTTATAGATATTCATAAAAAAATGATACACTGTTGTATATGCATTCGAGTGAATAATGGTGGCTAATAATGTGTATGTCCTTGAAGTTTTATTTGTTTTACTAAGTCTCAAGTGCATATGGTACGGCGAACCAATTAACAAAAAAAAAACAAAACTTTTATTTTTGCAGAAAAGTTTTGTTACTGATTAGTATTATTCATGTTGATTTCTTGTAAGGCTTAAGCATTTTTTCTCATTGTTGGAATTAATTTGGCAATGTAATTCGGATTATACTAAAATGTTTGGTCTGATAGAAGAATTGCCATGGCTTTTAGTTTATGTAAATTTTCGGATTCTCAGTCTATGTATGGTTTAATGAAAGCCTTATCACACCTCGCTTTGCTCCTGTTAATTTCTGTCCGGAACCGTTTAATTATATTGAGTACTATTTTGGAATTGTTTTGGAATAATTGACTATACTGAATTATTGCTTAAATTGGTAGAATTATGAAATGTGGCACGAATCTGTGATAATTAATACTTGTCGTTTTAATGTTGTCATCGTATGTCTTAGTCCGATTGCATATTACATATCGTTATAATTAAAATCCTCCTGTCGCAAAATTACATAACTATTATGTGCCATATTTAAACATGCCTCTTGCCTTACCATTCTAATTAGTACGGTCAATAATTTGCGTACACAAACACTATTGGTGTTTATTGCTTTGTTTTATTAAATTACTGTCATGTAATTAATCAACCTTACATACGGATATATTATAAATTGTGGTTATTGTTATTCGATATTTAATATATCGTTAACTGCCTATCGCTAATCTGAACTGTGGATCTATTTATTTTCCATACTGAACTGGTCTTTTCCGTAATTATTGAACTGTTAGTTGTCATTAATTGGGTCATTCTATTCGGTGATCGTTACTTCAGTCCTAATTGGTTATGGTCGACCGTGTCGTCGCCCCCTTGTGAGCTCGTATCTAGGAACTCTAGTCAGCAGGTTCCGCCCGCCTTCTGTCCTGATCTGTTCTGTGACCCCAAGAGGTCTTCTGCTCTGTTCTGTACTGGGTCCGCATCTAGTGGGACCAAGCACTAGATACGATAGTAGTTTTGTGGAGTCCCTGATGGGGGATGATGAGACAATGTAATTGATTGAACCTTAAAATCTGTGCCCCGTCGTTTGGGGGGCAACCCGAACCCACGTGTTTTACTGAACCGTCCTAGTTTGGGTTATAACTGGGACCACTATCGTTATTGCTGAGTAGTAGTGAATAGATAAGTGAGCTCATGTGGTGGGAGTGTGTCATAGCGAGTATCGATGTTCTAAGTGTTTAGACGAGGTCGTATTCAGGTGTATAGAATGGGCAAAGCGTGGTGCTTGTCGTACACTTGTTTATGAAATCGTTTAGGTGCGAAGAATGTGGTTATCTCACTTACTTGTTGTTCTTATTTGGCAATTAATTGTTGCTTCGTTGAGTCTGTCCCTGCTGCTTCTGTTCTGTACCTTCTTTGGGTCCTTACTGAGCACCGGAGCTTAGTCCATCCGCTTTTATTTTTTTTTGCAGATGATATAGGTGAGGACCAGTATTATGATGATGACATTTGGGATGGGGATTACGAAGAGTGATCCTAACAAACTTAGTTAATGAACTCTGTTTTTCCTTTCTAGTTATTTATGTTGGAACGATTAGTTTTCTTTTCAGTTGTAATAACTTAGAAATAATTTTCCTTTTTAGTAATTCTTCCGCTAGTACACTTATGGATTTATATAATTGAACTGCCTTATTTGAGTAATCTCTGACTGTGGCTTTGGTGTTTCATTTACCAATGGGGCACTGCCATGTCATCACTCTGGAGACGGGGTGTGAAAATAAGAGAGAAATATATACTTTCCCTTCAAATCCTTTACAGTTGTATCTGAATTGTGGCTAATTAGCAACATATGAGCTACTTTTTAACCCTTTTTAAAAATATATATTTTTATTTTTTTGTTGATAATTAGTTTTTAATTTGCCACGATTTGGCTACTGATTTAGTTTTCATTTTTTATTTTTCAATAATTATAATTTCAGTTGTTTTATAGTAGATAATTAGCTTCATATTATAAAAACGGTTGGCTTCTTAAAAGATGTAATCAACCTATTTACTTTATTACACGGATTTGGATTGACAGCAATTTTTACTCTTCTCTTCTCCATTTCTCCAGCCCGTTCGAATACAGTTCCTAGGGGTTGCTGAACTCAAAAAGAGAAGTGGCAGGCGGCTTGAAATAGGGGATGGCATGAAGATTTCAGATGAGTTGAAGCAGATACGAAGTTAGAAATTTCACGTTGAGAGGACGAGAAGTAAACTTTTACATAATTCTTAGGTTAGGGAAGTACTTCTTTTAATCTTATTTATAAAATTTCAAAACTTTCTAAAGGTAAAATTGTTAATTTTTAAATCTTGAGGAGCGAGCAGGGACGAAGACAGTGACGGGTGGGGCAGTCGCCCTCCTCAAATTTTTTAAAATCCTACTAGATATTATAAATTTTATATCTATTTCAACAATGGCGGGTGGGGCTTGCTAATGCATTTCTATACAAAATGATTGTTGAACAATGAGCTCCTAATATTTATAATGCATTTTCATCTTTAACTCGATCTTAAAAGATATTTTATGTTGCTTGCCCAATTTCAAAACAGTTGTTTTTCAGTTTAGATTTTTGTGGAAGATTTGGATTCAAATGCCACCATGCATGGACTCTCTTATTAGCTGGGATTTCTATCTCATAAACGGTATCGTTTCGCGTTTTCTTTCTGCCCTCTTCCCTTTTTTCTTTTTCCATTTTTGCTCTTTTTTTGGGGGGGAGGGAGGGGGGCGCAAGCAAGGTGGAAGAGCACCAAACTCCTAGACACGTCACCGATGGAAGACTATTTTCACTTTCAGAATTTGTTCGTTACGATCTTTTTAATTTTCTTGCATGGTTTCCTCTATATCTTACACCATAATATTATTTCTTTATAGAACAAATGGAATGTATCATAAACAGACTCTAAGGTTCTAAATCCTAAAGGTAAGAACATAGTTGGCTTAAACCACTCAATGTCTCACTTTAAGATTCAAATTTGTATAATCATGGGTTTGATGAGTTTGGTGGATTTTATTACATATGGAGTATGCAGTTTATGATAGATCTATTAATCGCATGATAAATTAATATGTTCAAAATATTTTAGAAGCTCTGATTTGTTTTTGAAAAAAAAAATGTAGGTTCTAAAAGTTAATATATTTACTCTATGATGTAATCCTTTATATTTTATGTCTCTACGCTTTTCAAAATTTTAAACTTTAAACGCTCATATTACATGACTTCATAGTTCAATGCAATTATTCATTCTTTATTAATCACGTGGAGATTTTTTCCCATCTGATGTCTTTTCATATTACATGACTTCATAGTTCAATGCAATTATTCATTCTTTATTAATCACAGGGAGAATTTTCCCTTTCCTCCATTTTACATAGATCATAAATTAAGGAACCTTGTGGAGTTTAATGATGCGAAATTTGCAAGTGCACAAATATCAAACAAGTAATAAAATGATAAGTAAAAGATCGTCCCAACAAGGATTGATTATCTAACTGGAAAATTTTCTCACTTATAACAAAACCTAAACCAAAATAAAGATGATAAAGATTAACTAAAAATAATAAGAATGAATGATAATTAAAGTAAAGTAAATATGCGATATGAAGATAATAAATGGTATGAATGAACTAAGACACCTCTAATCCAGTCTACTCCTTTTATGGATTTTAATGAATGATCTCTTTAGTTTATGTCTCAACTTGGTTAATGGTAGAATTCCCGAAAATAAGCTAGACCCAATCTCTTGGCGAAAAGCTCCTAGTTTTAGAGAATAAATCAGTCGTATCTCTACGTGATTTTAAGACCTAAAACCGCATAAAACTCTATGGTCTTCCCTAGCTTTTGTTTCCTACTCGCTAGAAACCACACAAGGAAATCGAATCTATCTCTAGTCAATTTTACGTTGTGTTGTTATTATCCTAGGTCCAATATACTCTAGAACTTCTCAGCCTCTAGAATAAATTTAGGTTCATGCAATAATTGGCCAGAAAATTACAAGCATTAAGAACAGATAATAACAATTAACCAAATTAGAGAAAAGATGTAATCTTTATTAGAAATCAAACATTAACCATAAAAGTTTCGACCTTCATAAGAAGGTCTTAGTTACGAAGAATTTAGCTAGACATAGGCATGTTTAAAGCTACAAAATAAATTAACATAAAATTAAATAAAACTAGAAAGAGCCTGGATCGCCGGAGTCGGAATCGGAATTGAGTCCTCTGCCTTGTCCTACTCTCTGTTGTGTGCCTTATGAAACTGGCACTCCACGGATGTTGCACAGAAGCTCCAAACTTTGGTGCATATGAAGAGATTTGTATGTATCTGTGATGATTTCTTCCTTTCCGTGGCTTGTCCTTTTATAGGCAATGTTGGACAAATTTGATAGCAACTCTAACTCTCAATTGAAATCTTCTGTATCCTGAATCCGAAGAGGACTAGAAGTTTGATGTAATTAGGTAACTCCCATATTAGGCACATGGTTTCTTCAACTTTTGATTCCTTTTAGGATTCAACTTTTGGCAAGTAACAAATTTGTATATCTTCAATCTTCTATTCCAAGTAGGAATCAATTTCCGATGTGTGACAATTTAGCATATGCCAAATATAATTCTTCTTCCCCTTTTATGTCCAAAATGCCCTTGAACCTGTATCAAATAATATAAATTAGTGAATTGAATCAAATAAAATTAATAAGAATATTTGTAGGCATATTCACTCATAAAGACTAATTTAATATATTATCTCTCAATTAAGTTCAATTCAAATAGGAAAATAATCCCAAAACAATGGTAAAATATAGTCTTATCACTTAATCTCCCAAAAGTTAAGGAAGATAAGAAAATTAGTTTGGTCTAAATGTAAACTAATCGACACATATTTTATTTTTACCTGAGATTTTCGGGCTTATGATTTCCGCATTTGTTAAGAGTATTTACCCTATTGTTCACTTTGTTGAAGATAGACTTTTGTTGGTAAATTCAAAAAAGTTGTTAAAATGATGAAGATAAATTGTAACATTTGATAGATTCAAGCATGCTTTCGTTTTATTATCGCCATTATTCTTTTCATTGTGCAAGTTGTGAAAATGATTGAGAAGTAGAGTGGCATTGACAAGTTCAAGTGCTTTACATTTATTAATGACAATATAAAGTTTTTCGTACAAGAAAAATCAAGATTGAGTAATATGCTCATGTCATTGCCAAACAGAGTTATCAGAGAAATATTTTGGCTCAAGACTTAACTAAATTGTAAGTGTCTATTTAACCCAAATAAATATATAGATAAAAATGAGTACATTGTGTATGTCAGGTAATTTTACATGGTGCATTTTAATTGATGTACTAGACCATTTACCTAAGAGTAGACTAGAAGATTAACCCACATAAAATAGTCATATAGGTAATTAAGTGAGTTAAAGAACAAATCTCAAACCACATGCCGCATCTAAAATTCCTCATTAGCAATAACTAAAATATTACTTAAATAAATAGTAGCGTGATGACTATTTAATTAACAAAATATTTTGAATCCCTTGACATATAAATATAACATTTAACATAATCATGGTGTTCAAAAATCAAGATGGGCATTGGCAAATGTTTAGGTATGATAGTTTTCCATTTTTAGGCTTCTTAAAAATAATTTTTTTTTTGTATTTACTCTTGTGACAATTTTATTTTCTTTTCCCTCTGCATTCTTACTAACACATCAATATTTAGGAAAGAAAAAATTAAAAATAAAAAGTATACAAAAAGAACCTAAAGTTGGACCAAGTATAGCTGTGCAGAAACCAGTACTAGAAGAAAATCAGAATGGTGGAACTACCAAAGTCCTCCGATAAACGACGACGTGGCGCGTGCTCCAAATCATTATAGTAACCATTGTGAGACGATAGAATATCAAAATCATGGAGTACATGATTTTAACGACCCTTCACATGAAGAACTCAAGGACAAATTATCGGATTGGTTTTACAAGCATGGAATCATGATACTAACTAAGATAGCTTCTAATTGCTGGAAATAGGTACAAACTAATTAGCAAGTGTTAGAGAAAAGTAAATTATAACACATTAAATTAAACTATAGTTACTGCAAAACAAATTCTATATATTTATTTTATTATTTATATAAATAAATTGTAATAGTTATATTTACTCTATCCGTCCCAAATTGAATATGTACATTACAATTTTAGTTTGTTGCAAAACAAATGTCAACTTTTTTGGAATTGACATATTTTTATCTCTACACTCTTATAACTAACATCATATTCAAACTCTAGTAATACATAGTCCTACCAATAAACTTTTTATTAAAAAGACAACGAAACTCCTTAATTTTTAGGATTAATTTTATGAAGGTGCCCAAAGTTTTGGGGGCCGCAATAAATTTTAGTATATAATTTTTTTTAAAAATAAATTAACTAAGATCATATATATTAGAAAAAAATTAATTGAGTATAGTAACTATACATATTTGAAACAAATTAATTAAATAAGATAATATATATTAGAATTTAATTAATTGAGTATAGTAACTTAGAAAAAAATTAACTAAGAACACATAAAAGTAATTTTATTAATGTTAATAGTTATTATAGACTAAGAAGTAATTTATACTACGTTTGTTTAAGCAACTATAAATTACTTAGTATATTAGGTATCATTGTTATAGTAATTATATTCTTTTTCTTTTTAACCGATGTTTTATAAGACAGTGTTATAGTACTTTGTATTCTAACAAACACTAATTCTAATTTTATGTTAATAAGTAATCTAATAATTGTTATAGTATTTAGATTCGCTATTCTTTAACGGGTGTTATATGTTAACAAGTAATCTAATTTACATAATGTTTAATTAACTCTACAATACTTAATATATTGATGATCATTGTTACAGTAATTGTTTTCCTTTTATATGGTGTTTAGTAAGACTATGGTGTTACTTTGTGTTCTAACAAACACTAATCTACATAATGTTATTGTATTGATAATCATTGTTATAGTATTGTGAAAGACTATTTTCACTTTCAGAATTTGTTCGTTACAATCTTTTTTATTTTCTTGCACAGACTCTAAGGATCTTACACCATATCTTACACCATGTGATTATTTCTTTACAGAACAAATGGAATGTATCATAAACAGACTCTAAGGATCTAAATCCTAAAGTTAAGAACAAAGCTGGCTTAAACCACTCAATGTCTCACTTTAAGATTCAAATTTGTATAATCATGGGTTGGATGAGTTTGGTGGATTTTGTTACATATGGAATCTATTAATCACATGATAAATTAATATATTCAAACTATTTTAGAAGCTCTGATTTGTTATTTTTAAATGCAAGTTCTAAAAGTTAATATATTTGTTCTATGATGTAATCCTTTATATTTTATGTCTTTATGCTTTTCAAAATTTTCAACTTTAAAGGATCATATTACATGACTACATAGTTTAATGCAATTATTCATTCTTTATTAATCACGCTGAGAATCTTCCCTTTCCCTCCATTTTACATAGATCATAAATTAAGAAACCTTGTGGAGCTTAATCTCCCAAAAGTTAAGGAAGATAAGAAAATTAGTTTGGTCTAAGTGTAAACTAATCGACACATATTTTAGGGCTTATGATTTCAACATTTGTTAAAAATATTTATCCTATTGTTTTCTTTGTTGAAGATAGACTTTTGTTGGTAAGTTCAAAAAATTTGTTAAAATGATGAAGATAAATTGTAACATTTGACAGATTCAAGCTTGCTTCGTTTTCTTATGATCGCCATTATTTCCTTTCATTGTGCAAGTTGTGAAAATGATAGAGAAGTAGAGTGTCATTGGCAAGTTTAAGTGCCTTACAATTATTAATGACCATATAAAGTTTTTCGCATAAGAAAAATCAAGATTGAGTGATATGCTCATATCCTGCCAAACAGAGTTATCAGAGAAATATTTTGGCTCAAGACTTAACTAAATTGTAAAGTGTCTATTTAACCCAAATAAATAAATAGATAAAAATGGGTACATTGTCTAGTACATTGTGTATGTCAAGTAATTTTATATAGTGCATTTTAATTGATGTACTAGACCATTTACTTAAGAGTAGACTAGAAGATTAACCCACGTAAAATAGTCATATAGGTAATTAACTGAATTAAAGAACAAATCTCGAACCACGTGCCGCATCTCAAATTCCTCATTTGCAATAACTAAAAAATTACTTAAATAAATAGCAGCGTGATGACTATTTAATTAACAAAATATTTTTGTTAGAAAAATTCTCTGGAAATACTGAAAAAATTAATTGTTTCAGAACTGTTTTTATAACTAATGAACAGTGAAATAAAAAAACAAACTGACAGTAATTTCTGCACAGGTTTTACAAAAAGAAAAGGTAAACGGAAAAATAACACTGTGAACCTTAATCAGTTATGAGTTTACTTCTGGACGGGACAGCAGAAGTCTGTTTCCCCTTAAGTTCAATATGTCATAACTCCCAAACCCTTGTGTTTCTTTTTGTAACAGTATGCTTATGAAATGCAGAGGGAGAAGGGAATTCTCTTATAAGCTGGATTGGCAGCTTTGTAATTGCTCAATAATGACCGATCAGGACCGCAAGTTGATCCGGCATTCGTGTACGCAGGTCGCGCCTGCACACTTCGAGCTATTTTTGTAATCCACAGACTTTTCGTTTTCACTCCCTCTGCGTGGGCGCGCACGAGTTTCTCACATGGGGAATAATATAAGTAAGACAACTTAAACTTATGTTAACCACTTTAACATATAAAATGCTTTCTCTTTCATGAGTTTCCTATATGGGATGTGAGTTTAAAAACCATTTACCACATTTCATCCACCCCACTTTATACCAATTTGTCATTCACAACAAGAATTGATTTTCTCACATGTTATATATCATCGCGAAGTTTGCGCAATCCACTTCTTGATAAACCCAATAACATTCAAAACCGAGCGGTGTAACATATAAATATATTAGCTCAAATATGTCCTCACGACACATTAATTACAGTTTAATTCTTTGAGAAAAATAATTTCTCCAACAATTTTGAATCCCTTGACATATAAATATAACATTTAACATAATCATGGTGTTCAAAAATCAAGATGGGCATTGGAAAATGTTTAGGTATGATTTCTTTTTCATCTTTAGGCTTCTTAAACACAAGTTTTTTTGTGTAATTATTGTTGTGAAAATTATATTTTATTTTCTCTCTGTATTCTTACTAAACATCAATATTTAGGAAAGAAAAAATCAAAAAGAAAAAGTATACAAGAAGAACCTAATGTTGGATCAAGTAGAGCAGTGCAGAAACCGGTAGAAGAAAAGTCGAATGCCGGAACTAGCAAAGTTGAGCAGAAACCTTCTAAAGAAAATCCTAAAAAGGTTAAAAATCCTTCGAAAAAACCTAATGTTGGACCAAATAGAACTGTAGAGAAACCTGTAGAAGAAGACCCTAAAAAGATTGAAAATGCTTTAAAAGCGCCTAGGCCTCAGCAGAGTCCTCTGATAAACGACGACGTGGCGCGTGCTCCAAAAAATTATGGCAACCATTGTGAGACGATAGAATATCAAAATCATGCATGGAATTGTAACGACCCTTCGCTTGAAGAATTGTCGGATTGGCTTTACAGGCATGGAATCATTGAAAACTAACTAAGACTGCTTCTAATTTGCTGGAAATAGGTACAACTAATTAGAAAGATTAGAGAAAAGTAAATTATAACACATTAAAATAAACTATAGTTATTGCAAAACAAATTCTATATATTTATAGAAATAAATTTTAGTATTTTTATTTACTCTATCTGTCCCAATTTGAATATGTACATTACAATTTAATTTGTTCCAAAACAAATGTCAACTTTTTTGGAATTGACATATTTTTATCTCTACACTCTTATAACTAACATCATATTCAAACTCTACTAATATATAGTCCTACCACTAAACTCTTTATTAAAAAGGACTTTATAATAACTTATTTCTATTTTATTTTTTCCTAAATAAGAAATTGTCCATTAATCACAAAATATCCGAAGTCAATACAATCAAAAGATAAAAGGAAAATACAAGAAAATAAAAGTTATACAATGGTGGAGACCACCATTATAACAAATAAAATTCCACACCCCGGATTAGGTAAACACTACAAAGAGTAGAAAAAATAAATATATAATAAAATTCTTCGCAGCATCTTCTACAAAATCCTTGAACAACAGTAGCAATCTCAGTTCCAACACTTTTTTTAGAAATCAACAATCTACGAGACCATGGGCGTATCAACCGTCTCATAGATTGTTTAAAAGATGAAGAAAATTGAAGAAGGGCCTAAAACAACTTCGGGTTTAGAGGGAAACTCCAGATCTGTAAGGATCTTGAATCAGAATACCTTGAAAAAAATTCCATTACGATTTAAGTTAAAAAGAGGGGATGAAAATACCAAAAGTGAAAGAAAGATGGTTAGGTCCAACTAAGAATTGTTGGATCTAGTGATGAAAGTCAAGAAATGAAAAAATTTCAAGAGGAAAAAATAAAGAGAGAAAAAAAAAAGAGAGAATAAGGAAACCGTTGGAGTAATCAATAACTTATGAAGGTGCCCAAATATTGACTCAATTTCTAATCACATGTCCATTCTTTTAATTTCGGCAATTTTTTATCTGGGAATCAAACCCGTCTATCAAATGGAAAATTTTGGGGCCCACCTGACAGTTAATGTTTTTGACAGTTTGATCTTATTTTGACCGTTGTATATAAAAGAGAGATCACAAACGTTATTATTAAGTTTAGGAAAATGATTTACTACTAGAATTTTGGGATAGAAATCCTAAACTCCCAAATTGAGGATGTTAAATGACTATCTTACTCTCCTACTGGTATAAGGGATTCACCCAACTATAAGGGCAAAAAGGTCCAAAGACACTATTTTAGTCAATCTTTTAGCCAATAATTCTAGTAGTCTAGCAAGGTCCGTAAGTTTATATACAAGATATTTTTAAAAATACAATGTGAGATTTTTACTTTTATTGTCTTAAGATTGAATTTTTTTAGCATTTTTTTCATTGTTAATGTATCAACTAATTAGATCCCTAGTTGTGTTGTTTCTTTTTAGATTAATTTTTTTTGACAAGGTTACTAGGAGATTATCGCTGCCTTGAGGTCTTTGACGCTAGCTTCCACGTGATATAAATTCAACTAAGAGAAATATTATTTCCTTGCATCTACTCTACTTTTTGGGTCTTAGTGATTATCCCTGTTAAGGTTCTTCATTAGTTTGGTATCAGACTAACAATTAATCTTTTTCTTGGTGTACCTTATCTTGTTTTCTTGTTAAACATAAAAAAGAAAATATCATATTAATTTTGTGCTTGCTTGGTGTCATCATCCAGTAATGATCCGGATTCAATGACTAATCTTCTTTTTTTTCCAAGAAAGAGAAAATGATGAGAAATTAATTCATCATTATTAGTAAGATTGAGATAGTTTGGTGTAATGGGTATACATTCCAATCTAGGAATTCAATGTAACTGATTCAAGATGCATTGAAAAGGTAAGAGGCAGGTCTACAACTTTTATGAAGACCACAAGATCAGATTATATCGTTTTGGAATTCTAAATTTCCGTTCAATTTTCTATAGCATGGTGTCCAGATATTTAGTCGAGAATTATCAGTTTTTTGTCCAAGTTTAATTTTATTATTTAATTAATTTCGTTTGCGCCAAAATAAGGACATGTTGTCCATTAGTTTATTAATTTTATTACTTAGTTATTAGTTTTGCTAGTTGCTATGTTTATTACTTAGTTATTAATTTTGTTAGTTGTCATTTTTATTACTTAGTTTCATTCCGAAACCAATTAGGATTTGGCTATGTTAGGACTAGCCGAATTGTGTCTTGGCTGAAATCTTCCTCTATATAAAGGAGATATAACCTACATTATTATTAAGTTTATATACAAGGTATTTTTTGAAGTACAATATAAGGTTTTTAACTTTATTGTTTTATGATTGAACTTCTTTAGAATTTTCTTTCATTGTTACGGTATCAACTAGTTAGACCTCTATTTGTGGTGTTTCTTCCTCCATTAGAGTTTTGCTGACTGAGTTGCTAGGTACTTATCGCTACTTAGAGGTATTCGTTGTAAATCTCTTAAAACTTAGCTGACAGGGTTGTTTGGCGCTTATCATTGCTGCCTTGAGGTCTTCGTTACCATCTTCCACATGATTTAAATTCACGTAAGAGAAAGATCATTTCCTTACGTCTACTCTAGTTGTTGGGTCTTAGTATTTATCGTTGCTAAGGTTCTTCATCATTTGTAAAATTATGCTAAGGTTCTTCATCATTTGTAAAATTAACCCAAATTTTTATATAAAGTCATATGTGAACATTCAATTTGGTACGGAGAGAGTATACTTTATATTTTGTTGGATCCAATTTTAATTATTGTCATTATTATGTGATATCAGCGGCGAAATGTATTCCATCAAAATAAAAAATAAAAAATTAAAACACGGGATGCGGGAAAACGCATCAGGTTTGCTCAAATCTAACGTTATTCTCTTGGTCCCTTCCATTTACCTACACCATCAATCAAAACAAAATAAAAACTTAGAAACCAATTTAATAATTTCCAAAATTATTATTTTTTTCCTATTTTATCTATCATTCGTTCTGCATACACGAATAGTACTATAGATAATCCTTTTAACTCACTTTACAAACACGTTCAAAAACTATGACTACTATCTACATAAAGCAGCATCCATAGTTTTGCCTACATCCTTTTAGAATATTCAAACTAGTTATTTGGAAAGAAGTTCGCGGAGACAGTTTAAGATTCGTTGCACTTCTTGGGTTGTAAGGAAAAAATTAGAGTTCATTTGAACATTAATAAACTCACATATCTACTACTTAACGGTCCATTTTGATACCATAAAAGATTTGAATGGAAAATACATATTTCACTATTACAAAATAACGAACTAGTACAAGAAGATATATGAATGTGTGTTTACACTATATTAGTTAACTACTAATTACACCATATACTACACAATATTTATGTAACTATTATACATTAATAGAAATTAATTAAACATATGTCCTAATTAATTAAATACTAATTAAGTACATCCTATTTAATTAGGTATTTTCTAATTAATTAGTTAATTTCTAAACAACAACTTTCCAATAATTTAGAATCTAAGCTCCAAGAAGAAATACTACGTTGAATAACTGAAGAGACAACAACGTAGAATCACATTGTACCACAATCTGAGAAAATCTCATAGAGATAGCTAAATTCACCCCTGCAGCCAAAGCCTTTAGTTCTGCAAAATTAATCTTCTGACCAAAACCCAAAAATATGCCAAAAGAAATTAATGCCCAAACCTTTCAAAATTACCTAGTAAAATCTCATATATCATTCACCAATAACTCTCTCTCTCATATGACGACGTAGTAAATTTGGGACTACATACTTAGTACTGTGAAACGGGCCGGCCGGCCCGGGCTCAAGTCAAAACGGGGCGGGGCGGGCCTAATTTTTGCGGATCAATGAAACATATGCCCATACCCGCACCGCCCAAGGTCCGACGGGCCCACTCAATTTTTTTTTTTTGGTTAAATAAAGATTTACCCATTAATAATAAAATAGTTAAGGTCATGTATACTTTTATTTTATTATGTATACTTTTTTTATTACCATCAAGTGAGTAGGAAATATGTTAATATATACCATATTATATATAATATATATACTATTCCAAAAAATATTATATATAATATGTATACTTTTATTTTTACCATCAAGCGAGTAGGAAATATGTTAATATATACCATATTATATATAATATATATATACTATTCCAAAAAATATTATATATAATATGTATACTTTTATTTTTACCATCAAGTGAGTAGGAAATATGCTAATATATACTATATTATATATAATATATATACTTTTCCCAAAAATATTATATATAATATGTATTTTTTTTAAATGAAAAAGCCCGCGGGCTAAAAAGCCCGCATTTTTGCGGATCAATATTTCCTAAGCCCATACCCGGTCCACGGCGGGGCAGGGCGGGCCGATCCGCAGGCTTCGGCCCACTTTGACAGCACTATACATACTACATGACAATACTATTCTAACTATTCTAACTCGTAGAATCGCACGATTCTCTAATTTTACAAAAGTAAAACGTGTTGAATTGAAAATAGAATTGTAATCTGGTCGAAACGGTGTACAATTGTAGAATCGGATCGTAAAAATGTAAAAACGTACGTTTCTTCCGAGTCTACCAAGATCGGCTTTATAAATGCTTAAAGTGAAATGCATAATAGGGCCTCTCATTTCGAGGGGTCCCAAATTTTTTTAAAATCAATTAATATATATATATATATATATATATATATAATTCTAGTGCAGTTATTGCATATAAAATTTTGTTAACTATTCATGTGACTTTTGTATCTACAAAAAACAAATTCCTAAATTGAAACGGTTAAAGTTCTATATGCGTTCTATAATGTCACAAAAAAAGGCAATGTTGAAGCGAGCTCGAAAATCGAATGAATATAGCATTGATGATTTTTCTTCGAATGATGACTGGATTGTTAATGAGAATTATGAGTTGGATCTGGAAGCAGAAGACAATGTTGAATTTGAAGGTGATGCTACTGCTAGTGCTATCGATGCATTCTTTGACGATTTAGACTTCCTCATGATGATGAAGAGTTTGATGAAGGCGGAAATGGTATGGAGAATGATGATAGTGATGGTGGTTCAAAATTCAAGTTTTTAAATGAGTTTCTCGGTTAAATTATAGACTTATTATGTGCTTCATTTTATTTTTAATATTTTGAAAGACTTATAAGCTAAGAACTTTATTTTGCCGCATTTTAATATTTTGAAATACTTGTAAGTTCTTTTTTATAAACTTTGTTGAATTATTGTTTTTTGAATAAACTTGTGAAATTATGTTTTATGATTTTTTCTAATATTGTTGGATCACATGATATGATTTATATGTTACTTATTATTATTTTTATACAAAATATATTTTTTAACTTTTTAGTACTATTTTACGATTCACGAGTTTACAATTCTACACTCCTGTTCCAAGTTTACGTAGAATCGCGATTTTAAATCTCAACTATGGCAAAATTGATATTACATGAATGTCAAAATGTGCCATTTTGAAAGTTCATGTAATAATGAAATAAAAAACTAAAATCCGAGACACTAATTTGTGATTTTTAGATATTTCGGGATGACAAACTTTTTACTTTAATTTTATAAGATACTAAGTTGGTAAGGATTTGACATGTTCTTACAAAGGTCAAGTGTTCAATTTCCATTTCCGACGTGAGAGCTGTATTGATGGGTGATCTGTAAGTACCCTTGTAAGTGAGTTATGGTTCATAGGGCCTATCCTGATCACTTGGTGGTGACCGAAGTCGAACCCACTCAAAACTTTTTTCTACCAAAAAAAGCTTGTTTACAATATGAGGCATTTTAATTTAGTCCTTTTTTTTTTTTTTTCTATTTTAAAAATGTTTTATATATAAAATTTTGATGGATTCTTGCCTTTTACTCTCTATTTTATTAGTGGAATTAGTAATGGATATAATAGCAAAAAATATCACTTACAATTTATCAAAATAATGTAAAACAGGAGAAGTAAGCAAGAAAACAGATAAATGACTCGAAAGTGAAGGTAGCCCTTTTTTTAAAATTAAAGCACGCTACTTTTGACGGGTAATGTCTTACCAGGCCCCATACTTTCGGGAGAAAAATTATTTATTCTCATTGTGTGTCTCGTTCCTTATTTCAAAAATATATATTTATTACGTGTTTACTGTTTCTTTTAATTATAATTTTTTAATTAAAAAATTAATATGTATTAATTTTTTAATAGTTGGAACAAAGAATAAAACGCCAAACCAGAAAAGAAGATTCCTAACCAGACTTAAGTTACCTCTTCCATATTCTACGGACACTTTTTCAGCACCATTACTCGGTTATTAAAAGTGTAAAGAATTGTTTTCACAAAAAAAAAAAATATTGCTATTGGGGTAGAAGTGTTTAAATCGGACTTATTGTTCTAAGTCAGAAGGGTTTTATCAATTGCGATGGTTTTTTTTAACACTGTAGTTATGGATACTGTGTAAAAATTATCTGTCCCAGTATATTTCTATATTTATATACCCAACCAATTAAAAATTGATATGTGGATATTTCTTTCAATTATATATAATTTGTTGGGTACATGAATGGAGAAATACACGGAGACTTAATTTTTTTGCCAAGGATACTAATGGATAAGATATCAATATTTCAAGGTCCAACAAAGAGAAGCTGAAGATCCAAACTTTGTATCCAGACAAGGCCAATGGATCCTCAGTTATACGTAGGTGCAAAGAATGGAAACTGGGATATCATCAAGAAATTCCAAGGCCAATTCCACACTCAAAAGACTTCAGAAAACAACACAGTCCTCCACATTCTCTCCCAGTTCTGTGATTCTTCATTTTTAGCCAAACAGATCCTTGAAAAATCGCCCGATTTGGTACTAAAATCAAATGCACAAGGAGAAACTTCACTTCATATTGCTGCAAGAAAAGGGCACTCGAACGTTGTCCAAACACTAATCGAATGTGCAAAAGATTCCGGCAAAGAAAACCATCAATCTTTGCTAAGCATTCCCAATAGGAACGGAAATTTGGCGTTACATGAGGCAGTTAAGTATAATCGCGCTCAAATCATCGGAATATTTGTCAATGAAGATCCATCACTAATTCATATTCCCAATTATGCAAATGAGAGTCCACTTTATTTAGCAGTTGAGAAGGGACATCAAGAAATTGCTTCTCTAATGTTTTCAATTTTGGATCAAGAAATTTCTAATTATTATTCTTTCAACAATAATGATGCCAAGGGATGGACTCCACTTCATTATGCTGCAAGAATAAATAATCATGAAATGGCAAGAAATTATTTGGTTGGAGATAAATCTATGATTGCTTATGTGAAGTCCAAAAGTAATGGGAAGACGGCGTTACATATAGCGACAACTTATGGGTTTATACGAACAATAGAAGAAATTTTATTGCGGTGTCCAGATTGTTGGGAAATGATTACTGATGAAGGGAAGAATGTGATTCACCTGGCTGCGGAGAATGAACAAAAACAAGTTTTGGATTTCTTACTTAAGAAATCATGGGCTTCTAATCTTATTAATCAGAAGGATGCTAATGGGAACACTCCTCTCCACCTTTGTGCTTCTACTAAGAATTCGATTGGATATAATAGTCTTTTAGATCATCCTGAAACAGATCAGAATGCTTTCAATAATGCTGGACTCACTCCATTAGACATTAGAAGAGATGCTGCTCATCTGGTCAGTGATAAGGTAAGGGTATCATTGTCATTTCCTAAGAATATTATTAACTTCTTACCCCTCCATTCCTAAATATAAGATTTTTATTACATGTTGCGAAAATTAAGAAAGTATAAATTAAAATGTTTTTGTAATTAAAACACCAATATTACTCTCTTAAATAAGACTT
Source organism: Vinca minor (assembly GCA_026122235.1). NCBI lineage: Eukaryota > Viridiplantae > Streptophyta > Magnoliopsida > Gentianales > Apocynaceae > Vinca > Vinca minor. The sequence continues at coordinate 3,751,631 of JAOCZM010000241.1, read as the reverse complement.
ATATATCACTAATTCTATTTAAGAGAATAATATTCGTATTTTAATTACAAAAATATTTTAATTTTGGTTTCCTTAATTTTCGCAACATATACTGAAAGTCTTATATTTAGGAACGGAGGTAGTAACATTTTTGTATGATATTCAACAATTTTTCTTCTAAAGTTTATGTTTTTAGACATTAAGATTAAGTAAGGAAATTAACTATTTAGACCCACTACATCACTGGTGTAACACTCTATATAACTTCTTAATTATAGAATTTTGTATTCGTATATCCTAAATTAAATAAGATAAACCCTAACAGCATCACCCGAATGGTCTATGTTGACCTCCAACTTACCAATCAATCCAGTTTTCCTCAATAATGTAGCACTAAAAAAGAAGTATAAACCTTAAGCATAATCATATTATAAAAGGGAAATGTTGTATAGAGTGTTTGTACAAATCCGATACCTAAAAATACTGTAATAGTAATCTTGTGCAGAAATGTTAGATATAGTGTCACATGGGATCTGAAACCCATAATCTTTCCAGTTTCACACTCTGAATCTTTCATCCGCTTTAATATTCGTATTATAGTATTTAATATTTTGAGTTAATCTTTTAAAGTTCATGATTTATTTTTAAAAAATTAGGGTTAACATTTTATGATTAGAGTTTAAGAATAAAAAATAATGTAATAAGAATGTTAGGGTGATCTTCACATTAATATTTTCATTTTATGTTGCAGAACTTAATTAAGGCTGAGCCTGAGAATATCGATGCAAGTCAAGAAATTCAAACTGCTATCTCTATTGAGAAAGAAACTAGTGAAATCCCTCAAGCAGACCAAAATGAAATTGAGGAAGAATCGAAGAAATCGACAACATTTCCAACAATTTTCAAAACATATATGGTGGTTGCTACACTAATATTAACAATCAGTTTCACATATGCATTTACAATCCCTGGTGGTTATGATAACAATGATAAAAGTCCAACAAAAGGACTAGCAATTCTAGCAAAACAACCGGCTTTCAAGGCGTTTATCGTCTGTGATGCTTTATCGGCAATGCTATCAATAATCGCTATTCTTCATCTACTCGCGGTCCCAGAGGGAAAAATTAGCTTAATTCAAGATGATTATGAAACTTTTATCATGGTAGCATTTATCGCGATATTGATTTCTTTCGTGACAGGCTTGTATGCTTCTATAGCAATTCAGCCTTTCAGGATTTTGCTGATGCTTCTTCTTTCTCTCCTTATTGTCCTTATTTTCTATTATGCTTCGGTTATAGTTTCTTAGAATTAAATGTGTTTATTTAACAAGGATTCTTTTTTTCTTTTTTCTCATTGAAAATGTGTAATAGAAGGCAATGTGTGTTTCACATTTGACATTATTCTTACTTATAATTATCACATTGCTTTGGTTGCTTTTTTTTCTTTTTATTTTATTCTCTGGTAAAAGATCAAAAGAAAAAGGCAAGCTTCAACTTGGATAAGTAGAATATAGGGAATGAAGATAAGCAAATGTTGTTGATGTGAAAGATGAGGAATCTTTTTCACTTTGAAACCTCTTTTTTCTATTCCTTTTGAATTGGTGAGGGAATATATAGTTTTTTTTTGGCTAAATAAGTAGATCATCCATTGATAATAAAAGGATAAAGTCATTACAATCAAATAATTCTTAAACTTCTTCGCTAGAGAAGAAAGATAGAGAATCGGGGATAACCCATAATATAAAAAATGTTACATAAGGTAACAAATAAAAAATTACACCTAAGAAAATTTGGATGAGTTGGAGATACTAATATTAAAACTATTTTTTTTATAAAAATAATTTTAATATTAAAAATAAACAAATATATAATCTTCACCCTCAAGAAAAGTACTACAATCTGTCCACAATGTGACTATTTGGTATTCTTGTTCCATTTAATTTTCTTTTCTTTTTCTACATATTCCCACTGAAAATGTATAATAGAAGCCAATGTGTGTTTCACATGTGATATTATTCTTGTTTATAATTATCACATATTTGCTACAGTTGATCTTTTTTTCCCTAGAAAAATATTCGGTCCTCAATTTCAGTCTTATTAAATTTTTTACTACTAATTAATTGTCATGTATTTATTTTTTTAAGAGGTTCTATCATTTCTTTTAGATAATACTTTTTTTTTTATTAAAAACTTGACACATATCAATTTCTTATTAATAACAGGGAAGGCAGAACTTTGGTGTTGGTAGCGAAAAACTTCTATAGTATACCGCACAAAAAAGTAAAATTAACAAAAAAAAATTTGGGGGTAAATTTGATCAAATATTCCGAACTACATATAAAATTTATTATATCTAGTAGGATTTTTAAAAATTTCGGGACGACTGCCCCCACTCACCCCCTTATCTCCGTCCCTGATTAATGAGACAGATAATGTAACTATTATGCTAAATAATATAATCTCGGGAATATATAGTTTTTTTTTTTGGCTAAATAAGTAGATCATCCATTGATATTTGTCACTATTATGCTTTGGTTATAGTTTCTTAGTTTATTTAACAAGTATTCTTTTTTTCCCCCATTGATTTTCTTTCTTTTTCTATATGTTCCCATTGAAAATGTGTAATATATGAAGGCAATGTGTTTCACATTTGACATTATTCTTATTTATAATGATCACATTTCTTTAGTTACTTTTTTTCTTTTTCTTTTATGCTTTGATAAAAGAACAAAAGAAAAGGCAAGCTTCACTTTGAAACCTCTTTTTAATTCCTTTTTCAATTTTTGAGTGATATGTAGTTCACCCTTAAGAAAAGTAGTATTTAATAAAGTATTCGCTGACAATCTGTCCACAGTGTGACTATTTGTTATTATTTTTCCCTTTAATTTTCTTTTCTTTTCCTACGTATTCCCTCTGAAAATGTATAATAGAAGCCAATGTGTGTTTCACATGATATTATTCTTATTTATAATTGTCACAGGTTTGCTATAGTTGATTCCCCCCAAAAAAAAATTCAATTAAAAAATCCATACATAAATAAATATGCCGTTGATTTGAAGGACAAATACCATAATTTTTTGTTATACATATATAGTAACCCTATAGTCCTCTTTTCTCATTTCAACTAGGGAAGTAAAAAGAAACAACAGTAGTTGGATAATTATAAAAGTTTTTGATCTAAGGTTCCTTAGCCTAATGGGGCAAGAGACTCAAGGTTGTGGGTTCGATATCCACCTCACACAAGGGGAATGATTTAATTGTCATTTCTTTGGGTTCCATTGTGTGGGTCTTATACTCTCCCTCATGAGGCACCCGCTCAACGGGACTTCTACTACTCCCCTCACGAGGCACCCGTTCAACCGGGCTTCTACTACTCCTCTTCTGGTGAGGTCCAATAAATAATTGTAATAGAAAAAAATTAAATTAAATAAAAAAAAATTATAAAAGTTTTTGGAATAATTGTAGAGGCAAATTAAGACTTCAGAAAATAGTTTATGGAATCAAACATGGAACGTTCGAGTATATTGGAACTATTTGTGTAATGTTCTCAACTTTTTTTTTCTCTAAAAGGATAAATAGGGATTCTTCAAAAAAAAAAAAATCATAATAATTCGAACATTTGATCTACCAGTTAAGACGGTAGTGTCTTATCACTTAAAGTGCATTTCATTTTCGTGCTCAACTTATTCTAAACATGAAAAGGGTTATTTCCACCCAGTCTGAGGGAAGGACAAGACTTGGCAACAAAGCTAGTCCAGTGATGACAGATAATTGGCATCTTTTAACCATTTATCATTCAAATAGCTGTGCTTTTAAAAGCTAAGTAAAAAAAAAGTTATTGTCTGGTTCTTTTCTTCTCCTCAATAAAAGTGATACTACCTTGTTTTATAATATAACTTCTTTTAATTAGTTTAGCATATATAGTTTTAAAAAAAGAAAATTTCTGATATGGTCCTTGAGGTACAGAACTGACCACGTCATTACAAAGTTGTCTCTCTCCTCATTCTAAAGTAATGTAGTCAGTTTTGAACCACAAGATTCTTTTTTACCTGATCAATATCAGAATTATCCTTAAAAAATGACAAACTATATTTTTACTCTTATACCCTTACATAAATTATTCTATTATCAAACACCAATATCTCTGTCTTCTCTCTAGTTATAAGAATTATTTAGAAAAACATCCTTGAAGTTGGAAAAAGACATGTAATTTGGAAAGAGATTGAGAGTCTAAAAAACATTTATTATGAAACAGAAGAAGTACTTTCTAAAATTTAATGAGGAAAATGTCTAAGACCAATCAATGTGTACGATTAATGACTAATTGCGCTCTTTTGTGGACGCTATTCGTGCAGATAGGTTCGAACTCAAGAGATTAGTTAAGTCATATGAACTTCAATTCACGGACGAAGATAAGAGGGGGCGGAGGTGGCAGTCCTCCCTTCTGAAATTTTTAAAAATAGTACTAGATATAGTAATTTTATATGTAGTTCGGAATATTTTATCAAATTTTCCCTCCCCACCATTTGTTTTGCGGTTTTTATATGTAGTTCGACATACTATTGCAGTTTTCATCCCCCAACGCCAAATTCCTACATTCATCTCTGCTTCAATTCCCACATGAAATGGAATAAGTGTACCCGCTAGCAAATCATGAGGTATACTAGAAAATCATGAGTGCGGTCTACCAAATCATGAGTTATACTTTGTACCCACTAGCAAGGTCCGTATCGAAGAGGTCAATAGCTCAGTGGGTTGGTCGGGCCGTGACTGAGAGGTCCTGTTCGATACCTTCCGCCTGCGTGCGGTAAGTATTATTCTCCCTTATCTAGGGTGTTCTCTCCCCAATGTGAGGCTGTTCTATCTCCCAATGTGGGGCAATCGCCCATCGTGGCGTCAAAAAAAAAAAAGCAAGGTCCGTGATAATATGTTATCCGATCGTGCTTACTAACTGAATTATACAAAGCTGCAAAAGATGGGAATTCGGTTATCATAAAACATTCCAAACCAAACTTTCAACTCAAAAAACTCCTAATGGAAACACTGTCCTTCACGTAGTAGTCGACTTCCACAATTCTCCATCTTTTGTGCAATTAATTCTCCAGATACAACCAAATTTACTGTTAAGGTTGAATGAAGAAGGTGAAACTTCCCTTCATTTGGCTGCAAGAAAAGGTCATGCCAATGTCGTTCGAACACTTATTGAATCAGCTGCCAATAATCAATACTCCCTCCATTCCCTATTAATTGTCGTTTAGGAGATATCTAGGTATCCAAATTAATTGTCGTTTAAAGTTCTTTTATTAGTTGTCAACAATTTATTTCAATTATACCCTCAACATTTTCCTTTCTTTTCTTTATGATGTATTAGTGAGAGAGAGGGAAGGTGGGGTAATATTGGAAGTTTAGGTGAAAATGACAACTTCCTTAATTTTCTCAAATTGTCTAAAGAGTCTTATATTTAGGAATGGAGGGAGTACCAAATACAAGAAGATATTATAAGTATTATTCATATGCCTAATCATGTAAATAGGAGTCTGTAGAAAAGCATAAAGAATAAAGATTAAATGGGAGAAAGAACTCCTTTTTTATTGAATGAATTAAACTCTATAATACATCACCTATATATACTAATCCTATTTATGTAATAAAGGAAAGAAATATACAAATAATCAATTACAATAAATTACAATCAATCATAATCAATTAATCGAGTGATTTTCTCCTGAGATTATTATCTTGATTGATTCCTTGATTTGCTCCCTGATTAGTATCCGTAACACGGCCCCTCAAACTGGGCTTGGGAGAAAAGATGTCAATGAGACCAAGAGATTGGATGAGAAAGTTGAAACGAGGGGAAGCAAGATTTTTTGTGAAAATGTCAGCCAATTGAGAGTGGGTCGAAATGGGTAAAGGTTTAACAAGACCAGTTTGCGTTTTTTGGCGGAGTATGTGGCAATCAATTTCAATATGTTTGGTTCTTTCATGGAAGGCGGGATTGGTTGTGAGGTATAAAGCGCTTTGGTTGTCGCAAAACAATGGTATGGCATGAGAATGTGGTATAAGTAAGTCATTGAAGAGGTACTTCAGCCATTGTAACTCACAAGTGGTGGTGGCAAGAGCTCGGTATTCCGCCCCGGAAGAGCTTCGAGAAACAGTGAGTTGCTTTTTAGACTTCCAAGATACAAGAGAAGAACCAAGAAACACTACAAGAAAACAGTTAAATAGCGACCTAAATTAACGACCGACTTTTTCGGTCACAAATGTAACGACGGAATACCGACCGAAAAGAAACCGAAAAGAAATCGGTCGTTATGACGTCGCCCATCCGTCGGCCACTTGGGTCTCGTTGACCAAATTGAAACGCCATCGTTTTGTTCACTGTTAACGACCTAATACCGACGGAGATTAACGACCGTTTTCCGACGGAATATATTACGACCGAATATTGACGTAATATAACGACCGAATACCGACGGAACAAATTACCGTGTTTATTTGTATAGTAAGAAATGAAGGACACAAAACGACATCGTTTTATTTTAGTTAACGACCGAATACCAACGGACTTTAACGACGGATTACCGACTAATATTATAACGACCGAATAACGACGGAACGTACGACCGAAACAATGGCGGTTTATATTTTTATATCAATAAATGAGGGGCAGAAAACGACATCGTTTATTTTATTTGTATTACCGACTACCGACGTATTAGGACGACCGAAATAATTACGACGGAATACCGGCGGAATATATGACGGAAGACGTAATTAGGTACTGAAACGACGTCGTTTCACTGTGGATTTCTTCAAAAAAGACTATATTCCTCGAACCCTCGTCGCCATTCCCTCCCCCTTCCCTTCCCGACGATCCCGCCACCATCCCTTCTCACTTTCCGACGAAACCCCCACCATCAACTCCCTTCTCCCTTTCCGACGAACCCCCCACCATCGGTTTCCTTCTCCCTTTCCGACCTCCCCTCCACCATCACCTTTTTAGATACCCATACCCTCCGGCCACCTCGGTCTCATCCTCTCCTCCGGCCGTTCACCACCACGGCGCCGCCGCCTAATATCTCAGAGTAAGGACCTTTATCTTTTTGTTTAATTTTTTTTTGATTTTCTGGTCCATTTTCGGCTTTTCTGTCGATTTTTTAATTTTTTCTGTTCTAATTTCAGTTGTATTATGCAACTACGTAATATACCTGTTCAATTTTTGCGTTTTCTGTTCAATTTTTGAATTTTCTGTTGAATTTTTGCATTTTCTGTCCATTTTTTGAATTTGTTACATGAATTTCTTGTTTGATGTTATTTGAGTTCAAAATTCGTATGATTGGATGTGTAATTGATTATGATTTGTAGTTTTATAATGCTACAATCTCTTCTAGAATAATGCTATTTTTTACTTGAGAATATGAGATTTCTTGATATTCTTAATGAACGGGACATGATATAATGTATTTTTTACTTGAGAATGATTTACTAAAACTGTATCATGAAACGTAAGGCATGCTTACTTTTTGGATACAATTTATACAAATTTCTATCCTAAAATATAAAATTACAAGGATTATTTAGTGTTAATATACCTTTTTATTAAGATTTGAGTCCATATTGTGTTTCGTTTCGAATTGAATTGTTATCTTCGTATTCACTTTAGATAGCAAGGTAGATAGTTAGGGAGTATATCATTTTTTCATTGGTTTTGTGGAAATATCATAATTTTTGTCATAAAAACGATAATTGCAATTTCTAATACTTAGTGCACACTTTGTGGAAATATCTACGGCCTAACCGTTAATGCATTTGTCATATTTGATAATCTATCATGCAACCTACTCATTTTGGGTCAATTCGATTTCCTTATGTGGATTCTTCTTATTTAGGGTTGTCGTATGACTCATATAACACGAACATCAGAACTCATTCTTGAAACTCTTTCTTTGATTTACTTGTTATGTTAAAGAGAAAAATATGTCTCTAGGTGGGTGTTGATTGCTTCAAAAACTATGAGTTGTAAACTATACGTAAGTGAGCGGGATCATTGTTATGTTAAATGCGGTTTCTTTTTAGCATCTTGTAATTTGATACTTCAAAATCCGCATAATATTTATTTCAGAAATGCCTCCAAAGAGACCTATCGTATCTCGCTTACCATTTAGTCAGACCCCAGCGGCTGCTACGACCCCTACCTCCCAGCCAGGTTCAGCGTTACAGTCTGCCGATGTACCCGAGACCGGTATGACACCTCCTTCACATTCTTCGCATGTACACGTGTCTCGGGATTCGTCAGCGGCAGGACCGTCCGCTGAGTCTCCACCTGTAGGAGGCTCGCCGACCCCCCAGTATGTTGTCCCAGATACTGGTGGAGCACAACTTGCACCAGATACTCGGATTCTCCTGCAGCCAACTTATGGCACGTAAGTAAATTTCAAACTCATCCTATTTATAAATCAAGTTAATTATATTTTTTTTATCATTATAACCTGCAATTAAATTTTGTTAACTTGATTATAGTTTTACATTGAGCTCTAGCTGCGCCTCCGCCATTACCGTTATATTCCAAGGGCGTTTCAAGGGAGCATATAGCACCTTAAAGGATGTACCTATGGAAGAAGAAAATATGTGGTGGGAGGAGTTCACGGTAAGTGTATTTGAAACTTAATGATTTTACAAGACTATTGTGTTTAATTATCTAACACATTATTTCAATAAACGGAAACGTTATCGGTGGGCTCCTGAGTATCAGGACAGCATCAAGAGAGGTTGGCGCATGTTACTTCAGAGGAGACTCAGCGGTGTCATGAGCAACCATCGGAAAAAGAATAAGAAGCCTAAATGGGTTTCAGACTCTGATTGGAACACACTTCAACAATATTGGGCGACTCCGAAATTTAAAGCAAAGTCTAAACAGGCATCAATCAACCGGAAGAAGGGGCGGGGCGGCAAAGGCCCAATGAAGCATACGGGTGGTTCACTTAGCCACATTGAGCATCACCAGAGACTGGTAATTTTTTAATTTTCAAAATTCATTAAAATTTTGTGACGTAGTTCTGTATTTATTGTTTTAATGATTGTTGTAAACAGGAAAATGAGGCTGGGCATCCACTCCCATTCCCGGATGGCTATGATTGGTGTCATCAACACCATACCGGCTCGAAGATTGGGGATTTTGTTGATGACGCTTCTAGAGAGCTATATGTAAGTATTTCAATACTTATCCCCTTTTTACATTAGTTAATTACTTTCATTTATCTGTAACCTTACATTTTATTTGACAGGGAGTGTTCCATTCTGTCTATGACAAAGCCGCAACCGAAGCTACTCAAACAGGCGAGCCTTTTCCTGATTTGCCGACTCAGATTGCGCTATCTGCTGAGGCAACGGGAGGGATAAAAAAGGGACGAGTTCAAGGACTCAGTTCCTTCTCCAATGTGGTTAAGGAAATGAGGGGAGGTAGCTTGTCGGTCTCTCATTCAGAAATGGAACAAAAAATGACATAAATGAAACAAAAAATGATAGAAATGAACGATGATTGGAAGAAGAAATTTGAAGATAAAGAAAGAGAAAATGCGCGGAGGGAAAAGAAGAGAGCTAGAGCATTAGCTAGTACCTTATTTGATATTCTTTCAAATAGAGACGCTATATTAAGTCCCTCCGAGCTAGAAGCTAGATTGACCAATTTAGAGTACGATGATGTAGATTCAGATTATGACGATGATCCCTTAGCCGTAAATGATGTATTAGGACATCAATAGATTGTGTTGTTTATTTGGTATATTATTCACCCTTTGTATGCTTGTTTTTGCGTTTTTAATATTGCATACTTGTATTTGCGTTATTTAATATTGAATGTTGGGTACTATGATGTCATATTTGAGGCTGTTTTCTGTTGAATTTATTTTATACCTGTTTTATGTTGAATTGTGGCAGAGTGTAGAGACTGTTTTAAGCATTCTGTTCATGAGTTACAGGATTTTTAACTACAGAATAGCGACGGACACGCGACCAACTTAGGGTATAGGGTTAGGGTTTAGTGACCGAATACTGACCGAACACTAATCCGTCGCCCATATTCCATAGAGCGACCGAAGAGCGACGGATCATGGATAATCGGTCGCCATTCGGTCGCTATATTTTCCCGGGTTCCGGTTTTTTCAAAAAACCTGTGTTTGTAAGGATGTATATAAAGATTTTATCTATTTTAGTTACTATTACTAATATTATGTGTATGTATATATATATATTAACTTGATTATTCGTACTCGCATTTTGAACATTGTCATTTTTCCAGTTTGTTAAATTTTAAAAATATACCGTCGCTAATCCGTCGCCCATATTCCATAGGGCGACCGAAGAGCGACGGATCATGGATAATCGGTCGCCATTCGATCGCTATATTTTATCGGGTTCCGGTTTTTTCAAAAAACCTGTGTTTGTAAGGATGTATACAAACATGTTATCTATTTTAGTTACTATTACTAATATTATGTGTGTGTATATATATATATATATATATATATATATATATATATATTAACTTGATTATTCATACTAGTAAAACTTATACGTATATAGATTCGAAGCAGAACAAATCAAACAATACATTTGTGTGCATATGTACGTGAATCAAGAAGTCATGGAGTTAAAATTGTAATCATTGATTATAAATATACAAATAACTACTAAAATGCTCACATTACTTCGTACTCGCATTCTGAACGTTGTCATTTATCCAGTTTGTTATTTTTTTTAAATTATGCCGTCGCTAATCCGTCGCCCATATTCCATAGGGCGACCGAAAAGCGACGGATAATGGATAAGCGGTCGCCATTCGGTCGCTATGTTTTTTCCCGCTTCCTTTTTCCCAAAAAAGCTGTGTTTGTAAGTTTGTATACAAAACACAAAAAGTGGGCGACCGAATGGAGACGGATAATTGACTATCGGTCGCTATTAGGTCGGTATGTTTTCCCGTAGAGCAACATCTAAGGCGACCGACTATCGGTCGGTAATCGGTCGCTATTATTAAACTTGAAACGACGCCGTCCCGTTTTTAAATTGCTTTTAAAACAGAAGACTCCCTCCACAGAAACCAGTTCTCCCCTGCGAAACCCTTCTGCCTCAACCTCCCCTCCACCTCCTCAACCTTCCCTCCACCGCCTCCACCTCCGGCGGCCATTCACCGTCGCTCTGAATCTGGTGCTCCACCACCACTGTGAAGTCTACCATTTAGGTTTATTTTATTATCCATTTCTTCTTCTTCTTTTTTTTCGAAATTAAGGATTGAATTTGTTTATGTTAATAAATGATTATGAAAATATGCTTATAATAAACTTGATTAATGATGGACCAATGTTTATTTAAATGAAATGTTGAGATTTGAATTTTTTTTTCATTTTTTGTGTATTTGTACTGTGTGGGTGTTTTTTTTTTTTTTTTTTACACTTTAACCTTCTTTATCATTGTTGGTGTTACATTATACTTTATTATTTGTAACTTTTCATTGTAATAACATGGTGCTAGAATGTATTTGTACTTTGGATTATGTATTTAATAATGAATACTTGATATATGCAGATATTGTGTTTATAATGGACCTTAGTTGGATGTATCCATCTAATAATGGTGGACCTCGTCATAGTCCAGAATTTATAGCGGGAGCGAAACAATTTGTGGATTTTGCTATTAGTATGTCTCATAATGTACAAAATGATGGGATTAGGTGTCCTTGTGCTTGTTGCAAAAATAAGGATTTTTATATACCTGATATGGTCAAGTATCATCTTGTTATGAACGGATTTGTGTCTAACTATTTTAATTGGACATGTCACGGTGAGCCATTCTTTCCAATGCCTCAATTTCCGTTTATACATGAAACCTCTCATGATATGGATAATTCGTTAAGATATACAACACACAACAACTATCGAGAGATGATTCTTGATGCTGCCGGACTAAGTTTTAATGAGTCGGAAAATAGGGACGTAGAAGAACATCCCAATCCGGAGGCACAAAAAATTTTTATGACATGTTGAAGGTCTGTTGATAGCCCCCCTGTACAAAGGTTGTACAAACCATTCACGACTATCAATGACTTTGCTAGAATGTTGAGTATTAAGTCACGAAGACAACTTATCCGAAAATACTATAGATAAATTTGCACTGATTGATAAAAGAAGCGCTTCATCCTCAAAATAATGCTTTGGGACGACTTTTACCAAATGAAGAAATTGGTGAAAGGCCTTGGATTACCGGTGCAAAAGATAGATGTTTGTTTTAACGGTTGTATGTTGTACTGGAAAGATGATGTTGAGCGTAGAGAATGTAAGTTTTGTGGCCATGCTAGGTATATTAGGAAAAAGAAATCAAAAAATACACGACAAAAAGAGATTGCTTGTAAAAAGATGTATTATTTTCCAATTACTCCGAGATTGCAAAGATTGTATGCATCTGAGAAAACCGCAAAACACATGACATGGCACTCAGACAGTGAGAGGGAAGAGAGAATAATGAATCACCCACGGGATGGGGAAGCTTGGCAACATTTTGATAGAACACACAGCGATTTTGCAGTGGAACCTCGGAATGTAAGGCTTGGGTTATGTACAGATGGAATTTCACCTTTTGGCATGTCAGGGAAGCAATATTCTTCTTGGCCAGTTATTCTTACACCTTATAATCTGCCCCCTTGGATGTGTATGAAGAACAATGTAATGTTCTTAACTATCATTGTACCTGGACCCCAAAATCCAAAACACAAGATTGATGTGTACTTGCAGCCTCTCATCGATGAATTGAATCAGCTGTGGGGTGAAGGTGCGGAAACGTATGACATCTCCAAAAGGCAAAATTTTAACCTGAGGGCTTCATTACTTTGGACAATTAGTGATTTCCCAGCATATGGAATGTTGAATGGATGGAGTACATCTGGCATTCATGCTTGTCCATATTGTATGGAGGAAACTCAAGCGTTCCATTTGCATGCTGGCGGTAAACAATCGTGGTTCGATTGCCACAGATGTTTCTTGTCACCTAATCATCCCTTTAGAAGAGATGCAAAGGGATTTCGAAAGGATCGACGACAGGAGAGGGCAGACCCGCCATCTCGGCTAACTGGTGATGAAATATGGTTTAGAGTTAGAGAGTATTCAAAAATTACCGATACAGCTGAAGAGATTGGTAAAGAGCAAGGCAGGGGACGAGATCACAGTTGGGCCAAACGTAGCATATTTTGGGACTTACCTTATTGGCGGACACTTTTTCTAAGACACAACATTGATGTCATGCATAATGAAAAAAATGTGTTTGATAACGTCTTTAACACCGTGTTGGACGTGAAGGGTAAAACAAAGGACAATGTTAAGGCTAGAGTGGATGTTGAAAGGTATTGCGATCGGTCGGAATTGAATATTAAACACGATGGCGAGGTAAAAGCAACAAAACCGAAGGCATGTTTCACTCTTACCAAGGAACAAAAAGAGATAGTTTTGCGAGTGGGTTAAAGAATTACGGCTCCCAGGATGGATATGCATCGAATTTGGCGCGATGTGTTGATATGAAAGAGTTGAAAATGTCTGGAATGAAGAGTCACGATTCTCATGTATTCATGGAGAGACTTATCCCTATAGCACTTAGAGACGTACTACCGGCAAGTGTTTTGGGGCCCTTGGCTGAACTTAGTCTTTTCTATAGAGATTTGTGTTCCCCAAAATTGAGTGTGGCGCATATGCAAGAATTGGAGGACACTATCGCTATTTTATTGTGCAAGTTAGAGAGAATATTTCCTCCGGGGATTTTTTTGATGTGATGGAACACTTGCTAGGTTCACCTTCCGTACTGAAGCCGAGGTTGGTGGCAGTGCAGATTTAGATGGATGTATCCGTTCGAGAGGTAACAACCAATGTCTTTATGTTATCAACTCCATTTTTACTTTTCATGCACATATTTACAATGTGATTAATTACTTATACTTTAATTAGATACCTGCACCATCTAAAAAAGAAGATAAAAAACAAGGCCAGAGTTGAGGGGTCAATTTGCAATGCATACTTGGTCGAAGAAGTCTGCTACATTCTTTAGCTATTATTTGAACCCCACGTGAAAACGAAAGTTACAACCATTGGGCGAAATGATGGTGAAGACGAGACTAGTGGAGCGAGATGTATTATCAATTTGCAACTTACAGGGAAGATCATTTGGAAAAAAAAGAAAAAGATTTTATTATCCGATAAAGATTATAAAAGCGACCATGAATTATATCCTGATGAATTGTGAAGAGGTCGAACCATATATTCAGTAAGTAAACCCATCTATTTGCTTCATTTTTGTTATATAATTAAAATTAGCCGATTAACAATATTGTCATTTAATTTGTAACTCAGGAAATTTGTCAGTGAAGTACATGACCAAACTCCACAGATAACGGAGGAAGAACTTCAAAGCCGGGTTTATAATGATTTTTCCAAATGGTTTGGAACTCATGTAAGTTGGTATTGTGTAGAAATGTATTTGTCTTAACAATGCCTAAACTAAACTAATTTAACTTTTGTTATACTCAACAGATACATAGCCTTCCGGAACATTCCGAAAGGTTGATGAAAAATCTTTCATAGGGCCCGTCAAGGAGAGTGATGTCATACACGGTTACTTTGTTAACGGTTATAGATTTCACACAAAATCCACAAAGCAATGGAAAAGGAACGACAAACAGTGGGGTATGGGTTAAAGGAGATTATTACGGAGAGTTAAAGCAAGTCATTGAGGTTGAGCTTGCTGGAGTACCTTACCAAAAAATAATTCTTTTCAAATGCGATTGGTTTGATTCTACTTCAAATCGAGGTTTGAGGGTGCATCCCCAATATAAACTTGTAGAAATACATAGGAAAAGAACGTACAAGGGTTACGATCCATTTGTATTTGCTTCCCAATGTCAACAAGTCTACTACACACCTTATCCGGGTACTAAGACCACATCTAGGGCTGATTGGTTAGCTGTTTATCGTTCCAAACCACGTCTAATTGACGTTCCTGGTGTTCCATTACCGTATCAGGAGGAGGTACGCGAGGAGGAGACCAGTCACATTGATCAAACTGTTACTGAAATTGGTCAACTTGCACACCTGTCTGGGGCAATAGAAGTTGTGCTTGTGGCCGGTACGAGCCGTGTAGATGATGATGATTATGATGATGATGATGAAATTATGTCGGGTGATGACAATTCTAAAGAAGAGGATGAGTTTATATCGGAGGATGATTTAGAATGATTTATCTCTTTCTCGCTTCTTGGAATTTCATAAAGTAATTGCCGTATTGTATAACTTTTTTAAAGTAATTTGATTCTTGAATTTTCATATTGATACTCATGCATTTCCTTTGATTGTGAGTTTATGAGAAGTGTTTTCTTTTATTGTGAATGTTGTAATATAATGAGAAGTGCACAATTTATTGTGAGTTTTGATAATTCAAAGTGTCCACTTTAATTGTGAGTGTTGTAATGTAATGAGAAGTGCACACTTTGAAGTGCACACTTTGATTGTGAGTTTTGATAATTCAAAGTGTACACTTTGTTTGTGAGTATTGTAATGTAATGACAAATGCACACTTTGATTGTGAGTTTTGATAATTTAAAGTGTGCACTTTAATTGTGAGAGTTGTAATTCAAAGTGTGCACTTTGCTTGTGAGTATTGTAATGTAATGAGACGTGCACACTTTCATTGTGAGTTTTGATAATGTAAATGAGAAGTGTAATTTGGTTATTGTAATTTAATGAGAAGTGCGCACTTTGATTGCGAGTGTTGTAATGTAATGAGAAGTGTAAACTTGGTTATGTAATGTTATTTTTTCTATTTGGGATCTTATTCATACTGTTTCTGGTTTGTATTCCAGTGTGTATTGCTGTTTTTTATAACAGGGATTTAATTGAAATTCAAATTTATTTTTTTAAATAAAAACCATTTAGCGACGGAATAGCGACCGACTGGCGATTACCGTAGGTATTCGGTCGTTATATAGACCAAGTCAGAAGTCAACAATGTTGACCACTTGGTCGGTATTCGGTCGGTAAATAGGGACCGAAACTTTCGTCGCCATATTTGCGTCGGCGGTCGGTCGTTATAGAGTAAAAGTCAAATGTCAACATTGTTGACCATTCGGTAGGAATTCGGTCGGTAAATAGGGACCGACATTTTGGTCGCCAAATTTGCGTGGGTAGTCGGTCGGTATACAGTCAAAGTCAAAAGTCAACATTGTTGACCATTCGGTAGGAATTCGGTCGGTAAATGGGGACCGAAATTTTGGTCGCCATAGTTACGTCGGCATTTGGTCATTATATAGTTAAAGTCAAAAGTCAACAATGTTGACCTTTCGGTAGGAATTCGGTCGTTATTTACCGACCGTATATTCAGTCTCAATAAATTCCGTCGGTAATGTTCTTAGCGACGAAGAATACACGACCGCGGTAATCGGTCGTTAAACTGTGTTTAGCGACGGAATACCGACGGAAATGTCCGTCTTTGTAACACTGTTTTCTTGTAGTGAAAAACACAATAACCCGTTGTAAAGCGTCTCGTGTCGGAGCAGCCGGCCCAATCAGAACTAGAGAAAGCACTAAGGTGTAATGATGATGAAGATGGGAAAAAGAGACCTTTGGCTGGAGAGCCTTTCAGATACCGTAGAATACGATGAGTAGCTTTGAGATGTAATTCTGTGGGATGATCTAGAAACTGGGAAAGTTGTTGGACGGCGTGTGAAATATCCGGCCGTGTGTGAGTGAGATATAAAAGCTTGCCAATAAGACTTCGGTAGAGAGTGTTGTCGGGAAGGAGTTGTGAATCATCTTTGGAACAGTGGTAGGAAGAATCCATAGGAGTAATGGCAGGTTTGCAACCAAGAAAGCCATGTTGCTCAAGCAAGTCCAATGTATATTTTCGTTGGCAAATGTTTAGACCAGCTTTAGAGCGAGCAATCTTCATACCGAGAAAATATTTGACAGGACCAAGGTCTTTCATTTTGAAAGTATTATGCAAGAATTGTTTGACAGAGGAGATGCCATCATAATTGTTCCAGTGAGGATAACATCATCAACATAAACGAGGAGAGCAGTGAATTGAGAACCTTTGCGGCGAATGAAGAGACTAGGGTCACTTACGGCTTGAGAGAAACCTTGTAACACTAACTCTGTGGTCAATTTGTGATTCCATTGCCGGCCAGCCTGCTTGAGACCATATAAAGATTTTCTGAGTTTGCAGACGAGCCCAGGTTGAGGAGAAGAAAAGCCAGGAGGTAGCCGCATATAAATATCCTCATTAAGATCACCATGAAGGTATGCATTGTTGATATCAAGCTGCTCCAAAAACCATCCTTTGGCAGAGGCAATAGCAAGAAGAATTTGAACAGTGGTCATTTTTGCTACTGGGGAGAATGTCTCAATGTAATCTATGCCTGGTTGTTGTGTGAAACCTTGGACAACAAGACGAGACTTAGGTCTTTCAATAGAACCATCAGAATTAAATTTTAACCGGTAAAGCCATTTGTTCCCGAGGGGCTTAACATTCGGGGGAAGGGGAACAAGTGTCCAAGTGTTGTTGGCCTCCAATGCATCAATTTCTGCTTGCATAGACTGCCTCCAATCTGCATGCTTGACGGCCTGATTGTAGCTCTTAGGTACAAAGTGAGTAGAAACTGATAATGCAAAAGATTTATGATATGGAGATAGTGACTGATAATCATAAACCTTTTCTAAAGAGTGAGGAGTAGATGTTTTTGTGATAGAAAGAGTGGGAGTAGATGAAGCTTGGACGAGAGAACAATAATAATCGTCCAGGTATGAAGGGGTATGTGAGATCCTAATAGATTTCCGAGTAGGGGGAGGGGGAGGAGGAGGCGAGATAGTGGAATTAGGAGGAGGATTTTGAGCATTATTTAAAGGTGACGTATGAGGGGTTTGAGTGATTATGGGATTGGGAGTTGGATGTGAAGATGGAGGTTCGAAAGGAAGATCATTAATGAAAGGATTGGTAAAGGAATATTATTCGAATGAGGATTGAGTGGAGATTGTTGTGGATGAGGGAATATATTTTCTTGAAAGATGACATTTCGAGAGATGAAAATAGAGCGTGAGTGAAGGTCTAGGAGAGTGTATCCTTTTGTGTGTGCAGGATAGCCTAAGAAAATAGAGGGACGACTACAGGAGTCAAATTTTGTGCGATGAGCAGAAAGGGTCGAGGCAAGCAACCAAAAACACGGAGATGAGAGTATGATGGTGGTTTATTAAATAAAAGTGTGTGAGGAGTTTGGTTTTGTAGTAAAGGTGTAGGGGTAATATTTATAAGGTAGACAGCGTGGGTGACAAAGTACCCCCAATAAGCGGAAGGCAGATGCGATTGGAATTTAAGTGAACGAGCAATATTTAGGATGTGACGATGTTTTCGTTCGACGATTCCGTTTTGTTGAGGAGTTTCTACGCAAGAGGTTTGGTGAATAATACCTTTGGAAGTAAAAAATTCGGACATGTGAAATTCGGGTCCATTGTCTGAACGCACTACTTTAATGCTCTTTTGAAATTAGGTAAGCACATATTGGAAAAAAGTGTTGGGTAAGGGATCGGGCCTCAGACTTTGTTTTCATCAAATAAATCCAAGTGAAACGGCTAAAATCATCTACGATGGTGAGGAAATATAGGTGGCCGTGAACGGTGTGGGTTTTATAAGGTCCCCAAATATCTACGTGTATTAAATCAAAGCACGCTTGAGAAGTGGATTTACTAAGGGGGAATGGATGCTTGGATTGCTTAGCCATGGGGCAAATAGAGCAATGTTCATTTTGTGTAATTTTTATTTTGGAATCCAGATGTTGTGCCATTTTTAATCTGGGAAAGGAAAGATGACCTAAATGATAGTGCCATAAGGAGGTGTTAGAGAATTTCGCGACATGAGAGGAAGAGTTTGAGTCAGTAAGAATGTTCGAAACAAAGGGGACAGGAGAACAATATTTGGGCTGCAATATATATAAGCCATTAATGAATGTGGCTAATCCTATCATTTTTAGCTTAGTGCAATCCTGAATAACACAAGAGTTGGATTTGAAATAGACAAGTAAATTGGGATTCTGAAGTAATTGCCCAATAGATAACAGATTAAATGAGAAGGAGAGAGCATACAACACGTTAGAAAGAATTAAACTAGGATTTAGTTGGATAGAACCTATATGAGTTGCAGAAGTAGATGAACCATCAGGGAGACGAATCGGTGTATGCGATAAAGTACGATAAGAAGTAAATAACTGTAAGGAACATGAAATATGGTGACTAGCTCCAGAGTCAATAATCCAATTCATTATAGGTGATACACACTTATTACCTGAAAAAGAAGCAACATCCGGCGGCAGAGAAACAGCATTTATTGAGACTCGTGGCGGCTGGACAAATTCTTCTATAGCACAGTGACCACCAAATCGGATTGTAGAACCGTCATTATTGCCTCTATTGAGTGATGGAATAGCAGAAGACATCACGACTCAATTTTTTTTTATATATATAAAAGAAATAGCTTTTGTAAGCCGCGAAATGAAAAAAGAATAAGAATAAAAGTGCGGAAAACCTCAAAAGGTTTGCTCTTATACCATGTAGAAAAACATAAAGAATAAAGATTAAATGGGAGAAAGAACTCCTTTTGTATTGAATGAATTAAACTCTATAATACATCACATATATGTACTAATCCTATTTATGTAATAAATGAAAGAAATATACAAATAATCAATTACAATAAATTACAATAAATTACAATCAATCATAATTAATTAATCGAGTGATTTTCTCCTGAGATTATTATCTTGATTGATTCTTTGATTTGCTCCATGATTAGTATCCGTAACAGAGTCCATTCTACATTGCAGTTGAGAAGGGATATCATCTTATTGCTTCTATGATGTTGGAAGCTTACAAGTCGCCGCCTTTCGTTGCTCCTATCAATTTCCCGTTAGACGGTGGCCATGCTTCTAAAACTGCCTTGCACGCGGCAGCTAGACGGAATTTCCCAGGTATATTTTGAGCTCAATTGATACAGTCTCGATTAAGAATGTCAAACCTAATGTGTAAACACGAGCATGTTTTAAATCAAAAGTGAAAAGGAGTTAGGACAGTCCAGTTAATATGTTTATAAAGTCATTTACGAACACGTGTTTATAGATCTAGGTTATTAAATCTTTTGATATGTCTGACCATATTATTATTATGCCAAAATAACAATTGTTGAACAACTGTTTAAGAGATAAACCGGACTGTCGGAACAAAAATAATATTGGCAGTCAGATCAAACGATCTGGCAACCTAAATTTATAAGCGCGTATTTACCTTAGTGGTTGCTAACTGGGGTTTGGTCAATATTCTTATAGGGTTTTCTATAAGTACTTATAAGAAAACCCTATAAGCATATTGATCAAAATCGTTAGCCGGGACGAAGACAGAGGGGTGGGGATGGCAGTCGCCCCCGACATTTCTAAAAATACTACTAGATATAATAAATTTTATATGTAGTTCGGAGTATTTTATCAAATTCGTTCCCAACATTTTAAATTTTTTTGCAATTTTTATATGTAGTTCGGCATACTGTTACAATGTTTGCCCCCAACACCAAATTCCTACCTTCGTCCTGATCGTTAGGAACGTGCAAGATAGCCTTTGACATAAATCATAATAATATTGAGCAGCTGAGCCACTAAGGCCATCTACTAAAATTTTATTATCATTTAATTCTTTGCAGAAAATTTACGTCCTAATGGTGATTCGGAACTTATACATTGAGGCTAAATATGAGAAGACACACTTTAGTAGACTTTTAAAATTATTTTGGGCAACAAGAACAAAAATTTTAAAGGAGTTCTCGTAAACTAAAATAAAATTTTCCTATACAAAATAAAATCTGACAATACAAACAAAAGTTGCAACCCCGAACCTCGCTACCCCTTTGATCTGCTACTGCTTGTTAATATAATGCTCTAACTATACAGAATGTGTGGAGTTAATTTTGAAGAATTTTCCATTTCAAACAAAAAGAGTAGATGAATTTGGATGGACATCACTACATTATGCTGCAAGATTCAATCATGTAGAAGTGGCAACAAAATTACTTCTTGCTGATAGATCTATGGCTTATGTTAAGTCCATAATCATTGCAAATCTAAAGGACATGAGCGGGAAGACGGCGTTACATGTAGCAGTAAGCCATGGACATGTACAAATTATAGAAGAAATTTTATTGCATTGTCCAGATTGTTGGGAAATGATCACTCTTGATCAAAGCAAGAATGTCATTCACCTTGCTTTGGAGAATGAACAAAAAGAGGTTTGGGATTTCATATTAGATCAATCCTGGGCTTTTGAGCTTGTTAATCAAAAGGATAATGACGGAAATACCCCTCTTCGTCTTTTTGCTTCTTCTAAAACATTGCCCATATATATTCTTTTAGAACATCCTGCAGTGGACAAAGATGTCATGAATAATGCTGGTTTAACTCCCCTAGACTTGATCAGAGATAATACTCATCTGGCTGCAAGTGTTTTTGCTTGTTAATTTTACTTATCACACAATGATTATTTTGTTGAATACTCCCATCATTCCCATTTAATTGTCATTTACATGTATTTTATTAGGTGTCAATAATTTATTCCAATTATACCCTCAACATATCTTTTATTGGAAAAGTGAAAGAGAATGAGGAAGGAAGGGATATTATTAGAATTGTGGTAGAAATATTATTGTTTGTTTGAGTTCCTTAATTTTTTCAAGTTGTCCTAAACGACCTATATTAAGGAATGGAGGGAGTAATGTTTTTGGAACAGCTGTGTGATAATGTGTCATTTTTTTATCGGAGGGCATTTATCCGGTTATACAGGGTCGTGTGGCTCATGAGGAAATTTAGGCAATTGCCTCATACCCCACAAAATAAAGACCCCTAAATTATTATTGTTTTCCTAAAGCTATGACGGTGTAATTTTTTTTTTTTTTATCGAACAACACTAATCTGGTTGTGACTCTGCCGAGACTTTGAACCATCGATTGGATAACAGACTATTATTCTATAATATGTAAAATCCTATTATTGTAAAAATGGAAGTTGACATTCTTATAAAGCTATAGTTCATAAAATTTCGCAAATTTCAGAAGAATATATTGTTTATTATAAAGCCTTTAATTTCGCAAATCTCAAGAGATACAAAATGTTACCACCACAGAGAAGCCTAATGAAGCACCTAAGAGTGATAGACCTCCAATGACTCCAAAGAAGGGAAATGAAGAATCACATGTATTAGGAAGAATGGCTGAGACATATTTGGTTGTTGCAACACTAATAATCACAATTAGTTGCACTGCTGCATTTACCATCCCTGGTGGCTATGATCAAAACAATGGGAAGGCTATTTTCGCAAACAAACCAACTTTTATCGCGTTTTTAATTTTGACCATTTGAACCTAAAAGAGGTTCTCTTTGCGGGTCATCCGGAGTGGAAAAACTCAATTGACCAAGAAGTCTCTTTTCTTGTGCTCCCAGTTAGGGAACTTTTCTCACTTTAGATGTCAAAAATCAAACATCTCAATTCTCTATGAATATAGCTGATTTCTTTAAAAAAAATAAAAAACTTTTAGACAGGGAGCAAGGATATCGGTGACCGGTGGAGATGGGTTGTGGTAGTAGATCAACTAGAGTGTTTGAAAGAGCAAAACGAAAAAAAAAGGATTAAAATGTTTAAAGGTGGTGGTTATGAGAAAGTTCAACATCACAAATACGAATTTAATGTAAAAAAAGATTTAAAAGAATCAATAATAACATAACACGTTAAATCTCCACTACAGAGTATCTTCTCGTGAGATTGCCACTAAAGTCACTTATTCACAAAGAATCATCAAAATAATCATTTTGTATCATAAATATGACTTATATACGAGTAATTATATTTTAAAAAGTAATATTATTATTTTAACTAACAAAATACCTTATTTTTTATTCTTTAATTTTTTCTATATTTTCTAAACGACTTATGTACTGGAGGTAGTTCCTCGTAAAATTAGTATGCATGTATATATGATAACTAGGGATTTTACAATGAAAATAGGTTTGTGGTATTTGTCTCACTTGGTGTCTGATTATATATCTATCCTTTCCTTTAGGGTAACTTTATTTATTTATTTATTGGGAAGGGTTTATCTATTATAAGAAATGGGGATTTAAGAAGTGGGGAAGAGATTCGAACTCATAACCTCAACGTCGTTAGGCCTCAGTCTTACTCTTGACCACTAGACCAATACATCATGGACTCCTTTAGGGTAACTTGATAAACGGAACTAGAACATTAAATTTGGGAGGGGTAAGAACTTTTAAGTGAGTGTTTAGAAATATATTGGGTGGGGCGAAAATATAATGAAAAGGTAACAAAAAGCTTAAAAAAATCAATAAATATAAAGCGGTTTTCAAAATTTTGAAAGGCAGCCGCCATACCTCCTCCCCCATACTCTATTAGGTTCATCTAGAGGTTCCTCCTTTCCTGCTTATGCGCTATATATATCTACGAGATTGACAGTTTTATAATACGAGGATGGATGGATGATGATGAAACCGAGAGTTAAACAAAACATATGAATTTATGAAAAATTAAGTCGTACCTGTCTTTCTTTGTTATCATTAGAAGTGTCCCTTATTAATAAGCTCAAGGGAGTATGACCATCTCTAGCCTTGTTAAGAGTGAAACATGCCTTCGGTTTCGTTGCTTTACCTCGGCCATCGTGTTTAATATTCAATTCCGACCTACTGCAATACTTTTCAACATCCGCTCTAGTCTTAACATTGTCCTTAGTTTTACCCTTCACGTCCAACACGGTGTTAAAGACGTTATCAAACACATTTGTTCCATTATGCATGACATCAATGTTGTGTCTTATTAGAAGGGGCCAATAAAGTAAGTCCCAAAATATGCTACGCTTGGCCCAACTATGATCCCGAACCCTGCCTTGCTCTTTACCAATCTCTTCAGCTGTATCAGTAATTTTTGGATAATCTCTAACTCTAAACCACATTTCATCACTAGTCAGGCGAGATGGCGGGTCTGCTCTATACTGTCGCCGGTCCTTTCGGAATCCCTTTGCATCTCTTCTAAAAGGATGATTAGGTGACAAAAAAGCATCTGTGGTAATCGAACCGCGATTGTTTCCCGCCATCTTTTCAAATGGAACGTTTGTGTTTCTTCCATACAATATGGAAAAGCGTGAGTGCCAGTTGTACTCCATCCACTCAACATTCCATATGCTGGGAAATCACTAATTGTCCAAAGTAATAAAGCCCTCGGTTTAAAATTTTGTTTTTTGAAGATGTCGCAAGTTTCCGCACCTTCACCCCACATCTGATTCAATTCATCGATGAGAGGCTACAAGTATACATCAATCTTGTGTTTTAGATGTTGGGGTCTAGGTACAATAATAGTTAAGAACATTACATTGTTCTTCATACACATCTAAGGGGGGAGATTATAAAGTGTTAGAAGAATTGACCAAGAAGAATATTGCTTCCCTGACATGTTGAAAGGTACAAAACCATCTGTACATAACCCAAGCCATACATTTCGGGGTTCCGCTGCAAAATCAGTGTGTTATATCAAAATGTTGCCAAGCATCTCCACCCCGTGGGTGATTCATGTCAAAATGTTCCCTCTTCGCTCTCACTGTCTGATTGCCATGTCATGTGTCTTGGGTTTTCTCAGATGCATACAATCTTTGTAATCTCGGAGTAATTGGAAAATAATACATCTTTTTGCAAGCAATCTCTTTCTGTCGTGTATTTTTTTATTTCTTTTTCTTAATGTACCTAGCATTGCCACAATGAAATACTTACAGAAAACTCTCTAGAATCTTCATCAACTCATTCTCCTTTATTTGGGCCGATATGGTGTTGATGAATATGATTGTAACTGGCCGGGAATGGGACCACATGTTCGGCCTCCTTTTCCTGTTAACAAAACATTTAAATATGCACATAAAACACATAACATATATTAATGTGTAAAATAATATAATTAAGTACCAGTCTCATGTGGTGCTCAATGTGGCTGAGCGAACCGCCCGTGTGCTTCATCGGGCCTTTGCCACCCCTCCCTTCTTTCCGATTTTTTGAGGCCTGTAAAAACTTGGCTTTAAATTCTGGAGTCTTCTAGTACTCTCGAAGTCGCGCCCAATCGGTCTCACAAACCCATGTGGACCTCTTTTTTTTTTTTTTTCGGGCATCCCTTATAATGCCGCTGAGTCTCCTCGTAAGCAAGATACACCAACTTGACTTGACGCCCGCCTCATGCTCAGAAGCCCAGCGATACCTTTTTGGTATCTTGAAACAATGTTAAATAATTAAATTCGAGAACTTCTAAATTCAAACTTATTTGCTAATTTACTTACTGTGAACTTTTCCCACCACAATTTTTCTTCTTCTTGGGGAACATCCTTTATGGTGCTGTATGCCCCCTTGAAACGATCTTGAAATATCGAAGTAATGGCGGCGGAACAGCTGGATGCCAATCTAAATCTATAATAGCCAAGACAAAATTTAATTAGTTACTATAATGATTACAAGAAGTATAATTAATTTAAAGGAAATAATTAATAAATTTACTTACGTGCCAAGGGTATGTTGCAGGAGAGTACGAGTATCTAGTTTAGCCGCAACTCTATCAGTATCAGCCGCTGTCTGTGGGACAGTAGACTAGTGAGTCGCTGATCCTGCTACCGGTGTAGACTCAGTGGCCGGACTAACGCAGATGCATCCCAAGATGCATGTGTATCAGCAGATTGTGACGGATGTGTAGTACCACGCTCGGGGCAGATGGTGGAGTAAAATGAAAGTCCGATGATGGACCTGGCTAAAAGGTAGGGGTGTAGAAGACACTGGTGACTGACTAAATGGTAATCGAATACCTTTCTTTGGAGTCATCTATGAAACACATTAAGCGGATTAATAAGTAGCAATAAATGACAATTGAGTTTTAATGATTCTTATTTCAACGAAACACCGTTTTACTCGACTTGCTAAATCCAAAAGTAATTTGAGATAAACGATCGGAGGTTATACTAATGTAAAACGAACATGAATACTCATTTAATCTAATCTTAGTATTAAGACTTAAACCAATTTTGGTCTAGTTTGCATTCACTGATATCTATGGATATTTTCAACACTAAAAGAAACAACATAGAAAACAATAAGCAAAGAAAATTAACTAAAACAAGATGGTAAGATCATAACTTAACCAACGTTGTCTTTCTTAATCAAATAACTTGGCTTGTGTACTTTATTTAAGGCTCCAACTTGTTGTTTAGAAAGTTCAACAAATGTCATTTCCTCACTAATCTTCCTATAAAAAATTCCTTAACAAGAAGACACAGTAATTGCAGTACAAATTTAATAGGAGGAAGAGAAAAAAGGCCGACTAGCATAAGGGCATCTATTGTATAGAGGGATACAGAGAGCAATAACTACAAGACAGATTGCATCTCATCCGTGACGGGCAAAAGATAAAACTTTGAGCTGCATTTTCATATTAAGAGCAAATTCTCCGAAACATATTCATATTTTTATCTGGAAACTTCCCAGTGATTGTATAAATTTACATACAAAATTTACCAAGTGAACAAAACACTGCATCATAATTCTAATGCTAGTGCATCAAGCAAATCATCGGAATATTTGTCAATGGAGATCCATCACTAATTCATATAGCCAATCATACAAATGAGAGTCCACTTTATTTAGCAGTTGAGAAGGGATATCAAGAAATTGCTTCTCTAATGTTTTCAATTTTGGATTAAGAAATTTCTAATTATTCTTTCAACAACAATGATGCCAAGGGATGGACTCCACTTCATTATGCTGCAAGAATAAATAATCATGAAATGGCAAGAAATTATTTGGTTGGAGAAAAATCTATGATGGCCTATGTGAAGTCCAAAAGTAATGGGAAGACGGCGTTACATAGAGCGACAACTTATGGATTTATACCAACAATAGAAGAAATATTATCGCGGTGTCCAGATTGTTGGGAAATGGTCACTGATGAAGGGAAGAATGTGATTCACCTGGCTGCGGAGAATGAACAAAAGCAAGTTTTGGATTTCTTACTTAAGAAGTCATGGGCTTCTAATCTTATTAATCAGAAGGATGCTAATGGGAACACTCCTCTCCACCTTTGTGCTTCTACTAAGAATTTGATTGGATATAATAGTCTTTTAGATCATCCTGAAACAGATCAGAATGCTTTCAATAATGCTGGACTGACTCCATTAGACATTAGAAGAGATGCTGCACATCTGGTCAGTGATAAGGTAAGGGTATCATTGTCATTTCCTAAGAATATTATTAACTTCTTATACAGCTCATGTTCCTCCATAACATTTTTGTATAATATTTAACATTTTATCTTCTAAAGTTTATGTTTTTAGGCACTAAGATTAAGTAGGAAATTAATTGTTCGGATTCTCTACATCACTATGTGAAACACTCTGTATAACCTCCTAATTGTAGAAATTTGTATTCGTATAACCTAAACGAAATAAGATCAACCTTAATATTAACTTCTTATACAACTCGGCTTCCTACTTAACATCTTGCATAACATTATAACATTTGTGTATAGTATGTATTATACTATCTTCATTCCTGAATATAAGACTTTTATTATATGTTGCGAAAATTAAGGAAGCAAAAAAATAAGATATTTTTTCAATCAAAATATGAATATTACTCTCTTAAATAGAATTAGTGTTATACAAGTCATATTTAAGCGACTAATACTGATATTTTGATGATTACAAAAATATTTTAATTTTTACATCCTTAATTTTTGCAACATATAATGAAAGTCTTATAGGGATGGAGTGAGTAATGTTTAATATTTTGTTTTCTAAAGTTTATGTTTTTAGACATTAAAATTAAGTAAGGAAATTAACTGTTTGGATCATCTACATTACTATGTAACACTCCGTATAACCTTCTAAATGTAAAAATTTGTATTCATATATACTAAACTAAATAAGATCAACCCTAACAGCCATCGGCCGAATGGGCTGTGTTGACGTCTAACTTATCAATCGTCCCAGTTTTCCTCCATGACGGTGTAGCACTCGGGAAAAAAAGTAAACCCTAAGCATAATCATATTATAAAGGGGAATGTTGTATAGAGTGTTTATAGAAGATCTGGTACCTAAAAGTATTGTAATAGGATTGTTGTGCAAAAATATTATATATAATTTCAGAGAGGATCTGAACCCCTTACTCTTCCCGGTTACACACGCTGAATTTTTCCTCGACTGTCACATTCATATTATAGTATTTAATATTTTAAGTTTATCTTTTAGAGTTCATGGTTTATTTTTAAAGTTTTTTTGGGTTAACCGGTCATAGTTTATTATAAAGCATGTTCCATGTTGAGAACTTTTTTAGTCATCATCGAATTAATATTTTCATTTTTATGTTACAAAACTTAATCAAGGCTAAACCTGAGAATATCGATGCAAGTCAGGAAATTTAAACTGTTATCTCCATTGAGAAAGAAACTAGTGAAATCCCTCAAGCAGAACAAAATGAAATTGAGAAAGAATCGATATCGACAAAATTTCCAACAATTTACAAAACATATATGGTGGTCGCTACATTAATATTAACAATCAGTTTCACATATGCGTTTACAATCCCTGGTGGTTATGATAATAATGACAAAAGTTCGACGAAAGGACTAGCAATTCTAGCCAAACAACCGGCTTTCAAGGCATTTATCGTCTGTGATGCTTTATCAGCAATGCTATCAATAATCGCTGTTCTTTATCTACTCGCGATTCCAGAGGGTAAAACTAGCTTAATTTGAGATGAATGTGAACCTTTTATCGGGCTAGCTTTTATCGCGATATTGATTTCTTTCGTGACAGGCTTGTATACTTCTATAGCTATTCAGGCTTTTAGGATTTTGCTGATGGTTCTTCTTTCTCTCCTTATTGTCCTCATTCACTATTATGCTTTGGTTATTATTGCTTAGGATGAAATGTGTTTATTGGAAATGATTCTTTTTTTTTCTTCTGGTATTTCCATTGATTTGCTTTCTTTTTCTATATGTTCCCATTGAAAATGTGTAATAGAAGGCAATGTGTGTTTCACATTTGATATTATTCTTATTTATAATTATCACATTGCTTTAGTTGCTTTTTTCTTTTTCTTTTATTCTTTGGTAAAAGAACAAAAGAAAAAGGTAAGCTTCAACTTGGATAAGTAGAATATAGGTAATGAAGATAAGCAAATGTTGTTGATGTGAAAGATGAGGAATCTTTTTCACTTTGAAACCTCTTTTTTCTATTCATTTTGAATTGGTGAGGGAATATATAATTTTTTTTTCCTTCTAAATAAGTAGATCAATGGATAAAAGATAAAGCCATTACAATAAAATAATTCTTAAACTTCTTCGCTAGAGAAGAAAGATAGAGAATTGGGGATAACCCGTAATATAAAAAAAAAAGTTACATAAAGTAACAAATAAAAACCCACATCCAAGAAAACTTAGATGAGTTGGAAATACTAATATTAAGATTATTTTTTATGAATAAAAATAATAATTTTAATATTAAAAATAAACAAATACATAATCTTCTTCTTTACAGTATCTCCATCGCAATCTTTGAAGCACAGAGGTAATAGATGACCAGTTTCAACATCTTCCTTAGAGATCGGCAATTTAAATGACAATGTGCGAATCAATCGTCTTAAAAATTGCCTCAGAAAGATGTAAAAATTTGATAAAGGGCTCATTTTGAGTTCAGGTTGAAAGATTTCTCCGTGTAGCAGCGAAAAAATCTAGATATGTAAAGATGTGAGACATTCATAACCTTTGTGTATTGAATTTTGAAGAAGAGCACTTTGAAAAGAGTCTCGTATGATTTACGATACAAAATAGGAGTAAGTAATAAATGAAGATAACTGGTCATTGACCGGAGCCAATTGTCAAATCCGGCCAGTAAGAAAATCAGCAGAGGAGTTTGCATAAAGGGAAAAAAAAGGGAGGAAAAATATAAAGAGAAAATTTCACCCTCAAGAAAAGTACTACAATCTGTCCACAATGTGACTATTTGGTATTCTTGTTCCCTTTAATTTTCTTTTCTTTTTCTACATATTCCCACTGAAAATGTATAATAGAAGCCAATGTGTGTTTCACATGTGATATTATTCTTGTTTATAATTATCACATATTTGCAATAGTTGATCTTTTTTTCCCAGAAAAATATTCGGTCCTCAATTTCAGTCTTATTGAATTCTTCACTACTAATTGATTGTCATGTATTTATTTTTTTAACAGGTTCTATCATTTCTTTTAGGTTATAGATTTTTTGATTAAAAACTTGACACATATCAGTTTCTTATTAATGACAGGGACGAAGCCAGAACTTTGATATTGGTGGCGAAAACTTCAATAGTATACCACACAAAAAAGTAAAATTAACAATTGGAGGCGAATTTGATCAAATATTCCGAACTACATATAAAATTTATTATATCTAGTAGAATTTTTAAAATTTTCGGGGACGACTACCCCCACTCATCCCTTATCTCCGTCCCTGATTAATGAGACAGATAATGTGACACCAAAGGGATAGAAGATCATTATTTTTTTTTGCCATAAAACAACAAAAGAAAAGGAAAGCTTCGAATTTCATAACATAATATAGTGAAGATAAGCAAATGTTGTAAATGAGAAAGATCAGGGGACTTTTTCACTTTTATTTTCTTCTTTGTGAGGGATATATATATATATATATATATATATATATATATATATATATATATATATATATATATATACGAGGGTCGGGATCTCTAAGCTACCAAAGATACATGGTCAATTTTACAGATTATGTCTAGCATGAAGCCATTTCAGAACTAAACAGCCACTACACAGCGCCTTAATGCCCTAACGCCTTCATCCTCTCAACGGCTTAACGGGCTCAACAAGCTTAACAATAGTTCGGCCATATCTTTCTAAAACAACCTTCATACTTAATCATATTCTAACCATAACGCCAGATTTCTTAATCATGGATTTTCAATAGCTTCATTAATCAGCCATAATTCAACACAAGAGAGTTTAGCCTATAAGGCTTATAAACAAAATAAACTTAAAATTAAACAAAAATTAAAAACTTACAGTAATTTAAAAGAGAAGCCTTATGTACAGCAAACTTGAAGGATTCATATTGATATGAGATTTTTACAAAGTAAGAAGAGAGCGGGTAAAGAAAAGCGTACCTAATAATAAAACTACATCCGCCTTATATAGACATCTACGGACTTCAAACTATAATTAAAAACTGAAAATTCTACAGTATTTTACATGATTGTTGCTTTATTAAAGCATCTCCTTTTTATAAAGGCGCGAATATTTTCTACTTTATAAAAGTAACGAATATAATCTTGTCGGCAATAATCTAAAAAGTAAAGATTCCTTTCTATTCCTCTATCTTATCTTTACCTTTCTTGGATTTATCCAAGTTTCCTGTTATGAACTCTGCTGATGTCTTTAATATATCATCAAGATTAATTTCAATATCATTTGGATCTTGAGCATCTTCAAAATCATCCAATTCTTGAAATTTATTAACACTTGTCATTGAAGTATCACTTCCTGTTGCAGATCTTTTCTCTTTTTCCAATCTTTCCATCTGCTTCTTTTCTGCTAAGACTTTTCCTAAGTCTTTGATATACTTAGCAACAATTTCTTGGTTTGAAAGATTCATTTCTTCCACCTTTTGAGTATCACCTCCAAATCTGAATGTAAGACTTTCTTGAAGTCTGATATCATTATACTTATCAAGCATTTGTTTGATATAATCAAGAGTGTCCAAGCAATTTAATTGCTTTGTCTTTGGATCCTCCTTCATCATTGTATCCCAAAATCTTGTATATGAACATCTTTTTAAACATAATAAATTATTATGATCATAACTAATTTTAGGATCATTCCTCCATATATACGGAATTGAAAACTCTATAAAACAATTCATCTGGTTATAACCAGAATTAACCCTTTTAGACGTATTAGGAGTAACCTGAATATATTCTATATAATACTCCTTAAATATTTGAGGTAAAATTTCCTCAGAAGCTCCATAGAACTGCCACCAGCTTATAAACCAGTTTGGAATTTTCCGATTATAAATCTGAGAACATAGTTTTATAAACCATGTATGGCTCCTTTTGCCGTTCTCATATAAGAACACTTTATCAAATGCCTGGATATAATCCCAATAGTTGTATTTCAACTGGACATTCTTTATAAAGAACGATTTTTCTATAAATGGAGATATACCACAATCCTCAATAGATATAATCTTCTTTATTATAATTTTGGAGAAATTATAAATCTCTTTATTAGTTCCTGTGAAGTGATTAAACTCACATTCATTATCAGAAAGTATCATTTCATAATATTTCTGAGATTTATAAGTCTCAAAGGTATTACCCATATTATTGAGGTATTTCTCATAAATTATCCAGGGCTGATCTTCCCATTTGATATCATCATCATTCAAGAGTAAAATAACTCTTTCTTCTTGGTTTTTAACCATCAGTTCATCTTTCTGTTTTCCTTCTTCCACTATTCTAGCGAAGGATTGAGCATTTGAGCTGCCAGAGGTATCACCTTTCTGAGCTTCTTTCCAAGCTCTAAATTGTTCAAATTCATCTTTGTCTCTGGATAAACCAGAAATATCAGAATCTATTAACTTCTTATTTCCATGTTGAGCAAGAACCCTTTCAGATCCTTTGCCTCTACCTCCTCTTCCTCTATAAGAGGAATTACCCCTATAACCTGACATTTCTGTATTATATACATAAAACCAGTCTTCAGGAGATTTGTCATATAAAAAACTATATGGATCATCAAATAATAAATTAACATTATAAGAATTGATATGACCATTAATATTATAAGGTTCATTATCTGTATAATTTGAATTTGTATCAATATCCATCCTTTCACAGAATATTTCTGTGTCTAAATTTTTAATTTCTTCCAGAGTTTCAATCTCTGGTTGCATAACTTCCTCATTTGATTCATAACATCTCAAATCAATGTTACCAGGAGTAAAATCATCATACTTAAAATAAGTATCTAACTCATTTTTTATAAAATCATATGATTTTTGATCTAATTACATTTCTGCCACTATCGGATTTAAATGTATCATAAATATTCACGAGTTAAAAAGTCAGGAAGACTATTATCT